>OZ025297.1:201525661-202725661 GCA_964019185.1 Maratus speculifer
CATACATTTTTTCATCACATACATACAGAATCAAATCAGACAAAATCAGAAATTGGGGTTATTCCTTAAACTTAATATTTTCTTCTGAATATAGTAATTAGGAAAAAACATCAAGATGAGTCAGACAGTAACATTCTACGAACAATTTGTTCAAGTGTGTTCAATATGAATTGCATATTTCTGCTCGAGAAATTCACAATACTGTTAACTTTCTTATTTAAATGTCGACAAATGGTAAAGAAAAAAAAACATTTTTCTTTCTGTTTTTGTATAAAATATGATAGGATGGTTGAAGTCTAGCCAATCTTCGTACCTTTAATGTATGTTAAATTGAAGCTAGAAACTACCAACTATAATTTTATATAGAATAAGATGCTCTCTAGCATCATTGACGGTAACATTTTCCGAGCTACTATATCATAGTGATCAATTTCGCCATTTTTGCCGAAAAGCAACTAAGTTCAGATAATTGAAATTTTTTGCTTCTTTATTTATAACTTTTATTTCTAATTTGAGCAATATTATCTTAAAATCATTTTTATTATAAATTATTGCTTTCAAAATCATATGAAAAGATTAATCTTACATAAAATCTTTGTAAATACTCAGATTATGATATATTATCTAATTCTAATGAATTACATAATTAAAACTTTACCAAACAGTTACATATCATTTATAGATGTTGAGAAATTACCGAATTACTTTTGAACGGTTATCAACTACCTGATGTTACCTTATGCAACGAAAAGAAATTCAAAATAAATATATACTTACAAATTAATACAAAAATATATCCTACCAATATTTATAGGATCAGAAATACAAAAAAAAAATGCATTTATCAATTAAGTTCTTAAATAAGAGTTTTTAATCAATGTAATGGGGAAAAACTTTTTATTATTAAAAACTATATTATAAAACCGCATACTTTTCATAAAAAAAAACATCATTTTCCAAAATAAATGTTTATTTTTACTCAATGAAAATAATAATACAACAAATATCTAATGAATTTCTTGATATTTTAAACTAAACTATGATTATATAAAGTTAAATGAAAATTATTTCAGACGAAAAATATACTTATATAGTTCATTTTTATTATAATTTCAAAATATATATATATATATTTTTAATATTGCGGTTATCAAGTATAAAAAGAAGAGGATCAAACAATCAGAAATTCAAGATAAAACTAAATTAAATTTTCGAGAATAGTTGTTTGAATCATTATTGAAAAACAAAATAAAGTAATAAATTTTGTCATAATACATTCTTCCCCACTAAATATAATCTTAAGATTATCGAAAGAAACATCCATTTTCTTGAGAAATTCTACAGAAATCTGGAGAAATTTTGCAGATGTTATTTTACCTCAAAACTATCTGCAGATTTTTTAAACATATCCATAAAAATATCCACTGATGTTTTTTAAATGTGGCAATTTCCTACAGACTTTTTACAGATATTTTCTTACGATTTTCTTGAGATTTTTTTGGTGGGGTGACTTCTTTATTAATTCTTACTATAGATCGAATAAAAAAAAAAAAAAAAAAAAAAAAAACAAGTTTTACTCACAAATACACCAATGTACTTTTTTCTTTGTTTCACGCTTTGAAATATTTTCTTTTTAACATTTAAACGGCAATTCAGATAGATTCTGTCCGGAAGTTATTAAACTGTAACAGAAGCTGCTGTATATCTTAGGTAAAAGTTAGTTTAAAAGCAAAAAATAATGTATGTTACATTTAATTTTAAATATCTTTTAAATAAGAAATATACATTTGCAATAAGTTAATTTTTAATTTTTATTTCAAAACTTTCAATTTTAATATGTGTTTAAATTATCCAACGAAAACGATCATACTTATTTAATTAAGGCGCATCATTAATCACTAAAAAAGACCCGGATGGTAATGTTAATTCTATGTGGCGTTCTGTTCAAATAATTCGCTGAAATTTTCATTTGATTTTTTTTTTCATAAGATAACTGAGGACGATTTACAACCGGGCTAGATTATATTTTTTTCAATTTTCGTTATATATTTTTATAAAAGGATAGTTTCAGTTTCAGAAGCAATTTAAACCGGTTCTAGAAGTTAAAGTATTAAAAAAAATAATCTGAAACCAACATTAAAAAAGTAAGAACTAGTTGTAGGTCGTCCTCAGCTATCTCATGCAAAAAAAAAAAAAAAAGAAATTATGTGAAAATATTAAAATTTGAGCAAGGTTTTTGAAATGCACGCCCCCATAGACTTAACATTATCATCCGGGTCTTTTACAGTGACTAGCGTGGGGCCTTAAACATGCATTTCAAATATGACTTCGTGAATTATTAGAATACGCATACTTTCAAACTTACCTACTTTCACTTTAAAATTGGACACATCACCCATTTTTAGCACTTGTAACTGGAATGCAAGAAATATATCATGTACTACGTCTTAAAATAATTGTTGTTTTCCAGCTACAATATATTGTTACAATATCTTACATTATATTATTTCATCGTATTCTCACTTTAAAGCATTTACATATGTTTGTTGTAAATAAATAAATAAATAAATAAATAAATATATATATATATATATATATATATCATTGCATTTCTTACAAAGGTAGACAAAAATTTGATCGAGAAGAGTGTTTTTTGTGGAAAGAATAAAACACTTTTATTAATAGACAGATTAAAAAAGTGTTATATAAAGTTTTATTCAATAGTACTTTAAAGTACCGTCAGTGCATAAAGGGTTAAATTAATTTTTCGAAACTTAACTATCTGTTGTTAGATGGGTTTAACTTAAAAACATTAAAATAAATGTACTGTATGATTTTAATTCACGTTTAATAAAAGCTTTTAAATATTATATCTGAAGATGTCCATTTTCTGATTAAAATGACATTGATTAAAAAAAAAAAAAAAATCCTTGTCGGCTTGCCCTAAAGGCGGAGGTAGATTTCGAAGAGTGCTCATTTCAACAACATAAAATAAAGTATGATTAGAGGTATACCCAGTTTAATAACTTCATTTATTTATTTATTTATGCCTAAGTGGGACAAGATCACCAGATCGCTAGGATCCGGTGTAGACCCTATTTGTCCCACCCGGAATGTTCCCCGGCATGTGGGGATTCATTACAATAACTTCAACAAAAAAAAAAAAAAAAAAAAAAAAAAAAAAAAAACATAATATACAGGCTGTATACAACATCAACACAGTGGTATGCGCGCCGGAGACCTGCTCCATCGCGACAAGTGGCGCTACGACTGCCAAGAGCTCAACAAAGGCTCTAACGCGACAGCGGGCAGTCTTAGGAGAGAACGGTTAAGTGGTAAGATTGGCCAGGTCCATAAGGAAGTGATAAATTTGTGCCAATTGACGGAGTAGTTTTGGGCGGGTTAAGATATTTGTGAGCCAGGTATCTGGGCGGGAATAAGGGTTCTTAAGGTGCCAGGCCTCTGTGAGTGTGCAGAAGAAATAGTAGTGGTCTGGAGACCCTATGGCCCCACACTCACAGAGGTCCGAATCTGAGCGTTTAAAATAATTTAGGTATGTTCTGAATGGACCATGGCCGGAGAGGAATGCTGATGTGGGAGGGGAGAAAGCTAAGAGATTGTATGAGACTTTTGGGATAAGGGAATAGGTGTGCCTGCCTTTGCTTGAGGCATCCCAGTAGAGTTGCCAGTCAGAAAGAATGTTTCTTTTGAGGAAGTGGCGAACATGAGACGGGGGAACAGGAAGGGGGATATCTATGTTTGGACGTGAGGTGGCCTCCTTGGCCAGTGCGTCAGCTAGCTCATTGCCAGCTATGCCGATGTGAGCGGTGACATGGCCGAGAGAGACCCTATGGACGAGAGTTTTTAAGATAACTTTTATCTTAAGCACTAAAGGGTGTTTAGTTCTATGGGCGAATATTTCTTGTAGGCTTGAAAGGCTGTCACTATAAAGGTGAAAAAAAGTAGTATGAGGATAGAGAACAATCCATTCCAAAGCCCGCAGGATTGCGAAGAGTTCTGCTTGGAACACCGAATTGTTATCTCCAATCCTGCAAGCCCACTGATGAATAACAACACTGTCTTTGAAAACACAGAAGGATGATGCTACTCCCGTCTCCGTGTGTGAACCATCGGTGAAAATGGCTGGATTTTTCGAGGGGCTGTAAGAATGCTTATTAACATTAACTTGAAGATAGGATGTCTCATCCGCCGGATGCATAGTCCAGCTGTGGACTTTTCTTTGTAAGAGCAAGTTAGGGAAAAGTGCTGACTGTGTTGGTTCGTGTTCTAAGTGTAGTATTCTGTTTTTCTGAAATTCGTAAGCGAGAGTTAAGTGTATGGGTGGAATACCAGTAAGTACTGTAAGTGCATCCGTTGAGATAGTTCTATAACCTCTAACCATTTGCAGAAGGAATATGCGCTGGATAGAGGCAAGTTTTTGCTTAGCCACTTTGGTTAGCGAACCTCCCCAAACGCCCACACAGTAAAAGATGATGCGTTCAATGATTATGTGGTACCATGTTTTTAACATATTGGGCTTGATGCCCCATGTTTTTGATGTTAATTTACAGGAATTATGGTAGTAATTTAAAAGTTTAATTTTTAGTGCTTTGATATGTGGAATCCAGCTCTGATGTTTATCAATAATTACACCAAATAATTTAAGAGTATGAACGTGGTGACGCTAACCCCATTGACTCGCATCACGGGCTTGCGTTTGAGTTCTCTTGGTTTAATGAAGGTTAAAGCTTGGGATTTTCCGGGTGAAAGCTGGAGATGAAGTCGAGCCAACAACTGGCAAAAAGCAGGGAAAGCTCTTGCCGCTTGCAGTTCGAGATCCAGACGACGACGGCCCGAAAAAACAAAGTTGAAGTCATCTGCGAAGGAGTAAAGATTGAAGCCTAATTTCTCCAATTCTTTTAGCAAGACATTGGCAATAAGCAGCCAAAGGATTGGGCCCAAGCACGAACCTTGGGGGCAACCCTTTTCTAATGGGTGAACTGAAGTTCCTGAACCCCAGTTGATAAGAATGCTACGAAATTTAAGATATGTTGCAATGGTTCCAGCTATGTTTCTCGGGCAGCCGATTTCACGTAATTGTAATAAGATGTCCCGCCACTCTACATTGTCGAAAGCACCTTTAATATCTAAGGAGACAAGAGTTGTGTAATTTCCTTCAGCTATGCTATGAGCACAGGAGGTAAGAATTGCAAACAAAGCCTTTTCACTTGATCTGCCTTCTCTGAATCCGTATTGTCTGTGATGAAGTAAGTTATTAGATTCAAGAAAGTGGTTAAGCCGAAATACAAGTAATTTTTCTAATAATTTGCCTAAGGATGGTAGTAGGCAGATTGGGCGGTAAGAAGAAGGTTCTGAGGAGTCTTTCCCTTGCTTCAGGAAATATACTACTTCCCCTTGTCTCAGAGTGAGCGGGAAGTAATGGTGAGTGAGACAGAGATTAGCCCAACGCGTAAAAATTTTGGGAATTACATGGAAAGTTAATTTCAGAATTTTAAAGTCTATACAGTCCGGATCTCGAGCTTTTTTGTCATTAAACGTACGTAGCGCGGTTGCTACCTCAGCTTTTGAAAAGGGTTTGTCGGGGGGTGCATCAAAAGTAATGTCAGAATTATCTCCTGGTGGATATGAGGAGGGGCCAAAAAGATGTTTGGTGAGGTGCTCCATGTTTTCCTGCCTAGATGATCGGCTGGGTGGCAGTTCGAGCTTAATTTCATCAGGAGTGAAAAACTTTCTTGTGAAAAATTTTTGAGCTGTTCCGAAAGGGTCTGTTTGATTTGTGCAGAACTTTTGCCAGGCAGCATTTCTCGCATCCAGTACACTGCGCTTATATTTAGCGGAGAGAAGACGATAATTGGCGCTGAGATTGCGATAGTAATCCGTGTTAACATCTTCTGTTAGTCTGAGTCTTTTTAGTTTCCTCCTCAGTGCCGTGAGGTGATTACGCTTCGTCTTAAGATCGGAGGTCCAAAACGAGAATGACTGCTGCCTCCGAGTGTTCTTTAATCTAAAGGTGAAAAATTCTTAATATCATTTTTCTGCAAGAACTGGTTTTACCAGAATCATCTTAAGCGAAATTCAGATCAAATGCCCATTTTGGCAACATATTTTGAAATATATTCTGAATGCATTAAAAAATCAACCAAAACAGTAGGTTATATAGATCCTAAATAACAAAAAACTGTTAATTGAATGCGTTTGAGAGCAAAACAGAATTGATAAGAGACTCATAAAATAACCGATTTGTTATTTGAATGCCTCTTTAATTTTATAATCATGATAGCTTCGGAAAAGTTTGTGCGAAATGCCCACTTTGACAGAATTTTAAAATATATTCTATCTTTATCAAAAAATTTGCCAATGCGTCACATTATATAGTTCCTAAATAAGAGGATCTGTAAATTGGATGCGTTTGAGAGCGGAAATGGATTTAAAATGGAGTCAGAAAAAAGCAATGTATTATTTGAATACTTCTTAAAATTTTTTGTGATGATCACTTCGGGAAATTCTGTTCAAAATACCCTTTTTGAAAATATTCTGTCGTTATCAAAAAACTGGCCAATGAGTCACATTATAAAAAACGCAATTTCTTATTTGTATACTTCCTTAAATTTTCAGTCACGATGACTTCGGGAAATTCTGTTCAAAATATCATTTTTGGCAACCTTTTTAAAAATATATTCTATTTTTATAAAAAGCTGACCAATGCGTCATTTAATACAGTTTCTAAATAAGAGGATTTACTATTTGGATACGTTTAAAATCGAAAATGATTTTAAAAATGAGTCAGAATATAAGCAGTTTGGATTTGACGTTTTTTTCCAACTCCTATTTTTGTCTAATTTATTTTTGCTATACGAATTGGTCCTATGAAAAACTTGTCAATAAAAAAGTTGTAGATATTATTGAGAAGATATAACATAAATTTTATTAGATTTGATAGCTTAAAAATTCACGGAGTTATGGATTTTTTTTCTTTTTTCAACCCCCCCCCCTTTTTTTTCTTTTCGTTTTTATTTTTTTTTCATCGGTAAAAGTTTGTCCCATCAAAAACTTGTAACTACAAAAGTTTTAGATAATTTTGAGAACATTTATAAAAAAATTATTTGGACATAATATCTTGAGAATTGACGAAGTTATGGATTTTTTTCTCCCAAATCCCTGTTCTTTTTTTCGCCCCTTGAGCCCATTTCGAAATTTATCAAAAATCTGTCACGCATAAACTTTTTCCCCAAGTTTTAAGAAGTAATATAAACTTTATACCGATTCGATATCTATTTTAATTAAGAAGTCATGGCGTTTTTTAGATTTTCACAAAAACCCTGCCTATTTCCACCCCCTTGGACCGATTTTGACCATTAACGAACTTAGCCGAGATTTTATACCCCTTGATTTTATGTATCAGTTTCAAAGAGATTATAGCAAAACTATAGAAGTTATCGTGTCCATAAGAAATTCATATATATATATATATATATTTACATAAACACACTTTTTTACTGATGGTAGTTTTGGGGTTTAGAGGTCATAATCGGCTTAGATCTGCAAAAAATTTTCAGAAATTCTAACATTGGTGCGATCGCAATAGTTCGCAATTTCATACGAAATCTACCTAAAATGAAAAAAACGTAGTGAGCGAGTATTATTTTTTATTGGTTTATAAGGTCAAAAGAAACATATTATATTTGTGTTACTATTTTATTTTCTTAGAATTTGACAACAAGAAAGAAATGATTGAATTAGAAAATTAAAAAAGATATATATGTATAGCGTTAAATTATGGAAGGTGGTCGAAAAGGAGTAAGTAGTGTTCAGATAGTTTATTTATTTATTTATTTACCTTTTCATATTCAAGAGTGCATATCTAGCAGTTTTCCTGCAAATTGGTCAAAAAATTAGGTTTTGTGCAAGGAGAAAACATACTGAGAACATGAGAAATGTTTTTATATAGAGAGAGGGAGAGATGGTCATTACTATATTTGAATAGTGTTAAAATTTTCTAAAACTACGCAATCGCTAAATATTAAAAAATTACATTTTTGGGGTAATTTTTATAGAACAATCATTTCATGAAACAATTTCATAAAATTATGAATACAAAGTAATTTAGAGTTAGAAAAATTTTCTCCAGAGTATTTGAGTAAATGTTCCTTAAAGCTCTGCGTTCGTGGGAAAAATACAAAACGTCTAACGTTTCTATTTTTGAAAATTTATGGTCAAGTAAAGTGATTTCAAGAAATGATTTTTATTTGAAATTTATGTTTCAGAATCATATTTTTTAAATAAAAAAATAAACTTTTTTTGCTATCCCTAATGTTTTCTGAAAGTGCTAATCATTTAAAAAATTGCTTTATCTGCAAAATTCCGTTCGAATACTTTTATAATGGCGACACTGTACGATGCCCATGTTTTGATGAAAAAGAAAATAGAATTCGTTATAAAAGTAAATTTTACTAAAGTTTAAAGGTAAAATGCTCATATTTAGACACAACATTGTAAGTAGATATTTAAAAGTTTTCTAACGGAACGTTATTTTTTAATACAAAGTAAAAATGAAAAAAATAATAATGTCGAAAGGACTATGCACTGTAAATAATTCTAAAATTTTCATACATTGTAAATTATTAATAACAAACGATGTATGTAATTTTCAGAAATTAAAATATTCTTTTCATAATTTCAATTTTGGTAAATTTTCGGGATACTTTATGTGTCTTGTGTACATAAGCAATTATCATTGTAGTCGCATATATACTATATGACCAAAGGTGATCAACTACTTGCGATTTTAGACATGTTGTTAAGTATCTAGAAAAGTACATGATGAATTGTCCTTAAAATCCAGACATGTAAGCATAATAGGTCATATATAAAAAAGTGTTTTCCCGAAACTTCATAGTAGCCCATCGAGAAATCGAAAAAGAACGAATATCTTTTGGATAAACCTGTAGCAAAAACTAATGAAGCAAAAGCGTTCGAACTGTAGATTATGATTATGTGGTTTGTTGTAATAAAGTGTGATCAGTTTTATGCGGATAGCATGTATCCTCGCAGGAAAATTAAGGTTTTTTTAAAAACGTTCGGAGATTTTTCAAATTATCTGCTTATTATTTGCAGAGTTCTTAATATAAACTAATATTCTTTTTCAAAAATATGACAAATAACATTGTACACAATACCCTGTAATCAAAATTAAAAAATAATAAAATTTGTATGATAAATGAAAAGACCTACTAAATAAGTTTTCATTGCGCAAGCATAGACGCTATCAAAATACAGTTTGTATATTACGATAGTTAAATGTATAGAAACAATTTTGCGAAAGTCTCAAAAAGATAGCTTTAAAATTCTGAAAGTGTTCGACGATAGAATAAACTCAAAACCCGTTATTCTCATAATGAAGTAACAAGATGAAGGGCTCTATCCATTTATCTATTTATTAGTGTCTATATAGAATACACAATATGGCACATACAACTATATTTGAATACAACCCCGCATTTGTTTTGCTTCCTTCTGGGAATAACGGATTTTGAGCTTATTATATTTACTTACACTTCCAGAATTTTCAAGCTATGTTTTTGAGGCTTTCATAAAAATTGCTCTATACATTTAGCTAATATAATATGCAAATGAAAATTTGATAGCGTCTACACATGCGCAATAAAAAATTATTTAGTAAACCTATTCATTTTCATACTTTTTTGAAATTTTTTTTAATTCTGACTACACGGTGTTATGTTTAGTATATTTTGTCGTACATTCGGAAAATATCATTTTCAGAGTTCATTTCCAGAATCATTTTCAGAATCATTTTCGGAGTTCTATTAAGAACTCTGAAAATTCTAAGGAAAAAACTTGGAAAATTTTGGGACTGTTCTCATAAAAAACATATAGTTTGTTACGAGTATACATGCTATCCGCAAAAAATAAACACAGTTTATTTAAATAAGCCAATTATTCATAATCTGCAATTTGAACGATTTTGCTACATTAGTTTTTATATGGTTATACAAACGATATTCGTTATTTTTCAATTTGTTGATGGTCCCCTATTTAGTTTCGGGAGAAAATCGTCACGGAAATGTATGACCTGTACTATTATGTTTACGCATTTATAATTTCAGGATAATTCCTCATGCATTTTTCTAGATATTCTACAAAATGTCTAAAATCGCTATAGGCCGGTCACATTTGGCCGTATAGTGTATGCTGATACCATAAGCTATTATCAATGTGGACTTAGTATAGTCCTGTTACTGAAAAAGAAAAGAAAAATAAACATTTGATTACCAATTTTAGATCAGTTTTGAAAAAAAAAAAAAAAAAAAAGTTAAACCGAGTTCGGTAAAAAAGAAATTTTAATAAAGGTCCAAGTTAACATGCTTAATATTTAGACAGCTTTAATATTAAAAATAGAAAATTAAAAGTGGATAAATTAATAAAAAATTGCTTTTTAACAGAAAAAAAAAGTTTGAAACTTATGAACATTAATGCTAAAAATCCTGTACTATAAATAATTCGAAGTCTTGAATACCTTGTGCATTAAATTATTTTTCATCTTCAAAAACTAAAATATGTTTTTGTAAATTTCACTTTTTGATATTTTAATAAAAAATAAAATTTTACCTTGTTTTTATTTATAAGGTAGTTATGTCACTGGCTCTAATACTATTTTCCTTTTTTTTTTATTGCTTAGATTATGCATTGTAAATACGTCATACATTCCCAATATACAGGGTGTCCCAGAAGTAATAAGACAAACTTTAAAATGAGGTAGGGGACATCACATGGATTAAGAATTGCATAGCAACCCATGGTCGGAAACATTTTCTTGGTGCGGTAGTGATGGCACAAAACGCAAGAAATAAAGTAGACGAGAAGGAAGAGAAAACATGTTTATTATTGTTAGCGATGCATAAATGCCGGGACAACGCACCATAGCAGCTGCTGGGGAAATTTGGGACATTCGCGGTCTTTTCTAGGGAAGATTAGATTCAGTGCAAATACAAAACGCTTTAAAAAATTGTTTATGGATAGAAAAAATGTGAGATTCACAGATAAAAAGATAGATAAGTTAGAAGCGTACCGTAAAAGAAAAAAAATTATTAAAAATATCGTTAACGGATGCAGATACCGAAAATAAGTCTATGCAATAATTCCATAAAGCTGCCACAACGCAAGATTTTAATGCAAAAATATGTATATTTAGTATTCATTGTTTTTGTATTCAGTCACACTCCTCTCTTGTACTTTTAAATTATATTTAAAAACTTACCTGTTTGATATATACATTTGTTTATGTTAAAACAATAGGAATATTTTTTGTTTACATATTACTTTTTATAATATAAGGTATGATAAATGCAAACATTAAAATTTATGTTATTCTTTTTTTTTTTTTTTTTTTTTTTTTTTTTTAGAAATGCCATTAGATTTGAGTGTCTCGTACCAAAACAGAAATTAAAACATTTAAAACTTTCTCGAGCAATATTTAAAAAAAATGTATCAAAATAGAATATTTTTCAAATTCAATCTACTATTGAATGAATCTTAATGAAAACTAATAATATATATTTCTCAAAAAATGTAATTAAGGTAGCAATAATTATGTATATATATATATATATATATATATATAGTGGTGGTCAAAGTTTCCGGCCAGTTAGTTTCTTCGATTTATTTACCAAAAGGTTTCAGCAAAGAAGAAGCATAATTGCTTCAAAAGTGAGGAATATGTAAATGACCTCTGACAACGTGATAATTTTGATTTAATACTGAAGATGCTACATGCAAAGGGATAAAGTTCGAAGTTCGCGTGTGTAAAAGTTTCTGGCCACTTATCATTCTTTAGTGTTTTTCTATCGGAAAACTGTTTTTTGGTTGTGTTTATGAAAGATTCAACGTGTATAGCATAATCTGAAATCAAAATTGAAAATTTCAACAATTATTGTTCATAAATGAGTGAGTAGTTTATCGTTAAAAGGCCTATCTTCTCGAGAAATTGCGGCAAAGTTATTGATCGGTTAAATAGACCGTAAACGACATTTCAGCTCAACTTGAGTTATTTCAGCTTTTTCGTTTTAAGAGAGTGCGTAAGAAATGGATATATACGTAAATTATATAAAAAAATATTTCCAAATTTATATTTCTATTGAAAATTAAATATTTAATACTTGAATTTATTATTATCACAGATTCTTTTGATGTAGATGTATTTTTAACTAACATTAAGTTATTTTATTAAAATAATTCCCACATATAGCATTATATCTTACTCTCTAAAATTAACAAAAAAAATTCAAAAGGATCAGTTATAGATAATTTCCTTTTATAGTAGATTTTTCACATTTAAAAACGGTTATTTTATACAAGGTCCATCAAAATTAAAGTGTATTCAGGAAAATTATACTTACTAAGTTAATGTTCCAATCATTGTCAATGCTGCTAGTATTTGTGTTTATTAAATGCTGTTAAATAAAAAATTGTATTTCCGCGATACATTAGTGGTGGAATTATGCAAATTGGATGATTGCTGCGCAATGGACGTGTATTGGAATTCTGGTCTGTAGTGCTGTTCAAAACGAATGCGGTGTCTGAGAGTGATCAGTATTCATTAGTTATGGCTGAAATTCATCATTTTAGTGGAGGTCAAACGTAATTAATACTTTGTAGCATTGAAAGATATTAAACACAAATGGAACACGCTCCTTATTTTAATATCCCTCAAAACGTCATATCAAAAGCTTCGAACTGTTTTATATAGACTGGCTCTTGTGTTATACTGCCTGGTCAACGGAAATGAAGAGCAATACTTGCATTCGAAAACAATTTTCTATCATCGTTAGCTCTAAGAAACCACGAAGCGACTAAAAAACTCAATATAAACGTTCAAGCTGACTTGAGAATACGAATTAACTGTCCTACTGTTGAAAGAGGACATATCGAGGGTGGATTATATGAGGGAAAACCAATAGATTATGTCCCAATCATTACAGCTTCCCAAGAGTCCCTTGAAACTTTGGTCGTCTTCATGTTCAATGGAGTGAGGCTAGAACGAGATATTTCATGGGAACGGAAAGGCGTGTTGTGTGTTCTTTACCCTCCCTGGATCAAAATATGTCTAGAATCTACTATTCAGACTATATTTGGATTCGTCATTAAACAATACTTGATCCCATTTTATTTATTTTATCTCATACAGACTACCGTCTTTAAGTTTTCTTGAAACAGCAGAACAACTGATTCGAGCTCCTGTGAGAGCTTGAAGGTTTTAAACTGAATCTCGTATACACGCTTCGCGGTTACTTTGATCCTGCCATGATAGGAAACAGTCTTCAAATGTCCTTCTCCATCTTCATTAACAAGCCTGTCTATCAAAGCATCTCGAACAGTTCGAAGCTCTTTGTATGACACTTTGTGAGATATTCAAATCTTGGGAGACTTCCACTCGGGTTTGACTTCTCTCGACTCTACCAATTATACGACACTTTGATCTTCACTTAAATCATGGCTTTAAGTTATGAATAATGAATAGTAATTATTCTCAGACACCGCAATTATTTTAAACAACAGTACAGACCAGGATTTTAACACACGGCCATTGCGCAATACATGATCAATCACCTAATTTCCATATTTCCGATGCTAATGTTGCGCGGAAGTACACATTTTTATTTAATTGAAACAAAAAATTGCTGAATTGAGCATTGTTTGCGAATAAATAACGAATTGCGAAACCAAATAGTTGATTTGTTTTCCTTAAATAGGAATTAAATTTATATGCTCTTATAAATAATAATAATAATAATAAAATAAATAAAATAAAAAATGAAATGAAAAAGAAAATGCTATTTAAGCACTGTACACATATGAAAAACAACCTTGTTTTAAATATAAAAAGACTTTGTGGAAGGATTAGGCTTTACTGCTACAGATTTAAGAGAATCTGGAGAAATAAAATTCTTATCTTTCAAAATAACCTTGATATACATTCTTTCATTTACATAACTAATATTTTAAAACATGTGTTTTATTTATTTTTCTTTTATAGAATATTGGAACTTTGTTATCGATTATAAATTAGTTAAATAATCTATATATTAAAAGGAAAGCCAGAAAAAATCAGCGTAGTTTTAAATTCGTCTCTACGCATCAACATTTGCACCGATATCTGAGAACGTGAACCAATCAGAGAGGAGTACTTACTCTCTGAAAACACTTACTTCCACCTTCCAGCAAGCGGTAAATATGGGATTGCATTATCACTGTTGAATGAAAATGAATGCGAAAAGAGGGATTTCTTTTTCTTTTCATAATTTTATTGTTCTTGGTTAATATAAAGATCTTCATTTTTTGGAAAAACATTTTTTTTCCGTTTCTCACTTTATGTAAGTTATTTTATTTCCATTTCTATTCCATTTTTTAGCCAGCAAACATAGTTTAGGCTTAATGTAGCTTAAACGATTTTTTTTTTTCGACAGTTTCCGATGAAATTGAAACATTCAATATTTAATGATTACAGTTTTTATTTATTTTCTTGCCGATTAAGCATTTTCCGAATTGTAATTTTCAAATTTGTATTAAGTATGTGTAAAAAAACCAGGTTAGATATCACGGTTTTTTTTTTTTTTTTTTTTTTTTTTTTTGAAGGGAGAAAAAAGCAGGGATTTTTGACCGATGTTATTGACTTTATGGATATAAACATATTCGCAAATCATTATTTATTTTGTGCTTCATTTTCTTATAATACTCATGTCAAGAAAACTGATTTTTTATATATATATACATATATATCTGCGATATCTGTCTAACATCTGTGTTTTTTTCCCCCTTAAAATTTCATTTTTTGAGTTAACTCATAATGTTTAGGAAGTATTTACATTACATTATTTTCGCCGAAGAATGGTGAATTGCATATGAAATGAAAAAAAGCCCAGTTTTAAACAGCTTTGTAAATCATTAATATTTATTTAATGTTTAACTTTTTTTGTCTTGAGTTGACTCGAAGTTCCCTTTAAAAAAAAAAGAAAAAATATCCTTTTTTTAATAGTGTTCCTGTGACGAAATTTGCTAAGTTCTTTTTTTTTTGGGGGGGGGGGGCGGGACAGAGAGGAGAATATTTTGATGAAATTTGCTATGTATATATATATATATTTTTTTCAATCTCTTGATCTCTCAACAATGTTTTTCCAAAAATATGAAGATCATTATAATCAACGAAGAAAAATAAAATTATCACAAGAGATCCCTCTTTTTGCATAGCATTCATTCGTGATAATGCAGACCTTATGTACCATATTTACTGCTAGCTCTTATTATTATTATTATTATTTGGCAAAATTTGCAATTTTTGTAGTACCTAGACAAATTTTATGTATTTTCATGATCTTTTGACAAAATTCATGTCTTTTATGATACTAGAACAAAATTATTTGTTTTCTCAGGGATTTTCGGTAAAATTTGTCGTTTTTTCTCGCTGTCTTTCAATGCAATTTGCTGTTTTATCGAATTCATCCTTTTTTCATGATTTTTTTGTGAAATTTGTTGGGTTTTTTTTCGTTATTTTTAGAAATTTGTCATATATTCGCTTTTTTTCTGCAAAATTTACCTTTTTGTGATCTTTTGATGAAATGTGCCTTTTTTTTTTCATCTTTTGACAAAATGTGTTTTTTTCTTACAATCTGTTTACCAGTATTTGCGTTTTTTGAAGTACCTAGAAAAATTTTATGTATTTTCACGATCTTTTGATGAAATTCATGTCTTTTATGATACCAGGAAAAAAAAATGTTTTCTCAGGGATTTTCTGTGAAATTTGACGTTTTTTCTCGCTGTCTTTCGATGTAATTTGCCGTTTTATTGAATTTATCCTTTTTCATGACTTTTTTTTTGTGAAATTTTTCGTTTTTTTTTTTTTTTGTTATTTTCAGAAATTTGTCATTTTTTTTCATTTCTCTTTTGCAAAATTTACCTTTTTTGTGATCTTTTGATGAAATGTGCCTCTTTTTTTCATCTTTTGACAAAACGTGTTGTTTTCTCACAAACTGTTTACCAATATTTGCGTTTTTTGAAGTACCTAGAGAAATTTTATGTATTTTCGTGATCTTTTGACAAAATTCATGTCTTTTATGATACTAGGACAAAATTATTTGTTTTCTCAGGGATTTTCGGTGAAATTTGTCGTTTTTTCTCTCTGTCTTTCAATGTATTTTGCCGTATTATCGAATTTATCCTTTTTTCATGATTTTTTTTGTGAAATTTGTTGGGGTTTTTTTTTCGTTATTTTTAGAAATTTGTCATATATTCGTTTTTTTCTGCAAAATTTACCTTTTTTGTGATCTTTTGATGAAATGTGCCTCTTTTTTTCATCTTTTGACAAAATGTGTTTTTTTCTCACAATCTGTTTACCAGTATTTGCGTTTTTTGAAGTACCTAGACAAATTTTATGTATTTTCACGATCTTTTGATGAAATTCATGTCTTTTATGATACCAGGAAAAAAATTTTTGTTTTCTCAGGGATTTTCTGTGAAATTTGTCGTTTTTTCTCGCTGTGTTTCGATGTAATTTGCCGTTTTATTGAATTTATTCTTTTTTGTGACTTTTTTGTGAAATTTTTCGGGTTTTTTTTTGTTATTTTCAGCTATTCGTTTTTTTTTTTCGTTTTTTTTTTTTTTTTTTTTTTTTTTTTTTTTTTTTTTTTGCAAAATATACCTTTTTTGTGATCTTTTGATGAAATGTGCCTCTTTTTTTCATCTTTTGACAAAATGTGTTGATTTATCACAATCTGTTTACCAATATTTGCGTTTTTTAAGCACCTAGAGAAATTCGTGATCTTTTGACAAAATTCATGTCTTTTATGATACTAGGACAAAATTATTTGTTTTCTGAGGGATTTTTGGTGTAATTTGTCGTTTTTTTCTCGCTATCTTTCCATGTAATTTGCCGTTTTATCAAATTTTGCCGTGATTTTTTTTTTGTGAGATTTGACGGTTTTTTCGTTATTTTCAGAAATGTGTCATATTTTCGCTTTTTTTCTTTCCAAAAATTACCTGTTTTGCGATCTTTTGATAAAATGTGTCTCTTTTTTTCATCTTTTGACAAAATGTGTTGTTTTCTCACAATCAGTTTACCAATATTTGCGTTTTTTGAAGTACCTAGACAAATTTAAAATATTTTCACGATCTTTCACAAAATTCACATCTTTTATGGTACCAGGACAAAATTATTTGTTTTCTCAGGGATTTTCGGTGAAATTTGTCTTTTTTATTCTCGCTATCTTTCGATGTAATTTGTCGTTTTATCGAATTTATGCTTTTTTTGTGAAATTTGTCGTTTTTTTTGTTATTTTCAGAAATTTGTAATATTTTCGCTTTTTTTCTTTGCAAAAATTACCTGTTTTGTGATTTTTTGATAAAATGTGCCTCTTTTTTTTCATCTTTTGACAAAATGTGTTGTTTTCTCACAATTTAGTTTACCAATATTTGTTTTTTTGAAGTACCTAGACAAATTTAAAGTATTTTCAAGATCTTTTGACGAAATTCACATCTTTTATGGTACCAGGACAAAATTATTTGTTTTCTCAGGGATTTTTGGTGAAATTTGTCGTTTGTTTCTCGCTATCTTTCGATGTAATTTGCCGTTTTTTCAAATTTATGCTTTTTTCGTGATTTTTTTGTGAGATTTGTCGTTTTTTTCGTTATTTTCAGAAATTTGTCATATTTTCGCTTTTTTTCTTTCCAAAAATTACCTGTTTTACGATCTTTTGATAAAATGCTCCTCTTTTTTCCATCTTTTGACAAAATGTGTTGTTTTCTCACAATCTGTTTACCAATATTTGCGTTTTTTTGAAGTACCTAGACAAATTTAAAGTATTTTCAAGATCTTTTGATGAAATTCACATCTTTTATGGTACCAGGACAAAATTTTTTGTTTTCTCGGGGATTTATGGTGAAATTTGTCATTTTTCCTCGCGATCTTTCGATGTAATTTGCTGTTTTATCGAATTTATTCTTCTTTCGTGATTTTTGTTTGCAAAATTGTTGTTCTTTGTTATTTTTTTAAGAAATTTGTCGTTTTTTCCCACTATTTTTAGCTAAATTTACCTTTTTTGTGATTACCTCTATAAATTTTATGTGCTTTTTGAGATCTTTGGGCGAAATTCACGTCTTTTATGATAACTGGACAAAATTCGTCATTTTGAGGTCTTTCGGTAAAGTTTATCGTTTTTCTCGAGTTCTTTCGATGAAAGTTGTCGTGCTGTCATGATTTTTCGATGTAATTTGCCGTTTATTGAAGATCTTTTTGCAAAATTCATCTTTTTTGTGATTATTTGATAAAATTTGCTTTTTTTCAATCTTTTGACGAAAATTGTTGTTTACTCACAAATATTTGTCGAAATTTGTTGTTTTCTCACATTTTTTTTTTCCTAATATGTTTACAAATTTGCCTTTTTTAGGGATTTTTTTGTCAAAATTTGTCTTTTAAAAAAAAAAAAAATCATGAAACTTGCCATTTTTTAGACGTTTTGACAAAATTTTGATTTTTGTGCAATACTTTTGCGAAATTTGTTTTATTTGGGATACCTAGACAATTTTTTTTCAGTTTTTTGACAAATTTTTTAGAGATCTTTTGAAGAAATTTGTTGTTTTTTGCAATCTGTTGACGGAATTTGCTGTTTTATTTTTCCAAATCTATTTATAAAATTTCCGGGCGATGGTTTTTTTTTTTTTTTTTTTTTTTTTTTTTTTGGGGGGGGGGGAGCTATTTTGATGAAATTTGCTATTTTTTGTAATTATTTGCCAAAATTTGCATTTTTTATGGTACCTAGACAAACTTTGGTACACAGCAAATGATTTCTAGCATTTTTTAAGTGTTTTTTTTTGAGGGGGGGGGGGTATTTTGACGAAATTTGCTATTTTTTGTGATTATTTACCAAAATTTGGGTTTTTTATGGCACCTAGACAAACTTTGGTACATAGCAAATGATTTCTAGCATTTTTTAAGTGTTTTTTTTTGGGGGGGGGGGGGATTTTGACGAAATTTTCTATTTTTTGATTATTTGCCAAAATTTGGGTTTTTTATGGTACCTAGACAAACTTTGGTACATAGCAAATGATTTCTAGCATTTTTTAAGTGTTTTGTGGGGGGGGATTTTGACGAAATTTTCTATTTTTTGTGATTATTTGCCAAAATTTGCATTTTTTATGGTACCTAGACAAACTTTGGTACATAGCAAATGATTTCTAGCTAATTTTTTTTTTTTTTTTTTACTTTAATAGTTCAAAAATCTTCAAACATTTTCAAGAGTCTGTTACGTGTGTCGCGGCATTGCACCAATTCGGGATCATGTCATGTTGGTGTTAAGTTGGTAAATGGAAAAGCATATTGAAATTTTTAATAAATATTAATCTTTAAAAAAAAAATTTTTCTTTGATTCTTTCACATTGTTGCCGTCAAGTTTTGACGGGTTTCACCTAACCAGAATAAATATTATCATTAATTTTTTTAATATGCGAAATTTACATGTATTTTTGATTTATGAAAAGGTAATAGAAAAGTAGTTGAAAATGCAAATGTTTATTTGTTGAATGGGGTGGGTAATGTAACAACAAATTAACCACTGAGAGGATTATAGTTGTTGCTAAATGGCAAACTATAAATTCCGTCTTATTTTGCTGCGAAGTAAGTGAAGTACGTATATTTTGTATGAAATGAGTAATGACAGTAATTTATGATTTATTCATGTCATGTACAATTTATTGGTGTTGTATTTGAAAATGGAAAATTATCAAATGAGAGAGATTCTAATTCTATGACAGCATGTTTGAATGTAACTCGGCCACTCGTCATTTGCCTGGATGTAAAATGCAGGATTTTCTTTTATTTATTGAAATTTTTGCTGAAGATTAGTCGTTAAAAAATCCTTTAATAGCTGGAAAATACCTTTTTCTTTCTTCGGTGCCGTCAAGTTTTGACGGGTTCCATCTAGTAATCTTTTAAAATAAAATTATCGTCTGAAAACGATTCGAGAATGCTATGTTTAATTTCGACGCTAGACATGAAATTCTGTTTACATAAGAAAAACATGGTTAAAGATTATACAATGTTCTAGAAGCTTTTATTTTTTTATTTAAGTGAGGAGGCCCAGAGATGATGGAATATACTTCTTTTTTCTTTCGATGATTCAATTTTAGATGACTTGCGGCAATTATGTTTTTATGATGGAATGTCACTACGGAGACATTTCTCGCTCCATCTGAATGGACTTTAATTAACTGTTTTGGAGCAGAAACTGTGTAATTTAATGAAGCTGCTACGTTTATTATTTTACTTATTTTTTTTATCTCGCCACGACTTCTGTGACGTAATATGGGGGAACATGCAAAGACTTTATTGGCTTCTATCTCAAAATGTCACTTATATATCGCAAATACTTATAAAATATTATAATTATTCCTTCATATTTAAACATAATACTAACAGATCTATTTTTATAAAAGAAATTTCCAACGGATTTATTTTTAATCTTAATCATTTGTTTATTTCAAAATTAGTTTTTATTCTTTTCTGAACTGCTTTTCGTGTGAACAACATTTAAAAATATTTTTTTTAAAAATTATTTTTATAATTTTCCTCTATTTTAATTTACATACCTCATTTATTTTTTGGCAAATGTAATAGACCTTTTAACGCTTCATGATTTTGAAAAGAGATATTGTTTATGTAAAAAAAAAAATCTCTTTGTAATTTAAATATTTCTTTTTAAAGAAATTCTAATAAGACTCGGAAACTTCGAAGTATTTTTAATAACAGTAATATTTTTTTTTTAAATAAAATGGGATGTTTTATTTTGTTATGAAAATAAAGCGAAATCTTGCATATTATTTAAGAATTAGAAATGTCTAATTATATTTCGTTGCATTTTTAAAGAACAATTAAAATAGTAACTTTGCTTTCTTGGAATAAATCGAATTTGAAATAATACGTTTTAATATGTTTTTTTTACGTGTTTATTTAAAATTTGGCACTTCAAACTATTTCTATTGCTGCAGAGAAAAAAGTCTTTATACTAAATTTACATAATAAAGTAGATATTTATCAAATACCATTTGTAAATATTTGTACATATACAGAGCTGCTAACTACTACGCCTGATTAAATCACATAAACAGCTTTCGAACCACAATTTTTTTTTTTAGCAAAAAGTATGCAAAATGTATTCATTGTTATGTATTTCAATTCATGTGGTTAATTATTTGCTAAAATTTCTGTTTCTAATATGTTTATTTGACTTTAAATAGGCGTAGAAGTTGGCAGCCATGCATATATAATAACTACATATAAAAAAACTAACGGGCGTAATATAATTAATTTGTGTAACAAATAAAATATTATTTTCTATTTTTTATGCCGTTTATGCAATTTAGCAACAAAATATTACTTAAAATCATGGGAAACATAATACATTTAATATTATTCAATACATCTGCCTATATCTTGATTCTCATTGCATTTTTGTATTCCGTAAATTTTTATCTTGAAAATTTGTTAAAATAACAATAGTTAATTATTTATCATGCGTTAATACATTTTAAGGAAAATAATTAAACCAATTATTCTAACTTACTTGTTCTGATATAAAACGCATATATTTACACACAAGGGATCGAAGCTTGCCAGTATCATATACTGACAACAGTGATCCCTGACGGGATACATTTATAAATTCTAACTTGCAGCACTTTTTTGGAATGGCAAAATTCGTTTTTTTTTCAACGGCGTATTAATCAAGAGACTTTATCCTTACACACACACACACACACACATATATATATATATATATATATATATATATATACCTTATGTGAGTGTAAAAGTTAAAACATCTTTATGCAACTGGCGCAAAGCAGCTCTATTTTGCACAAAGGCCATATATTTTTATATGAAAATTAAAGTAATGAAAAAGATGAAAAAATGCAGGGCGATATATATCAACTTTTGAGATGAAACAGACTTGGACTTATTATGGAAAGAGTTGAATACTGGAAAGACAAGTGAAAATGCTAATTTTTTTATGCTGGCCTGTTACCATCCTAGGCCTAATTTTTTCCCGCTCATGTAAGTATGGAAGTGTGATGATTTTTTAACAGGTATCTCTTTGCTTTTTTTCATCACAGGTCAAGGTGGGGGCATGGAATTCCTGCATGCCCATTTTGTTTATTGTTAAGTTATTAAGACATTTTTACTGTTTAAATTTATTTTTTAAGATTTTATAATATTTTATATTACGAGTTGATTTGGTTTGTGGTTTTGTTGTTGGTTATCCATTGATTGCATTGTTTAAAGTTATCTTTTTAATACTTTTTATATAAATGGAGTATGCAGGTCTGTCATGCCTTGCGAAACCTGTGAGGATACATTTAAAAAAAATTGATGCCTATTTCTCCCTCCACCTTCCGAGGAGCAGGGAGTTTGTTTTGTATTATTTTTTGATGTTGTTCTTTTCTAATTCATTGTTATTGCACCCTATTTTTCATCTTTTTCATCACTATCATATTTTCATATATAAATATATATATATGCAGCATATTGAGCAATGAACATGTAGGACAAAGAGATTTTCGAGCCATATTACATATACACACACGTATGAGATCGCCTCTATATTACTAAACTAACCGATTTTATGAGGGCACCATGTGTTAAAATTACCATACGTAATAGCTGAAATGCAGCCGTTGTTATTTAGTCTGTTGAGAAAACTATATTGAATAGCTCATATGTATCGTCGATGATTACTTAAAGAAAAATAAATAAATAAATAAACACTGCCAGTTTTTCAGAGTAAAAAGAATAATTCATTATAACACAAAAAATTAAACCATTTGTTTCTTCTTGCAAAAATACAAATTAAATAGCGTCCATCTTAAATCTTTAACATCGTTAACTTTGTCATGTGAATTCTCCGCGTACTATATTTTGTAACAAGATTTTAAATATTAACCAAATATCACAAAAAACTGGCGATATGTAACTATTAAAATACTAAAACTTTGCCAGAAATCACTATAAAATAGAAACTGTTGCTTTTAAGGATGCGTGTTTACTTCAGCTGGTAGCGAGGTGTTACAATACTTAAAAAAAAAAAAAAAAAAAAAAAAAAAAAAAAAAAAAAAAATGTAAATTTACGGCAGAAATTGCTGGCAGCAATGATGGTATCAGTTTTTGCAGTAAAAATTGCAGTAAAATAGATGTAATAAAAAATGTATCTTATTTTACTGCAATTTTTACTTGTGCACCATCTCTTAAAAACTGATTAGTTAGAACATTGAAATTACGTATATTATTAGTTTAATTGTGTTAGCTTATGCTGAACCTCAATTTAGTCTGATTTTTGTCACAGAAAATTGTGGATTAAAAATATAAGCATAAATTTCTTGGTGAAATTTTGTGAATATGTTTAGATAAACTATTAATTATGATAAAAAATTTTGAATATACTTTCATATTTAGTTCAGTGTAAAATACAGTATTATAAGTAACAATATATGAAATTTTAACATATATCTGCAATAGAATTATTAAAATCGTGCACGAAAAATGCATATTTCAATATTGCTATTTTTCAAACGTCACTTTTGTCGTTATGATTTAATTAATTAATATCACTAAATGTACCACTTCCTGGCTGCTTATCGTGACCTGATTTCTTAAAACACACATACACACATAAATAACGCTGGCATTCATCTGTTAAAAGTATATACAAATATTATAGAGACATGTATACAATAAATCCAATAAAGTGAATAATTAACCAGAGCCAAGAATTGAACATGGTTCCACAGCAAACTAGGCCGCTGTTCTAAGCAGTGTTAACCGCAACAGTGGTTAGGGCAAAATCCTAGCCAGCTGTGGATCAAAGTTCAGTTCCTTGCTCTGGCTAATTTTTCGCGCCATTTGGATTTATTCTATTTATTGTAGGCACGTGTGTAAAATATTTGTATATCCATTTAGCATTTACGTTCCCCATTAAATTCAGAGCGTAATGTATAATGAAAAAAATGCTAACGTTTCGACTATTCTGTTTAGTTTGCGATCAAAATCTTGTATGTCGCAGATCTCGAAAATTTTGTGGATCTTGACCACATGCCAATTGAGAGCTAATTAATCAATTAAACTAAATGTTCCTCCCAAAGGAGAGCTCCGGCTCCTGCTCGAAAATATTGCCAACATATTAGCAAGAACACGCTTAGAAAAGCGATCTTTTTAGAACACGCTTAGCAAGAACACGCAAGGAAAATATTATATTTTATCCATTTGAGATACTGCATAACCTATGATTATCCCATATAGCACACTTGCCTCCCCAGGATGTCCTGGGGAGGATTCACATCCCAGGACCCTCATCCCCCAGGCCATCCCGGCTTAGTACCGAATCTACAAATAAGGTGGGGGAAAGTGGGGATGTAAAACAGATAAGAGATAAGAGCAGTCCAATAAAATCCGATAAACCAAATCATGAAATTCGCCATGTTTGAACACAGATTTGATATTTACGAACATAGAGAGGAAATGTCTTACACAGGTCACCACCTATTGTGCAAGCCCATTAAGGCTCTCCCTAATTGATACTTCCGGTACAACTGAAAGTAACTTGGTATATTTCCCCTCGCAGCGAAACATTCTTTATTCAACAGATACACTCAATGTAGATAAGAACTTTAAAAGGGTCAGTAGAAAGATAATCTTTTTTTTTTCTTTCTTTCCGGTACTATTGTATTTAATGCATAAATCTATGAGATAGCTATAAAAAACGTAATATGATTTTATTGATTATATTTTCTATAAAAATACAGAATCATGGATCATTTTTACCGTTATAAAATAAGCTGTATGTAATTAGATACATCTTCAATTTTACTCAAATATCAAGGAATATTACAAATACTTTTTTCTGAATCTAGGAAAAAAAGTGACCGGAAAAAAAGTTATCGGAAAAAGTGACGTAAACTACAAAAGCGGAAAAACGTGACACGGAAAAAAGTTACCGGAAAAAAGTGACAAGGAAAAAAGTTATCGGAAAAAAAGTGACAAGGAATTGATTTTAGGGATTTATTATTGATTTTGGGGATTCATTGGTAAGTAATGAAAGGGGGATCGGGGGTGGCTCATAATTTCGGTAAACAGGTTTTTTATGCTGAATTAACTGTTTTGGTTCAATTTTAGGATATACGTTCATACTGAAAAGATACTTGCCTGATTAGTTTTGGGAAGGGACAATTACTCCCCCCCCCCATTCGTCCTAAATCAGATAAATGGGTTTTTATGTATTCTCCAACGTGTGTGAAATTTTGGATATAGATTCTTTCTGAAAAGGCTTATATCTAGTATATAATGCTTGAAGAGACTTCGGAGTTTGAAATTTTAAACATAAGTTAATTATAATAATACATATCTCTGATTAATTATGGGGTGCTTTTGCTTATTAATAAAGGAGGGGGGACGGGCAAGGGCAATTATTTCGTCTCAAATTAGATAAATCGTTCTTCATGCAGAATTACTCGATGTATTTCGAATTTTAAATATAGGTACATTCTGATTAGATGAATCCCTGAATATTTTTAAGAGTTTAAAGTCTAAGTATAGAAGGGGAATAGAATATAACCCCCCCCCCCTTAAATTAAATAAATTGCTTTTTACGCAGAATTATCGGATTTGCTTCAAATTTTGGATTATAGGTTCATTATGATAAGGTGTATCCCTGATTAAGCATGGGGTTCTTTTGCTAGTTAAAAAGAAAGGGGCGGGTGATTATTACCCCCCTCTTAAATTAGATAAATTGTTTTTTATGCACAGTTATCCGATGTATTTCATACTTTAGATATAAGTTATTTAAAGTAAATCCTGGAATAGTTTTAAGAGTTTCGTGGCTAAGTATAAAGGGAGGAAAGGGGGATAACCACTTAAATTAAATAAATGGCTTTTTACGCAGAATTATCCGATTTGCTTCAATTTTGGATGTAGGTTCATTTTGACAAAGAGTACCTCTGATTAGTTATGGGATTATTTTGCTAATTAAAAAGGGGGGACGGCCAATTATCTCCCTCCCATTAAATAAGATAAATCGTTTTTTATGCACACTTATCCAATGTATTTGAAATTTTAGATATATAATCTTTCAAATAAAGAGAATCCCTGAATAGCTCAAAGGGTTTAAGGGCTAACTATATAGAAGGGGGGGGGGAATAGAAGATACCCTTCCCCCTTAAATAAAATAAATGGCTTTTTACGCAGAATTATCCGATTTGCTTCAAAATTTGGATGTAGGTTCATTATGATAAGGCGAATCCCTTATTAGTTGTGGGTTATCCCCCGTTCCCCCCTTTCTATATTTAGACATTAAACCCTTAAAACTATTCAAGGATTCACTTTATTAGAAAGAACCTAGATCCAAAAGTTGAAATACATCGGAACAATTGTGCAAAGAAACAAAAAAATATTTTGTTTAAGGAGGGGGATAATCGCCCACTCCCTCTTTTTAATTAGCAAATTAACCCCATAATTAATCAGAGATACGTTTTGTCAGAATAAACCTTCATAAAAAATTTGAAGCGAATCGGATAATTCTGAGTAAAAAGCCATTTATTTAATTTAAAGAGGGGGATGACCAATGAATCCCCAAAATCAATAATAAATCCCCCAAATCAGTTCCTTGTCACTTTTTTCCGATAACTTTTTTTCCGCTTTTGTAGTTTAGGTCACTTTTTTCCGATAACTTTTTTCCGGTCACTTTTTTTCCGTTTACCTTTTTTTCTATACTAGAAAAGATTTTTTGAGAATGCCTTCAAAGCTGCTGTTTTAAGTCCATTTTCCAGACATTTGTAATATGTAAATATGTTCATTTATTCAAATTCAGAAATCCCCTTTTCTACATCTATTTTTTTCCCTTTTTTTATACTTTTCAGTAACTTTTTCCGATAACTTTTTTTCCGGTCACTTTTTTCCTAGATTCAGAAAAAAGTATTTGTAATATTCCTTGATATTTGAGTAAAATTGAAGATGTATCTAATTACATACAGCTTATTTTATAACGGTAAAAATGATCCATGATTCTGTATTTTTATAGAAAATATAATCAATAAAATCATATTACGTTTTTTATAGCTATCTCATAGATCCTGAGGATGCAGAAAATTGTCACCAGGAGGTCCTCAGGAAACGAAAATGTCCGCTTTACAGCATCCTGGCACGCATTATTCTTTCCCCGGGAGGTTCTAGGGAAGATTTGAGGAAGTGATATAGGAGGACTTTGGGCAACTTCAAGGTCACTAATATGTTTAAAAAAATTAAAGCTATGATTTAATTAAAATTTTTTTTAGGGGAAAAACGCGAAAGTTTTATTTTTTCTATTATTCAGACGGATTTACATATACAGAGATTATTCAGGAACAAATTTCTTACCTTTATTTTTCCGGCTGGATTTGAACCCGAGTACCTTGGTTTTCCGGACACGCGCTATGACCGTTATGCTGTCGGGTCAGTAAGGGATAACGGTTTCTAAGTTACAGATGCATTTTTACTCCGCTTTTGAAACTTAAAACTAGGAAATGTCCTCATATTTTGTGCTTTTTGCATACACTCGAAATAAATTTAAGTTAATAACTCTAAATAAATTGTCAATAATTATTTGTTATAACATAAATATCTTCGAATTAAATTTTTTTTTAATGAAATTGTATTTTTAAATGATAAAAATATCCTTTTAGCTTTTAATACTTAAAATCCATTAAAATCGTTCACTAATTACAAAATTGATTATGAATTATATATTTTGACACACAATGAATGATGCAAAACGTTTTTGATGATATCCCCTATAAAATTTAATTTTAGTTAATAAAAATATTATTTCCAGAAATTAAAATAGCAAGAGATTAAAACACATAGTTTCTTTAAAATTGTGAATTTTACAGAAATTTTAATCATTGTTTTTCTCTTGGTGTGAGATGGTAGATGGGAGGTGCTGAATTTGTACACAATCGCACCCGTCGGCCTAATCGTTCGGAGTTTCCCACGGTTTTCTTCGAATCTTAAACTTTCTTGCGTAAATACGGGTAGGTTCCTTTAGCAAGTTCCTCACGGAGGGCACCCTCATCCCTTGATATGTACCTTGATTTTTTTTTTCTTTTTTAATGATTGACAAATAAAATCTAAGTAAATTCTTTCAAAAATGAAACTTTTTTGCTCTCTCTCGATCTTACTTTTTTTACAGAAATTTTTATCGATATATATATATATATTTTTTTTTTTTACGCTTGGTTAAAGGTAATCTTATAATACGAATTTATGAAAAAAATATGTAAATTTGCTTAGTCTTTTCTTTCCTACTTTTTACCTTTTGAAATATTTCATTGTTACAGTTTCATTGTGGGTGCCACAGTGGTCAAGAGATGATAATGACTTAACCAATGTTCCTGTCGAAGGTGCTTTAGATTGCCTCAAGAAAAGGCTCTGTGAATTTCATTTTTCCTTTTTCGAAATCGAGGAGCTTATTCATCTAACTCGTGCTTGCTTATCTCAAAATACTTTTGTTTTTAACGGGAATTTCTTTCGTATGATTGACGGTTTGGCTATGGGTAATCCTCTTAATCCGACTTTATGCGATTTGTACATGCATTACTTTGAAATAAAATTATTTGAAGTCTTAAAATTTCCGTTCTATGTTCGTTATGTAGATGATATCTATGCTTTAGTTAAAGTGAATTCTGATATAAATCATATTCTCTCTGTCACGAATTCTATTGATTCTTGCATTCAATTTACTTTTGAAACTGAATCGGACAATTGCCTTCCTTTTCTGGATGTTCTTGTTATTCGCAATGAAGATAATTTTCAGACTACTGTCTTTCGCAAACCTTTTGCGGTCAGTCTTCCACCTCACAGATATTCTTCTCATCCTCCTAACCAGAAAGTTGCGGCTTTTAAAACTTTTGTTTTCCGGACTTCCAATATTTGTTCAACTCCTCAGTTACTCAGTGATGAACTTAATTACCTTAAAGCTATTGCTGTTGATCGTGGTTATTCTCCTAATATTATAGATTCTATTCATAGAAAATTGACAAAATCCACACAATCTGAAAGTAAGAGCTTTAATTCGAACTCCAATGCTTTGGTTGTTTTGCCTTTTTTCCCCAAAATCAGTCAGCAAGTTGCTAAAATTTTAAAAAAGTTCGATTTCAATGTTATTTTTTCTCCTGTTAATAAAATTGCTTTTTCAAATCTTAAGAACCCCATTGATCACTTAGATAACTGGGGTATTTACCAAATTTCTTGCCAATGTGGTCTTTCTTATATTGGTCAGACTAAACGTGCTCTCAGATTTCGTTTAATGGAACATAAAAGGTAAAACAAAAATCAGGAGCTTAAACGTTCCTCTATTGCTCAACATTGTTGGTCTTTTCAACATAAGTTTAACTTTTCTTCAGCCACCATCATCCATAAATGTCCTTCTATTCTTGATCTTGATTTTTGGGAAGCTTACCACATCATAAAAAAATCTCACTCCTTAGTCAATGACTTATCTAGTACTCCTTATTTTCCAAGTATTTGGAAAACTTTAATTTAATACTTTTTTTTTCATGCTTCTTAGTTTTTGTTTTGCTTGTTCTCCGATAGATGTCGCTACTTGTCCACTCAGTTGGTTTTGGCTGCTTTCTTCTCATTGGTTGCTTTTCTTTAGGCGGGATTGTTCCCATAGCGGGTATATAAGCCCGCGTCTCTCTGTCTCTTTGATCAGTTTTGCTACTTTTAGCTCGCTGAGTTTTGCATTGATGAAGAATCTCGTTAGTAGATTCGAAATAGCTATTTGCTACCTTCTCATACTTTATTTGTGCATTTATATTCGTTGGTTTTCTATCTTTAAACATTTGTGCACAAAGGCTTTATTTGCTATTTTAACAATTATCCAATTTGCTAATAAATAAGGAATCGAATAATTAATAAAATAAAATTAAGTCATTAAAATCGATACTGATTAAATTGCATTCGATATTTTATTAAAAAACAATTGAGTATTGTATTCCAGAATCATTCATAAGATGGCGCCAGCACTGTGACTTCCTGGGCACTTCCCCAGGAGGGATTTCCTCAGGAGTAGCGTCTCTGGGAAGTTGCTCCGTTAGTCGTTACAGGGAGCTCATTCCTAAAAACATCGTAAATGACTCTTCCCCAGGACGTCCTGATCTTGTCATTTTAGTTTTAGGAGGAATATGGGATGGCTTGGAGCTCCTGGGGAGGTATTGAGAAGCTTTTGTGCTATATGGGATGTAGGTCCCGAAATTGACGTAAAATGCCCGTGAGACATCCAATCTAATTAGCAGTCATGGTTGTAAAATGCAGCGAGGAAATAAATAAGTTCAGGCTACAAAGAGATTTCCGAGTCAAATTCATTTCACTCATTATTCTTCCAGTTATTTCATTCATATATGAATATAGTTTTCTCTAATTTAAGCTGAATATAAGTATATATCAAATATATTGAATAAAAAAAAGGAAGAAACAAAAAACGAAAATAGCTATTTGTACTAGTTATAGTAAGAAGATCGAAAATTCTTATTTTGTTTTTTATACTATTTAAAAAGGAGAAATTCACGGATAGATCGCCCACATTTTATTATTTAGCTGTTCTCAATGGCAATTTAATGGAAAAATAGAATTTCAAATAACAAAGAAAAAGTATCTTTATTTGTTCTTCCAGCTAAACCTATTTTGCATTGGTTCACAGAAGTCTCTATATTACACGAAAATAATCATATGGAATGAAGAATCTAGTTTTAAAAAAATCAGCATAAAAACCGATCCATGTGTGTGTTTGTGTGACGGAGAAAAATAGAAATATCCACCGCACATGCAAGTCGGAAAATTTGTGTAGGGATAGTCCAAAGCAAGCCCTGGCTATTGAAGCTCAGATTTCTAATTTATTGATCATATTTCTAATATTTTGATAAAATTTCTAATGTTTTGATAATTGGTCAAGAATATTAATTAAAAATACCTGAAAAATGTGTTCAAAATAGTATTTTATCTTTTTTAGTCTTATAAATTTTCTGAAAATCCAAAGTTATTAAATCACTAAATTATTATAAATTTATTTCATTCTAAAATACAGAATACCCTAAAGTTTGACATTTCATTGTTTTTATGTGTGTATACATATATAATCACGGTTGAAAAACCATATGTGATAAAGTATATTTGAAAGGAAGCTTGTGTTTACTACAAATAACATTGAAAAAGAAATAATCTTGCCCACTTGTTTTGTTTTATCTGAGCCCCACCCCTCCTCCGTTTGAGGCAAATGCAACAAAACTTTATTGCTGTTAAATGCTATTATATAACAAAAAGCTATTATGAAATACTTTTAAATAGCACCTATTTCGTTTAAACGTTATTTGATATAAAGTAATATTTTAGTGACTTCTCTTCATTTAAATCAATAAAGCATGCAAGAAATAAATGTAAACAATTTTGTATATTTTTGTTTACCATCGCCCCCTCCAAACAAAATTTCTAAAATTGAAAAATACATTTCAACAACGATATCATCGAAGGGGGGGGGGGGGGGTAAAGGATAATAACGTACGATATAGAAAGAGGGAAGGGTGTTCAAAATTACGAAAAAGTTGATAACTTTAGATTTGCACAGCTCCTAACATAAATGCTCTTCGAAGTCGTAAATAAGTTTTTTTTTTTTTTATTATTTATAAAAGGGAAGCTAGACTGTCAGAAAAAACCCCATCAGCGATTGCCAATTATGGACTCTCCCCTCCCCCCCTTTCACAGAATCACTTCAAAACATTCACACGCACATACAGAGAAAAGGTAGAACAATTCTTATTTACTAATAAAATATCGCAAATAATTCCAGTTTAAAACTCCTCTCATTTTGACACCCCATATTTTATCTTTTTGCGCTTTACTTGAGATACATAATTATTTTAGGAACTAAGTATGTTGTGCACTTTCTAAAACACTGACAGAATGCGTTTCTTTCTTCGTTATTTGTATATAACGAAACATTTTACATGATCATCTTCATGTAAGATGATCTTCGATAACATTCATACAGACTCCCTCACTCATACACATATAAATTTTCATCAATTTTCATCGGAGAAAATTAATTAAATTGAGTTAAGAAAAGAGAAAAAGGATTATATTAAAACAGCAGTTAGCTGGCAGATTCATTGCAACATGGGGGTGCTTTTGTTCAACGACATGGTGTCACTTATAAGTCTTTCAGGATAATTTATTTCAAAGACACATATATAAACTCTTTTTGAAGATCTTCAATTTGTTGCAACACTTCTGACAGGAAAAAAGGACATAACTGCGAGATAATGCATCTATCCATACAAGTCGTGAGAGAAAACTTTAGTTCTATAAGAAAAATATTGAAGCTGTGCTATGGCCGGTCAGAAATCCTTATTTTGATCCTGTCGATAATTTATGGGGAGATCTCTAAGACGAGTCTACATAGATGAAAGTCATTTTCTTCAGCATCAGGACTCAGAATTACAATTAAAGCAGAATCGTACAAAAACAAACCCATACTGTGCTAAGAGTTAATACTATCGAGGAATAATGGGATATTTGCCATCCTTAAACTCATACGTGGGTCATAATACATTAAATATTTGTTTCTTCGGTTACTATATTAAATTTGTTTTGGAGACCTTAAAGTTTTTATACAGGCAAAAATAGTATTTGTTTTGTACAATTGCTTTATCTTCAGAATAAAATACTCCCGGTCAAATTTTGTTGACTTTCTTATTAGATTTTCAGATTGATGATATATGTTATAAGGGAAAAAGGTTCATTTGTTATGAAATTTATTAAAATAATAATAACAACATTTTTGCTGTCCTTATAGTTTTTACATGCGCTGTATACACACATATATATATGTGTGTGTGTCATATTCTAGTGAATTTCGACGCTTCTTTTGTTTAGCGAATAGCTTTTCCCTTTCTTGGTACCTTTTATTTGAACTTGTATTAATTTCACATAATTATTTTATTGAACACTTTTTAACAGTAATTATTACTTCGGTTACTCAGCAATGTTTTATAACTAGAGTTATACTCGTACTTACTTTAAACTTTATTTCTACTATTAAATGTAACTATTTCTCTTTATTCATCGCATTAAATTCAATATTTCTTCATAAAATTAAAAATAAAAATTTAGTATATATTTTTTCTTTTTATTCTTTTTTCAATAACTTAAGCAGTACATATTACATTTTAACTTATTCCCAATAGCTAATCAAGCAAGAAATTTTATACATACACTAGGCGTGAAATTGGGCGCAACCAGGAAGCCCCTAAAATATAATTACATGCTCAGTACCTTTTCAAGAAAGTTATGGGCTCAGAGTACTCGGGGTATCGGATGACATAATATATACACTTGTCTGTAAATGAGAAGTTAAGATAGAATGACACCCGTATATAATAAGTAAGATTCTAGAGTCATTTTCTTATCAAAGTGTTATGCATACTTTTGAAAACTTTTTCATTAGAAATCATCTTAAATTCTGGTTTTAGAATTCTTTTATAGATTAAAGGTGTTTTGATTATTGGAAAAAAAAACGCATTAACCAGTTTTCAATTCGATTGGTATATATTTGGAAATAATGAAAATAAATATAAAGATTGAATATTCTTGTAATTTTCCCTTCAAGAGATTTTTTATATGTATGGTAGCCTATTTTGCACTATTTCGAAGATTTATTAAGTCTCAAGTTTTATAAAATATACTGGAAAACCTAGAAATATATTGTATATTGTAAAAAAGTAGAAATCCGCACTATATATTTTTTTATAAACAACAATCAATATCAATTGAAAAAAAGATATTTAGACTATTCATATAAAGGACGTCCTACATAACATTTATGCATTTAAAATTTTTTTTCTTATAGTATGTATGAAAAAATTGTTTTCTTTTAATAACGCAATGGCAATAAATACATTTATGTTTTAACATAATTACATATTCCGTTCTAATGTTAATCTATTGTTCTCATGAGTAAAATTATCAGCATGCAGTGATTTGCAATTACCATTAATTTCCATTTTAACAACGTCCATCTTTCATAAATGCTTCTTAATTTACAACTGACTGTACTGTGGTGTGTTAATTGTCACTACAATTTAGAAGCGTTTAAGATTATGTCCAACATAATACATTCAACAACCAAATTTAATTTCTTTCACGCCCATATTTTCAGCATGCATTATGAATTTTATTGTCTATCGAATGTCTTATAAATACATTATGTAAAGTACCTTGTATATTGAAAAGTTCTAAACTGTTTTCTATATCTTGAATTTATATTTACAGAGGAGTCAAAAATGTTTAAAAGTGAATTAGTATCTATATCTATGTACCTTATCTGCTTATGTATCTTATTAATTATGCTTCTATATCTATGGACTACAGTGAGGTTCAAAATGATCGAAATAATACAAAGACCAAGAAATTAGAAATTTCATGTTTGGTATGCAAATGCACCAATCCTTGTGTAAAAACTAAATGCATAATATTGTCGTTAATATTAAAAGGATCTTTTACAAAAATTTTAGATCCATATTATGAATAATATAAAAAAGGTATATGTAATTTCCTTTATGTTAAAAAAAAAAAAAAAAAAAAAAAAAAAAAAAAAAAAAAAAAGTAAAAATTTCGAAATCGTTGAATTGCGAAATTTAACATAGCAAATCTAATAAGAATATTTAAATATGGAGATTTTAGATTTTTTCTTTATTATGTCGTCGACATCGATTTTGACCAGAAGAATTTGAGACTAAAAGAATACAAGACAACAGATAGGGATAGTTGATTAGATGTAAAAAGTTCTTTTGTTTTATCTTTTACGAGATAAATTTCATTTGATTCAAGATTCGTTCAAAGAAAACGGCCACATTAGCGGGCGATGCTGTTTGTGCATATATAAATGTTTTTGTGCGTCTCAGTTTGCTTGTGGGGGTATGTGTGTATTCTTTGTGAATGTACATGTAAAACATAACTTAATAAAGAATGAACTTTTCTATATGGTTATTAATTAAATACTGTAATTTTGTAAATTTTCTAATTTAGTTGCTTTGAAAAAGAAAAAAAATGGCACGTATATTTTTTTTTATTTTATTCGATTTATCAAATTTATAACGTAGTATTGTGTTCGAATAATCCTTATGTACGATACCACGTACTGCGTTAACAAGATTCACTCAAATTTTACTTAGAAAATAAAATTTTAAGCAATCGGAAATTTTCTTTTGCACAAATTATTATCTGGAAGCCATTATAAAAGAACCAATTGTAATATGTGCTAGTAAATAAATACAATGCTCTATTGTTATATATTCATGAAGTATGGAAAAATCTGCTGCATAATTAAACATAGAGATTTTAGAACTATTTTCCTTATTATATCGTTGACATCGATTTTAACCAGAAGAATTTGAGATTATAAGAATAAGACAACAGTTATGGCTAGTTGATTAGGTATAAAAACTTCTTTTGTTTTATCTTTACTAGATAAATTTCTTTGATTCAAGATTCGCTTAAAGAAAATGGCCAACGTAGCGGGCGATGCTGTTAGTGCATATATAAATGTTTGTTTGTGCGTTTTAGTTTGCTTGTGGGAGGATGTGTGTATTCTTTGTGAATGTACATTTAAAACATAACGTAATAAAGAATTAACTTTTCTAAATGGTTATTCATTAAATACTGTAATTTTATAAATTTTTGAATTTAATTGATTTGAAAAGGAAAGAAATTCTGGCACATATATATTTTATTTTATTCAGTTTATCGAGTTTATAGCGTAGCATTGCGTTCTAATTTTTCTTATATACGATACCATCTACTGCATTAGCAAGATTAATTGGAATTGTACTTAAAAAAGAAAATTTTATGCAATCAGAAATTTGTTTTTGCAGAAATTATTATTAGGAAGCATTATAAAAGAACCAAATGTAATATGTGCTAGTAAATAAATAGCTTGCAGCGATGCTCTATTATTATACATTCATGGAGTATGGAAAAATCTGCTGCAGAATTAAACATAGAGATTTTAGAACTACTTTCTTTATTATGTCGTCGACATCGATTTTGACCAAAAGAATTTGAGACCACAGGAATTTATGGATAGTTAATTAGGTGTAAAAAGTTCTTTTGTTTTACCTTTACTAGGTACATTTCATTTGGCTCAAGATTCATTTAAAGAAAACGGCTACCGTAGCGGGCTATGTTGTTAGTTCATATATAAATGTTTTTGTGCGTCTCAGTTTACTTGTTGGGGTATGTGTGTATTCTTTGTGAATGTACATGTAAAACAGAACCTAATAAATAATTAACTTTTCTAAATGGTTATTCATTAAATACTGTAATTTTATAAATTTTCTAATTTAGTTGATTTGAAAATGAAAGAAATTTTGGCACAGATATTTTTTACTTTATTCGGTTTATCAATTTTATAACGTAGTATTGTGTTCTAATATTCTTTATGTACGATACCACGTAGTGCGTTAACAAGATTCACTCAAATTGTACTTGACAAAGAAAATTTTACACAATCAGAAATTTTCTTTTGCACAAATTATTATCCCGCGAGTAGTCGCAACTTTTTTCACAACGTCATTAGTCGCGCTCGGTCTTTTCGCCGCTTGCCCCCCACATACCAAAAATGTAAAATAAGTAATATTTTTCACTTAATATACGAAAATAACATTTCAGTGAAGATATAAATTTGCAGTTTTCTCAAATTATGCATTTTATTCATGAGATCGGGAGTAATTGGAAAATGTAAAAATGAACTGACATTAGTGATTGTTCCATAGACTTTTTCGCCAATTTTAACTTTGTTTCTAAAAATGTACCTGAAAGAAAATCAGAGGTGTCCTATTACTTCACTAAGGTGGTCGAGAAACCTTCAAAGTCAGCTACATGGTAGATCTCCGTTGTATTTGTAATGTGATATAAGTTAGGCGAAGATTAGTTATACGGGCGGCGAAAAGACCGACACGCGACTACTGACGGGTTATCAGGAAGCCATTATAAAAGAACCAATTGTAATATGTGCTAGCACATAAATAGCTTGCAACTATGCTCTATTATTACATATTCAAGGAGTATGGATTATTATAATATTATTATAATTCGAAAATACTGATATTGTGGAAAGACATACTCAAGAGAGGCCAAATAATTTTTGGCTACTGGGTTGTTACAATCTTTAATATTTGAAATATATGATTTTTTTTTTTTTTTTTTTTTTCACAGTTGTGCTATATAACTTTAACGCATGATTTTCTGAAAGATTATTTATGAAAATTAAAATGGAACAAGAGAAAAGTAAAAATACAATAAAATTGGTTGCTAATTATAACGTTATACAAAAACACTCATTAAATCAATTATTTTTGTTAGTCAAAATCAGGACCTAAATTTAAAAATTACCAAAAGCATAATAGTATAAATAAGTCAAAAATCGCATGTCAAGAGTTCTAAATGTGATGCATTCGTACTATATATATATATATATATATATATATATATATATACATACAGATCTTGGTGTAATAGTATACAGTGCTTCGGATATACTATGGTGGTTGAAATCTTTTGGGTTTCCTAGTAAATACTATTTGCTTTCTATTATACAGAAAGCAACTTACTGTAAATCTTAGGAACATGTATCAATTTCATAAAATATGAAGTAGTTTAATATAATTAAAACGCTCCTTAAACAATGTTTCCTCCTGCAACATTATGCAAAGGAATACTTCTGCATGGCTAATAAAATTAATAACATACAAATTCTCTCTTCTTTATAGATTGTACAGAATGTGTATTTTAGTATACGGTATATATTTAGTATATTTTAGCATATCATTTTTTATGATCGAAAGAATGTAACAACATTAAAATGCACTTGAAACTATTTTTCTCATTGGGCTTAATGTAACTGAATATTTTTCACTGTTTCTGTAATTAAACTATACATAATTTTACTAAAATTTGAACTGACTCTACAAAGATATGGAATAAATTTATATTTTAAATTTTTAACGATTCGGTTGCGTAGTTTTTAACTTGTTATATGCTGACAAACTGACACACGGACGGAGGGATGGGACGACGTCTATGTGCTACGTTTTTGATAATTACGAGCGCTATTAAATATTGGAATGAACTGAAAATTGAACATTCAAATTTCTAAACATACCCCCCGTATAAATTGAAAACAAAAAACACCCATGCAAAATCAGAAACATAAGTTCAATTACTGCCTCTTCAAATCATGTAAACTTGAATAAATACAGTATTTTTTTATTGTCATACGATAACGACATTTTAAGAAAAATAAATGATTTTTACTTTTGTCAGTTTCCTTAAAGTAAAGGTGTTTAAGACACCATAAGGAAAAAATCAAAAGTCGATTTTCTGCTGCATGCCTTAATCATATTTATAAACAATTAAAAATAATCTAAAAATATCTTTATGTTGGTATAACATAACTAAAAAAGAAACAAAAAAATTTAAACATGGTGTGACTGTTTTTGACAAATGTCAATTAAAAATGTTCAAATTAGTGACTATATAGTTAATCAAAACTTATTTAAAAATTATATACTCATACAAGATAAAGACTGATATGATATTAATAACATGTCTCTACGTAAATTAAAAACTTACTAAACTTTAACATATACTACTTTTTCATAATATTTTTAATATGTTTATTGATTGGCATAAAGAAATATTTTTTTTTCATTTTCTATGATTTTTTTTAAAAATATATATACTATAAATTTTTCTTAATATATAATGATGGAAGAAGACAGAAATGATTTGTAAAAATAAATAAAAATAAAATATATTTAAAAAATTGCATTGAAGAAACTAAGAAACACATACACATATTAAGTACAAAGTGCAAAATCGAATTATCTTTAAACTTTTAATGGATCACCTCACTTTCCGTTTATGTTTTTTGCCCAATCGAACTCAGAAAAAAACACACGACCTTTATGCTTTTAAGGTAATCATAAACAGATTTGCGAAACTTAAAATGTTTTTTAAAGCTAAAGAAAGCAGAATCTATGTGAAACAGCTAAAATAAATGCAATTTTGATTATTTATGAATGAATAATGAACTGCTAAACATAAAAACTAATTTTTTTTAAAAAAATATTATTAGTATGTAATTTCATCATTGTATATTTTTGAAGATACTGATTAAAAGCAATTACTTTTTATTTAATATTTAGCGCCTTGTTTAACTATATGAATCTTGGCTGAATATTTGTAACTTTAAAGTATGACTGAAAATCGTGTAATTTTGCCCATTTTTATAAATAATGACATTATTTAGTATTGGAATATATAGTTAAAGATAGATAGAAAGTGCTTCTCGAAACAATTGTTTTCATATTCTAAAAATTCTATATAGAATCTTCTTGAAGAATTTTATTCTTTGTTTAAAAAATCTTCACTAAAATATAAACGGAGGCAATGCCAGCATGATTCAAAAAGAATAAAATAAAATAAAATAAATAATAAAAAAATAACAATATATATGTTAATCTTTTTCAAACCCCATGTATCCTATATGATACACTTGTGACACAGACATTTTTTCACACATTTAAATAATATTAAAAATAAATAAATTGGTGTGAATGGAGCAGATTGCAGAACAAGCAAACAACAACAACAAAAAAAACAATTTGTTTTTTAAAGCGCTTTTTTATGGAGATATGTATTATATTAAAATTGTTTAAAGCAAAAATTTATAAAATGTACAAAATTGCACGTAAAAAAATTCTAAGATATCATTTGTTGAGTCCATTAGTAATAAAAAATATTAAATGTATAATTAGTTAATTCTTCGCATTGTTTCTTCGATAAAAATAAATAAATAAACAAATAAATAAATAATCCAAAAAATGACAAAAATGTATCCATTGAGTCCCCAGGTATCAAGAAATTTTACATGCAAAAAATGAAATTTATTTCTTTTCCCTTTTAATCCTGCTTTTTTACATTTTGTTTACATAAAATCATGAACAAAGATTAAAAAAAAATGTATGAATAAAAGTGTGAAACCTGGAATCGGTTATATAGAAGTACTCTGTAATAAACCTGCGGTCTGTTATACACTTACTAATATTAAAACTGTGGTAACCTGCCTTCTTCACTAATAAAAATACGAAACCTATCTACGTGTTTGCGTTATCATTATCTACTTTAAAGGAATTAAAAGAATTAGCCATTTTATAAAACGAGGCCTAAAACAAAGGATTTATAAAAATTTACCCTCTACAAAGAGGTAAATAATTTCAAACCTCTTCACTCTTTAACAGAATCACAATTTGTGTTTTTGTGTTTTTATTTATTTTTTTTTTAAATTAATTTTGTGTGTTAAGTCAAAATATTGCACAGGATATAAAAACTGCTTTAAATGCTGGAATGTTTAGAATATCATGCGAGTGTAATGCTTGTAAATGCATCAAATTGATCATATTGTAAAAGCGCTATTAAAAGAATATGAAATATTCAAAATAACAATATTTATTTTTCAAAATATTTCTCAAAATTTGAAATTAATTTTCATTTAACAGATTAACTGTCGGTAAATTAACTCCGTTAGAATGATCAGTTTTTATATTTTTATAAATTCTTTATTTTAGACCTCGTTTTATAAAATGGTTAATACATTTAATATCTTTGTACGAGATAATGATAACGCAAACACATAGATAAGTACCTTTTTTGTTAGTGAAGAAAGCAGGTTACCACAGTTTTAATTTTACTAACTCTATAGTATACGAAAACATCGCATTATTTCACAAAATTCATTCTATGTGCTAAAAATATTACTTTCCCATTATTAATATCATGCAATTATTTTAGATTAATTGCAATAATTTCTCATTTCTCATAAATGAAATTCAAATAAGTTTAAAAAACTTCACTTATTTAAGGGTGTTTGTGACACAATTTCTTGATTTATATGCATATATATACATATTGGATTACAAGTTGATAATTTTTTTCTTAAAAATGACGTTTAAACCATGTTTTAATCTTAACTAAAACAGAAAATATTAACGTGTTTTGAAGGGTTTTCAGAATTTTTTTAGAGTATACAAGAAATATTTAAATTAAATTTTGAAATTATATTTTTAATGTAAATAAGTAATAAAAAATCTATAGAATAGCATTACATTCACTTAATTATGTTTAATACATAAATGACTTGAGTAATCCTTATTAAATTACTGATTGAAGAAATTAATTTTAATGCAAATATATATATATAAACAAATAATACCCTCAATTTAATTAATAAACAACGAAATATTTTATCAAATTTTAACAAAATTAGCTTATTAGCAATTATTGCTTATATTTTTAATAGTGATTTAAAGGGGCAATAAACACATTTTCTTTCTCTCTCTCTTTATATATATAAATATATAATTAAAAAATGCATTAAAATTTTCTAAGTTTTGTTCTCCTTAATGTGGCTTTAAAATCATGTTTTTATCTTAAGTGGAACAAAAAATATTATTTTTATCACTATTTTCAATACCTGGTTTTCAAGGAATGGTTCGCATGGAAACTGTTGGCATAGATAAGCATTTTAATTCATGATGGATTTTTATCCGATTTCTCTTATTTATATCACTAAATAAACATTAAAGACTGTTTAAATTTAGAAAAGGTATTATTACTTTCTTCTATCTTTACAAGAAGAAAGTATTGGATTCATGAAAATTTTCGACTTCCGGTTTTCGACGGATTTATACGTTTTAGAAGGTCCTGAACACGTTTTGACTATTTTTAGAAAATGTCTGTCTGTGAGTCTGTCCGTCTGTCTGTCTGTCTGTCCGTCTGTCTGTCTGTCTGTGTGTCTGTCTGTCTGTATGTGACAAAAAATTTGTGGGCGCTCTATCTCAAAAACTAATGCTCGAAATTTAATAAAATTTTATATTCAGTTAGACCTTGATATGAATTAGTGCCTATTGGTTTTTGGTGAAAATTGGCCAGCAGGTGGCGCTGCTATACTACGTTTTTCATGATTTTCAAGATTGCTATATCTCAAGAACTAATGCACAGAATTTCAACAAACTTCAGATTCTGTGACCCCTTGATATACATAGACGCTGATTACGTTTTGGTGTAAATTGGCCAGCAGGTGGCGCTGCTATGCCACGTTTTTCATGATTTTCATGATAGCTATATCTCAAGAACTAATGCACAGAATGTCACCAAACTTCAGAATCCGCGATACCTTGAGATACATAGCCGCTGATAAGGTTTTGGTGTGAACTGCCCTATAGGTGGCGCTGCTATGCTACATTTTGCACGATTTTTGCGATGGCTATATCTCAAGAACTAATCCAGAGAACTTCATCAAATTTTAGATTCTGTCACACTAGAATATATAACATAATTAGACGCTGGTTGCATTTTGGTATTAACCTTGCAACAGGTGGTGCAGCTATGCTGCATTTTGCACGATTTTTCCGATAGCTATATCTCAACAACCAACCCACAGTATTTCATAAAACTTCAGATTTTGTTACAAAATGACATATAACATAATTACACGATGATTACGTTTTGTTATAAAAACTTCAACTGATGGTGCTGCTGTGCTATATTTTACACGGTTTTTTTTAAACTAGCTATATCTCAAGAACTAATGCACAGAATTTCATCAAACTTCAGATTCTTTTACACCATAACATAATTAGACGCTTTTTTACGTTTTGGCATAAATTGTCCAAGATATGGTGTTGCTGTGCTACGTTTTGCAATTTTTTTGTCATAACTATATCTCAAGAACTAATGGACGAAATTCCATCAAGTTTCAGATTCTGTTAGGTCTTGACATAAATAGATGCTTTTCAGGTTTTAGTATAAATTACCCAACATGAGGCACTACTAAGCTCATTTTCTCAGAATATTAATTAAATTTTGCGTTTTAGGCTTTTTGGATACCAGAATCTCATTAGACTAGGTCAAATGTTCGAGGAAATTCGATAGTGGATAACTTTGGGATCACCACGTTTTTTTTTTTTTTTTTTTTTTTTTTTTTTTTTTTTTTTATATATATATATATTAAAATGTACTTATGAGATAGAAGAAAATTTTGGGATTGACACATCCAACTAGTTTTTTTACTTTAATTTTTATTCGGCAAATTAAAAATAAAATAAAAAATACTTACATTTAAAAATATATATTTTTTTCATGTTACATTATTCCTTTATTCATTCTTTTTCTTAATTTTTACTCATTTTTAAATTTTAATTTTTATTTAATTTAATATTTTAAGAAATACTCAATAAAAAATTAAAACTTACCTACATCTGTTTTTTTAAATGTAAGAAAAACTGAAATTTTACAAATAATACTTCGAATTATAATTGTTTTAAATTACCACACATTCTAATAAAGTTTATTTATTTTTCGTTTAATTATGAGAAGCTTTATCACGTGATTTGTTTTACAAATGATGTAATTAACTACCAGAAAAAAATTCACAAATTTTAACTGAGTAAATATAAATTACTTTAAAATGTGCTCGGATCGCATTAATATCAAATAATAACTCGCAACTTACGATTTTCTCATTTATGATTTTTTTAATCCTAAGTAATCAGTTTTTGTTATTTTAGGTAAAGAAAGCAAAATTACTTTTTATTTTCGCTTTCATTAATAAAGAGTAAATTCAAGCATACGTTATAAGTTAGCGAGAATGTTTAAAACCAGTTTATCATATACTATACATATGTTCATAAATGTTTAAAACCAGTTTATCATATACTATACATATGTTCATATTTTTTTCACTATCTTGAGAAAATGTGTTAAAATAATAATACTGCATTTTTTTGAGAATGATAAAGAGATAAATTGGTTTTCTTTCAGGAACATAATACTTTTAACATGCACATTGTAAAACCTAATTGCACGTTCTGTCATAATGTTGTTAAGTTATGCATATTCGAATTAAATTTAAAAAAAAGTCTACGGTTTAGAGATGCAGCTCATCTCTATTTAAATAGCAGTCATCACTCTTGAATGCATTTCACTTTATTACTGACATGCTTGGTAGCACGTTAATTTTCATTACAATTAAAAGTTGTTTAAAATACCTTCTGCATGCACTTGAAACCGCAAATTTTTATTTATGTTTCACCCATCGTGATAGCGCGTTACATTCAAATTTCGCACATGAGAAAGTTGTCTAGTTAAAGTATTGTAAACATTGTAAATGAATTATTCAAAACATTGTAAATGAATTATTCAAAACATTGTAAATGAATTATTCAAAACATTGTAAATGAATTATTGTAAACATTGAAAATGAATTATTCAAAACATTCTAAATGAATTATTGAAAACAATGTAATAATAATTCATCTTTTATAAACAACTTAACCGTTACTTAAATTTTTCTCTTTCATGATTTTTTTTTTTAATTCTAATTAACACGTATTTATAATTAAAGACTAAAGATTGGAAAATTACTTTTTATTTTCACATTTGTTTCTAAAGAGTAAATTGAAGCATACGTCAAAGTTTATAGAGAGGTTTTAGAAAAAAATTTTATATGAATATATACATTTCACTAGTTTGAAGAAATGTGTTAAAATAATAATACTGTATTTTTTTTTCATTTTTTTAAATATTTTTAGAAAGATAAAGAGCTAAATTGATTTTCTCCCAGCAATATAATAAATATTTTTAACATAGTTTATCCTAGCAGCACATTTTGTCGTAATACTGTTTAATTATGCATATTTTCCTTAAACATACGAATAGACTACAGTTTAGAGATGCAATTAATTTCCATTTTAACAGCAGTCATAACACATAAATGCATTTCATTTGATTATTGACATGCTTGATAGCACGTTAAGTGTCATAACAATTAACAGTCCTTTAAGAATACCTACTGCATGCATGTGAAACCGCAAATATTTATTTATGTCATGCCCTCTTAATAGCTCCGTCCATTCATATTGCTGTCATGAAAATGATGTGGACTTGAATTATTGAAAATAAAATCTCCAAATTGAAAAATGTAAATAAAAACTCCAAATCTCTAATTTAAATAAAATCTCCAAAACATTATATATATATATATATATATATATACATACATACATAATTACAGTCTTTTTGCGTTGCATTTTTCTATTAAATTTCATTAACAGACAAAAAAAGTATTTTAAAAAAATTTAAAATTATATTATGGAGCTTAAGCTATATTAAATGTTAGATTTTGTATAATGTATTTAAGTTTAAAAAATTGTCTGAATCCTATATGTTAACATTTTGTTGTATATTGAATACAATTATAAATTTTATGATGTTAAAATTATTTCTGCAAATAAAAAAAAGTGTGCAATTAAAAAAAAAATCTTGAATAATATTTTTTTATGATTTTAAATTACCAAGGCAAAATTACTTTTTATTTTCACCTTTATTTTTTTCCCCGAGAGTAAAATCAAACTTACGTCAAATTTTATACTGAGTTTTTAGAAATAGTTTATTATATATAATGAATGTTTTTATTCACTATCATAGAAAAATGTATTAAAATAATTATACTCTGTTTTTTTTTTTTCAGATTTTGAGATAAATAATGAGATAATCTGGTTTTCTTTAAAGAAATAAAACTTTTAACATGAATATTGTTAAACCTTATTGCATGTTTGTCATAATGCTTTTTAATTATGTATATTTCCCTTAAAACTACGACTAGACTGAGGAATATAGTTCTGAGGAATATACACTCATTTCCAATTAAACAGCAGTTATCACTCACCAATTCATTTTACTTTATTGCTGCAATGTTTGGTAGCATCTTAAGTGTCTTTACAATTAACAATCCTTTGACACTAGAACTACCAAGACCGTCATTTTGACGGTTTTCAAATTTCATGCTTAAATTTTTCATATAACTTATAAATTGTTCTAGAATTTTAAGCCACGACTTTTAATACAATCTAAGACTAGTTAAATATTCCTGTCAATTTTACCCCACCCACTTTAATTTCCATAATCAGTATGACCTATTCCTATTTATACACTGTTAAAAATAAATCTGTGAATTCCAGGTGAAACTACCGGCAGCAATGTAGCCGAACTGTTACCGTTCCGTAAGTAGATTTTCCGTTGTGGGACATACAAGAAAGGAAAACTCCGTTTGAAGAAACGGTAACTTTCTGTTACAAAGTCTGATTTTTAATGATAATAATTTAATATAATTTTTAAAATTAATAAATCGATTAATCGTCAAAGAATTCGAAATTACCGAGTGATTTTAAGCTGTTATGTTATTTTACTTATTATTATTATTGCACAATTTAGTTCACGCCGTCCTCAGGATCGAACTCGGGACCTTTTGATAGCGAAATAAATCCTTACTAACCGAGCCAAAGCTGCTGATGCCGGGTTGTACAGAATAAGCCTTTTATGAGTTAGTGGGGAAATCTGTTGTATTTTTTAAAGATTTCCTTTCAAATACATTCTTTATAATATTTGTAAACGGTTTATTTTATTTTATTTTAGACTGATGCATAATGCTTATTATTTTTTTAAATCTATTTTTATTTTTTAAATAGTTTAAATAAAAAAAATCACTGTTTAAAACCACTTTTTTTTTTTTTGAATGATTGAATGAATGAAAAAAACTTTTTATTAACAACTTTTATTTAAAAAAATAATGTTATAGACAATTGTTTGAAATTGTCGTACACTATTTATTTATTTATTTGCTAATTAATTAAAAGATTTTTTGATAAGAAATAAAAGAAAAATAAACAGGAAAAATGTGATTTAAAAGGGACTTTTCATGTTTTCATTATTTCTTGTCGCCAGTGAGATACGACCCCACATTCTGCGCTAGTAGGCAATTAGCGGTATGGTGCCTTGACCACTCGGCCACGGAGCCCCTTACACAACGGAGTGTCTCCGTTTTTTGTTTTTATTTCCACCTGTTTCGTTATTTTCAGGAAATATGGTGGGATTTGCTGATTTGTAACGGGCAATGCCCTTTTGTTGTGAAAAGGAACTTTTTCTGTGAAATTCAGGAAAAAAATATTCGTGAATTTCAGAATTTTTTTAACAGTGTACCAAGACCCCTCAAAATGACGGCTTTGGCAATTAACAAACTCACCCCGAAGTTGTATGCACTTCTCCAATTTTGATATGGAATAGCCCTTTTTGCCCATGCGCAGTTCGCTCCAGGTTTCAATAACTGTAATATAACAACAATTGGTAAATGTAATCAGTAGGATGTAATCATTACCAGTTGTACATCAAACGTGATATAGTTCTTGTTGAAAAGTACAATCTATGCAAAGTGAAATCGGTGAAAAGTCCAATTTCAGAAAACAGTTTCAATATAGTTTTAAAAAACATAAACAAAATTTACTTTTTGTAAATTCTGGACAAAAATGAAACGATTTCCAGAAAAAAAAAAAAAAAAAAACCTAAGAATTTTAAAAATGCATGATTATAAATGAAAAATTTGGACACTAATTCAAGTAATGATTTGGATATATCTTTCTTGGTACATAAAACTGACTTTTCAAATTCGGAAGAAAGTGAAGATGAAAATATAGTACAGGGTATTGAAGAAAGCGAAAAAGATGAATATGAAAGCGGAGATTGAAAGAGTGAATATGAAAATCCCCGAAAGAGCCACAAACGCGGAAAACGATTGCGAATATGTTCAAATACTGAATTGAAATGCTAAACAGTCCCCCCCTCCACACAAAAATAGAAAAAGACAGAAGAAAGACACTGTTTTCGAAGGTACTGAATTCGAAGAAATACGGAATGGTTGTGTTGGCAGAGAACCATCACACACTATATTCAAGGATACTTTAAGCCGAACTGGTTATGCAAAGCGAAATATTATGCTTGGTAATGATAGCACTATATTTATACTTATAATTGATAATCGAATGATGAATCACATAAAAACTTGCACTGAGCTCGCGGCCAGAAATGTTTTACAGAAGGACGATTGGAAAATTACTACTGAAGAATTATAAGCGTTTGTACCTGTTTTTGTATGGTCGAGGTCTCTTTAGTAAGGTCCTTTTGAATCTTGTAAAAAACTTTGTAAATTGTGGGAGAAATATAACTTCGGATATCTTTTAACAAGTATATTACTAGCAAAGAAGCGACTGGTCATAAAACAAGTCTTGTTGGAACTATGCGAGAAAATAAAAGGAAATCGCCAAAAATAGCTAAAGTTAGAAAAGATAACATGGCTGTTTTCTCCACAAAACTCTACAAATCAAATAATATTGTTTTAATAATTTATAAAGTAGGCCTCGTAAAAAAGTACTACTTCTCAGCTCAAAACATAAATCTGTAAAAATTGCTTCTAATCAAAAGCATATTCTTGCAGCTCTGTCGTTTTACATTGAGAGTAAGTTTGTAAATTGACCAAATATCCCGCAAATGCAGCGTAAAAGCAGTGTGACGTAGATGGCCTTTGCATGTTCTTTATACTATTTATGACTTGGTAGTAATAAATGCTTAGATCCTATATAAAAAGACTTGTGATGAAAATAAATCAAGAAAACTAGTTTTATTTCAATTATTTGAAGAACTCTCCAGTGAATGTAGATGCCGCAGAAAAGAAGCCTCCAACTCCAAAAACAAGAACGAAAAGCAAAGAATTCTATTCCAGAAAAACAAAAAAAAAAACCGCATGAACACAAATCTTGCAAAGTTCAATAATTCAACAAAAATAGAGCGAATTATATATGCAATGTATGCAACAAATATGTTTGTGGCAAGTGTTCATCTAAGATAACATGTACTTGTCAAGTGTGACAGTCCATGCTACACTTCAACTGTAAATAGAAGCTGATTTTGTTTGTTTTTTATTAATAATTAGTGAATTATTATATTAAATGTTGTTTTTGTTAAATTATATAGTTTGTTAATTACATTAACTGAGTTATATATGCTTGTGACAAGTGTTCATCTAAGAAAATATGTAAAGCATATGTGCCTCATAGTTATTTCATGCATATCAAATCTGATGTACTGTAAATGCAAATAGAAACTGTTTTGTTCGTTTTTTAATTAATAATTAATTAATTATTATATGAAATATTATTTTTGTTAAATTATTTTCTTTTATTTACATTAACTAAGACAGAAGCTACAATGAAAGCCATGATAAAAAATCCGTCAATTTGATGGATGCGGTAAAACTAGGTATATAAGTAACACCGGTTGTTCTAGTGTTAAGAATACCTTCTGCCATGCACTTCAAGCCACAAATTTTTATCTTTGTCACGCCCATCGTGATACTGCTATCTATTCAAATTATTGACATGACAAAATATGAAGATGAATTATTGAAAACATTGTAATAATAATATTTTTTGGGGGGAAAATAACTGAACCTCTACTTAAGTATTTTGTATTTATATATTTTTTAATCCTGAATAATCAGCTTATGTGCTTTCAGATTAAAATGGAAAATTACTTTTTATTTTCGCTTTGTATAAGAGTATTATTATCGCTTTTATTAAGAGTATTTTATTATTTTTATTAAGAGTAAATTCAAGCGTACGTGAAAGTTTATAGACAATGTTTAGAAACATTTTACTGATATAAATATATATATGTGTATGTGTATATATTAACGATCTTGGGAAAAACATTTTTCTTAATGATACTGCAAATATTTTTTTATCTTTTTAGTATTGTGAGAATGATAAAGATATAAATATGTTTTGTTCCAAAAACATAATACTTTTAACAGGTACATATTAAATTTAGTTGCATGTACTGTCATAATTCTATTAAATTATGCATATTCCCATTAAAATTACGAACAGTGTACGATTTAGAGATGCAGCACATTTCCTTTTAATAGCAGTCATCACTCACCAATTCATTTCACTTTATTACTAACACGCCTGGTAGCACTTTAAGTGTCATTACAATTAACAATCGTTTAAAAATACCTTCTGAATGTACTTGAAACCTCAAATATGCACGTGAAACCGCAAATATTTATTTCTGTCACGCCCACCGTGATAGCACTATCCATTCAAATTACTGTCAAGAGAAATATGTGGAAATTAATTATTGAAAACGTTGTAATAATAATAAATTTTTAGGAAATTTTCCGTTTTTTTTTTAATCCGGAAAAATCAGTTTTTATGATTTCATATTAAGAAATAAAAAAATATTTACAACAATGTATTATATATATACAGGGTGTCCAGCAAATAACACCCTGATTTCAAAATTAAATTTCTCAAAAACAAAGATCAATAGGATTATGCAGTAAACGGTTTGTTTATCAGGTAAGCAGTAAAAATCTTTACAAAAGTTTCGAACGGTAAATACTTTGAAAAGATTGTGTTCTGATTCCAAAGAATGCTTTTATTTGACATTTTTCTTGCTTTAGATTGCGGCCAGATAATGTCTTTTTCGGCTTAAAGTGCCATATTTCATAGTTTTTTTTAATTAAATTTTTGAAATTTTGAAATTCTAAAAATTTACTTCGAAAAATCTTTAAAATATTGCACTGTAAGCTGAAAAATTATTTCTCTGCCGGCATTCTAAAACAAGAAAAATGTCAAATCAAAGCATTCTATGCAATCAGAACGCAATTTTTTAAAAATATTCACTGTTTGAAATTTCTGTATAAGATTTTCACAGCTTACCTAATGAAAAAAACCGTTTACCGCATATGACTATCGATCTTTGTTTTTGAGAAATTTAATTTTGAAATCAGGGTGTTATTTGCTGGACACCCTGTATATATATATATATATATATATATATATATATATATATATATATATATATATATATATATATCACTATCTTTGATAAATGTATTAAAATAAAATTGCAATAAATCTTTGTTTTTTATCTTTTAAATAATTTCAGAATAATAAAGAGGTAAATTGGTTTTATTTCAGGAAGATAATACTTTTAACACATATATTATTTAACCTAATTGCACGTTCTGTCACAACACTGCTTAATTTTGCATATTTCCCTTCAAATTAAGAAAAGACTACGGTTAAGAGATGCAGATAATTTCCACTTAAACAGCAGTCATCACTCATGAATGCATTTCACTTTATTTGTGTCAAGCTTTGTGGTACGTTAACTGTCATTACAATTAACAGTCGTTTAAGAACAGCTACTGCATGCACGTGAAACCGCAAATTTTATTTTTTGTCCACCCATCATGATACCGTCAACCATTCAAGTTACTATCATGAGAAAGATACTCAGGTGAGCTTTTGAAAACATTGTAAATGAATTATTGAAACCATTGTAATAATAATAAATTGTTATAAAACAACAATATTCTTGCGATACATTTTTTAAAAATATTTCATACGCAGATATGAAATTATTTTTAAAACCTTTTCAAACGTATGTGATAGCATTTAATTAATATTAAATATGTGTTTTTCTATAATGTTTTTCAGTTTAAAAGACTTTATTTGTCGTAAAGTTAAACATTTTGCTATCTATAGAATACAATTTTAAACTACGCAACGACTTGTTATTATTTATTTTTTTTTCACAAAAATGTATATTAATTAAGAAAAACAATAATATTTATTCATAAGATGTTTTGTTTAACGAAAATAAAACTTTACTTATGCATTAGTGAATTTTACCTTGATGCTATTGCTATTAACAAAAATAGAATAACTGAATAAGAATAAGTTTCTAAAAGCTTGCGAAAATATCTCCCTATCATGTTCCGCAGTTTTGCAAACATTTATTGTGTTTTTACTATTTTGTTCGTGCTTAAATTTCTAAAATTTCATAATTTACATCAGTTTAATGTATATGTATATATATATATGTATATATATATATGCACGGTTTTTTGTAAATGATTACTTTAATATTAATTGGAATACCTTGTATTTAATTTTAAATAAAATGTTTACACCTTTGCATCGCAACTGTAAAATCATTTCTTTGTATTAGTATTATTCTTATCATTTTTCATACCGATATATCGACAGAGTGGTGATAGACCATTAGACAAGAACTGGGAATTAGACATTATGGGGGGGGGGGGGGGTTAGATGTAAATACATAATAAGAACGGTTTTTAAAAAATTAGAACTTCAAATGAATAATGAAAAACGTATAAAACGAGGAGAAATATTTCAAAATACTTTCCAAATTATTTTTTATTTAGAATTATTTTTAGTTCTTATTTCTTTAAATAACATTTCAGCTTAATCTAGTGTAACAGAAAGTTTCTTGAAATTCTGGATTAAATAGTAACTTTTGAAATATTCCTAAATGTATAATCTTCAATAAATGTTAGACATACAAATATTACTTTGCTGTAATTCAAATCTTTGGCAAGTAATGCCGCGGGCTTTGCTTTGTACAATGATTCATACAATGAATTCAATTGATTCATACAATGTTAGACGGAATTTTTGTATTTGGTACCATAAGCTTAAAATACTCTTTTTTTAACACTGAGCATATTTGATTTGAAAGTTTATTTCTTTTATTTTCTTTTATTAAAAAACAGAGGCCTAGATAACGCGTTTCATAATATATCCAGAAAAAAGAGATTTTATCTAACTTCTTTAAATTATTCAAAATTTATTTATTGAAAGATAAGTATATAATCTTAATTTAAGTTTATTATTGCCAACATTGATGAGAGAATATAATCCGGAATAATAGGAGTGGAAAAATTCATTCCTGATTTTTTCAGTAAACATATATAAGAAAGGAAATCTTACATATAATTAATCCGGCAGAACGCGTGCTTACCCAGATATGAATAGTTTAAACTTTGTCACCAATAAAATAAAATTATAATAGTTACTTTATTTAGACGGAGATAATTCTTAGAAATTTTGCGATAAAATAAGTTGAAGATTACTTAAAAATACTTAGTGGTTACAATTGCCAACCATACGCACTCCGGGTCTTTTAGGCCCTGCTCGCGTCCTTCCGGATTAAAATAAAAAGTACATATACATTTTACGTAATTTGGAAAGTGCTTTAAAAATAAAAACACGATTTATATTCCTTAATTTCAAACTCTTTTCAAAATATTTCCAATACACAATATTACACTAATTTTTGTCGGTGTTTTCTCAATTCATTTTTTCCGATATAAGTTATAGAATCAAAGAAAAAAAAATTCATATTTATGCTTGTTTGAAAAAAATAATATATATTTTAAAATAAGAACTGCCGAAAAATTCAGACAAAAGAGTTTATCTTTAGCTTTAATGGATATATACATATATTTCAGTATTTATTTTGAACTATGTACCATACGGTATAATTCTTATTTAATATATTCTTTTCACAGTAATCTGTTACTTCTGCAAGTGTTTCTTTTAGTTTGGACATACAATAAAGTAAAGAAAATAATATTAAAAATTTGTATCCAATTTGTACAAAATAGCATTTTTTGAAACTCACAAAAACCCACACAAAATCACGTAAAACTTATACACTAGGAAAATATAAAAAGATTCTTGTTAATACAAAATTTTTATCTTATTCAATGAGCGAAAATTTAATAAATATTCAAAATAACTTATTAAATAAAAAATATGAATAACTGTTTTTTTTTTCATTAATTTTATTTCATAAAAGTGAATGTACATACTTATTCATTTTACGATGAAAAGCGAAACTTTCTTTATGTATTAAAATTTCATTATTTAATAAAATTTGAAGATAGTGATTAAAAATTTCTATATGCATTTTTATTGCTTTTAAACATTTCACTTTCTTGAGGGTTTTCATTCAAAAAAGCAATGTGAATTATTTTATTTAAAAATTTTTAATTTCATATTTTGTTTATATTTCTGTATAATCGCGTCTTTAAAATATTAACATGGATCTCGAAAAAAAGTGTTTCCATTTAAACACGTACAAAAGATATTTTTAATCAAGAAAAATTCCTTTTACAAATGTGAATACAGCTATTCATTTAAGATGAAATATAAATTCTCATATTAAAGTGAAATATTATTTTTAATTATTTTAAGAATTGCATTTATAACAAATTTGAAATGCATCGTTATTTAAACGCTTTAATTTCGTTTCATATTTTAGGTAAATATTCTCTAAACAGTGTAATTTCTTAGCCATAAAATCCATATATATATATATATATATATATATATACATATATATATATAGCTTTTTAATGAGGTATTTTATATAATTAATCATTTTTTTTAATTTGAGACTGTTGCGGTACACTGTAAAAAAAAATTCTGTAAAGGTACTAAACATTTTCTAGGAAACTGGGATTCCAAGAACTTTTCATGTAACGGTAACAAGAAAAATCCATGTAACCGATTCTGAAACTTGAATTTTTGCTGTTACCGTTACAGGAAAAGTTCTTGGAATCCCAGTTTCCTAGAAAATGTTTAGTACCTTTACAGAATTTTTTTTACAGTGTACACATATCTTATAGTTGTAAAAAAGTGGTACTGTTTTGCATTTGTTATTAAATTTATAACAGGTAAAAGAGTAATTCAAATAACCCGTATTTTCATAACACTTTGTTAGTATACATAAAATTATTATTTTTTTAATTTTATAAGTAGCAATTAATTTAATTTACTAAAAGAAACATTTCTTTAAGGGACAATAACATATTTTATTTTTTTTAAAACGGTGCTTTATTAAAATATTTCTCCTCAAAACACAACGTACGAAATTAATAATTCTAAAATCAAGGTAATTTTACACACAAAGTTGCCAGATATTTACCGAATTCAATAATGTGTGCCACAAACTAATGCTATAGGCAGCAACTTTGGAATGATAATCCTTTTCGCTTTTTTCAAAACAAGGAGAAACAAGGAGAATAGCACTCAGGATGCATCTCACTTCATTACATTCAACTAATGATTCATATATGACACTCCCAAAACTTTATTTTTTCGCATACATGTTAATACTTTCTGAAAAATGATATTTAGATGTGGCACCAACTAAATAAATTAAATCAAATCTAGTCAGCAACAAATTATGTCAACTTCTAACGAAATCTAAAGTTTGATGAAAATTAAATAATGAAGCGCATTAGTTTCAGAGATAGGGCTATTTTTGAAATTCTTAATAAAAATCTTTCATAAAAATGCCACTTTTTAGGTGATGTACACAAATAACGAATCAAGATCAAATTTTACCAAATACATACCTAATTTCAAGATTGATGAAAATCCCTGCATTAGTTATTGGGATACAGTACTGTGACATCTTTAAAAAATGCAGCACAGCAGCGCCAATTGTAGGAGATTTACATCAAGAGATAAACTATTTTAATCTATACTAGCGACTAATTGCATCTGAAGTAAGACGATTTTTCTGGGATTAGCTGTTGAGATACAGATATCGCATTCATCATGAATAATGCTGGATAGCAATACCACCTCTTGATCGATTTTCACCAAAATAGATTTCAGCACCAAATTATATCAACTATTAACTGAATCTAAAGTATTACAAAACTATCAATAAAAATATTCTAGTGAATAATCAAAATATTATTTCTAATTCCCACATGCGAATATACATATGCCGTTGCTGATATTTGAAACCAGCTAACATAAAAGTACAATAGAAAATCTTTCTTCATAACTCTTCGTATATCTGCTTTCTGCTGTATTTGTTAAAGAACTATAAAACCAAAAATTTGTAAGAAAATTCTAATTGTCAAAGAAAAAAAATCAACTGAAGAGCCTCTGTTAGTCAGGTTTAGTGTAAATAATACCAGGTGGAGATGGTTTAAGAGTAAGAGAAATGATAAAAGAAATATTTTAAGAACATAGGAATATTTATGTTTGTTTCCATTTCAGAATATTTCTCCCAAAATCGACAATAATTAGTCAAATAGCAAAAATGTCTTTTCAGATCATTCATAAACGAGTTCTCTTGATTGCAACAATTCCAGTCTGTACCCAAACAAAAAATAACAGTATGTTACATACTAAAACACCCCCCCCCCCAACAAAAAAAAAATACCCGTATAACTGTGCAAGTTCCGAGGAACTCGAGTTATAAGCAGACAAAATGACATTTCGTTTTACATTCCATATATATATATATGATGCTGTATCAAATCTGGCATTCAATCGAATTCATTTTATCTGTGATTAGGAATGCCTGATTGCACTTCGATGAATATGAATATTTTGCTAATGCATTCGTTCTTACAAATGGTCAGGTTGTAATAATCAATAAAAATAATCAAACGTAAAGCTTCTCCATTATATATATATATATATATATATATGCGTGTGTGTGTGTGTGTATAAGCCTAAGGCATTTTTGGAAGTGTATTTGTACATTTTATTAGCACATATCGATTAGACAATTCAAATTTCAACCTTTACATGGAGTCTTGGACAGTACCTTTCTGGCCTAGAATGTGTTCTTGGAGAGCTTTTGGAATAAAAATAAGTAAAAAAAATAAAAATGAATATTGCATTTAAAAACATTCAAATTTACATCAAATTATAGAAATTGGCGAGTGAAAATGATGGAGAAAATCATGATTAAACTAAAAGCTTTATATTTAAGTAAACTGACTTATATAATAACAAATTTAAGTAAAATTTAATGGAATAAATCTTGGATATTATAAAAGAATAGGGAATTGATGATTATATATACGGGTAATTTAGCGTAATAAAAATAAAAGAAGATATTGCGAAAGAAGTGTACACACACATATGTATGTATAGATGGGGACAAAATAATATGAACACCTGTGAACTAATGGAAAATCTTTATTGGTAAAGGGTTGGACTACCTTTTGACTGAAGTACAGATTCAATGTGACCTTTTATAGATGTATAAAAGTCACGGGCAATATTTAAAAGTATATTAAATCATTAATCCTGCAGAATTGTCTCTAATTCCGAAAGGATGGGTGGAGGAAGAAATTGAGAAAGAAATTTGGACTCCAAATCTTCCAATAAATGTTCAATAATATTCAAATCCGGAGACAGAAGGGGCCAGGAAAGATGTTCAACTTCAACGTCAAACTCTTCGAATCAAGCTTGAACACACCTAGCAGTGCGGATAGGGGAATTGAAATCTTGAAAAAGCGGTCGCTCTTCTTGGAATAAAGTCTTGACAAAAGGGTGGACATGATCCCCTAGACTGGTTAGATAGAGATTGGATTTGATCCTCCAATGCAGAATGACAAGTGACCCAAGACCGCTCAAAGATATCAAACCTCAGACCATAATGGAGCCACCCGAATGCTTCAAATTCAGCATCAGGCATTCAGGTTTAAACGCTTCTCTGGGTGTTCTCCAGATATAAATACGTCCGGTCGTCTGAAATAGGGCGAATGACGATCCATCTGACCATAATTCCTGTTGCCACTTCTATGGGAACCACCGTTTGTGATCTCTGCACCATTGGAATTGTTCGAAAGTATTAATTGCTGTCACCTAGACTTTTCAAAGTGCCATCCTGCCATAAATGTTCGCAGAACGGAGTTCTTTTTTGGCAGTTTTTGTTGAAATGGGATGCTGGAGATATCTGTTCCTTTCGGATGCTATCTCGGATAACGATTGCTTGTGCTTCTGGCCCATAATCTCTATCAGCAAGCTTGGACTTTCAGCCACTGTTTCGCTTTGAAGAAGTTGTCTTACCCCTTTTCGTGTACGCTGCCATAACATACCGTACTTCTTGTAACCCCCAAATGGTTTGATGATTACGTAACCGATGGTCCACTTAAACACGCTTCAAAAATCATTCCTCTTTGGAACTCTGACAGGTCTGACATTTCAACTTATTACAGATAGTTCGATTCACCCATGCAACACAGGTGACTGCTGTTGAGTGACTGATACCTTTCTCTTCATGCTCACTAAGTGAACGACTTCTGTTGCAGGTCGCGCGGCCGTACTGCATGTATGAAATACGTTATACTTTTCACAGGTGTTTGCATTATTTTGTCCACCATCTATATATATATATGTGGGAATATTGAGTGATTAGCTTATGATTTAAGAAAAACTAACATTCTTGAAAAAAAAAGGAAAATTCTTGAAAGGTTTAATAGACATAAAATATGCAAGTAACATTCAATGATAACAGTAGAACTGAATAATATTTAAAAGAAATAAGCTTCCCTGAGCTTTTGATTAAAAATCCATCCAACTCGCCATTGCTGAAATCTATAGAACACCTCGTTCTTTCCACGCATCATCACGTGAGTCTCAATTGGGATATCACGTTCATTAAATCATTGAGTATATTATCTTTTATTGCTTAATACTACATCCTTTATACCCACATTTTCGGTCATCCTGACGTTCCTGGCGACCTCGCCAGCTGCCTATTAAAATTTAGACACAAATTTATAGAAATAAAACAGGTAAATATAAAACAACAACATCTATCGTTACAAGTAAACATAAAACAAAAACATCTAACATTATGCAGATGCATTACCCCACGGCTTGACGTATTTTGCAATAGTGGATATCTTGTCCACCATGGTCTCCAATCCTCTTTGCATCATAATGATCATGTGATTTTTCTATAATGTTTTTATTAGGTCCATGGAATTTTCTCCTTTTCATTCCTGTTCCATACTGCATTTCTTGGATTAACTTGGTATCATTTAATTCATATCTGTTAGGTACTTTTCTCATCATGTTAAATTGCTTTCTATAATTACCATTACTCCAAAAATATAGATTTCTACACGGACCATTAAAATTTGTTTTTATGCTTCTTTTGCCTTTAAATTTAAAAGTATCCTTTTCACACGGTTCAGCCCTTTCTTTTTCAAAAATTTCATATTTTCTTTCTGTTTGCTGTACCTCTAAATATTTCTGTTTGCTGTTTCTCCAATTTTCATATGTGTGACGTTTTCCATCAAAATTATTTCTCGAATAATATTTCTTTTCTTCATCTCTATCATTGTAATCACGCTTCTTGTAATTTCTGATAAATTTCTGTTTATTTGCATTAACTCCTTCAATATTCCTTTCTTCCCTCGTATTTTTCCGTTTATAATATTTTTTAATTTTCCTCGTTTCATTTTTATTTTCATTGGCGCGTGCACATAAATTGCGTTTTTCTTTTAGGTCATTCATTCGTCCTGTTTGTGATGTCTCGTTTCTTTCATTCAATCTTTTCTTACTAATTAAATTTTCTTCTTTCTCATTTATTTCTTTTCTAATTTTCAAATTTCTCACGTGATTCAAATCAATTTCATTTTCTTCTATGACTCTCGCGAAATTAATCAAGTGATTACCTCCTGCATTATTATCATTTGCAAGTATAACATTTTCATCGCGTGAATTATCTAACGTAGACGTTTTCATTTCATTATTATTTTTGGCAGCATGATTCAATTTTATATCAGAATTCTTCTGAACTTTAGTGTAACCTACTTGAATACTATTGCGTTTGCCAACGATCTTAATTCCATTCTCGTCTATCGCCAAATTTAATTTGCTAATGACATCATATCCCAGTAAAATATCATATTCAAGAGATTCTAGCACGTACAGATTTGTTCTGATTAGAAAACCATCAATATTAAATTCATATGGGAAGTATCCTTTTGGATAAACAACTATTTTATTTATGCCGGACAAAAAGATATTATTTGAAAAAAATCTTGGCGAGCCTATTTTCGTATAATATTCGTAACTCACCAAACTGATATCACTTCCAGTGTCGAAGAAGATCTGTGTCTTTTCACCGTTAATATCAATATTTTTCATGTAATCTGATTTGGCACTGTTAGTTTGCTTGATTACTGCGGAATTCATCTCTTTGTAGTTGGATAATCGCGGATTTTGGCTCCGATTTTGGCTGTCATTTTTTATTTGTTTATTATTCCCATTATTACACTGCGATATTACGTGGCTAAGACGATTACTTTTGAAACACATAATTTGTGCCCTGTTCTTTTCATTTAAATAAGAAAATTCATTTACATTATCTGTATTATCTTTAAATTGTTGTCTTCTTAAAGTATTATAACGTTGATATGGTAACCATGGTTTTGTGTTGTTGTTTTCGCGCATTTTTGGCTCTCTTTCTTCAAAGCGGTGTAAATTTCTATTCAGGGTTTTAATATTACGTCTTGCTGTTTCGTAATCATCTAGTTTACAAACTAATGTATCAACACTTTTAATTTTTGGAAGATCATCGATAAAATGTTCTTTCATTTCTATCGGTAACCTTCTCTTGATTTGATCGACTAATATTAATTCTTTTAAATCTTCAAAATTGGATACATCAAGACCGGTAATCCATTCTTCTAAATAATTCCTTAACTCAAATGCTAGATCGCGCCAAGTGGCTGAGTTTTCTTTCTTATGCGACATTAATTTTTGCCTAAACTCTTCTGGCGTCAATTTGAATCTTTTGAGCAGCAAGTTTTTTACATAATCGTAGTTATTTGTTAATGTTTCTGGTTCTCTAGTTATAACATTAGCAATTTCTAGCGGCATTAAACTTAATAAGTGCATGACCCAATTCTCTTTTGTTATATTCATCCTAGAAATCTGTCTCTCGAATAGAGCTAAGTAGATACTAATATCACCCTTCCCATCAAAGTGTGACATTAATTTAGACAAATCTAGTTGCTTACCTGTGCCAGTTACAGCCGAACCGTCACTTGTATTTATCATATTTCCTTGAAGTTCAATTTTTCGTAATTCGTACTCCATTTCCATCTTCTTTTCCTCTAATCTTCTTTCTGCTTCTAACCGTAACCGTCTTTCTTCTTTTTCTGCTTCTAGTCTTTTTTCTTCTTTTTCTGCTTCTAGTCTTTTTTCTTCTTTTTCTGCTTCCAGCCTTAATCGTCTTTCTTCTTTTTCTGCCTCTTGTCTTCTTTCTTCTTTTTCTGCTTCCAGCCTTAATCGTCTTTCTTCTTTTTCTGCCTCTAGTCTTCTTTCTTCTTTTTCTGCTTCTAATCTTCTTTCTTCTTTTTCTGCTTCTAGTCTTTCTTTTTCTATTCTCTCCGCGGCAATGACTTCAAGTCGAACTTTTACAAAATTTTCTTCATAATCCTTCGATTCAGTCACCAACTTTATCAAATCAATGATTCTTGGACTCTGAGGCACAACTATACCTAGGTCATCACACAATGTTAACAAGTCCGCCTTTCTAGCTTTATTCAGAACAGACATTATAATTTTTGTTTACACTTCAACAAAACAATATAGTGCACTATCTTGCAGGCTTGATTACGGATAATTTCTAATCATTACACATATAACAAACAGTTCCTTTTTTACATAATACGTATTAGTTTAAAAACAAAACATTTTTCTTAGACTTAGATCTTCTTAGTGTAAAATAGCTTTCATCGTGAAATTCAAATTCAAATATAAATCAGCGAAATCATTCAAATCCCGGCAACGAACCCCCAAAACTTGTGGGAATATTGAGTGATTAGCTTATGATTTAAGAAAAACTAACATTCTTGAAAAAAAAAGGAAAATTCTTGAAAGGTTTAATAGACATAAAATATGCAAGTAACATTCAATGATAACAGTAGAACTGAATAATATTTAAAAGAAATAAGCTTCCCTGAGCTTTTGATTAAAAATCCATCCAACTCGCCATTGCTGAAATCTATAGAACACCTCGTTCTTTCCACGCATCATCACGTGAGTCTCAATTGGGATATCACGTTCATTAAATCATTGAGTATATTATCTTTTATTGCTTAATACTACATCCTTTATACCCACATTATATATATATATATATATATATATATATATATACATATATATATAATAGATATATACATATATATATACGTTTCTTTAAGAGTTTCCATTTGGTTGCTACATGTTTTTCATCACTTGGATTTATTACGTTTGCTATTATATTACTGTCAGTTTTAATTTAATTATTCTATTAATTTATTCATGTATTTAATCCTATATTTATCTATTCTTTCTCAATAAGTATATTAAATTTAAGCGATTTAATCATAACATTTTAATTAATCATAAACATTTTGTCTAGCTTTGAATAATTTGTGAGTTAAATGTCATCACATAACACTATAATTAATGTATTTATGTATTGCTTCACTTTTAAAATTATATTAAGTTATTTGCACACTGCATGCATTTGATCTAAACATATCTTGTGATTTTTTTAACGTTATTGCATTGTCGTTTCCAGTTGTTATGGTTACTTTCTTTTATATTGGTGGTTTTCATATATTATGGTGGTTTAAGCATGTTGCTTTTTATTTTATTTTTTCTCTTGTGCATATTGTATATACATTATTATATTCAAGAAATATTCATTCTTAATCTAGCTTTTTTTTTTATTTTCTTATCCATGTTTTTTTTCATTATTTTATATATTTATCAATTAATATTATTTTTATTATTTTGTTTCCTTTATTGCAATACTATACTTCTAAATCATATTTATATTTTATGGCAGTTTTAGTAAAATTATCGTTCCTGGCAAAATATACTTAGCTTCTTCGCAGTGTAGTCCCCGGTACAGGAAAATTAATAGGGATGTTCCTTTATCAATATCAAGTCACCTATTTTATTCGCCTCCACCACCATTATTATTTAGGAAACGTTATGGTAAGAGATGCAAGACTTGTCCGTATGCTTTACAACCACAGATTGTTTCAGATCATGGTTTACATGCATTTTGCAAAGCATTCAATACTATATATAGTATAAAATGTAATATTTGTAATCTGCAGTATATAGGGCATTCATCGGATCCACTATATAAACTTATTAACCGCCATCCTTCAGCTTTAGATAAAAACAAGTCAACGAATGAACAATCTGCTTTTGAAATTAAACACTTTCATAGACATAACTTTAAAAATACAAGTCTCTCTATCTTACACATTCATAAAAATATAACTGAACGTCTATTTCTAGAATCTTCCTATATGCAATATTACAATACAGTTTATACATATGGACAAAATACTGAAATATATAATAGAAATATTAAAGTTTTTTCATTAATAAATAAAATAACAGATTATTCTCCTGTTATCCCACTCTTAATCATTCTTCAAAAAAAAAAAAAAAAAAAAAAAAAAACTACTCGTGATAAACGTGGTAAATTTTCTTCATCACAAATAGTACATAAAAAATCTATCATTAAACAATTAAATGAACTTCATAAAAATTATTTAGTTAATTATAACTGGTTAATAGTTCAAAAATATATATTCGCTATACAAAAGAAAAAGCTTGCACAATATTTAAATATGTTTCAAAGTATAAAGTTTAATATGTATTTCTCAGATTTATTCTTTGATCTTATGATGACAAGAGTTATTCAATTCAATATCAATTAAAATGTTAATTACTTACTAAAATCAAATTTATAATAAAATTAATATTAATTCTATAATAAATTATACAAATTGTAAATTTCCTATTAAAAATTTACAAATATCTAGAACATTCAGATATTCGGTTCCTTTAGGACACAAAATATTTAACTATAATTCCTTTTCCAAAAATACCACTGCAACAAATACCATTCTTTGTAAATGCAAAGACCCTACTATGCAACAATAAATTAATAAGGAACATGGTCATATAATTATTGGTAACCTTAAGATTGTCAACGATTTTGCACTAAGAAATTTAATGGGTTATGTCACTAAATTTGGACTTCCATCCACAATGAATATTAAATTAATTGCAAAACAATTTAATTATGATATTGACTTATTTATTTATTAAATTTCTATTTCTTACAATAAACCTATTGCTTATTTTCACCAGTGGAAATAATTGGTTATAGATAAGTTAACTCTTGCACTTAACAAAAATGCATCAGAGCTAATTAAAGAAAATACTCGTCACATTTTCTAACAAATTAATAAATTGCAACAGAGCTTTGTAATTAGTTATATAGATAAATCCCCAAATAACTATTCAATTATTTGTAAATCTTATTATCACAATGTTTTAACATTATCTATTTCATCAAATAATACTTTCTATAAAACTAATGATAATACAATTGTAAACAATCGTAGAATTAATAGTTTTTATAAACTACTAAATTTTACACAAACTAACTTTAATTATCCTTATTTAGTGCTAATTCCTAAGTTTCATAGGTATCCCATCAAATTTATAAACGTTTCAATAGTTTGTAATACATATAACAATGATGCTAACAATTTTTTTTTAGCAATTCTAAATCAGATATATAAACTCACTATAGTGAAAGATAATACACATTGTATCAAAAACAGTTATCAACTGGTTAGTATATTTAAAGAAATTAAGACCTCAAAGAACTTACGGCTTTGAAGATCTATTCAATAATATCAATCTCTTAGACCTTCATAAAATCATTATTCAACTATTCAAATAATTTAAAAATCAATTAACTATTAATTATTATATGAATCCGGCTTATTTTCGCACAATAACTAATTTCATTATACACAATAACTTAATTTTACAAGATAATACTCTATATATACAGAGAGTCAGAATTCCTCAGGGGGATCTACGTCTAGTATTTTGTCCGATTTATTCTTATATGACTATGGACGCAGTTATTGTTATGACCATCCTTTAATGTTTCGCCATATTGATGACATCATTTTAATTGACACCACTGCCACTGTTAGTACTTAATTTCCTATAAATTTTCCCACTAATCTGGAACTTACGGAAAACCTTTTATGAAACAATAGTATTAACTTTCTAGATTTAAAAATTACATTAGTGGAAAACAAAATAATTACTGATCTATATGACAAACGTAAGGATTTTAAATTCAAAGTTAATACCTTTACTCATTCTCAATCTTGCCTCCATATGTCTGTTTATCGAAATATACTCCTCAATCACTTGTTCAGAATCAAAAGTTTATGTTCCCCTCATCTTATTAACAAAAACATTAAACAATTAATATTTAATGCAATAAATCACGGTTTTCCTAAGAAATCCATTAACTCTTTATTATACAATTAATGCTTTTATTACTTATAATTTGCAGTAGGAGGTTTATTGTGAATTACTTTTAGCATTTTGCGCATAACAAAAATATAAATAAAAAATATAATAAAAATACACAAAAAAATAAAAAACTATAAAATGTTAAAAAAAAAACAATTAATCAACAGGTCATCATTAATCAATGGTAAGATATTACATTAAGGGGGTAGGGTTAGAGCTGCTGGAAAATATATGTGCATATGTTAATATATTTAATCATACCTATAAAAAGGGTGGTGGTATGAAATGATGCGTTGTAACAAGAGTTAAGTGTTTATTTATTAATTATGGTAATGTGTTGTTATAGCATTCCTTATTTATTCTTCTGGCTTTAATCTGAAATGTAGTTTGAGGATGATCAATGATTGATAATAAAATGTTATTTATATTACATTTATTATATTTTAAAATTCACAAGTTAATTATCAAAATAAGCTATCCTTTGCTAGTATATTTTAAAATGATATAATAAATTATTAATACACCGATTTTTGTTTTAAACAAATAAGTAACGTAATTTGTAAAATTTAGCTCTTACGGCATTAATCAATCACATTTTGCATTAATTAATCCTATTTAGAAACTAAAGATGGCGTCACTGCTAATTTTTTTCTGTTATTAACTACATTATAATCAAATTGATCTTTGTATTTGTTTGAATTTTGTAAAATATCCTTATTAATAAGGTATTTTTATCTATTTTCTTATCTTTCTTTTATATATATATATATATCTTTGTATCTCGTATTTAAAATACATTTTCAATTGTCATTTTTTAGATTAAGATCTGAATGTCATTATTTAGTTCTTACCTTTTAATAAAATCTAATTTCTATGGTTTGTGACAATAGATGGTGCTGTGTATAGTATAATCGTATTTTCTTTACTTAAAGTATATATTCATCGATATTTTATCGTTTTACAGTAAATTTTCATCGATATTAATTAAAACTTGTTAATAGTATAAAATAATTTAACTGTTTTCATAAATTTCATAACATTTTGTTTACTAATGTTTTGTAATTAATAATTTTAATAATAGTAATTTTACTTATATATTATTAATTACATCTTTTTGGTTTTTGATATAACTTTCTTTGTTAACTGTCAACTATAATTGTTGACAAAGTGAGATTGCAAATTTGAAATTATCTCGCATGGAGACGATTGATCGTGTAAGTTTATCTTTTTGATAATTCAATTATTGTCTTATTATTTTTCTAATATTTCTCTTTGAACTGTGTTTTCCATTGCATTTAATCTTTTGATAATTCAATTATTGTCTTATTATTTTTCTAATATTTTTCCTCTAACTATGTTTTCTATTGTGATTGATCAGGCAGTTTAGAAATAATTTTTAGGTTTACCCTGATTTCTAGTCAGAAATTAATCTCAATTAATGTGTCTACTTAGCAATGCCCTTGAGAACGAGCTAAATACCACATTTCCAATACTGTTCCAATTTTTGCCAACTCCTATGTTTGATATAGTTTGTTATTTAACGAGTTATTCCATATTTTGATCTTGGTTTGCAGTATTATCTAATGGTTGTATCTATCTATCTATGTATCTATATTTCTCTCTCTCTCTCTTTATCGATCTATCTATCTATCTATCTATCTATCTATCTATCTATCTATCTATCTATATATATATATATATATAGCACTTGAAGAATAATGTGTATCGGCAGATCCAAAGTCCGGTGCCATAATGAAAAATGAAATCAAACTATTAAACTTTAAAGGAAATAAAAAACGAATGAGAAAAACAGTATAAAGACAATATAAAGAGGCTGTGGATCTCATCAGCGGTGGTCAGTATTAAAGCACAGCAAATACATATGAATGGATATGGAAAAGGACTATTATAATGTAGTGGCAGTGGGTTTCGATCAGAGTGTTACAATTTAAAAAATCAAATGTACAAAAACATTTGATATCATAACACTTTCGGTGGGGGAGTGTTATGATATCAAATGTTTTTGTACATTTGATTTTTTAAATTGTAACACTCTGATCGAAACCCACTGCCACTACATTATAATAGTCCTTTTCCATATCCATTCATATGTATTTGCTGTGCTTTAATACTGTCCACCGCTGATGAGATCCACAGCCTCTTTATATTGTCTTTATACTGTTTTTCTCACTCGTTTTTTATTTCCTTTAAAGTTTAATAGTTTGATATCATTTTTCATTATGGCACGGGACTTTGGATCTGCCGATACACATTATTCTTCAAGTGCTATATACATAATTTACGTGATTATTGCAGCTATAGCGCTGATCATGTGGATTTTTCGTGAACTTAAGTTCACTTAAAACTTTAAAACTTTTTGGACTATATATATATATATATATATATATATATATACACAGAGAGATGGAGAATAGCAGTGTGATACATATAAATAGATCCAAGTGGAAGTGGATTACCCCAAAAATGATGTTGTACACTTGAAAAAAAACATTCTTGTGGACGAGGCTTGGACCGAGACCATTCTTGAAATGCGCTTGTGTATGTCACTTATTGGGCAATTTAGATAAATGTTTAAATTAAAAAGTATTTTTACTCAAATATTATCTTATAAAATTTTCCAGTGCTTTTTTTCTTGAACTGACATAAAAGATAAATCTTGAAATTTTGCTTCAACTGCCATCTATATATTTTTAAGCATTTTAAACATATTCTTTCTTGTTTAAACAAAATACATTCCTTTTTTTCGTTTAACGTCGTTTTAACATCGTTCATTAGTCGCCAAAAAATAACCAACGATATTCCTGTAATTTCAAAATAGAGGAACTTTGTGTCATGATTCTTTAAAAATTCTATGTTGAACAATGTGCTACATACGGAAGTTTTCCCAATAATTATGTCAATCTAAATGCGTAAAATCCCTTAAAAATTGTGAAACTAATTTTCGTCCAAATCTATTCAGCATTGTATATTATATTTATTTTATATTTCTTAGCAGAATTAGATAAATAATAAAAATTTCGAATACATGCTAAAATGAAAGGGAATTTTTAATTTGTAAAACTTCTATAGACAAAACTAATAATTGTAATAATAAAAAATAGAATAACTCCAGTTTCTTCACTGATAGAAAAATATGTAAATCTGACTTGATAAAAGATTTATTATTATTATTTGTTTAAAAAGAGGACTTTATGAAGAAAAATATCTTAAAAAGTTCTTAAATCACATTTTTTTTATATATAAAATGAAAAATAAAATAACCAATTACTTTTATATATGCTTTTTTTAAATAATATAATTTTTAATTATTCAAAGATGATAATCATTTTTAATTCCGTTTTTGATTCTAATTTAATAAAAAAGTAATAATTTTAAAAATTTTTTAACTTAAAAATGAAGTTACATTTTTAGTTAAAAAAATTTCTTAAAATTGTTCATTTATGCAATTTAAGATAAAATAAAACTCATCAATGATTATGATGGTAATTAAATTAAATTTAATCAAAATTGTATTTTTTTTCAGTTATATTTTGTGAGTTTTGAACTTATTCATGGTTGTTTTACCTTAATTATGTTAAAATTTTACTGAAATATTTGTATTTTCAATTTTATTTTTCTCGTGGAGAGAAATAAATAACATGAGATTTTATTTATATAAAATAGAAGACATAGCTTGATTGTTTAATCAAATATATGTTCTATTAATTATGAAAAATAATTGAGATTCATACATTTATAAGTCCATAATTTAAAAAAAAGAATTATTATAATGATATTGTGATCCGTAATGTCGTGATCTGTATAATTTGACGAATGAAAAGTTTTAAAATAGTTGGTTGGTTGAATTTAAAAAAATAATCGCAAAACAAATACATCAATATTTTGTTTCTAACCTGATTTCAAAACAAATATTTTTAACTAAAGATTAATTTTAATCTCATTATACTCAGTATTTTTTACTCAATCTTTTTTTCCAATAGTGAATAAATTAAACTTGATTCCTATTCGTCATCTGTTATTAAGATAAAAAAAATCTTGTATATAGATGAAGCTCTGATCATTGATATTACGCAATGAGATATAAAGGAATTCTGCATCACTATGACACAATCACATTTTTTGTTTTAAACAAAATCACAAAATAATATCTTTTTCAACATCGAAAAAGGTAAGTGTATACGTTGATATTCATATTTTCTACTTTAAAAATATTTTAATTCGCTTTAGATTATTAATAAGCATAGTTCCAAATTTATTGTCTCAATTCCCAGTTACAAATTTGAGTGTAATAAACGTTTAATTTTTATCATGACATCATTTTCAGCATTTTTCAGCTCTCTGAGATGAGAATGCCATTCTCAATATCAGCAAAATGAAAATAGTTTTGAAATGTAAGACATATATGAATAATAATTAGTTACTTTAAATCGGGACGTCATTTTCTGTTCAATGTTTTAAAATTTTTATTTTCAATTGTAATACGAAGATGGCATCCGTAATGATATGATAATTCGCATTGCTCCTCCACCCCTCTTCAACAAGAAATCTAACTCAGTTTCCACCAATATGGAGAAATTTCACAAAATTAGTTTTAAACTTAAAATCAAAATATGCATACACACACGCGCATATATATATATATATATATATATAATGAATATAAGAATGAATATAAGATTTTATTTTAAAAATAAATACTTAACAAAATCGGTTCATTAGAAAGCTCAGACGAGATGACTGAAAAAAAACTTTTCTTTTAAATTTATATATATTAGAAGTAATTGAAATGATAATTGAAATTTTCTACTTAGTATACTTTATTTAATCTTTTATCCATGATCGCTAAAACTTTCAACAATTAAAGTATCGAAAACATTAAAATTTTGAGATGCATTAAAATAACAAATATTCAATGACCAATACATTAGAGAAAGTAATTTTCTTGTAAAAATTGAGTTTAAGCATCGTCTTTTGTAAATTAATATAAAAATTATTTTCTAGCGTCTTCAGTATGTTTAAGTATTTTAGAACACACATTACACAAATATATGACAAAAAAAAAAAAAAAAAAAAAAAAAAAAACTAAGACTTGAAATAAGGTACTCTGGGGTAATAACGCCAGGCGGGGTAATAACGCCAAATGCTTACATTTTGCATAATTATGAAATAATCATGTAAATGACACCCATGTGCTCTGCGTAGAAGGGTTTTGAGTCATATAAATCGCAAAAAACAGCTTTAAGTTAATTTGTTTCATTTTTAGGTCTTATTGTTTTTACAAGCAACTAAAATTAACGCTTGATCTAAAATTTGCGAGATACGCTTTGTGATGTGAAGACTTTTTTTTATCCGGAAATACTTTGTTAATTATATAAATTTGTAGTACATTTCATGGACTTTCAAAATGTTGTTGAAGATTTTGGATATCTTCTCGGGATAATTTGTAGTTTAGGATTTACTCCGCAATAAGTATCCGGGGTAATAACGCCAGGGATTGGCGTTATTACCCTGGTTGATTCCCAACAGTGGCCGAACTATATCCGAAGGGGGTTTATATATTAATATGGGGCAGCATTATCATCATTGTTGAAATGGTAAGATTAAGGGGGGGGGTGCCCAATACTTTATATTATATTATTATTTTTTTACTAATGTAAAAAATAATTTTTAACTCTTGTAAATAAAACTATATCAAAATGTTTTCGAGATTCAAATTCGAACATCTTCAAAATCAGGTTTCTATTAAATTTCCAATGGATTGTTCAATTGAGTTCGAAATTTTAACTGTCCGCTTTCTCAGCGTTCGGTTTTTCAAAACTTTGTAAATTTAACCTTTAACTGATGTGACAGAAATTGCAACGTATGAATGTGATGCGGTTTGTGAGACCACAAAATTGAAAGATGAATAAAAGGCGGGAATAAATAATATGATTGTGTTTTTGTACTAAACTTTTTATACAAGAGTATTATACTTAATATTCACCTATTTAGTCTCTGGTGATAGTACTAAAATTCCAAATGAAACAAAATTTCGGTAGTGTTTGCAGTCAAACTGAAAATTACAAGTTAAACTAAAAAATTAAAAGAAAAATAGTGGTCTACGAGACCGGTAACATTAGTTAAAGGTTAATAGGCGATCCATGATTAAAAATCATAGAATACTGTTCCTGTCCTAAACTTTTTGTATAGAATTAATTCTAATTAAGTTTAATCTATTCAAATATTTCTAACAATATTACGAGAACTCCAAACGAGAGAGAATTTCAGTTGTAACTATAGTTAAACTGGAAAATACAAGTTAAACGCTATTTTTTTTTTTTTGGGGGGGGAGGGGGTACAATGTTCAGTCAGATTGCTAACAGCAGTTAAAGGTCAATTTTGTTGCTAATATAGAGATAATGATATACATAGAGATAATGATATACACAGAGATAATGATAACCATATGAATTATGTATAAAATTGAATAAGAGCGATTTGAATATTCTTTGGGATAATATTTTTTAATCAAAAATGTTATCCAGTTTATTAAAAATTTATTAAAGCATGTACTTTAAAACGTCGACAATTTAACTGTAGGTTTGGAGAATCCGCATTAGTGTGGAGTTATGGGTTAAAAACTATTTACTAGATTACTATAATAATATTAACCCTTAACTGCAGTGACAAAAAATTGTCGCATAACTTACTGTGAGCGGCCTGTCAGACTACTTAATCTAACGATGAATAAAATGTTAAATTAACTTTTAGAATATTATTTTTGTATTGAACCTTATATACAGGACTATTATAAATAAAATTCAGCTATTCAAAAGTTTCTAAAGATGGTAATAGGACTCCAAATGAAACAAAATTTTCCCGGTATCTATAGTTAAACAAAAATTGACAAGTTAAACTTTGAAATTTGAAAAACTCAGCGGTATGTGAGACGCTAACAGCAGTTTAGGTTTAACAAAAATATTTATTACATATAACTCTAGTTATTATAAAACTTCATACGATTAAAATATTACATTATGAATGGTTAAAACCATGCAATGTTTCTTATAATCATATTTAAGCGGGATTTTTTAAGCAAAGAGAGACACAGGGTGTTGTATTCTGTTGAAGCTCCCCCTCACTCCCTTTTCTTTCACTTTCACAAAAAAATCAATATTTTCTATCGCATAGAATGCATACATGGGAATATAAATACTGATTCAAATAATCCGTGCAATGTTTCTAATAATTCTATTTAAATGGTCATTTTTAAGAAAACTTAGCTTAGAATCTGATATTCTTTTGTCTCCTCCCCCCGCTACCACCACACCTTTCTTTTTCTTTCAGAGTCACAAAAAAATTGTACATTTTCAATAGCTTAGATTGCAATTTGTCAATTTCTGGAGCTGTAGAGTTTGTATTTTTAGAATTGGGTAATCTACATGCCGTTATTCCATCTTATTTTATAGTTTTGTTTGCATGGCGTTATTACCCATATAGGTGGGTATTAACGCCAAATAGCATTGGTCAAGAAAAAACGCCATTACATTTTATGAATACATATCTGTTAAATTATTTTATTTTATATAGATAGTCAATGAGTTGCTATATCAGATCCTATATTTGTTTGAAAAATACAATCTAAAACTAAGCCGTGAAAATTGGTAGAACCTTAACCTGGCGTTATTACCCCAGGGTACCTTACTATATTTTCCACTTTTACGAGAATACGAAATGTTAAAAAACATATCTACACGATCCCGATATAAAAAAAGCATTAGTTCTAAGTAAATTTTAATGCTTTCAAGACTTTAAAATATGTAAAATATACAATAAGAAGACGTTAAATAGATAAATGCATATAAAATATTTTTTTAAAGTTACATTGAAAGATCCAATGCAAAAAATATCTTGATTCAACACGGGTGTAAAACATTGTTACTGGAGGCAATTGTGTATTGCCCTTCTTTTAAAAGTTTCAATAGAAAATTCTTTGAAATATGTGAGTACTTGTAGTCACTTGGGGAGAAAAAAGAAAGTACATTCCGATTTTAACTTTAAGTATTGAACAAGTGTACTGCCCTTAGTGACAAAACTCATGAATTTCGTCTTGATTCTACGTCTACAATATCACTCTCTGTAAAGAAATACGATTCAATAACTGGCTGCGCTACGAAAAAAAAGGTAAATAAATGCACATAAATAAATACATTTTTGAAAAGCTACATTCTTCTATAAAGTATTTATTACTTTATTGAAAATTTATTTATTCAGAAGAGTTAAGTTTAGTCTCACAATACCTCAAGGCATTTTATTGTAGATTTTTTTACATGTATTAATTTATTGATTATACATTATACTGACTACCCACTCCCAATATATATATATATATATATATATATATATGTATATATATATATATATATAAATCAAACAATATTCCCTATAATTAAATGTAATTAAAAAAATAATAAAAATAAATAAAGATAGAAAAACTTTTTTTTTATCATAAGAAATTTATTAATAATTATATTTATTTCCTTTTTATCAAATAAATACGTATATATTAACTGCAAGTATTACTTTATCAAATTATATTTATAAACTATGACATAAAACAAACATTATACCGATACATCTGATGACAAAATGAATAACAATGTTATTTTTATAAAAACAATTATATAGGTTTTCTCAATTTATTTATTGTTTAATATTTTCTCAGCTTTAATGTTTTAAAATAGCTCGTTCTAATCAAAATGGTATTACTAATCTAGAAGATAATCGAAGTGATAATTGAAGAAAATGATTGTTTTTTCTATCATTGAGCAGTGTATTAATAGAAAATGTATAAAAATGTTTGTTCCATAGATTACAAAAAAAATCAAATAATTTATGATTTAATAGGAAAATGAATTAAATTTATTTTGAATGAAACTGAATTTAGATAACATAAGTTTAATAATTTCAAGTCTACATAGTTCAAAAATATTGGTCAAATGTTGTATATGCTCTTCTAAAGAGGAAGAAAAAGCAATGATGTCATCTAAGTATTAACAAGCAAAATCTATTTTATGTTTAGTAAGAATTCTTCTAAGAGTTCGATTGAAAATTGGGGATCTAACTTTTACACCGAATGGGAAAACATTCCATTCAAGTAATCCAGAATCGTTAGTAAAAGCAAATTTTTCAGTATCAGTTGGGTGTATGGATATGTGCCAGTAGCCAGAAGTAAACACGGTGTAGAAAAATACTGAGCACTATTAAATTTTTCTAAAATATCATCAATACGGGGTAAAGGTTCAGTATCACTTTTTCTTTATATCTTTTAATTTGCGATAATTAATACATAATACAAACCGTAATCGCTTTTTTCTACCAAGGAACAGGGGAACAATAGGACTCTTTAATTAATCCAGCAGCTAACAAAGATTTGATTTGATCCAAAATTTCTTTATCTTCTAATATTGAAGTACGGTAAAGCGTCATGGATATAGGTAAGTCACAGTTGGAAAAAAATGTACTGTGGCTCAATATTAATTTTACCGATATCACATATATATTTTTTTAAAAAGTCTAAATATCCCATCAAAATATCCCTTAATGTCTCATTTTGTATAGCATTTATTTCCCAAAGTAAAATAGATTCATTAGTATCAGATTGCGCGAAGGATTCAGAGCCATGATATTTAAATAATCATATTGCACTCTGTGATAGTCCATCCTAATATAAAAGTGCAGTAATTTTAAATTACCACTGGATATGTCAGCATTTTGATTTAAAACAAGCTTTCCTTGTAATACTCTGCAATCAGCATAATCAATAACTAAATTAAATTTAGAACATTCTGGTTAACCTAGTATAGCATATTCTAAATCAGTATAAGATATCAAAAATGTAATACCCTTTTGTACATTATCTAATTTAAACGAGAAGTTACAAGATTTATTTATTACAACGGTTCTTTTGGTTTGACCAATAATAACAGATGGAGTTTTTATAATTTTAGTTTTTACTAATTTAACAAATTTTAAAGGTAAAATTGCAATTGTAGAACCAGAATCTATAATACAAGGTAATTCTTTGTTATTAACATATCCATGAACAAGTAATTATCATACATTATTGCCAATGTGTTTTGAATGGTTAGGCATACATGTAATATTACATTGTTGAGGATTCTCTTTAAAAAGACAACTTTTTCCCCAGTGTAAATCTTCTGATATTCCTCGGTTTAAACATAATATATATGGTCGAATAGGGAGTTTTCTCTAATAATGATTAACAGATAGTCTAAGACCAACAATTATAGACGTTGAATGGTTATAATTAACTTGTGGTTAAAAATTAGGGCGAATGGGTTTGAAGTGGGCGAACCCAATGCCTGGGTGCACTATTATATGAGAAAATGGTCTAGGATATTGAAAATTAGATTTAACAGTGTCATTATTAGTAGGCTGATATGCACTTGAAATTAAATATTTTAGTAATTTAACCAATCCGTAGTACTTTCAGGGGGATTTACAATTAGATAATTTTGATATTTGGGTTTTAACCAGTCTATTAATCCTCGTAAAATAATAGTTACGCTTAATATCAATTGTCAACCCATCTCTATTTTTTTACGAAAATAATTTTCTACATCATCAAAATTATGCAATTTTAAAGAAGCGGAATCAGAGAAACGAGTAACATGTACATTTAAGAATCTTTCAGTGAGAATCTTAGCAACGTCTATCAACATCTAAGCAACGTCAATAAAAATCTTATCAACGTTACATCTTAAATATTTGTTAACACAAACTTTTAAAGCCTCCACTTTCAAAACATTAGGAATGCTTTTTAGTTTCCAATCGTCACTCTTCTTTTCAGATATATATAATTTTTCGAAAGAATTTAACCATTGCTCAACTTTCATCTCTGAATCAAGGTAAAAAGGAACGATATCTACCACTTCTTGACTCCATTTATTAAATCCAGAACGTAATAATATAAAAAGAGGGTAACACATTTAAAGATATCTCAACTTTACGAAAATAAAAAATTAAAAATAAAATTTTAAGCAACGAACAAATTGTAAGTATTTCAAGTCTTTTTAATAAATAATAACTTCAAATAATAATGTAAATAAATTACTTTATAAAATAAAGCATCAAAAATGATAAAAAATATCGGAATAATATAACAATACTGTAAATAGTAAATATCTTTCTACTGATTTAACAATTACAATAACAATACTATAGACTTTTTTCTCTCTAATAAATTAACAATAATATCACCAACAATAAAATAAATTAAATAATTTAACACACATGGTTTTCAGCTGAATTCCGATGTCATATTTTAAAATTTATTAAAAACTAAATATAAATAAAATTATTATCAGGGATCTTCATTTCTGTCACTGGTGAGATTTACAGGTCATTTCGTAATCATGAATCGCAGGTGTCATTGTGGAATAAAAAAAACCCTCCGAAATTCTACTCATAAATGAAAACGCCTTAAAAATAAAACACAGTAGGTTTCTTGATCTCAAAGCAGATAGGTTTTCAATACATGCTGCCTCATACGTACTACTCCATCACAGTACACACATCAGTTGTTACATACTACTCCTGCACAGAACACACATCACTCATGGAATGAAATTCGGGAGGATTTTTGCAGTTAGCGTGCCATGTGTTGACGAGACACGGAGTAAAATTTTGTAGATTTTTGTAGATTTTTCCAGACATCGACTTTTAAATAATATTCTTTATTGGCATTCCAAATGTCAGCAAGTGAAACTGCACTAGTTACGGCTGTCAACTATTCATCTGCATAAACCCCATAAAAAACAATGAAGCTCTACTGTAATAAATCTTATATCTCCTCCAAATGACAGAGTGAAAAATGCAGGCCCAAATAATAACAGTCTCTCCGAAGCCAACGTAGTCGGTCTTATATAGCCTCATTGCGGGGGAAAAATATTTCATGATAAACTCCTAATTTGCAACCAAATTTTGTGAACGTACCTTTTACCAATGAAATTTAACCCGCTGACACAAACCTCATTTAGTTTTCTCAGACGGCCGCATATTATGCCACCCGAATCCTCTTTTTAAACAAAAACGATCGAATGGAATGCTGGGAAATCTAACGTTTGAGAGAAAACAAAAAACAATATGATGCAACAGACACAATGAATTAAGTAATGAGATTTTCTTTTTAAGAAACGAATTGTTTTGAAACATTAATGTTTTTTAGAATAAAATAAATTAAAAAAGGTTGTCTAAAGGTATGGAATTAAAAATAACGTATTAAAATATTGTAAAAATAATGTAAAAAGTTCAATGTTAAAAGAATTTAGAAGTAATTAACTTAAGATGAAGGCGAAATTTTATTAATATATATATATATATATACAGTGAAACTTCTGTTAAGGGCCACCCCTATTTAAGGGCCACCCCTATTTAAGGGCCACCTCTATTAAGGGCCAATATTTTTAGGAACGAGAAATTTTCCCATAGGCATAATGTTAAATTTACTCCCATTAGGAGCCATATCTACTCCTAATAAAGGCCATTTTTTCACATGTCTATATCCTAAACAGGTTTATTGAATTCTTAAACAAAAAAAAAAAAAAAAAAAAAAAAAAAAAAAAAAGAGTTCAGCAAACAATTGCTTTTGGAACAAATAATTCAAAGGGAGATGGGAGGGTTTAGTAACACAATGAAGTGAGATTACCAGGTGTCCTCACACTTTTTTTTACCTTTCAACCTGTAGGAGTTGGCTTAGTAGGGAAACCTGACCCTTTGTTGTGGACTCACAAAGGAAAACAGGTTATCTAAAAAAACTGATTGCACAATTACTAAACCTGTGAATGTGTGAATGCATATGGAAGCAAAATTTTTACCATAGAAATTTTATGCTCAGGATTATGTAAAATTTGAAACCATGGCACGTAATCAAGCCAAAGAGTACATTTGGATTTGAATGACAAAATCAAAGTTCTTAATTGTCATGGTCAAGGAAAATCTGCAAGAAATTTGGCTTTACAGTTTAATTGCAGCAAGAATCAAATAAACAATATTGTTAAAAACAAAGAGAACTTACTGAAAGAATATGCAGATTTTAAAAATCGCGGTATAAAAAGAAAGAGAAATGAAAAACTTTATGACATATATGACGCTTTAATTCGGTGTTTCAGATGTGCTAGGTTTAAAAACATCCCATTAAGTGGTACTTTGGTGAAAGAAAAAGCCATTTAGATTGCAGAATTACTTGGCGTAGAAAAGTTTTGTGCAAGTAACGGATGGTTGAATAAGTTTTGTAATAGAAACTGTATTTCTTTTAAAACTTTATGCGGTGAATCAGCTGATGTTGATGAAGAATTGTGTGAAGACTGGAAATCACGTCTTCCAAACATTTTGGCAGACTATGAAGATGCTGATATCTATAACTTAGATGAGACAGGTTATTTCCGTGCCTTACCAGCTAAAAGTTTTGTTGAGAAAACAGAAGAGGCAAAAGGAGGGAAACAAGCTAAACAGAGACACACTGTGTGTTTTTGTGTAAATGCTGCTGGTGAAAAGGAAAAGCCTATAGTCATTTGAAACTCCAAGAAACCTCATTTTTTAAAGGTTTATATCTATCACAAATGGGGGTAAAGTATCATCATAATAAGAACGCATGGATAACCATGGAAATTTTTAAAGAATGGTTAATTAGCTTTGACAATAAAATTACAAATCAAGGCAGAAAAGTCATTCTTTTTTTTTTTTTTTTTTTTTTTTTTTTTTGGATAATGCACCATGTCACTCTGACGAAAACTTGGAGATTGTAAAACTTCAATTCTTGTCTCCATATACTACGTCGAAAATGCAATCTATAGACCAAGCTGTTATTCGCTGTTTTAAATTGGAATATCGACGTTTTATTTTGCGAAGACTCTTTTCTCTTATAGATTCTGATAAAAATTTATCTGAAACATTAAATCTATTAAAGTATTAGATGCCATTCGATTGATTAGACTTGCCTGGGAAAATGTGAAAAGACAGACTATTGTAAATTGCTTTAAAAATGTGAATTAAGCAGAAAAGCTTTAGAAGCCATTATTGATGCTGATGATTTAGAAAATGATGTGGTTGAACTTTCGAAAGCTGCTGATATTGAATATTATACAGATTCAGATAAATATGAAAATATGGTGGAATGCTATAATGATTTATCAGAAGATCGGGAGAAAAGAATTATAGATGACATAGATACAGGTAAAACATAAAAAAATATTGTTTTAAATTTTTTTTAAATGTGTAACTGTTTTTTTTTTTTTTAATTTTTTTTTTTTATTATATTTCATGAATTCAATCTGGTTCAGATAATGATATTGAGGCTGATGAGTCTGGAGCTGTTAATATACCCTGTTTGGAAATGCTAACGAAAATAAATAAACTAATATCTCATTCTAAGGCATTAATAAAAGATACAAATTTAAGTAATTTATTCCATAAAGTAAAAGAATCATTAGAAACCAAAATTCTCTTCTAAAAAATTATGAAAAAAAACAAACTTCAATAGAAAGTTTTTTCAATCATGTATAGAGTTTCAAAATGTTAATAAATAGTTTTTTCAAATATATAGGTTTTTATTTCCTTATTTTAGATGGGGTTTTTTTGTCACCCTTATTCAAGGGTAACCCCTCAGAAGGGCCAATTATCACTGGAACGGCAGGTGACCCTTACACAGAGGTTTCACTGTATATATATATATGTGTGTGTGTATAGAACCATTTGGCAATACTACAATTCAACATCAAAATATAGAATAACTCTTTTCTAAAAAACTTATTTATCAGATCACATTAAAAGTCCATTTTACTCAACCCCAATTATAATTTCCGGATGTGATCTTGTTCCCCACTCTCACTTTCATTTATATTATCACTACTGTCGTTTTGATCTAGCCATAAATAGTCATCCTTGGTACAATCAAATGCGTTGAAAATTCCACTTTTTAAAAATAATTTGAAAATAGCTCCTAGTTTGATTTCATCCCGTAAGGATATAATCCATATGTTAATATCTCGCAAATATGTCAATATTTGCGACAAAGTTGCATGCCAAAAGATTCCTCCTTTTGTAAAAGGTTTTTCTCCTTTTAAGCATCCATGTGTTCCATTGCCACCTTAAACTTTCTTTGAAATGTTTGTTTATTGAAACATCTAGTGGTTGAACTAACGAAGTCAATCCACTTGGAATTAATGTCAAATCTGTATTGGGTTCTTTTATTTATTTTTTTATTCCGGGAGTTCTCTGGGGTCTAAACGGCTGTTGCAAAAAAAGACGCATTTATCTGAAGTGGGGTGAAAATTTTTATTTTTAGTTTCTTTTCGTGGGAAAAAAATGATGCGTGTTATACACCGAGATATACGGTACATAAATATTTATATTTATATGTATACATAAAAAAACCAATTGGGTTATTTTCAATCGAAGCTGAAATCATTCCTTAATTAAAAGTTTGCATTATCATTTTTGGTTTAACATCCTCGCTTGTGAAATTGAAAATTTTAATATCTTGCTCTCTATGACGTACACAACGTATATGATGTAATTTTGGTCATTTTAGATAGTGAGGAACTCAGCATACCTCATGATTTATCGCTGATTTTTTAAGTATGCATTCCAAACTCTCAAGATGAATTTTAACATTTTCCTAAAGGATAGAATATTATAAATTAAATTTTTTGATGTGTATATAGAAAATCTATCTCTCTCAAAGAAAAAAAAAAAAAAAAAAAAAAAAACAGATGCTGCAATATTGTTTGCTAGCGATATGCATCCGCTAAGAACGCCACAGTGCAAGGGCTTATAGATGTACATTTTCTTTAGGTCAGTAATGTTGAAAATGAGAAAAAGTATGGTAGAATGAAACATTTTGTGTCAAATCAAAATGTCTATCCAATGTTGTAAAAGAAATTAACTTCAATATTGACAAACAAATAACTAACACATTTTAAAATTCCTGTCGTGTATTCCAATGATATTAAATACAGTTTAAATTCCTGAATTATTATTTCTTTGCTGTTTGAAAAAGAAATGTTTAAATTTTGTCACTTAAATTTTAATGATTGTATATTGGAATTTTCTTTTAGATTTTCTTTTGTAATGATATATTATGAGCGGTTGTTAGTATAAGATTAATATAGCATTTCACAAAATTTTTGTTACTTCCTTATTCTGGTTTAAAAAGAAATATTTCTTGTATCATTTGTACTTTCATATAGCTTTTTTCCAGGTACATTACCTAATTTTATAAATAACGTGTAAAATTTCACGTTTTAGTCAATTGTCATAAAACTTTAACTTCATACCATGATTTCGATTCAACCTCGTCTGTAGATGCGATCATAATTTTGTAAATACGTAGCACCAATAGCAGTCGTTCCGTCCATTTGAGTGTCCGTCCGTCCGTGCGTCCGTACGTCCGATTGTCTATCTTTCCGTCTATATGTATATAACAAAGCAAAATTACCGAACCGAAATTAAAAATATTTAATAGTTAAACAATTTTTTGACTCATTTAAAATTTTATTAAAATCGAATACATAGTTTAATTACAGGGATAAACAAACGTATTCCGTTACATTATAGTCAATGGGAAAAAGAACAGTTTCAAGTTTATTTTAATGATGCCATACTCATTCGAACATAATAATACTGATATGTATCTAAGAAATATATACTAAAATATAGATACTGTACAATAGGGTGGATCGATTTTTTTTTTTTTTTTTTTTCACAGTGTCAAAACCTACCTATGCGGAAAAGATGTTCTCTTGGATGGATATTAAGGGAAAAATAATAAAAAAAATTACTACTGCCACAATGAGGTTGAATTTCGAAAAAAAAAAAAATGAAAAAAGAACTAATTTTGGCTAGATGATTTTTGATTCAAAATAATAATTAAAAAATTATCCAAACCTACTTATGCGTAAAAGATGTTATATTATATGCTGAGTATGAAAAAAATAATTAAAAAAAATTAATTTCAAAATTTAAATCTGCCGCAGTGTGGCTCAAATTTATGTATTTGAACGTTTTTACGGTAATTTTTTTTTTTTTTTTTTTTTTTTTTTTTTGTAAAATAAAATATGAATTTTTAACATTTATTGCAATGAGGGGATATTTAATTGATTACAAGATAAAAACTTTAGTTTCTTATTTAACAGCTTCATTAGTATTAAATGAAGAAAAATCTTCAACACTGCAATTGGTGATAATGACGTTCGATATTGAAAATCGACATGAGATTTTGTAATTAGATTTTTATAAAACCGTCTCTTATGCATGGTCCATACACAGCAGAAATACTTCCGTGACTCTTTGGATTATTAGTTTTGTAGAATGAGTGTTGCGTGAATAGATATTATTGATAGTAGATATTATTGCCACTGGAGTGATTGCTGGATTTACCTACTGCTTCTGAATTCATGTCGTTACTAAATCCGTCAGTTAGTGGAGGTTCGACACATTTTCCTATTTAATTAAATCTGTGTAATCCGTCGCAAAAGGTCAAAAAGCTGGTAAATGGAAAATATAGATATTTTTTAATCTAAAGATTAGGATTACAGCAGACAGTTTGATTTCACTCGTGCGCTTTTAGAATTTATATACTGACATAAATGAAAATACAAAAAGCTTCTAACATGCTGCGAATAATCTGTCTCTTTCACCAGTGAAACATTTGTTCCAGCCGCGGTTACATTCACGCTGGAAAAAGATGACATAGTGGAACCTCAATGGTGTGTAACTAACACAAAAACCATTGTAGTGAAAGCTTGAAGATCAGTTCCATATTTCGAATAACACATCCTTTAACATCTATCTTAGCAGATATTCCGTCACAACCGATCGCAATCAACTTTGTTACATGTATATTATTGGTAACACATGACAAAAAATGTACGTCGTGTTTTCAAATTGTTTGGTGATCTTCCAGAATTTACATATATGTGGCCGATTTATTCGAAACCAAGTTCTTTTTTCAAGCTCAAGTCTGCTTCAATTATGATTTTTCTTTTGTTGTTTTCTAGTGATGTAGTCTGTTTTTACACTCATCAAAGTTTAAAGAAAATGGAGATGATCATAATCTTTTACAAAAGACTAAAGAGAATGGCTAAAACGATGGAGTGATCTTTGGTTTGTTTTGTCATGCCGATTTTTTTTCTGTCAATAGCATTCTGTTCATAGTTTTGTGAGATAATGTCCACATCTTGAAATGCACCAGACACGATGGCAGTACCTGATTGGCCGGAAGTGCCCAAACTGTCCAATATTCTGGCTGATGCCAATCTTCGTCACTACAGGTGATGTGACACCTCTAGCTCGGCAGTATTTTGGCTTTTCAGTGATAGCTGATGATGTAGAAAAGTGAGTTTGCTCTCAATATGTCGGTTTAGTTTACACTCCATATTCATATTCAAATCTATTGAACAGAAAAAATAGGCAGTATTTTCGAAAATGGTCCAAAAGACTCTAAGTAGCTTTCAATATCTTATTGTGTTTTACAAGAATTAAGAAGAGAGCAATATTTGTCGTTAAACAATTTAATTTTTCTTAAAATGCTGCTGTGGTAAATTATTGAGATTGAATCTCATTTACAGGTCACTTGTAACTTATTAGCAAATCTTTCTCACTGGCAGGAAATAAATAGATGTTGACCGATTCCTTTCTTTGGTTATTTTTTAAATACCAATATGTAAACTTTTTGTAATAGGGAGCATATTTACTGCCATATCAAAGCCAGAACAAATAGGGTGTAATTCATATCTCTCTCTCTCTCTCTTTATTTTTATTTTTTTAACATCACGCAATGGTACAGTAATATTCAAGGTACACTAAGCTGCACAATACAAAAGTAGACAAATCCTAACTGAAAAAACTGGAACTGCCAGTTTTTCGAAACTTTTAAAAACTTGCAGCAATATTAAATATCGAAATTAGTTTTTATATTTATTTATTTATTTATTTTTTATTTAATATCCATGCAATATAATATTTCTTACGGAAAAGTAGGCTTTGATTGATATCAAAATGATTATTTTGCGTCAAAAATAAATCTAACCAAAATTAGATCTTTTTCCATTTTTTCAATATATTATCGAATTTTAAACTTTTTTGTGGCAGTATTAAATTTTGAATTTGTTACTTATTATTATTTTTTACTTAACCTCCATACGATATAACATCTTTTCCGCATTGTTGGTTTTAAAAATTATTAAAATAATTAGTTTTTGACAAAAATAACCTAACCAAAATTCGTTTTTTTTTCATTTTTTTCGAAAATTCAACCTTTTTGTGGCAGTATTAAATTTTAAAATTAATTTTTTTTTATCATTTTTCCCTTAATCTCCGTACAATAGAACATCTTTTCCGAATAGGTAGATTTTGATGAATGGTAATTTTTTTTTTCGTCATAGACAATCGATCCACCTTACTGTATAATCTGTGGTGCAAAGAAATCTGTATTGATTTACAAGGCCACCAATGTATTTCATTACATATAGGGATAGGGGGGGGGGGGACATTGTCTGGACCTCGTGTTAATTATATTAAACTATATCACATTTTATGAAATTGATATACGTTGCTGAGATTTACTACAAGTTACTTCCTGTATAGCAGATAGCAGATAGTATTTACAGAGACACACAGAAGATATCGACTATTATACTGCATCCAAAACACTGTATACTATTACACAAATGTATGGATATCTTTTTAACTTCGCTATATTACGAACGCACCCAATATTTTTACGCTTAATGTGCATTTTTCAACTTTTTTTTTTAATTATTATTTTGAATATTTATTGACAAAAACATAATGTGCATTTTAAAGGAAGATTGCCGTTTCTTCCTCAGTTTCTGTAATATTTTATGTTTTGCTATGGTATACAACATTTAAATAAACAATATAAATATAATTATTCTATGTTTTACCTTTTAATGATTTTTTGATAGTATTCCTATCTTAGCGTTCGCTTATAAAGATTTTAAACAGCACAAATTGAAAGGAAACGCCAAATTCACCAATCTAAAATTGACGATTTCATTTGATAATCTTTCTTTTAAATTTCCCCAAGTTTTCTCAAAAAATAATACACAGGAAAGCTAATAAAGAAGACACTAAGTCGCCAAAATGATTTCAAAAATAAACATACTAACATTATTTTTATTTATAGAATGTTCGATAAGCTATAAAAGCGAATATTTGAGAAGCTATTCACTTGAAAATAAAATATTTTTATTCTTATATATATGTATTTATGTGCATTTTTTCACAGATTCTATTTCCACTGGCAGCCGTTATTGAATCCCATTTTTTTCAGAGGATAATCTATTAAACAGAAAGTTTTGAAGAAAATATTTTACTTTTTTTTTCCAAGAATGCATTTCTACAAATACATTTTATTGTTTAAAGATATAATACAATTTTTTTTAATTTGAAAATGATTAAGTTGGAATAAATAAAAATATTAATAAATCATTTTAAATTAAAAGACTAGGAAATTTTATGTATTCATTGCATTCAATTTAATATGAGTTTGATAAATAATAAAAAAAATCTATTTAAAAAAATATATATGCATATTAAAAAAAATAATTTACATTTTACTATTTTTAATTGTAATTCTTTTCATATTTAATGACTAACAGTAGTAACATATATTGTTTTTACAATTTTAAAAGTACTGAAGGAAACATAATGTAACTAAAAATAAAAATATTACATTAAAATGATTTCTTTAAGATGAATCTTTTTAGGTCTCAATCTTTTTAAAAATTATTGTGTGTTTCTTATGCTTTTTAATCTACTTCATAAAAAATGAGGAGGTGCAATTCGACGCGTGTGTATTATATATATATATATATATATATATATATACACAGGGTGATTCAAAATAACGTGGACAAAATGATATGACAAATCAAGCATACAACAAGGATGAAAAATCAAATAGAAACATAGGGTCGCAAACTACTTATTGAGTCACAAATACAGGGTGCTTCATTCTAGCCACACCCGTTTTGAAAGTAATAATTTCGAGGAAACTTAAAATATTTTAATGAAAGTGCAACAATATGTACCTTATTTCGTGTGAAATGTGATAACGTTACGAAAAGATCAGGAAAACATATTACTCAAGTAATCGATGATACCTTATAAACTGATTATCCCAGTCCAAAATGTGAGGTGTCAAGTGCATACTGCTGGCGCCCATAATGTAAATTTCTACCACTTTTGTTTGGTGTTAGCACATTTAAAACAATGGTGTGAATGTCTGTTAAATAATTTATTGTAATATACTTCAGTTTTCTGAAATTTATTTCTGTAAATCCAAATTGAGTTAGGATGAAACATCCTGTAATTGTGACTCAATAAGGTGTTCGGCCCTATGTTCCTATAAGTAATTTTTTATCCTTGTCGTATGCCTGATTTGTAATATCCATTTGTCCACTTTTTTTAATCACCCTGTATACATATATACATATCATATATATATATATATGTTGCGGCCAATACTCTGAGCCTGGCCAATCCTAGAAGTGGCCGGCCGATACGCGAACTGGCCAAGCTTCCTGGCCAAAACCCGAAATACATGAAATGAATAGCGTATTTCGGGTTTTGGCAGGCCAATTCGCGAACTGGCCGGGAAGCCTTGGTCAACAACCGAACTATGATGCATAGGTACCATTTTTTTGTAATTAAGATAATGTAACATTAAAATGTACAGTAAAAAAGATTTATTATATTATTGTTTATTGAAACGAAATATTTTTGTGTACCCAACTAAATTAACCAAAAATAGTACACAATTCCCTTTAAATATCGAAATAAATTGATAAACCAAATACGATGACACTCACAAGTTAACCGGAAACTTTACTCGAGTTAGATCACGGACAGGCTGATGTCTAGATAATTTGAATTCATAGACACTTTCAAGTATGTTAGAAAGGATTAAGCTGAGTGCTCATATCTATTTCGCGAATTGGCCAATTGCATCTGGCTAGTTCGAGAATTGGCTGGCCAATTCTAGAATTCAGTCATTTTTTAACGTTGCTGGCCAATTCGGGAATTGGCCGGCCAGTTCTAGAATTGGCCATTTTCGGGTATTGGCTGCAACATATATATATATATTATATATATATATATGTTGCAGCCAATACCCGAAATTGGCCAATTCGCGAACTGGCCATATGCAATTGGCCAATTCGCGAACTGGCCAGATGCGATTGGCCAATTCGCGAAATAGATGTAAGCACTCGGCTTAATACTTTATAACATAGTTGGAAGTGGCTATGAATTCAAATAGTCTAGACGTCAGCCTGTCCGTGATCTTACTCGAGTAAAGTTTCCGGTTAACTTGTAATTGTCTTCGTATTTGGTTTATCAATTAATTTCGATATTGAAAGGGAATTGTGCACTATTTTTGGTTAATTTAGTTAGGTATACAAAAATATTTCGTTTCAATATAATCAATGGGAATCTTTTTTACTATACATTTTAATGTTACATTATTTTAATTACAAAAAAATTGGTACCTATGCATCATAGTTCGGATGTTGGCCGAGGCTTCCCGGCCAATTCGCGAATTGGCCGGCCAAAACCCGAAATACGCTATTCATTTCATGTATTTCCGGTTTTGGCCAGGAAGCTTGGCCAGTTCGGGTATTGGCCGGCCAGTTCTAGAACTGGCCAGGCTCCGGGTATTGGCCGCAACATATATATACAGGGTGTTTCTAAACTACTGGGCAAAACTTTAAGGGGTGATAGTACAAATAAACAAATAATATTAAGAGGGAAACTAAGGGTCCCAAACGTCTTCCGATGGAGATAGGCGCCGTCAAATTTTAAGGTCCAAAATTTGAAATGATTATAAAAAACAAAAAATTTGGTCGATTCGTTTGCGGTTTTCACGAAAACTATTCTTTATGTCAGTATTGTCTTAAAAATAAATTATAATGATAAATTTCAAAAAATGCCGATAGAGGGCTCTTTAGACTTAGGAGTAAAGAACAACTATTTTTAATGTTGTTTGTTGCATCTCATTAATTTTTTTTTAGAACTTTAGACATAAACTTAAATTTTTAGCTCAAAATCTGTGGTTAAATAGCGCAAACTGAACTGTGTTCAATGGAAGGCATTTTTGCCGATCTCACCAAAGCTAGCATAGGGGAGAAAAATACAGGCTTCTGATTGGTTGAATAATTTTGCTTTCCTTCATTTCTGAGGTTACGTTTATTAAATCATCAATTTCTGTTTGAAAAGCTTTTGAAAGCTAGAGTTTTCTTCTGTTTTTACATATTTATTAATAGATAAAGAAATAGATAATTCGGAATTTATAATTAAAGAAGTATATCAGGATGTTTAACAATTGTTCTGCTTTACTTTTAAAAAATAATAAAAATAGAATTGCCATTTCTTCTTTCTGCTTTTCTTTTTTAACATGATATGCACATATATACACAACCAGAACAATTTATTTAGAAATAATAGTATTTTCATTTTACGGCGTCAAACTCAATTGTTCTATATTACTTATTAAAAAAAAATCCAATTACTTCTTCTTATTATTATTTTAATGATATAATCATATACTCTCCTAACATGTACATTAGCATTCAAGATGATCTATTTGCAAACAACTTTTCAACCAATCAGAAGCCCGTATTTTTCTCCCCTATGCTAGCATTGGTGGGATCGGCAAAAATGACAGTGGAAGTGGGTAGGTTCAAATTTGAAATAATTCTAAAAAAACAGAAAAAATGAACAATTGATTTGCGGTTTTCACTGAAATTATTCTTTATGTCAGTTTTGTCTTAGAAATAAATTATATAGATAAATTTCAAAAAATGTCGATAGAGTGCGCTTTAGAGTTTGGAGTAACGTACAACTATTTTTACCGTTATTTTTTCATATCATTGAAATTTTTTAGAAGCTTAGACATAAAATTAAAATTTGTTCTGAAAATGTGAATCGTTGAGAGTGGTTAAGTAGCACAAACTGAACTGTGTTCAATGGGTGTGGGGAGGTTCAAATTTCAAATTATTATAAAAAACGGAAAAAGTGGTCGATTTTCTCTAAAACCATTCTTTATGTCAGTATTTCCTTGAAAATAAATTTAAAAGATAAATTGCAAAAAATTCCGTTAGAGGGCGCCTTAAACTTTAGTGTAACCAACAACTATTTTTAACCGTTATTTTTTAAAAATCTAAATAATTTTTTTAAAAGCTTAGATTTAAATTTTGAGCTCAAAATTTGAATCGTTGTGACTAAGTAAGTAGCGAAAAATTGAACTAGGGGCAGGGTAGCATTTCAACTCCTGAGCATTGTTCAGCTTGCGCTTCTTAACCCCTTACAACGATTCAGAATTTGAGCTCAAAATTTAAGTCTAAGCTTTTGCAAGAATTTAATTAGATACAAAAAATAACAGTTAAAAATTGTTGTTGATGAATCGTGAAAATTATTCGTTAAAAAAAATTTAAACATTTAATGTAATGCAAAAAATAACTGTAAAAAATAGTTGTTCGTTACTCCAAAGTCTAAAGCGCCCTCTATCGAAATTTTTTGAAATTCATTTTCATGACAATAGATAATTTGGAATTTATATTAAAGAAGTTAATCAAGATGCTTAACAATTGTTCTGTTTTACTTTTAAAAAATAATGAAAATAGAACTGCAAATTGAATTTTTTTGCAATTTATCTTTTAAATTTATTTTCAAGGAAATACTGACATAAAAAATGGTTTTAGAGAAAATCGACCAATTTTTCCGTTTTTTATAATAATTTGAAATTTGAACCACCCCACACCCATTGAACACAGTTCAGTTTGTGCTACTTAACCACTCTCAACGATTCACATTTTCAGATCAAATTACACATAAAAAATAGTTTTAGTAAACACCGCAAAAAAAAAAAAAAAAGATTTGACAAGAGTTTCAAAGATAATCAAAAAATATGAAATTTTCTGTGGAAACATTTTATTTTTAAATTTCTTTGTATTTTTTTAACCTCGTGTAATTTTCATTAATTTTTTTTTTCATTTTTCTTTCTTTTAAATATTTTTGTTTCTTTTAAGTTTTTTTGTTAGAATGGAAATATTTGTGTTGTCTTAAAATTTATGACCAATATTTAAAAAGATTGTCTTAAAATATGAAAAAAAAAATACATCGGGCCAATATATTTTTTAATTTAAACTTTTTTCATACTGTAACTATGCATCAATTTCTGTCTGAGACATTTTCTATTATACCATCAATTTATATAATTTTGTATGCAACAGTTTTATGCAACTTCTCATTATTTACCATATATTATTCATTCACAAAATATTTCAAAAAAATCAAACATGTTTAATATATTATATTTTTCCTGTAATATGTGACTTAAAAATTATTAGTAAATTTTTTATATTATTATTGTTTAATTAAATAGATTATCTTTTAAAATGTTTACGCTTTACCTCATAGTTTTTTAAATGGAGGTTTTAGATTTTTTCTTTCCCTTTTCTAAAACTGTTAATAAGCCTGGTAATATAAATTTTGCTTTAGGCTTTCAAAGTTCAAAGAAACAAATCATTTACTCATAAAAAAAATTAAATTATGCTGACTGTGATGCAAATTTAAAATTTAAATAACTCTTTTGAGATGTCGTTATTATGCTTCTAGCAGTAGCATAATTAATGTATCTGAGCAGTTTTAAACATAATTATCGATTGAATGAAAGGAAATGGCAGTACACTTTGCTTTATTTTAATGAATTCATAATTTAAAGCTACATTTTATATGTTTAATTAGCGTTTACCGTATTTATAAATGACATAGTGTATTTTTCATATTTGAGTATTTTACATGAAGTATGTTTTATATTTTAGTCTGGCCAGAATTATTATATTTTACATCATTAAGTTAGAAAATTCTAATATCTGCGATTATTATAAAACTTTTTTTTTATGAAAGTGATTAAGTAATTTCTTTATATTTCTTTATATCTGATAGTTTTTCTAAATTTCACATCAATGCTTTTTTAATTTATAGATTTATTATTCAATTAAATATTAAAATAAACATTAAATTTTTAATAGTGCAACCTGTTGCTGGAAAAAAAAACCGATAAGTCAATAACAGTATTATTTATTCAATAAAGTTACACTATTGTAAAAGCTTGATTTAAAAGCCAAGTTCTGTGATATATTTGCGATGAAATTTAAAAATTTAAATGTGTTAAAGTAGAATCCATGTCTGTTGATGTGATTGAAATTTAGTGAATATCTCATGTTTTTATAAATATATACCACTTTTATTTACAAAAAAAGTTTTGACGCATGTCAACATTTACTGTTTTTCTGTGTAAATAAATTTCATTGAAATTTCAAATTTCGTCAGAATGTTTTAAAAATTTCTTATCTGAATCTAAAAAGGGGAAAATGTTATAAGTGAATTAGTTTTTGAAACGAGCACTTCCCTTTTTTTGCGTTTATGAACAAAAAAGAAATTCCAGTTTGTAACGTGTTTGATTTAATCTCACTTTTGAAGTTATATTACATAGCTAGTGATAGCTATAATTGTGAAAGCATTCCATACTTTCTGTCAGTAAATATTATGAGTGAAGTTTACACGTCCTCATCTGGGTACAAGTAATATACATATATTTGAGAAACAGATGTGAATTATTTAATGATTCATAAATTTGTTTTATCAGTCTAATCTTTGTTTTTGATCGAGAAAAAAGACAAAATCTTCAGAAAAAATAATAAGAATGCGATATAATGGGACGTAGATTTGAATACGAGTGGAATAAAATATGATACAATGAAGATTCAACGAAGTATTTTTTATGTATGGCATTGTATAAAATGTCTCTAAAAATTTCCCGGACAGATATTATAAGCATAATAATTATCTGAAATGAATATGAATATTTTTACAAATGATAACTGCAATGCATAATACATAGCAATATTACTATGTTATTATTATATGAATATAAATTATTTGAAATTTTAATTTCATTGGCTCAACACAATCATGAAAACGACTATAATAACACTGATAAACATATTTTAAAGAATTTTCTGTTTCTGTATATACGTTGGGTATTTTTTATAGATTTCAAGCTGCTGAAAAACAATATGTTTGTAAAAAATTTCTATCACCCTCCAATTTTGAGAAATTTCACTTATACTTTTCGGAATGTGTAGGCGTCATATAGGCATTATAATTATATTACATTATTCTCTTACATGCGTTTGATTCACACAAACACTCTTTTTTTCTTATGAAGGTAAAAGATAAAGCAATAGAGTAGAAACAGATTTCCTCCTAATAAATTTTATGTTAGCGACCTTGAAAAGAAAGCGCTAGCCGACCTCACAGTATTTGACTTTAATACAAATCGGTGACTGTACTGCAATTTCTTTGTTCTATAAGACTTTTTACTTAAAATTGATTAAAATTATCCTATTTTCCTTTAAAATATGTGAAAAATGTCTGGAGAATGCATAAATAAACCCGATTTTTTTTTATTTTAATGTGTGTGGGGAGCTAACTTTTAAGAAGCATCGATGCGCTTTCATGCCGCTAGTAAAGGCTGCCTATCACATATACTTTCGATCTAAAGTAGGTGAATAAGATAAGCGATGAGCACCTCATTCTTGTACACAACGTGCTATAAAAATCCGGGCGTGGATGAAAGGTACAATAAAGAGTCTGTCCTTTGTTATACCCATGATACGGCGCGAGCGGAAGGATTATATAACTGACTGCCTATTTGCATTGCAAAAATTAAAGCATTCCCTACAAGAAGTAAATATAAAATTAAGTACCCAAACTTTGATTAAAAAATGCACCCAGTATTAAATAATGTTGATTTAACAATACCGAAACCTACACAGAATTTTACAAATGACGATGTAGCAGTAGAAATGGAAAGAGATGAACCTGAAACATTTTCTACATCTGACATAAACTACTCTCCTGGCATAAGTGAAGAACCACACCTAATTACTCAAGAAGAATAAAATTATTTTGTGAGAGACTTAAATTTATCAAAGAAAAACTCAGAATTACTTGGATCAAGATTACAAGGTTGGAATCTCCTGGAAAAGAATACAAAGATATCTATTTTTCGAGATCGACATAAAAAATATTCGACATTTATGATATTGTAATGATATAAGTGTCTGCTTTAAATTGTCAATATAACTCAGAACAAGGGCCTATAAGAGAGCAGCCACAGATAAGACATTTACCGCTACATAAAGTATGAAATTTCTTAGTAATATCATTTCTTTCTGTTCAATCCTGACAAATTCAGTCTTTGTCAGAGTAAATTGATTACATAAATGTGTGTTTAATGCATTGTATTTTACAAATTAATTAATGAATTTTTAATTTCATTAAGTAATATTAGCCAGCAATAAATTATGAAACAGTTATATTGTTTTGAGTCCGAAAGATTTGTATTTCAGACTGCACATGACAGAGGCAGATTTAAAAAGAAACAAAAGCCTTTTTTAAACATAAAACATGAGTGACAACATCGTAAAATTTATATTTATGTCTATACAGGTATTGTGTTTTTTATAAGTTCCATTTACTGTTTTAATACCATTTAATTTTATTTATCAAGATGTATTAAGGTCAAAACCAGTGTTTCTTTTTATTCTGTATGTTGCAAAATGATATTTTTTAGATGGTAGACGAAATCGCTTCGAAAAACGTATAATCTGTTGAAAAGATGTTTCAATGCACTGCTAACATGTAAAAAATTAGAATTTTTTTTTTCTTTTTACTCCAACAATTTTTTTTTTACAAAAAAATGCATCTTAAGCAAAATTGCATCAATTCAAAGTAAAATTGTATCTTCAGACAGACACGCTACTTAAAATTACAAATCAAAATTCAAGATATCCGATGTATCAAAACTCGAGAAAACAAAATTCTGAAATAAATGAACGCATTTAGCATATATATGTATATATATAGTTTGCTCTTTTCTGCGCGATCCACATTGATATCTCCACAATATTCTTTCATTTTCATTGTCATTTATTGCCTAGTAAAACATTATTTTATTGTTTCTGTTGAATATTTCATCTGGAAGAAGTAGTGTTATTTCTTAAAATATTTTTTTCAATGTAATTAAGTTAAATCATAGTAAAACTAATGTTGTGAAGGAACTTTCATCTTGTTATTAGTAAAAACTTTAAAACAAGTATTTAATTGCTTGAAAGCTGTTACAAATATATAAAGATTTTTTTAATGAGATGTTTCTAATGCACTCGATTTACGTTGAAAGTGAAAAATATGATGACTAGATAAGGAAACATAAATAAAAACAAAACAAAACACTACGTATGTACTAGTGAAGCTAAGTCCATTGCTGTAAACAAAGATTTATTGTTCAATTCACATTTTTAGCTCTTTTTTGTATCTCGAATATTAACATAGATAAATTATACTATCTTTCTAATAATTAAAATATTTGAGTTATGTATATATTAAATAATATGCTTATCTTATTTGATTTATAATATTAAAATATAACGAAACACATACTGTTTTTCTGTTGTTTGGAAAAATTTTTAACTATACATACATTACTAAATATAATCATTTATATTATTGAGAGTATTTTTAAAATATCGCATGCTGTTTTATTATTATTATTATTATTATTATTAAATTAATTAATTAATTCAATTAAATTATCTTTTTTTTTTACTTGCCATGATATTTTGCATTTAATTATAGACATATTTTTCAACTCATTAATAAAATGCCACTTTAAGGTGAGTTCGTAAATATGTAAATACTTAGCACCTATAGTTGCCGTTCAGACCGTCTGTCTGTCTGGCCGTCTGTCCGCTTATAACAACGCATAAACTACACCAAGACAATCGCTTAAAATTTTAAATGTCTAATTGTTACATAATTTTGTCCAGTCATTTAAATTTTTGTGAAAATCGGACACATGGTTCAATTACAGGAAGAATCAAAATATTCCATTCCATTACGGTCAACGGGAAAAAAATGTTTCAAGGGCATTTTTACGGTGTTGCACTCTTGCGGACGTAATAAAATTGGTATGCATCTATGACTTATTTACCATAATATACATTCTGTACAATCTGTGGCGCAAAGAACATTTTTTTATTGATTTACAGGGCTATACAATTGTATTCCACAACATAATGGTACAGTTAGAACATTGTTTGGAGCGCGTTTTATTTGTATTAATATGTTTGACACATTATGAAACTGATATACGTTGCTGAAGAACACGTTATTTTCTGTATAAGGGAAGCCGATAGTAATTACAGGGGCACGCAAAAATTTTTGGCTACTATACAGTAACTATTATACTGTAATACTGTAAACTATTATATCAATATCTGGATATTTTAGATGCATCCGTAGTTAGATAAATACGTAGCACCTATAGTTGTCGTTCAGTCTGTTCGTCTGTCTGCCCGCATATAACAGAGCAAAATCAACCCAACAAAATCGTTTGAGATATAAAATACATAATTGTTGCATAATTTTGTCGTGTCATTTCAAATTTCATGAAAATCGGATGGATAAATTCATTGCAGGGACAACCAAAACTATCCCATTACATTACGAACAGTAGGAAAAGATAGTTTCAAGTACATTTTAATGAAGTTACTCTTTTTAGAAATAATAGAATTTGCATGAATCTATGAAGTAAATACTATAATATGCTATCTGTACAGTCTGTGATGCAAAGAAAATCTATTATTAATTTAAAAGCCAAACAAAAATATTCCATTACATAATGGTGCACGGGGAAATATTACTTGGAGCGTGTTTTAGGTAGCGTTCATTACAAAAAGTAAAAAGATACCTATTGCAACCGTCCGGAAAAAAGCACTTCCAGAAAATTTTGGTATATTTTCAACGGTCATGACCCCCAGCCCCCAAAACAACCCTGCGTTCAAATTTTGACATACATATATATATATATATATGAGTGGTTCTCAAAATAGGGGACAATTTCAAAAGTGAAATCTTAAAAAAAATATTGTTAGCAAAATTTCTGGAAAAAATAGGTGTTATTAATATAGTATTAGGTATACTTTACATGTAATCAGCAGAGCTAAATTTTTAAAAAATAACTTAAAAAAACAATTAGTATTTTTTGAGCCTTGCTAATGACAAAACAAATTGCATGGAATAAATATATTAAGAAATTTTTATTTTTTTCCTGTTTAAATATTTTTTTATATTTATTAGCCTTCCTTTTCAGCAAATGGTTTCCATTTTTACATATATACATATAAGGAGAATAAAAACATTACCAAAGAGCAAATTTTGTTTACATGAGCAACATTCTGACACTAACAATGTAAGAAGCTGTCATAGTGATTTTCTGACAGATTTAATGCATATTTTAGGGATAATAAATGTAATACCTAAATTTATATGTAAAATTAAACTTTATAAAAGATACAATATAAGCAATGGTTACATTTATGCACATAGGAGTCTTTAGCATGGACAGAAAAACCATGCTAATGACACTGATATTTGTCCATGCTAATGACAAATTTTAATTTAAATAAGATTATGAGCCATGATATAATCACAATGCAATAGTCCTTTCTGGGGCTTTTTAAAACACAAAAGTCCTATGCAAATAAGTAAAAAAAAATTAATTATAAAATAAACATGAAAATTATTATCCATTCTAATGACATACAATTGATGTACGCCCCTCATATTCAACTTCTATTCTTAAAATACAATACATGCTTCTATTTTCAGGCTGGGATAAAATGGCTACTTGTTGCCATGGAGAAACTTTATATTTTCAAACTATTGTCATATGTAAAAATGAAATTTTGATTAATAACCAGCTGTTATAGTATGACCTTGTTTTGAAAATAGAATAAGGAGGACAAACTTTAATTCTTTTTTTATATACTATAATTTTATTTTTAAAAAGAAATTTATTGGATAAATCCTCTCCTTGATTAATTTAAAGAAAGAATAGCATTTGTTTTATTTTATAAACATGATATTAACTCTTGAAAAAGCTAGTATATACAAGGCACAGCTGCTGTGGACATCCATGCTAATGACATTTTGAACATTTATTCTGTTATTTTAAGGGGTTGTTAACTAAAAAGTGAGTAATTCTTGAGTGCAAATAATGAATAATATTAAGACAAGCATATCTAAATGTAAAAACATGACAGAAAACCTCTCAATTTTTTTTTTGTATGCCGAAAGACATAAATTGTCCCCTATTTTGAGAATCACCCATATATATATATGTATATATATATAATATACTGGTGTCCAAAAGTTAAGCATAATGGACCCTATTCTCTGTTTGAGTTCGTGGCTGTGATTTCGGCAATGTTTTCCAAAACACGTGACCTCACGTCAAAAAAATATGTTCCGTTACTATTCTACGGACAACCCCGAGTTGGGAAAGGAGTCGTTGCATAATTACTGACTATGTTGTGGGGGAATGTTTCCCCAAAGCACGTGACTTTGACGTCACCAGAATAGAGTCCATTGGTAATTTAGTAAGTAATGAAATAAATGTAAATCAGAATGCGGTGAAACATGATATGCGAGGAAAAATTTGAAAAGAACGATAATATTTAGTTTTATTATCCAAAGTAACAGTTTGAAGGAAAACTGAGCATAGTAAGGGATCACACTTTAAAGGAAAAATGAAAGGAAACATTAAATAAAATAGTGATGCTCCATTTTAATAAGGCGTGTGGTCATCTCTGACAGCCAGGCACCGTGCACGGCGATTTTCCATACCTGCTTTGAGATTATGAATGCGTTGTGGGCTCAAACAGTTCCAAGCTTCTTTGAGAGCTACTTTCAGTTCTCGAACGGAGCTTGGTGGGTGCAAAAGGCTTCAAGTTGTCTCCCGTCAATATCCCATTCATGCTCGATAGGATTTAAATCCTGGGAGTTCGCAGGTCACAGCATGTGCTGGATATTTTCCATTTCGTGGAACTCATGAACCAGTAACGCACGGTGTCAAGGCGCATTATCATCCAACAATATGAAGTCAGCGCCGACAGCACCTCGAAACAAGCAAACATTAGGCTCTAGAACTTCGTCTCTATAGCTTTCACCATTCACAAACCCCATGTCAATGATGTGGAGGTCTGGGCGGCCGTCCAACATAATGCTTGCCTATATCACATTTCCTCTAGATCGAAAAAAAATGTCTTTCCATTAGATTTCTTGATACAAAACGTGTTCCACGGTTTCTCCATATCGTTACCCGACGAGAATAACTACTCAGACTAAATCGGTAATCGTCACTGAACATCACATGGGCCCATTCTCCCTCCCTCAAATGTTGGTTTTTCAAATTCCAATTTAAACGAGTGCATTTATGCGCAGGCGTGAATGGAATTCAAACTACTGGTCTTCTGCCATACAGGCCAGCATGTTGAGTCACCTGTAAACAATTTGTCTCGAAATTCGTGTTCATGTGGAGACTGTGAGAATCGAACCTAGTTCTCTGGCAGTACTGCTCCTCTGACGTCGCGAGTTTATTGCCAGATATCGGTCTTGGCGACGGATTGTGATTCTTGATCGACCTGGTACTGGTTGTCGGGAAACATCTCCCGTACTTTAAAACTTCTGCCACAGTCTTGAGATAACAGACTGTTCCATGTTCTGAATTTTAGACTCTTCGGTTTGTGATCGTCCGGATTCCAGCATTCCAACGATTCTTCCTTTTGCAAACATGTCCAGCTGGCGTCTTTGTGCCATAATTAATCCTGTTTGATCATAGCAATGTTTCTTGACACATCAGTTGTACGAAATTCGTCTGAATTGCCTATACCAAGTGAACCGGTTTATAAGAGTTCCGACATGCGCAAGAATTTCGCGCATGACGTAGTCATGAAAGGTTTTGCATATACCCAATGTTTCTTCTTCAACAAATTAATCTCCACAAGTAATTTTGAATAGCTTTACTAACATGTACTTCACGTTTTAAGCATTTTACGAACTATGCTTAACTTTTGGACACCAGTGTATATCTGATTTTTTTGAAACTGTAACTATCGTATTTATAAACCGATTTGAATGAAACTTAGTATGTACATAGTACATACAAATGTCTCGACCGAGTTCGTTGTCCAGCATCATCTTCCATCTTGTTTCAAAATAGCAGCCATTTAATTTTTTTAAAAAAAATTAACATTAAATGCGAAAAAATTAAAATATATTTTTCGTTCATGTGTTCATGAGCTTAAAACAAAGATTTCAGAACACTTTTTATTTCATCTATATCTTAAAATATGACTGAATTGTAGCACTATTAATTTTTAGTCTGACTGGCATTTTGAAATGGTCTGATGTTTGTCACGTGATAATGCGTGTAATTATGAACTGATTTTGATGTAACTTGGTGTGTGCATAGTACATACTAAGGCCAGAACCGAGTTCGTTAGCCAGCTCCATCTGCCATCTTTTTTGAAAATGGCGGTCACTTAATTTTTTTTAAATAAAAATATAAAATTTAAAATTAGGTACAAAAAATGAGAAATTCAAAAAGATTTTGCTTTTAAGAATATGACCTTGATACAAAAGATTCCAGAGTATTTTTTGTTTCGTCTGTATCTTGAAAAATGGCTGAGTTATAGCACTTTTAATTTCCAGTGTTGCTCACATGTTTTGAAATGATCTGATTTTCGGCACGTGATAACACGCGTATTTATAAACCGATTTGGATGTAACTTGGTATGTACATAGTACATACCAATGCCTGGACCGAGCTCGTTGGCCAGTTCTATCCGTCAACTTGTTTCAAATTTTCAGAATATTAAATTTAATATAAATAAATAAATTTTAAATTTAGGTACAAAAAAGTAAGAAATTGAAAAAGATTACTCTTTTGTATGTTTGACCTTGATAAACAGATTCCTGAGCATTTTTTGTTCCATATATATCTTGAAAAATGTCTGAATTATAGCATTTCAATTTCCGGTGTGGCTGATATTTTGAAACGGTGTAAAATTTGTCACGCGATAATACGCATGATTATAAACTGATTTATATATATCTCTGTGTGTACATAGTACATACCAATGTCTTGACCGAGTTCACTGTTCAACTTCACTCGCCATCTTGTCTTAAAATGGTGGATAGTTAAGTTTGTCAAAAATCTTTTAAATGTTATAGGAATTACAAACAAAAAAATTGAAATTGAAAAAAAAGGTTCTTTCTGAAGTGTTTGATCTTAATACATGAATTTCGGAGTATTTTTTGTTTTGTCTTTACTTTAAAAATGACTGAGATATAGAAATTTGAATTTCTAATGTGGGAGACATATTTTTAATCAATTTTCTCGCGACAGCCGTAGTATATATTAATCGATTTCGGTGTGAGTTTGGATGTGCACATGAATTAAGATTTTGACCAAGCTCATTGGTTTATTTTATCCATCATGTTGCTTTAAAACGGCATACATTTAATGATATCGTGGAATTTCCAGACCTTATAAATCGCTTTAAAATCTCAGCTTGAATGAAAGATGACTAATTTCTAAATATTCCCATTAATATTCGTTATTGAAAAAACTTGTATTCAATCTTCTATAATCGGGTTCCACTAATTTGGGCTCCTTATGTTTGAATAATATAACTTAATTTAAATAATGAAATAAATAAGATATGTGAAAGCTACCTGTTCCTCCCGGTACTGCCGGAAGGACATTTATTTATATTAAACTATTTCACATCCTATGAAATTGATATACAAGGCTGATGTTTAATAGTAGTTCCTTCCTATACAATAGAAAAAACTATTTACAGGATTACACAAAAGATTCCGACCATTATACTGCATCCGAATTACTGTGTACTATAACAGCAAGATCTTGATATTTTCAAAACTTTGATATACTACGACCAAACCTCATTTGCTACCCTCATAGCATGCATGGTCACAATGACGTCACTGTGAGTCACTTTGGTCACATCACATCTGTGACAAAAATGCCACCACTCAGTGACGTCACATTGTGACTGAGATGTGACTTTCTTAAAAATCTTTAGAAAACTACAAAAATTCTTCAAAGCATGTTACTTACTTCAAAAAACGTGTTTCTGGCATTTTAAATATCGTCGCTTTTGTCACATTTTCGTCACAATGTTAATGTCAAAGTGATCACAAAAGACACATTTTTCACAAATTTGTCAGACCGTGACTTCACAAAGTGATCACAATGTGACGTCACAAACGAGCTCTAAAACGACCATAACGACTTCACATTTTAATCACATCGACGTCACGTGACGTCACATCGACGATCGATCGTTACAAAGTTACTTTGTAACTTCACAACATGGTGACGTCACAATGACGTCACCATGCCTTACGGGTAAGCTTCACGAGCAATTTCCAACTAGTTTAAATTATAACTTTTCTTTTAAATACATTTTCTATTCAATTAAGATCTGTTTTATAGAGATTTTATTAGATATTAATTTTTATGCTATTATAGGATTTTATCTGTTTTAATTTTTAATCGAGCGATGGACGAAATTTACATTAGAGCAAGTATCCTATTTTGTACTCCAGAAATTAATGATACATTACTTGTGGTCATGTAATATTTTCCATGATAACTAGTTACTTATCACGAATTTCATTTTTATTTGTCATCGATCAACTTATGTGCATTCCATATTTTTTTCTCTTGTGTTTCAGTATATTCCATTAAGAGATACTACGTTACGTAAATGGATTTGATCTGCTGTGCACGATTTCAAAACTGATATTTTGTTAAAAATATACATGTTATATTTTTTAATCTTGTTTAATACTTCATTGGTATTTGAACAGGTATGGTCTTAACAATTTTTAGTGATTCCGTATGATTGTCATTTTACATACAAAAAATCTGTGTATCATTTTTTGAAACAAAATTCAATAGGAAAACTCAAATGTAGTTAAATGCAGAAATATGATGCTAAAATTTTGAAACTTCAGAAAATTTACAATTTGTTTCTTAATTTTGAATATAAAATCTGATGCGAAGTTTTTTTTTATGAATATATATATATATGTAATTTACATAAAAAATATTGTGGGTTTTTAATTGATATGGAATGGAAATGTTATATTTCGAAAAGTTTATCATCGTCTTTAAAATTTTCAAGAAAATTCCATATTTTTCCCCTTGTGATATCGGCCGGCTCCGTGATGTCGACGCCAATAAGTCTGCGATGACGTTCCATGCCTAGTGCCATGAAGTCTGAAAATTGTAAGCTCCGTGATTTTTTCATTTTTGAAAGAGATTTTTTGAAAGTACCTTTTCTGTTTGAAATGGAACTGAAACGAAGGGATTCAGTTGTTGCCTGGTGCGCAGCAAAGAAAGAGCGTTTTTTTTCGGCGGGCTCGGGTGTGAGCCGTATATAGTTCAGGTTTTAAAAGAACATCGGTGAAGGGTGTTCAAAACCTCATGCCCGGAAGGGGCTGTATATTCTCAAGTGCATTTTCTTAATGGATATATGTGTAAATTAACTGTACATAATTGTAAATAGCGCAGTGTGGTTATGTATATAGTTTTCATCGTGTACTCTGTGTGTTTGTTTTATTAAAGTGAATTGCGAATTTCTACATAGAGTCAGAGTACATTTAGTTACGACGTCACAGCTAGTAATATATAAAATTATTGGTGGCAGTGGTGGGATACAGGAACTGCAATCAAAAGTTCCGCGAACTCATCATCTCTGCTGTATTATTTCGAATGTGGAGTGAAAACTCATCGTCTCTTCTGTATTACTTTGAATGTGGACTGAAAAGCTGTGTCGGTCATTGAAATCAGCGTTCGAAGATTGTTAATTTCAGCTCGGAATATCAAAGAATCGAACGGTGAGTCCCTATTATTTCTCTTGCGCGCTGAATTTTGGGGAGGTCTCAGTGCCATACGCTTAAATGTTAGAAAATTAAAATAGCGTGTTTCGTTTTGTTTTCTTTTTTTAAGGTTATTGCACAAGAGTATTTTCGTGATTTATTATTATTATTATTCTTTGCTAATTGCTGTTTTGTTTTAAAAGTAAAACAAAATAAGAAGTGTAAAAGTAGAATATATTAAGTATTTTAAATACATTTTTATTTTTTTGCATAAAGAGTAAGGCGATTTTCATTGCACAAGTAGGGCGGTAATGAACTTAATTGTTTAAGTTACAGTGTTAAGTTTAATAAATTAGAAAGTTGAATTTACTGAAATTATTATTTACTTTTTCTTAGTGCATTAAAGCAAAGTGATTTAGTAAAGTAATGTGCTGAGTGTTTATTTTTTTATTGTGAATTTTTTATGAATACTTTAGTTACGGTTTTAATTATTTACTGTGATTAGAGAAAAGTGTTACTCAGTTGAAAAAAAAATCTTGTTTTTCTTTGGTATTTTAATGCTATTGTGCTCAGGAAAGTTATAGAAATATTTTGTAATTGTATTTACTTTTTGTAGTGAGATATTTTTCTGAGTTTGATTATGGCTTCATTCTTGAATAGGCAAAATAAAGATGTATTGCTTTTGCTCGCAGCAGAATTTGATATCGAAATATCTGCTGACATTAAAAAAGTGCCTTTAATTCAGTCAATTTTGAAAGCTTCTGATTATGATGAACAAATTGCAAAAGATATGTTGGAAGGGATTTTAGAAGAAAGGGAAAAATTAGCAGAATAGGAAAAATTAAATAAATTAGCGGAACAGGAAAGGTTAGAAAGAGAGAAAGATAGACAATTGGAATTAGAGAAGCTGCGATTACAATGCAGTGCAGATAGTAACTCCTTAGTTTCCCCTGATTCTGTAACGGCTGAAAATAAAGATAAAAAAGTGATTTTAAAGGATTTAGTTCCAAAATTTGACCCTAAATTAATTGATATTACCTTGTTTTTTATGATTTTTGAGAGTCAGGCGTCAAAAGAAAATTTAGGAGAATTAAATTACGTTTCCCAACTTATACCTTTGTTACCTGTAGAGGTAGCTGAAATTATTGTAAAAGAACTCTTAGAAAAAAGGGATGATTACCAGCATATCAAGAATGTTTTGTTAAAGAGATTCAGATTAGGAGCAGGGGCCCTGAAAACAAAATTTGAGACTCATCAAAGGAAGGCAGGTGCGTTATGGACTGAGCTTGTTTATGAATTAAGAGGGTATTTAGAATACTGGTTAGAAACTGTTGAAGTAAATGATTTTGAATCACTCAAAGAACTTATGCTCACAGAGCAGGTTAAGCGTAGACTTCCTTTCGCGATTAAGGATAAATTCCTCGATGAGTGGGATGAGATTAAGACAGCGTCATATTTAGCAGAAAAATGTGATAAATTTGAAAGTGTGAGAGGGAATGTTAGGAAGTTTGATAACAAAACGTGGAATAATAAACCATACTTTAGGGATAGGAATGGGCAAGATAATGCTAGAAGTAAAGGGGATCAGGTAGTTAAATCAGGTGGGGTTGATAAAAGAGATAATGTGCGTAGGGATTTTGGAAATAAAGATAATTTTGATAGAAAAAAGCCAATTATCTGTTTTCAATGTAATCGTTCAGGGCACATTAGGCCAGATTGTCCGGATTTAAAACGCAAAAGTTCTGGAGATTTAGTCAGTCACGTGGACGTAGGTGTACGTTTAGGAGAGTGTTTTTACACCTTATTTGAAAAAAGCAGAAATTAATGGGATAGAACGAAATTATTTAAGGGATACAGGGGCTGGAGTTGATCTTTGTTACCGTAGTTGGATAGATAACGATGATTTAATTGGGGAAGTAACGTGGATAAAACAACACTTGGATAATGCGTGTAAATGTTTGCCCTTGGCGAGAGTTACAATTAAAGGGGATTTTGGAATGGTGATTACTAAGGCAGCTGTGATACCGACAGAATTAGAGCAAGATTATTATTTGCTGGGAAACAAGACAGCTGAACTTATTGAGGAATCAAAAGGTAATTCTGTGTTGGTAAATGCTGTAATGACGCGCAGTCAGAAGCGGGAACGTGAAAGGGAGATATCCGTGGTTGAAGTTGAGAATGGATTGGATTTGGAGGATGGAGATAAAGATGAGGTGGAGTTTAAAGAAGAGAAAAAAGGGATGGTTATACCTGAAAAGTTAGAGACGGAGACAGGTTTGGGTAATGTATCAGCGGAGAAATTTAAAGAAGAGCAGAAAAATTGCCCTTCACTTAAGCAGTTGTGGGAGAAAGCTAAAAACTCTAATGATAAAGAATTTTGTATTCGGGAAGATAAGCTTGTACGGGTGTCGCTATCAAGGACAGGTGAGGAGAAAATACAATTATGCGTACCGGAAATTTATCGTAGAGAAGTTTTAGCATTGTGTCATGAGCAGGTATCAGGACATTTAGGTACGACAAAGACAAAGGATAGAGTCCTTAGGTATTACTTTTGGCCAAATTGTTATCAAGATATTGAAAATTACGTAAAAACGTGTGATCCATGCCAAAAGGTGGGTAGTAATAAAGATAAGCGTAAGGCTCCTTTAAAACTGGTACCAATAATTTCCGAATGTTTTTCTAAGATAAATCTGGATGCGGTAGGTCCCTTACAAACTAGTAATAAAAATAACAAATATTTAATTACATCCATTTGCCTGGCTTCTAAGTATCCGGATGCCATACCGGTAGTAGATATTACTTCCACTTCCGTTATTGATGCTATGTTGCAGATTTTTGCTAAAACGGGCTTTCCCAGAGAGGTACAATCTGACTTAGGAAGGTCTTTTACGAGCGAGTTAACGACCGAATTCTTTCAAAAATTTGGCATAAAAGTGTCTCATAGCTCAGTCTGCCATCCGGAGTCCAATTGTGTGGAAAGATTACATTCTACATTAAAGAAAGCCATTAAAGCCTTATGTCTCGAATCGGGTCATGATTTTGAAGAAGTTTTGCCTATGGCACTATTCGCTTTAAGAACAGTAACGCATGAAAGCACGGGGTTTAGTCCCGCTGAACTCGTTCACGGGAAGAATTTGCGTATGCCACACACTTTGGTGTATGAAAATTGGATGGGTGACGAGAGTACGGACCAAAATGTGGTAGATTATATTTTGAATCTGACAAATAGGTTGAAAAGATGTCAGGAGTTGGCAGTCAAGCGCATTGAGGAATGCCAGGACAAGCGAAAGTTATGGTATGACCGGAATGTAGTGATAAGAAAGTTCAAGGTTGGGGACCAGGTGTTAGTTTTGGCAACCTCTAAATCTCATAAGATGGCTGTAAATTGGATCGGGCCAGGTACGGTCACGGGAGTAATTTCAGAAACGAATTACACCGTTGACTTACCAGAGAAGCGAAATAAGGCGACAATCTATCACGTTAATTTATTGAAACCTTATTATAATCGGCCGGAATTTGTTAATCTGGTAATTGATATCGATTCGGAAGAGGTGGAAGAAGATGCCGAAATACCGTACCCCATGCCAAACCCTACACAAATTGATTTTTGGGAAATCGTGGACAACAGTGGGCTAGAGAAAAGGGCGACAGAAATTCAAATTAATAATTTTAAGGAAGTCATAGAGCGAAATAAGAAAGTGTTTTCTTCAGACCCAGGACTTACTCATTTAGTGGAGATGGATATAGAATTAGTGATGAAAGGCCGGTGAGAGCCAAATCTTATAGAATGTCGCCGAGGCAGACAGAAATTTTAAGGGAGGAGATAAGAAGATTATTAGATTTGGGAGTAATTGAGGTAGGGCAGTCCGATTTTACGTCCCCCATGATTTTGGTAGAGGTTCCGGGAAAAGATCCTCGTCCTTGTGTGGACTATAGAATACTAAATTCCAAGACTCGAACGGAATTTTTTCCACTCCCGAATATAGAGGAGGTAGTAGAAAAGGTGAGTTCTGCGACCTTTATTACGGTGATGGATTTAACCAAAGGTTATTTCCAAATACCACTGACCAAAAGGGCCCAAAGGTACGCTGCATTTGTGACACCTTTTGGGGTATTTTTGCCTAAGGTCATGATGTTTGGTCTCGTGAACGCTCTTTTCTACTTCTGTAAATTAATTTCTATGGTTCTGGGAGGTCTGGAATCGTTTGCCTTGCCGTACATTGATGATATAGCGGTGTTTTCACTTACTTGGGAAAGTCACATGAAGGATATAGCCGAGGTCCTAAAGCGCTTATTAGAGGCCGGTTTAACAGTGAAACCCACAAAATGCAGATTTGCACAAGACAGCGCGAAGTTTTTAGGTCATGAGGTAGGTTCGGGAAAGAGGTCCCCCAGTGACGTAAAAATTAAAGCAATTTTAGATTTTCCAACACCCTCAACTAAAACACAAGTAAGGTCATTTCTAGGAATGACGGGCTACTATTCTCGTTATATAAAAGATTATGCAATAATCGCGGTTCCCCTGACTAATATCTTGAAAGGGAAAGTAAAAAAAGAAAAGATAGAGTGGAATGAGGATTGTGAAAAGGCATTTCAGGAATTAAAAAGGAGGTTGACCCAGAGTCCTGTTTTATATGCCCCTGATTATAGCCAAGAGTTTATTGTGCAGACCGACCCAAGTTTATATGGTGCTGGTATAGTTCTGTCACAGATTCGTGATGGGGAAGAGCATCCCATTTTATATTTAAGTAAGAAATTTTCTAAAGCAGAGCAGAACTACAGCACTATTGAACGCGAATTAGCAGCGATTGTATATGGTCTTAAAAAGGTGAATCATTATCTGGATGGGCAGCGGTTTGTTATACAAACAGACCACAATCCGTTGACCTATCTTAAAACAATGATGGAGAAAAATGCTAGATTGACTAGGTGGGCATTATATTTACAGGCATACAATTTTGAGATTAAGCACAAACCGGGAAGGCTTCACGGGAATGCCGATGGACTGAGTTGAACTGTGTAATGGTGTGTGTAAATATTAAAATCCAATCATTGAATTCACTCATTTATATTTATTTTACATATTGAATTTTATTTAATTGTATTAATTTTGTGTATTATTTAGTATAGAACTTTATGTTGCATATTCGAGAATAGTACTGTGCCATTCTTTCGGCTCAGATGGATATCTCAGATGAGTAGCTCATTGTGTAGTAAAATTTAATCGTAAGTTTTTTTTAATTATTAATATGCATTTATTTTAATAGTGTTCTGGTATTGTGATCTCTCAGGTTTGGCGTGTCGGGAGTGACGAGGGGCTCAATGCCGTCTTCCTAATCTTCAATTTTCATAGGTGTATGCACCCTATGAAAATCTCTTTAGGGGGAAGGAGCTGTGATATCGGCCGGCTCCGTGATGTCGACGCCAATAAGTCTGCGATGACGTTCCATGCCTAGTGCCATGAGGTCTGAAAATTGTAAGCTCCGTGATTTTTTCATTTTTGAAAGAGATTTTTTGAAAGTAACTTTTCTGTTTGAAATGGAACTGAAACGAAGGGATTCAGTTGTTGCCTGGTGCGCAGCAAAGAAAAAGCGTTTTTTTTCGTCGGGCTCGGGTGTGAGCCGTATATAGTTCAGGCTTTAAAAGAACATCGGTGAAGGGTGTTCAAAACCTCATGCCCGGAAGGGGCTGTATATTCTCAAGTGCATTTTCCTAATGGATATATGTGTAAATTAACTGTACATAATTGTAAATAGCGCAGTGTGGTTATGTATATAGTTTTCATCGTGTACTCTGTGTGTTGGTTTTATTAAAGTGAATTGTGAAATTCTACATAGAGTCAGAGTACATTTAGTTACGACGTCACACCCTCATTTTTTTATTATATTTTTCATGTGTGATGAAGATATATGCTATAGAGCATTTAGAGTGAATATTATTATATTTAAGCTAAATTTCTTGAAAAATTAAAATCCAAATTTGAAGATCCCTGGTCCCCTTAACAGAATAAAAGCAAAAATAAAAAATTAGCAAAGATTATATCAAGAAAAGTTTTTTTTATATTATTTGTGGCAAATGCTTATACGTGTGTGAAGTAATGAATAGTTAGAAAAAATACTTTGAAAAAACTTTAAAATTTAAATTATATATATATATATATATATATATAATTTAAATTTTAAAGTTTTATATATATACATATATATATATATATATACATACATACATATATATATATATACATATAACATGCATTACCTACATAGATACAATTACATACATACATTACCATACATACATACATTAACATATAATATACACTGACGGAAAAAAAAAATCCCAACACCAAGAAAAACTTATTGTAGAATAATGAAATTTGGACAGAGCATTTGTCTAGTTAATATGTTTAATTGATTAGATTTTCGAGATCACAGGTTAATTTAAGGTCAATAAAATGCATCTCAAAGGTGAAATGCCGTTACATTAATAGTCGCTATAACCTCCAGAATTTCGAATACAAGCCTGCACACGTGCATGCATTGTGTCATACAGGTGCCGAATGTCACTTTGTGGTATGGATTTCCATGCTTGTTGTACAAGCTGTGTCAATACGTGATGTTCAATGCTGGCTGGGGATGACACTGGAGTTCTCATCCAATGATATCCCATACGCGCTCAATGGGAGACAGATCTGGTGATCTCGCTGGCCAAGATAACATGTTGGCACTCTGTGGTGCGTGTTGCGTTACAACAGCGGCATGGGGACGAGCGTGATCCTGTTGGAAACTCCTCTTGAATGTTTTTCTTGAATGGCAGCACTACAGGCTGAATTGCCAGACTGACGTACACATTTGCTGTCAGTGTGCCTGGGAAAACCACGCGAATGCTTCTGCTGTCATAGGAAATTGCTCCCTAGACCATGACCCCAGATTGTAGGTCCAGTGTGTTTAGGCCACAGACAGTTTGGTTGCAGACGTTCCCCTGGCCTCCTTCTGACCAGCACATGGCCGTCATTGGCACCAAGGCAGAACCTGCTTACATCAGAAAACACAACAAATCTCTACTCCATCCTCCATTGAGCTCTGGCTTGACACCACTGACGTCGCAAACGGCAATGCCTTAGAGTCAGTGGAATGCATGCCTTTCATCGAGCTGTTCTTGAAGTAACCGATTTCAAACAGTTCGCTGTGTCACTGTGGTACCAACTGCAGCTCGAATTTCTCTCGCAGACGCAGTACGATGCGCCACAGCCTTACGCCGAATACGACGGTTTTCTCTCTCAGTAGTGTCACGTGTTCACCCGGAACCTGTTCTTCTTGTGGCAGTACCATCCCTTGACCACTACTCCCACCAATCATGCACAGTGGATACATTCCGTCCAAGTCTTTCTTCAAAATCGCGGAAAGAAAATCCACTTTATTGTAGCCCTACTTTACGACCTCTTTCCAACTCGGGAGCTGATGATAATAGCTTCTTCGTCTTCTTAAAGGCATTCATGATCAACCTAAACTCAATTCGTCAAATTTTGAAGATAAATAATGCTCACGAACTTTACAACACGCATTTCAAGCAAACCTGATTTTAAAGTTGTGAGTGGCGCTACTAGCACCACACTTATGTGCGAAGCATGAAATTTAAATCAATGTCATCTTTCAGATGTATAAACAAGCCTACAAAATTTCGTTTAGCTAACACAAGTCTTTCTTGGTGTTGGGATTTTTTTTTCGTCAGTGTATATATATATGTGTGTGTGTGGGTGTATGAAAAGTGCAAAAATGAAGCTATTTTTATTTATTTATTTATTTATTTATTTATTTTTTGCCACGAAACCTTTAATTGTAGTCATTATTATTTTTTAACACTTTTCATTGAAGTTAAAAAGTGTTTATGCATTCGGTTTGTCTGGCCGTCTGTTTGCGTTCTAAATCTTGTAAATATACTCGGGTCGCTATGAAAGTTTTATATGTTATTGATATTTACCCTAGCACGAACCCTACTGAAAATGACGTTTCTACTATGATTAGTGTATTTACAAGGATAGTAAAAGTTTTCCAATACGTTACGGCTTATCGGAAAAAATCGTTTCAAATGAATTTTAGAGGTGTTACATCCTGTGAAACATATTCAATTTTACAAGGATTTGCAAAATGCATTAAAATAGGCATTTGTAAATAGCGAAAATAATAGTTACTATTCATTTACAGGGCAACTGAAAAGAATTCTATTTCACAGTAATAAAGTGCGGAAATGTTTGCGACATATTTTAATTATGTTAAACGATTTCAAGTATCATAAAATTGATATACACCCCTGAGACTTAATATTTAACACATATTATGATGTGCTTAGCAATTACAGGGCACACAAAATATTTCAAATCTTATATTCTTATTCAAAGTACTGTATATTAACGATGATAACTGATGAAGTGACGAAATACATTTTTAATTATGATGTGCATTTTTAAATTTTACTAAATGTCTGCAAACTATATGGTGTGTATAAATGTTATAGTTGATATACAGGGTTACACAAAAGGTCTCATAAAGGTTACTGAATGTGAGAGTAATTAACTTAAAGGTTGTTTTAAAATAAGTTATGCATTTTTACGTTCCACTGCTGTCTGTTTACTAAGAAATATTTGTAGAATATTGTTAAAATAATATAAAGAGTAACGCAAAGCTTTAGCTACATAGACAACCATAAATGATAATTTTGGAAATGTGGTTTAAGTAGTTTTAAGAGTGTTTTTGTTTGAATAAAATTTCAACAAAGTACTGGCATGTTATAAAGATACTAAGTAAATTACAAAGCTAAAAAAAAAGTATTCAATTATTTTCCATCAATTAAAATAAAGTGCTGAAAGAGAAATTAAAACAGTTAGCCATTTTCTTGCTAAACTAAATTTTCCTATAACCTCTTCGCTACTGGCGATTATTACAGTATTTTTAATTATTACTGAATTATTTCTTCTCTCGTTTGACTTCAGAGCGAGATTTTTGTTTTATTTTTATTAGCTCGAATCTTAGAATTCGAAACATATTATTCTTATATCGAAAATTCATTTATATTTGAGTATCATTAATAAAATGGGACAAAACTGATGTACCCATTTGGGTACTCAGGAACTGAAGAGGATAATGTAGTATTTATATATCAACCGAAGAATCAGACACAGAGCTGTTCAAAAGCATTGCAATATTTTTTTGGCTATGTACAGTAGCATCTTATTTACATAAATAACAAAGTTTTTTTTAAATATTTAAAGAAGTGTTGGAAAGTGTTGAGTAATCTATGTTTAACGCATGACTTTTCTTACTTGTTATTAAATGCAATGCAAAATCTAACATTATTTAGAGTCAGAATCACGAAGTATAACTTGTCTATGCTATAAACTCAAATAGGACAATAGTTATTATTTTAGTCTAGAAAATTAAAATCTCTGTTTTCCTTTAGTAACATGCATCCTGACACGATTAATTAGACGTATTTTATGAATGCAAATAAATATCTAAAGTGTCGCCATGTCTGCCAATTTTTGGAAATAATTACTTCCTATCGCAAAATTTTATCAGAATCAAGTTATTCTCAAAATAACGTAACACAAAATTTCCTACCTCAATTAAGGAAACTAACAACATCTTTAATTTCTAATTTTGATAAATCCCAGCTCTGTGACACATAAAGAATCGATATTTAAATGGCAACATGTGTGTACAAATTATTGTATATTACAGATCAAAATAAATTTGTAAGTATAATCATTTCAGTTAATATGCATCAAATAATTTTAACAGCTGTATGCGACCACTTGTGTTTTCATTAACTTACTTCACATTTGGTTTATATATTTGATATAGTTTTAAAAAACCAGTGTAGCATGTAAAATAAATGAAATAAGTGAAAATTCATCAGCTTTATTTTTTGTATTTTAAAGACAGAGTGGATAATTTTAAATTATTTTTTATTGTTAAGAAAAGGCATTCAATATTTATTATACGGACAAATGATTTCATTACAAAATATTTAATATAACTGTGTAATAAGTATAATAGAAAGCATTTCAAAAAAGCATGCATGATGTGGATTGTTTAAAAAAGTACTAGAGTAAAATAAGTAAATAAATAAATAAATAAATAAATAAATAAATAAATAAATAAATAAAAATATAAACAGTGAAATGTAATGCGTTTTGTCTTGCTGGTTTATTATAGAATGATGTTTAGAAAAGATAGTTGTAGTTATTATTCAAAAACCATGCATACGAATTTCATATTGCTTAATTTTACTGTATTTGAAAAACGGATAAATAATAGTAAATATTTGTTTGACTAGAATTTTTTTTTAGAATTCAAGATGATTAATTATTTCATTTCATTGAAGTTGAATTTCTATCCCTTTTTAACACTTTCCAACAATGTTGAAAATTGTTTATGCATTCGGTTTGTCTGGCCGACAGGCCAAGCTCTAACTCTCGTAAATACTCTCAGACTGCCATGACATTTTTGCCATAGCACAAACCCTATTGAAAATGAAGTTTCTGCCATGATTAGTTTATTTACAGGGACAGTCAAAAGTTTTCCGTTACACTAGGGCCTATGGGGGAAAATGTTTAAGTGAATTTTAAAGATGTTACTCTTTGTCAATTATATTCAAATTCGTATGCATCTACGAAGTGTACGAAATTATGCATTCTGTAAAGTATGCAATTAAAAGAATAGTTATTATTCATTTACAGGGCCACACAAAATAATTCAAATGCAAAATAATCAAAGAAAAAAAATGTTTGCGACATATTTTAATGATGGTAAACGGTTTCATGTGTAATCAAATTGATATTCGTAGCTGAGACTTAATATGACTTATTTCCCGCATAATAAATATTACATAGCATTTGCAGGGACACACAAAAGATTTCAAATAGTATATTCTATCCCAAGTACTGTATATTTGGATGATGATTACTCGATGAATGCAATGCATTTTTAATTGTGATATGCGTTTTTAAGTTTCACTAAATATCTGCATATTATATGGTGTGTAAAATGCTAATAGTTACACAGTTAAAATATATAGGGTTACACAGAAGAGCTCAAAAATGTTACTGAATATGAGCGTAATTTACTTAAAACTGGTTTTAAAATAAATTTTGCATTTTTACATTGAATTGAATTCAGTTTACTATAAAATATTTGTGGAATATAGATAAAATGATATACAGGGTTACGCCTAGAACTGAATACAGGGTCGCCGATGGATGATAATTTCTGGAAATATGATTTAATTAGTTTAGAGTGTATTTTTTTTAAACAAAATTTTAGCAAAATATTTTCGTGTAATAATGTACAAGGTAAACAACAGGGCTGAACAAAAGTAATCAAGTATTTTTTTCATCTATTATTATGAATTGCTAAATGAAAATTTTCATCTAGCTAGGAGTTTTCTTGCTAAACTAAATTGCCCCATAATATAGTATTATATATTATCCGACAAATAAAATACAGATTTGTTCAAAAGTATTGGAATACATATTTGGTTATGGACAGTAAAACCTCATTCCCTTGATAACGAAATTTTGTTTGAGATTTCAGGATGTGTTGAAAAGTGTTTCATAATCTGTGCTTAAAGCATGTTTTTTCTGATTGTTTAAATAAAAAAACTTATTCATATTTTGTATCACAAATTTTTAAATTCTTCAATAAGTACACTCGTAGGAAAAAAAAAAAAAAAAAAAAAAAAAAAAAAGTAACACCCTCTATTTACTCCTCAAAAAATTATCCCACAAAATGTTATTGGTATCGAACAATTGGAAATAAAATCCATTTTTTTTTTAAGGCATAAAAATTTGCTTAGAAGGAACTGAACGAAGATTAACATCTTGAACGAACTAAAGCTTCCTGTTTTTCAAAGACAATACCCAATTTTAACACGATATTTCAAAGCTTCTGTTCAAACAATGCCTATGTACTAAATTTCTAATAATTTGAATGATACGATTTTATTAATAAACATTCAAAATTTACTACTTTTAATGTTAAATTACATTTTCATATTTTATGTAATATCTTCTAAAATAATGCTACTAGTCTGCTAATATCTTATTTAGCAGTAGGGGGAACTGAGGCTCTTTGATACTTGGGGCACATTGATTCACCCCCTGTACAGCACACAGGGTCATTACAGGAAGTTTCACAACAGCTACAAAAGGTGATACTAGTGAAATTAACTACACACAGAAAATTTTGGAATGATTCAATGGTTTGATGAAATGGGATGGGTGATTAATTGTTTTTGTTGGTTAAAAGTAAATTTGAGTTGTACAATTGAAATTGTATTATACAACTGTTCCAGTATTTTCAACCGAAAAGGATACCCTCCCTGGCAAGTAAAGATACTCTTTATCAGTTCCACATTCTTTATTGTTAGATAAATTATGAAGTGTTGGATTTTCGACTCATTTTATTCAAAACGGTTGTATGGGGCATATTGATACAGTCTTTGTCGGGGCACATTGATACAACCTAAATCCTTTTCTAGTTCATTTTTTCATTACATTTCATCTTTTTGTTTACCATATACTCCTTAATTTAACCATTTTTCATCAAAAAGTGAAATAGCTCTAATTTCTTTATATTAGAACATTTTATAGTATTTTTGCAAACAGAAGACGTGCAGACTTACACAATATCTAGTACTAGTAGAATTAACAAATGAAAGGGACGGCAGCGTGGCAAATCTCAAATTTATATTGAATCTCCAGAGAAAAAAGTATAATCGACATGAGAAATGTTAAGTAAAAGAAACAAGCTGCAGAACAGTACAGGATGATTATATTATAAACATAATTCTTAATATAATTATCCTTTATTTTCTGTTTGTAAACCGATTTATAAACATAAAACCTGGTAATTCTTTCACCTTTCCTAAGAAAGAAGATAATGCTGGGGTTAAAGTGCCAGATATGACAAAGTTACCACAGCCAACAAACAGACAAGGAACAGCCAGCACTTAAGGTCATTATACATTTCATTTTGATTGCTTCAATATCGCTTACAAATAAATTGTGTGCCATTTTAATGTATATAAATATATATAAAATGGTTTGCTAACTTTTCTATGAAAAATATGCATTGGTATTATTTTGTCCCCGTTTTTCCCAGGTGTATCAATCTGCCCCGGGGATGGGGCACATTGATACAAATTACTTTTTTTGATTTTTTAAAAATTACATGCAAAAATAATATATAAAACAACGATTTTACATTTTTATAACACACTACACAGGTATTGCTGACATCACATAGAAAAATAACTTGAAATTTCTGCTTTCTTGACACCAGAAATTATTTTTTGAAAAACTTTTCTACCAAAAATTGAACCGACTTCAAAAGCTACTGCAAAGTGAAAAATAATTTTTTTACAGAATATTATTAAGAAATTAAATTAAGAGCGTAGTATTTATCATGTGCATGCGTATTATTATATTTATGTAGATTAATTTGATTTTTTGAAGTCGGTGCCAACCAAGCGAAGTTACATGTAATTTTCCAATAGACACGCATTCAAGTATCTACGAGTTTTTAGCTCACAGGCTATCATAGCCTGAGAGCTTATGTGCCCGTCCGTTCTGTATGTATGTACGTAACGCGATAACTCATGATAAAAATATCCGATCCACTTGAAATTTTGTATGTAGGTATATCCTGACAAGGCGCTTCCCTGATTAGTTTTTGGAGTTCATTCGATATGTATAAGAGGGGGAACGGGGGGCTCATGCCCCCCGTTAGTTGATATAGATGGGATTTTCATGCAGAATTAAGTTTTCAAAATTTAGATTTGGATCATTCTGATGAGGCGATTCCGTGACTGTTATTAGTTGTTCATTGAATAAGTATAAATAGGGGGAACAGGGGTTCTAATGCCCCCCCCCCCGTTAGTTGATATAAATGGGATTTTAATGCAGAATTAAGTTTTCGTTCAAAATTTAGATTAGGATCATTCTGATGAGGCGATTCCGTGACTGTTATTAGGTGTTCATTGAATAAGTATAAATAGGGGGAACAGGGGTTCTAATGCCCCCCCCCGTTAGTTGATATAAATGGGATTTTCATGCAGAATTAAGTTTTCGTTCAAAATTTAGATTAGGATCATTCTGATGAGGCGATTCCGTGACTGTTATTAGGTGTTTATTGAATAAGTATAAATAGGGGGAACAGGGGCTCTAATGCCCCCCCCCCCGTTAGTTGATATAAATGGGATTTTCATGCAGAATTAATTTTCGTTCAAAATTTAGATTAGGATCATTCTGATGAGGCGATTCCGTGACTGTTATTAGGTGTTCATTGAATAAGTATAAATAAGGGGAACAGGGGTTCTAATGCCCCCCCCTTAATTTATATAAATGGGTTTTTCAAGCAGAATCTTCAGATTTCGTTCAAATCTCTGAATAGTTTTGGAAGTTTAATGGTTAAGTATAAAAGAGGGGGATAACTCTTTTTAAATTATATAAATGCTAAATGGGTTTTTATTAAGAATTATCTAATTTGCTCTGAATTTTGGATATAGATTTTTTATATGATAAAGCATGTCTTTGATAGTATAGGAGGTTCAATGATTAAGTATAAAAAAAGAGAAAAGGGGAGAGCTGTTTCCCCTTCTTAATTTTTTTTTTTCGAACGGAATTAACCCTTGAAAATATAAAGCTTTAATGTGCAATTAGTATTTGTAGCCTGTGAGCTCAATGCCTTCAGTTTAACTGGGCAGTATTCTTTTTTTGCTATTTAATATTTAGTTAAAACTTTAACTTTATTGTTTTGCGATTTGCATTGGATGATTAATTTTAATTTTGAACTTGGCTTGGCTGGCACCGACTTCAAAAAATCAAATTAATCTACATAAATATAATAATACGCATGATAAATACTGCGCTCTTAATTTAATTTCTTAATACTATTCTGTAAAAAACATTATTTTTCACTTTGCAGTAGCTTTTGAAGTCGGTTCAATTTTTGGTAGAAAAGTTTATTTTTCTCATTTTAGTTAAAAGTTAACGATTTTTTTTATGTCTGTTAATAAAAATTATAATACGGGGAAAAAAAACTGTAAACCATACACGTATGTCAGGAGTGGGGTTCGAACCCGCGATGTTTTTCAAGAACCAGAAATCAAATCTGCTATTTTACACCGCTCACCCATCTGGCAGCACTCCATTCGGCGAGCTTAGTCATCGTCCATGTTACATTCAGTTTGCAAGAAATCACTAATTTTATTAGTTTTTACTTAATTAGTAAAAAAGTACTGAACCAATTTCAATGAAATGCAAGAAGTACCAATGGAAGAGTAGCCTCTTTCATGTAACACAAAAAACAAATTAATCGGTTGGATAGTTTCGGAGTAATCGGTGAACGTACATAAAAAAAAAAAAAATACATTCGCGCCGAATTGATAACATCCTCTGCTTTTTTGAAGTCACTTTAAAAAATATGTAACGCGGAAATTTTTTTTGTATACTATACACATATGACAGAAGTGAGGTTCGAACCGACACTCTCTTTCAAAACCAGAGATTAAATCTTGTTGCTTATTTTCATCTCCTCACTTAGATGTCTGTATAGTTAGGGCCAAGTTACCATTCCTTTGTACTATGTCTGTTTCCTCCAAATAAAATGATTTTCTGATAAATGTAAAAAAAAAAAAAAAAAAAAAAAAAAAAAAAAAAAGTAAAGTTCTAGAGATCCATGAAATGAAATTTTAATGCATTTTCAATTAATACATTGACCTGTCAATGAAAAATCAATCATTTTTTTTTATTTTAATTATTATCACTTAATTTGCATTATATATTTATTTACATATTTCATATTTGTATTACATGTTTCATATTTTTATTTTAATTAATATCATTTGTTTAGATTTTAGAGGCAATTTTAATTAGAGCAAAATACTCTATTAGTGCGAAAGTTTTTAAAGGTAAGAAAATAATAAATTATTTAAGATAGCCTATATAATTACTTTTACAACAAAAACACTATTATTGATTTTGTTTAAGAAATATTTAAAAATTCCAAAAATATTTTTTTTAAATGAAAGTTTTACAATTATTACTTAAAAAAACCTTACATATAATGTTTGTTCGATATATGAAGCTATAGAAAGAGTTTACAAAAATAGTAATTCCTAATAATACATTCACAATTAATTGTCAACTATAAGACTTAAATATAAACAAATATATTTATTAGGAAATTTACAGCAATGAAAATAATATATTTGTTTTTCCTCTTGCAATAATTTTTCGTAAACATGTATTGTTGAATTTTTTTGACATGCTTTTCAGTATTACATAATTTGGTTAACAAATAAATACATGCAAAAGAATCTACAATAAAATGCCTTGAGGTATTGTGAAACTAAACTCAACTCTTCTGTATAAATAAATTTTCGATAAAGTAATAAATACTTTATAGAAGAATGTGGCCTTTCAAACATAAATTTATTTATGCGCATTTGTTTAACTTTTTTTCGCAGCGCCGCCAGTTATTGAATCGTATTTCTTTAGAGAAAGTTGTATTGTAGACGAAGAATCAAAACGAAATTCATGAGTTTTGTCACTAAGAGCAATGCACTCATTCAATAGTGAAGGTTAAAATCGGAATGTAGCTTCTTTTTCTTCTCAAGGGACCACAAGTACTCAAATATTTCGAAAATTTTTCGATTGAAACTTTTAGAAGAATTGCCTCCAGTAACAACGTTTTACACCCATGTTGAATTTAAAATATTGTTTGTATTAGATCTTTCAATGTACCTGCTTTCATAAGTATATTTTCTTTCTTTTTACAAGCTTATTGATATTTTTCATATTTCTAAATTTCTTCAGTGCATTAAATGTATTGAGGTTTTATGTATATTTTATATCGTGATAGCGTAAAAATGATTTCTAACATTTATTCTTTAATACAATCCAAAGTTATAGCATTTTATATCTTTTGTTATTGTTTTCGTAATAATTTGATGTAACGATTAATACCTAAACATATTAAAGAGCCTACTTAAAATATTTATCTCTGTATTCTTAATAATAATAATAATAATAATAATAATAATAATAATAATAATAATAATAATAATAATAATAATAAAAGCAACTAACGCTGTTACCGCCGCGAGATTTGTATTTTAGTGACCGTAATTATAGAAAAAACTGTTACATACAAAAATATGAAAATAAGTAGTTTTATAGAGAAATGTTTGATAAACAGACCTGTTGGGACAGTTTTTGAATTGAATAATTATTTTTAGAGATATATAATATTAAATTTTATCTTAAACCTTCAATTAATATATATGTAGACAGCGAGAAAGAAAGAGAAGCAAAAACTATGCGTAGAAAATTAATAATTTTTATAACATTTTATCGTTTAGTAGTATGCAGAGTTCATTTTTTTATTATTTGACTTATTCTTTGATGTTTTGTTTCCATTTTAATTTCAAATGATTAATGATCTGCTACGTTTTTCATGATTTCTGCAATATATCAATGTCAAGAACTAAAGCACATCTCTTTTTATCAAACTTCATGTTCAGTTAGTGTTTCATATGATTTGGGGCGGATTGCTTTGTAGTGTAAATCTCACGAGAGATGGAACATTTATGCTGCATTTTTCGTGACTTTTACAATAGGTTTATCTCAAAAACTAATGTGTTTAGTTTTCCCCCATATCATTTAAGATTCATATATAAGTTGATTAATATAGGTGGTGACTATAGCATCGATGTCAATCGCCCAACAGGTTGTTATGCTGTATTTTTCACAATTTTCGCAATAGACCTATCTGAAAAACTAATGAACATATTCTTATCTAACAACAAATTCAATTAGGTGTTTACGCAAGTTGAATCTGAATTGTTTTTGTATAAATAAGCCAACAAATGGTGCTTTTATACTGCATTCTGAAAGTTTTACACGATTTTAGTGATAAACATGTCTTTATAAAAAATGCATGGAATTCCATATTTTTAGGATCATCATGGTAGGTCTCGATGAACATTTAGTATTGGATAATAGCAAATTTTGAAGCATTATTAACCTTTTAAAATACACTGTAAAATAAGTAAATAAATAACTAAAAATAAAAACAAATAGATATGTAAATTTAGAGAAATCTGCATGCTTGCTAAAATTTTATGTGTGCAGAGTGTAAATAAATAAATAAATAAAAATAAAAATAAAAATAAAAATAAAAATAAAAATAAAAAAAATAAATATAAAAATAAAAATAAAAATAAAAATAAAAATAAAAATAAAAATAAAAATAAAAATAAAAATAAAATAAATAGAATAAAAATAAAAAATAAAAAATAAAAATAAATAAAAAATAAAAATAAAGAACCAGCTTTTTTGAGCTACAGATGTCTGAAGTTTTTCAAAGAGCTTGCTAAAAATACAGTAATTTTACAAAAATATTTCCTGATCTCTGAATGTTTGAAATTCTTCTTTAGGGATTGTAAGAGATAGTGATTCGTTTCATGCTAAAGTTACTATAAGATATAGCATAATACCTCCAATGAAAGAATTAGTATTGTGCATTGTGAAGGATAGATTTCTAAAAGGCTCAAATGCTGTTGGATTTGCGTTGAGTGCGAAATATTTTCATGCATACCTTCATATATTAAGTACAAGTCAGAGAGCTCCACTGTGGTGTAACGATGCATATTGCGCTAAATCCGTTAGGAGATAACGACTTAAGCTAAAGAAGAGTTTTGATCTACCGAGCATAATAGTACCCTTTACTGCCTCAACGCTTAATTTCTACACTCAAGTTCCTACACTGTAAAAAAAATTGGGAAAGTTACAAAAATTTTTCTAGTAGAATTGTATTCCAAGAACTTTTTAAGTAACGGCAACAATAAAAATTCATGTAACAGATACAGATTTGCACTTTGAATCAAAGAAGTTTTAAGGTTACTAAGAATTTTTTTGGGAAATCGTATTCCAAGAACTTTTTAAGTGACGATAACGAGCATTATAGATAAAATTTTAGTAAAGTTACCAAAATTTTAGTAAATTCTTTTGTAAAGTTACAGATGGTTTTAGTTTTGTTTACAAGTTTTGTAGATTGACATCATTTTCTTGTACAGTGTACACATAAAATTTTAGTAAGCTTAAGAGATTTCGGTTAATTTAGATTACTAAGGTTATAGATTTTTTTTACAGTGTATACTAAATCTGCTTATTATTATTTTTTCCTTTTATTAACTATTTCAACATCTTTTAGATATAGTTCTGAATCTCGCTGCATTTAAATCTATGATGTAATATAAATTCCTAATATAATGATAATATAATCCATCATAGCTGCCAAAACATTACGTTTTTTTGTTCCACAAAACATCAATAGAAATTTTTGTTTTAATTAAACTAAAATTTATGAGTAAATATGTTTATGAGTAAATTTTTGAGGTTAAAAAAAAGGAAGAGTTGCCAGCTGCAATATATAATGATTTGAAATCTACATTAATCGAATGATTATATGTCATAAACTATCAAAGAAAATTATTTAAGTTTCATAAATTTTAATTAATATTGTAAAGTAATAAATATTTTTAATTATTAACAAACTCTTTGGAACTAAAATATTTCCTTGTCAAAAGTTTAGTAATTTTTTTTAGAATTGTGTACAACAATTTAATGTAGTGTTTTATATGTTTTATGAACATGTATCTAAAATTTTCATAATGAATTTTATATTCAGACATATGTTAAAAATAAAAATCAATAAAAGTACGTACTACTACGAAACATATAAATACGAAATACAAGTGATAACGAATTATGAATATTCATTTCGAATTTTTAAAACAACCAACATTAAACTATATTTATATAGTAATCTTATTTCAAAATCATTTTCATTGCAAAAGTGATAAGCATATAAATTTTTTTGAAAGAAATTTCTTTCAAAAAATGTATAGATCTTCCATTTTCTTAATTATATTTGGTTAAGAATTTCTTTTTGCATGTCACTTAAATTTAGACTACTAATTTAACGTGAAAAAATTTTCATTAAAGATTATTTCCTTATTTTTATAATTAAACTCTTTACATTTCTTTGATTTGCTGAGCAAACCTGAAGTCATATTTTGCATTTTAATAATACGTTTTAAAAGAATAAGTTTATTTTTTTTTTTTTTTTTTTTTAGATGGAAAAAATATATAAGTTGATTCTCTTCATTTAAAAAAAAGGAATTTGACAAAAAAAAAAAAAAAAAAAAAAAAAAAAAAAGTAAATCTGAGAAAAGAAATTTATATTCAGGTGAAAATCATACATTAAATTTTAATTTATGTAGTGAAAAGAAGTGTGATACAAAATTTATTTTAATTGATAAAAAAAATATAATGTAATGGAATATCGCATATTATGTCATATTTTTTCTATTTTTAATTTTAATCTTTACTTTTAAATGTTTACATTTGAAAACTATCTTCAAAAATAGACATAATTTTATTAATATCATTTATTCATATTAGAAAATGAAAAAAAAACTGTTTTACATTTATGGCTTAAACAAATGCATAGACATAATTATAATTAAATCAGTATGCTTTAAAAATATGTTATATTTTAAGCGAATGTGTAAATGTGTTTTTTTTTTTTTTTTTTTTTTTTTTTTGTCACTATTTTATGAAAAAGTTTGTATTTAACCTATTTTTTATCGCTAATTTTACAATACCTGTTAAATTATTTTATTATTGATTTAATGTAAACATTTTAGACATTTATTATATTTATTAAAAAATCATTCTATGTGTATTTATTTTTAAATTTCGAATAAAGGCATTTTTGCGCAAGTCTTGGCTTTTGAATACACTGTTAAAATTATTACTGTAAATTTACGGACAGAGGCCGGCCACAGAGATCCGAGTCATACCCCGTAAGAAAGAAAAAAAAAATAATAATATGTACTCATCATTTTTTGCAGCCCGCTAAATGGGATCTTATGCACTTTCGAACACAATAGCACTACTTTAACTAACTGTTCACAATCCAGCACTTTAACTGCTCTTCCCTAGCATGCGCCACATTAGGTAATCATCACAGAGTCGCTTTTTGAAGTGTTAAAAAATCTGTTTCGGTGATGTTTTAAGTGACCTTATTCTTCAAAACACGACTGAAATGAAGGACCTAGCGGACCCAACCTAGCGGAGAGAAATGCAAGTGGTCGTACCATATTTTTCTTAACTGATGAATTAGAACTATAAGAAAACGTGAATCAATCCTCTTATTTTTCTAAGTACCTAAGAAATAAAACCACTTGTTTAGTAGATCAGGACATTTTTTTTTTAATCAAATTAGGGCTGTTTTGAAAAACTGAAGGGGAAACGCTTATAAATTTACAGTTTTTTCTGAGAGTGTAAGTGGCACGTAGCTTATTTTCTGAAATACTAAAAAAATAAAATTAAATATTACATTCTGTCTGAGTATATTTGAAAAAAAAAAAAGAAAAGAAAAATGTAAACTATATTTTTTGAAATAAAATGAGCATATGTCTTTATTTTCTTGAACTTGAAAAAACTATCTATTATTATAATTCGCTTTTGAAATTTAAATTAATAGATTAAAAATTTTTACGAAAACTGTTACTTGGAGCAATATCTAATATTTTAATTCGTTTGATAAATCTGATGTAGTTTGTTGAAAGGAAAATGAAAACTAATACCTGAAATGACATTTTCCCTAATTTGTATGTAATTTTGAAGACAATTATTTATTTTGAAATGTACACATGATGCAATACTGTAAAAAATATATATATATATAAATTTTAATACATAATTTTTTGTATACTGAAATTCTCACAAACATACATTTAAAAAAATGACGAAAATAGGATAAGCAGAAAAATCTCAACTACAATGCCCACTTCAGACATTCGAATTCAAAAATGATCTATTGATCATAAACAAAATCTTATACAAAAATGTACATAGTTGAATGCGTATATATACATAGTTCAATTCAATGTGTAAATTAAAACTTTTTTTTCATGATACGAAAATGAGATTGGCACGAAAATATTTCGTACTTCGAGCGAATGCAGGCGGAATAGTTAAAATTCTAATGCTTCTGGCCATCTTCAAAATATACCCAAATATTTATCGAATTCTATGCATGAAAGCATGCACTTTCTGGTAGTAAAATGGCAAGAGGCGAACAGACAGGCATTCTCCTTAAATATACGTTCTGTTAGATTGTACCTCTAATTCTTGTAAATGATAACTTCTTCTTTTAAATGTTACACTCTTTGTTTTTCTATGTAGTACGTTCTTGTATTGAAAACGAAAGAATATTTGAAAAATAATTATTATAATACGTATAAGCATAAAATTATATAAAAATATAGAATTTTTTCGAATTAGTTGTTAGAAATTAAATAAAAATTGCAAAACATAAACACTTCTTTAAATTATCAGAATTGTGTTGTGCAACAGCTTTTATATCTGAGAAAACAATAATAAATAAACAAATTCTAATAATAATAATAGTAATAAACTCTCCTGGTAGTGTTTTAAGAAAACTGGAAACATAACAGTTTATCTCGTGGTTCTAAAATGAAGAAATTGGAGCGTTTACGGAAAATTAACATATGACACTAAGCGATAGAAAATATTTTAATAGGGATGTCTTTAGAATTTGTGGTAAATGCAATCTTGAAATTAATTCAAAATAATATATCATCTTAATAGGAGAGTTTAGTTTCATCTTAAAATCATTAGCCGCATTCATGTTTTAAAATGAAATTTTCTTGATTACAAATGTATTTTAAATGCGTTTAAATGGAAACACTTTTAGTCGACATCATTATTAACATATTAAATACATGTATATAGAAAAATAAGCAAATGCAAAATATAAAATAAATAAATAAAAATAAATAAATCTCTTAATCCAAATTGCTTACAGAAAATATGAATTAAAATCTCATAAAAGTAAATAGTTTAAATGTAAGAAAAATGCAATTAGAGTTCTTTTAGCATCGCCTTTTCAAATTTTATTAAATAATGAAGTTTCAATTTATAAAGGAGTTTCACTTTTCATGACAAAATGAATAAAAAAGCACATTCACTTTTATGAAATTAAATTCACTAAAAAAATAAATACATAAGTATTATAAAAAAAAAATAAAGCTTGGTATTGATACTTTTTTTGCTAAGTTATTTTGCATTTTCAGCAAATTTAGTTTATTGAATAAGATTTAAAAATAATAACAAAATCCGCATTAACAAAAACAACAAATTTTTTCCAAGTGTGTATAAGCTTTCTATAATTGTGTATGGATTTTCTAAATTCCAATAACTATTATTTAATAACAACTGTACAATTTTTTTATGATTATTTTCATTACTTTACAGTATGCATAAAAAAGAGAAAATTTTTGGGTTTCGAAAATTGTAAATGTTTTTAAAATTTGCATTACTTATTCCAGCGAATATGTATTATGAAAAAAAAATGTATCGTAAAATAAATTATACTGCATATATTGCATACTGTATATATTTTCATTTATACATATATATATATATATACAGGGTGATTCATAAAAGATGGGCAGAACTTTAAGGGGTTATAGTACACTTAAAGACAAATAATATTAAATAGGAGACTAAGGGTCCCAGACGTATTCCCAAGGAGATAGGGGGCATTAAAGTTTAGGGTCCGAAATTTCAAATGATTATAAAAAATGGAAAAATTGGTCGATTCGTTTGCGGTTTTTGCAAAAAATTTTCTTTATGCCAGTATTTTCTTGAAATAAAATTTTAAAGTTCAATTTCAAAAAATGCCGATAGGGGGCGCTTTAGACTTTGGAGTAACAAACAACTATTTTTTAACGTTATTTTTTGTATTTCTTTAAATGATTTCGAAAGCTTAGACTTAAACTTAAATTTTGATCTAAAAATCTGAGTCCTAACGAGTAGTTAAGTAGCGTAAACTGAAATTTGAAATTTGAACCCCTTCTCCCCCCAGAACAAAAATCAGTTATTCCCGATCTTTGTGTCGTAGATTAGGCTCTAACTACTGCCGCGTTTTGCTAAAATTATTCCTTATGTCAGTATTTTCTTGAAAATAAATTTTAAAGAAAATTTTCAAAAAATTCCGAGAGAGGGCGCTTTAGACTTTGGAGTAACGAACAACTAAGCTTTCTAAAGCTTAGACTTAAATTTTCAGCCCAAAATCTGAATCGTTAGACGTGGTTAAGTTTATGGGGAGAGGGGTTTGAAATTTCTACTCCTGAGCACAGTTCAGTTTACCATGTCCACACATTGTGTGCTGTGATACGAGGTAAAAAGACACAAATTAGGATTATGTTACCAAAGCATATTTATTAACATGTAATTACAATAAATGTTCAAAATTGTGACCACCAGAGGTTATGCACGCAGAACAACGGCGAAGAATGGAACGGCGAACATTCGCGAAAACATCAGGCTTTTCGAGCACTTCCCCTACAGCGGCGGAAAGTCTGGCGACCAGTTCCTCTGGGGATTCAATGGGTGTCTCATACATAAGAGCCTTCAATTGTCCCCAAAAAAAGAAATCGAGGGGTGAAAGATCTGGCGAGCGAGCAGGCCAAGCAACAGGACCACCTCGACCAATCCATCTGTTCGGAAATGTGATGTCCAGATAGTTGCGGACGTCTCGTACGTAATGGGCTGGCGCTCCATCGTGCTGGAACCACATGACCCGCCGGATGCGTGGAGGAACAACGTTTAACAGATCTGGCAGCACATGTTGCAGAAATGTGAGGTATGTTTTACCGTTGAGGCGTTCAGGAAGAAGGTACGGTCCGATTAGGTGGTCTCCGAGGATTCCTGCACAAACATTGATGGAAAAGCGTCTCTGATGAGCATGTGGATACGTAGCATGTGGATTGACATCCGCCCATACATGTGCATTGTGTGTGTTAAATGTACCTTCACGTGTGAAGGTACATTCATCGGTGAAAAGCACAGTTCGTCCAAAATGTGGATTTAGCGCGTTCTGCTGCAGAAACCAGCGGGCGAATTCAATACGATTTGGATAATCCCCTGGAGACAGTTTCTGGACTCGTTGCACATGAAACGGGAGCAAATGTTCATCCTTCAGTACCCTCCAAGTCATGGACTGTGAGGTATCCACCTGCCTAGCCACTGTTCGTGTACTTGTACTTGGCTGCGCCGCTACTACATCCAGAATGGCTTCTGCAACAACTACTGGTTCGTCCTTTTTTGCACGACCTGCATTCGACCGGGAAGCGAGAAATGATCCCGTCTCACACAACTGTCTGTGCAAGCGCTCGAAAGTTTTGCGGTTAGGCAACCGCCTGTTGAGAAATCGCTCTCCGTACATTCGTTGTACCTCTGCACCATTTCCATCTGCCGCTCCGTAAATTAAATGCATCTCAGCCTTTTCCTTATTCGTGAAGGGCACCATCTTCCGATTCATTACTACAGCGACTTACACTTGACTCACCGTTCAGTGGTTTTTATGCCTGAATCGTGTCGAAATTTTGCATACGTGTTCTTTTTCTTCCCCATTTGACATTTTGCATACTTTCTGTCTCCTTCTTCACCCGGTGACTAGCGTCAGGAATGGAGCTTTAACGTTTGCATGAGCGACATTTCCAACTGTGCCAGTGCCTTTATGAGTGAATTCCGACTATGCAGTCCTTGACGAAAGTTGTATTTTTGCCTCGTATCACAGCACAGAATCGTTGGGCATGGTTAAGTAGTGCAAACTGAACTATGTTCAGAAGTTGAAATTTGAACCCCCTCCCCTCGCTACTGAACCACGCTCAGCGATTCAGATTTTGAGCTGAAAATTTAAGTTTAAGTCTAAGCTTTAGAAATCATTTAATGAGACACAAAAAATAACGGTATAAAATAGTTGTTCGTTACTCCAAAGTCTAAAGCGCCCTCTATCGGAATTTTTGAAGAATAATTTTAGCAAAACGCGGCAGTAGTTAGAGCCTAATCTACGACACAAAGATCGGGAATAACTGATTTTTGTTCTGGGGGGAGAAGGGTTTCAAATTTCAAATTTCAGTTTACGCTACTTAACTACTCGTTAGGACTCAGATTTTTATATCAAAATTTAAGTTTAAGTCTAAGCTTTCGAAATCATTTAAAGAAATACAAAAAATAACGTTAAAAAATAGTTGTTTGTTACTCCAAAGTCTAAAGCGCCCCCTTTCGACATTTTTTGAAATTGAACTTTAAAATTTTATTTCAAGAAAATACTGGCATAAAGAAAATTTTTTGCAAAAACCGCAAACGAATCGACCAATTTTTCCATTTTTTATAATCATTTGAAATTTCGGACCCTAAACTTTAATGCCCCCTATCTCCTTGGGAATACGTCTGGGACCCTTAGTCTCCTATTTAATATTATTTGTCTTTAAGTGTACTATAACCCCTTAAAGTTCTGCCCATCTTTTATGAATCACCCTGTATATATATATATATATATATATATACATTTATATACATATATATATATATACATTTATATATATATATATATATATATAATTTTATAAATATAACCAAAGTAATTCAGATATTACCATTCAATAAACTAATGAAACCAGTATTTTTACAATCATCTTATTGAAAACCGTTGAAGTTTGAAGTGAAATAGAAGGCAGATTATTAAAATAATAAAAGATAAATGGATAAATGGAGATTAGAAGGCTTTTTCATTAAACTACTCATCATAATGCATAATTTAATAAAATAATTTAATTGCATAATTTAATAAAAAAGCAAAAGCATCCAACCAGTTTCTGCTATGGGACGTGCTAGAAATTCGTCCCACAATGCACCCGACTGGTTGGAAGTTATTTACTTTTACAAATTAGGAAAAGATATTCATTGAAGAAAATAAAAACAATATGACATAATAATATAATATTTCTTTAAAAAGTATATATATACTAAAATATTTACCATACCTAGATCCTAGCATGACATGTAGATCAAGTGAATCTCAGTTAAGAGTTAAATCAGATATAAATTACATGTGACTTTGTAACAGGTAAGGTTATAGTCACAGTATAAGTCATATTGATAGTAAAATTAATATTGTAACAATAATTATAAAAATTATTTGATCATATATTATACTGTAATATTCATACTACATTTAGAAAAAAATAATTGCTACTGTTAGAGGCATTATTTTTTAAACAATTATTAATATTACTGTATTAATTATTTAACTAGAATATGCTACTACAACTTCTAGTACAAACACAAAAAAATGTTTTAGTGCTGCCATCTATGTGATTAATATATTAATTAAATTATATACTTATGGTGCTGCCATCTATTATTAAGTATTATTGGAAAAAAATAAATTATTTAAAAACTAAGAATTTTCCAAGAATAATTTCTATTCTAATATTTTACAAATAATTTCTTTAAGACAAATGCAATAGACAACCATATCTTATCTCAATACCTTGATCATTTTTAAGTTATGCATATTAATTTTAGGTAAACATAAACTTTAATTCTATGTGTAAAGTTAAGTAACTACTTAAGAAATAAATTACTTAAGAAAGATACTATTTGGGAATGGAATTCTGAATGTCAAAACTCTTTTCAAAAATTAAAAGATGCCCTCATTGCTAAACCAATTTTAAAGATTTATGACCCAAAATTACCCGTATACATACAAGTTTGTTGACGCTTCTTAGGTGGCGGTAGGTGCAGTTCTTAAACAACCTGAACATAATAATTTTTACATCCAATTGCTTATTTTTCTAGAGGATTGAGAAGTTATGAGAAAAATTACTTCATTACCGAGTTAGAGTATCTTGCCATCATTGATACTTTAAATTAATTTTATCATTATTTTCATGGTGTATAATTTACCATCCATACTGATCATGCATCTCTTGTTTAGTTAAAAATGTCAAACATTTAAGAGGTCGATTATTTAGATGGTCATTGAAGTTAAGTATGTTCGATTATAAAATTGAATACTTAAAGGGATTTACAAATGTCGAAGCCGACATGCTGTCCAGAAACCCTATTTCTCATTTTTGTAAACCCGTTACTTTTCTTCGTGACGTTAAAGAGATTAATGAGGTGCAAGAAAAAGTAAATGTGTGTGGTTCAAATTATATTAATGACAATGGACTGATTATAGATAATAAGAAAGGTTTTCGTAAAGTGGTAGTTCCCATGTCCTTAAGAAAAAAATTACTTAAAGTTGCTCATGAATACTGAGAAAAAAATACAGTTCTGGAATCTAGAATCTAATTTGTGACTCTAGAAAAAATAGTTCCATGTCATCCTTATAAATTCTTGTTGCCATTATATGAGAGTTCTAGAATGTACTACAGGAATTCAAGAGAGCTTTCCTTTATTCTCGTTTTAATACTTATTTCAAAATCTCTGCAGATAGAAGCGAACACAAGAGGATTGATTTAGTAAATATAATTCTAGTTTTTGTAACTATTTACGAAATCAAGCTATGATTTCTCGTTACTGAGACGAGTCAATATCGTTTCGTCAAATTGAAAACAAGAAACTAGAAATGTTAGGTCATTTCGGCTATTCAGCTTACTAGTTCAACCTATTCGCATATTTCTGTCATCTATAATTCTAGTTTAGGTATTCAGAAAGTGATTAACTATTCATTCTAGGTGAAGGCGGTATATTTTTTTCCTCAGTGAACAGTTTGGTCACCCTGGTGTTCGAAAAATGCAAAATTTAATTTCTCCTAATTATTATTGGCCAGATATCACACAAGACATTACCAATTTTGTTAAATATTGTGATACTTGCCAGAAAAACAAAAAAACTAGACAGAAAAAATTTGGCATATTACAAGTTATGCCCACTACAGATCAACCTTTTGAATATCTGTCTGTTGATACTGTAGGAGGGTTCAATTATTATAATTCTACAAAAAAATATCTCCATATTATAATAGACCATGCAACAAGATATGTTTGGGCATTTCCTTCCAAAAGTGTCACTACAGAAACTTATACAAATTGTCTAAAACAAATCTTCAATATCAAAATCCCTCAACAATAATTCTGTTTTAGTAAGATTTCAAGTGTACAGTCCCCTCAAAAAATACTAAGTGACAGGAATGCTGCTTTTACTTCTTCAAGACTCAAAAAATTCCTGCGAAATCATAATATTAAACAACGTTTGACCACTGCCCATCATCCACAAACGAATGGGATATGTGAAAGAGTAAATCAGACAATAGTAACTAGATTAAAATGTAAACTCCACCACCTCTAATATTCCCTGGACTAAGCTTTTAACTAAAGTAATTAATGAATATAATAATACACCACATTCTATTACTAAATTTCCACCTGCTTATTTACTTTTTGGCCAATTACCCTATGACTCCCCATTACAACAAAGTTCTTATCCCCCTTTTCAGGAACCCCTTAAGATTGCTAAAGCAAGAACTGATGAGTTTCATTTAAAAAATAAAAAAATATTATGATAAAAATTATGTCGAACCAAAATTTAAAATTGGGGATCTAGCTATCTTAAAGATAAAAATACACGCTTTTTTATATAATTACGTCATTTGCATATGCTAAAGCAATAATGTTTTAAGATCTATTCTGAAACGAAATCTATAGAAAAAGTGTAAATATGACGACGTCATTATCAAATAATACACATTTAAAGAATACATCAAAAAAGATCAATATTTAATAAGCAGACTGTATCTCTAATGATTAATATGGCTTCATTTGTTTGCTTATAATAACTCCATGTTTTATCGGAAATTATTCATTGGTATTTCTTGTTGATTTGGGAAAAAATTTAACCTTGGATTAATAAATCTGCATTCTTCCAGCTGTGCTGTTTGATACGAATTAAGTAAAAGCGGACAAAATAACTCACACAACTATTATTTTATTCAAGTACACTTTTCTAAAGAGATAGTGTTGTATCTTAAAATAAGTTTGCAATAAACTAAACATAATTTAATTCATAATAAAAAAAGAAATAAAGTTAGAATTCACCAGGTTTTAACAGAGACGATATTTTTAATATAGCACACACTTAAATTTACGTTTTGTTTAACTTTTCATAAGAAAATGGCGACGAAAAGATACAATAATGTGCATTTTTGTGTCTTTACTATTAATAGAAATAAAGTACTTTTGTTGCCATATTCAGAAAAGCTGCATTAAAATCTAAAAATTTAATGTGTCAAAAATAAATTTTATAATCGAAGTTTTCAAATAAATTGTATTTAAAAGCGCTTACTTTTTCCTATACGATGGTGTAAAATCTGAAAATAGTAGGATGCTTAGAAGATTAAAAAAAATACAGTAGCAAAATTTGCAAATCCGAAATTTCACTTCGAACTTAAAAGTGTTGGCTTTCTCAAAATGACGTATGCGTTATGCGCAAGAAAGTTTTCCCTTATAATACAAAAAATTAAAAAAACTAATCATATGTCCCACTATCTTTATTTATATTGTTATACATTTTAAAGAATCTGAATTCCCGCTGAAAAGAATTAAGAAAGAGAACAAAAGTTCCATGCACTTTGAACGATTCCAACAAATAATATTACAAACAAGTTATGTATCTGTTATTACACCAATAAAATGTATATTAAGAAACATAATACAACATTTATTTCGATTGTTAACATAAGATATAGATAAACAGTGAATAATGATTGTCACCCCCCCCCCAAAAAAAAAAATAGAGAGAGAGAGAAATCATTCTCATTATGTTGATTTTTTTAAAGGTATACTTAGAATCCCTGTTTCTGTTATATATATATATATATATATATATATATATATATATACATAACAGAAACAAGGGTATGTTACCTATAACCATGTATATACAGCCATACATGTATACATGTATCTATATATATATATATATATATATATATATATATATATGTATATATGGTACTACTTTGTTATCCCGTAGACCAAAATATTATGGCCAAATTATAAAATTAATTGCCAATAATGGATGATCATGAATGTCAATTCAATGACATTAAATAGGATACACGTGTTTAAAATGTCATTAAGTGATTTTTATTTCGACTTTTTATTTGTATTTTTATTAATATTCTAATAATTATTATTTTTATTATTATTTAAAATAAAAAATACGTCAATATGTATAATTTGGCTATTCGTTTGGCGATTTGTATAATTTGGCAAAATCGGTCGACGGGATAACAGAGTAGTGCCATATATATATATACAAAAAAAAACTTGGTTATAATGATATCTAGGATAATATTTTGAGGTATAATTTTAAAATGAAACGAAAAAATGTCATTCTTTAAACATGAGAGTTTAACTCTAAAAATACACCATTTCGGTAACAGATTTGCCGATAACTATTGCTGCTGAATATCAGTATATGGTACTATTTTATTATTCCGTCGACCAATTTCACCAAAGTTTAGAATTCGACAAACTATTTTTGAAATATACAAATGGGAAAATGTTATCGTTCTAAAATTTATGTTATTAAAATAATGACTAAAAACGTCCCTAACAAATATCTTTACATTAATGATTTCTTTCATTAAGAGTTTAGAGACATGCCGAAGATAAAATTTCATTTATTTAGATGATTTATAGTTTAAATGAAAAAAGAAATAAATAAAATAAACCGATATTTTTATAATACAGCATTTGTGAATAAAATTAAGTATTTTAAATAAAAAAATGGAATTTAATAAGTGACATATAAAAAAATGATATTGATATATTGTAAGAAGTTAAATGTTCTTTGTTTTGTCAAAATACGTAGGCAGACATAACTATAAATCTCTAAATATAATAAATTACAATATTTTTTTCCCTTTCGATACAATGAGGTGATGGTTTATTGACCTAAATTTTATTTTAAATTCATAAAGAACAAATAAATAGGTAAAGCATTCAAAAAATACAAATAAGACGTCAAATTAAAAATGAACTTGATCTGGGAACAAACACGTATAACTTGTTTAATTTCAAGTGAATATGATATTTAAGATCATTCTTTATTGTCATTTAATCTTTTAGTCAGTCGATATTTTTTGGTCAATCGAATAACCAAGTAGTACTCCATATATTTACATATTACGGCCACAGACAATTTCTTGAAGTATCATAAAATTTAGAAATGCATAATAAATTTCAATTTAAATTAATGATTCTTCAATGGGTGCAAAAAGCCGTCCATCTTCATTGAAAGCAATTGGCACAGTTACATGGAAACTGTACGGGAGGCATATTTCAGATGTGTATATTGCTGGGACGATTACTGTTTCTAAACCAATAGGAGACCGTCATTATCACGGTCAAGTACAAGCCCACACAGTTTGATTGACAGGAACTCGTGGACAATTGATCGTGTGTGTTTATTATTTATTTGTACTCGGATTGTTTGAATTTGTACTCGGTAATTAAAAATTAAAGGTACGAAATATTTTTTTTTTTTTTCAAAATGACTGAATTTTATTTACTTCAATTAGAAATTATACTTCCTCTGATCCTGAAATAAATAAATAAATAAATAAATAAAAATTAAAGTAAGAATTTTGCTTATACGGATATTTTCGCAGAATACTTTTTTTCCCATTTGTTTAATATATATATAAATCATTTTGGAACGATATTTAGAATATTAAAAGGGTTTGAAATATTTTTTTAAATGTCTTATTTATTAATAAAAGACAGCCTCCAATAATTTAAAAAAAAAAAAAGAAAAAATCACCAACGGACTCTCGGCCCGCAATGGACTCGAACCCATATCCTCCGGTTTCAAGCTCGACGCTCTAAGCATTCAGCCAGTCACCTCACGTTCATCCGCAACAGATTATCGTTATAATTAGCACCGTCAATTTGTCCACGAGTTCCTGTCAATCAAACTGTGTGGGCGTGTACTTGACCGTGATAATGACGCTCTCCTATTGGTTTAGAAACAGTAATCGTCCCAGCAGTATACACATCTGAAATATGCGTACGGGACAAAACATGAAACCAGGTTGGTATGTGGTCAGGAAATAATACACTCAAAAAAGACGAAACTGAAAATATTTTCTTTTAAAATATACTTGGAATAATATAAAGAGGATTAAAGAAGTATACCTGAATTGAGCCAACTTATGAAAAATATTGGATCGGCTCACAGATATTTTGGTATAGTACAATTAGTTTGTGTTTATTTGAAGGATGGCCAGCTGGTGAAAGATAGGACATTTAAGTCAAGCTATCATGTTTTAAGATAGTTGCAATTTTTTAAAATCATATTCTCATGTGTTTATTATATAATGACAATAATATTTATTCTAATATCATCATATCATGAACATGACAACAAATTGAAACAGCAGAAAAGTAATTTTTAATGTAAAAAACATTGTAATGTAAAAAACATTGATGTAAAAAACATTTACATCTCACTCATTTACGATTTATAGGTATCAGTTGAAGTATTAAAACGCGCGGTCATTGACAAAATAAATTTTGTTCTAGGGAGAAAAATGAATAATAAAATAATAATGAAATAGAACAAAGTAAATTGGGTACTCTAGAATTCAATATTACTGGATGGGCTCTGAAGCCGCAGGCCCATATTAGTTGGAGCCACTGTGTACTGGTATTCAACAACTTTTTTGACTGTGTGATTTTTTACCACTTGTCACCCTGTAAACGAACAGCCAATAGTAAAAAAAGGCATCGACGAATCAAACAAGAGAATGGCGCAATCAGAAGAAAACAGATTAGAATTGAAATATATAAGAGTGTCATACTATACCAAAATAATGTGATCGCTTTCTATCATTTTGCATATCATATTATCTATAATATTATTAATATTTTCAAGTAAATGTAAAAACAAATGCTATATTACACATTTATTTAATAATCCTACACTAGCAGTAACACACCATTCTGCTTTTGTATCTATTATAGAATTACGTTAGGAAAAAAAGAAAACTTTGGAATTTTGTTTGTATTTATTAGAACAGTAAAAGTTATTTTTCATTTGTTTAACACATTTCAATATTTCTTGAAACAATCTTCCCAGGTCCGACGGATCTCAGAGAAATATTTCAGTCAATCATTTGCTAATGTGTCTACGTTTCGGGAAAACAAGGCCAAGCTCGTTGTCAGTAATCCAATTTCATGCAAAGCACATTCATATATTTATTCGATAAATATCTAAATTTATTATCCATTTAAACTTAAATTAAAATTTTAATTATTTATATATCTTCACATAAAAAAAGTAAAACAAGTTTTATAAAGATGTAGGCATAAATTTGTATATAGCAGCCGCTTAGTTTATATATTTTTTTTATTTTCATAAAGCACTTATTTATGCAAAAAAGCGATTTTTAATATCGCATACGTTTTCAAATTAATGTGTGTTTTTATGTATTGTAATCATGATTAAATATATGCTAAATTAAGTATACAAACATATTTTTAATTTTAGACATAATTTTTATTTTTCTAATATATCTTTATAATACTTTAGTCCCTATTAATAAGTATTGTATCAAAATTAATATTTAAAAATTTCTTTAGACTAGACAACTAAAATTTGAAATATTTTGTTACATCTGTTCTTAAGTTTAATACAAAAGAATGGATTGTAAGGTTATGTAATAACTTGAATAGGTGATAAGCTTTATAATCAAAGAATATTTTATCCCAGTATTATCCATTACATCCATTTATACGGCGATGTTTGCAAAGGAAACTTTTCTGCTCATAAATATTTGATAACGTCAATTTTGAAGTAATTCATCAAAACACAGCATTAATATTTTTTTTGAAAACATATAAATTTTCATCAGTATTAAAACTTTCAAAATAGTATAATAACGGTTAATACATTGTGTTGATGAATTATATTTTCTTTAGACATTTTCAAGATGCGATATGTTATGTGTCGTACACTGTTAAAAAAAATTTGAAATTCACGAACATTTTATTTTCCTGAATTTCACAGAAAAAGTCCCTTTTCACAACAAAAGGGCATTTTCCGTTACAAAGCAGAAAATTCCACCATATTTCCTGAAAATAACAAAACGGATGGAAATAGACACAAAAACCGAGACACTTCGTTGTGAGGGGAGTTCTATGGCCGAGTGGTCAAGGCATCACACAGCTAAATAGCTGCGAGCGCAGATTGTGGGTTCAGATCCCACTGGCACCATGGAATAGTGAAAACATAAAAAATCCCTTTTAAATTACATTTTTTCTGTTTTTTTTTTCTCTTATTTCTTATTAAAAAATCTTTTAATTAATTAATAAAAAAATAAATAAATAGCGTGCGACAATTTCAAAAAATTGTCCATGACATTATTTTTGTTACAAAAAAAAAAAAAAAAAAAAAAAAAAAAAAAAAAAAAAAACTGTTAATAAAAATGTTAATAAAAATGTTTTTCATTCATTCATTCATTCATTCATTCATTAAAAAAACAGTGGTTTTAAACAGTGATTTTTTTTATTTAAACTATTTAAAAAATTTAAATTGATTTATAAAAACTATTATCATGCATCAGACTAAAATAAAATAAAATAAACCGTTTACAAATATTCTCAGGAATATACTACCTTTGACAATAAAGTTCGGTAAATGAATTCAGAACGACATAACTGGCAACACTGGGAAAACAAAACGCTGTACCTGCATAGAGGCAAGTGTTGACCATCTTCCACCAGCGTTGTTCAGTTGAGCATTGTTTATGTTCTGTAGAAGACGTGCTTTACTAAGTGCTTGTTCAGTGTGTTGATTTTTAAATGGGAACAGGAAAATAAACGAACAAAAGATCAGTTTAAAGTTTGATTTTAAGTTTTGCAAGACATGAATTTCATGAGGGACAAGAAATTCATGAGGGGATGTGCAAATTGAACATCCACCATTCTCGCCAGATTGCAATCCTCCATACTTATTCCTATTTTCACGGCTCAAACTCTCTTTGACCATATTGCTGAGATCCAACGAAATGTAAGGAAGTTTTTGAACTCCGTTCCAAAAGAAGGCTTCTTGCGAATTTCCAGGACATGTATAGCAGATGTCAGTGGTGCATAGTTATGGGAGATGAATATTTCCAAGGATGGTACGGTTACTTTCATTAGTATTTCATCTACATTAATGTTACAGGGCTATTCTCCGAACTTTATTGTCAGAGGTAGTATTTGAAAGGAAATCTTTAAAAAGCACAACGGATTTTCCACTAACTCATAAACGACATACTTTGTACAATTCGGCATCAGCAGCTTTGGCTCCGAGTTCGATCCTCAGGAAGGCGTGCACTAAATTATACAATAAATAATAATAATTAAATAAAATAACATAGCCGCTTAAAATCACTCGGTAACTTCAAATTCTTTGACGATTAATCGATTCATTAATTTAAAAATATATATTAAATTATTATCATTAAAAATCAAACTTTGTAACAGAAAGTTACTGCTTCTTCAAACGAAGTTTTCCTTTCTTGTATTTCCCACAACGGAAAATCGACTAACAGGACGGTCAAAGTTCGGCTACTTTGCTTCCGGTAGTTTCACCGTGAATTCACAGATTTATTTTTAACAGTGTAGATCGTTATGTAATTGTGCCCAGTACAATAGCAATATTTTAGTTTATGCATTAAATGCTTCGTGTCAGTATATTGTGTTATTTTTTTGCTTCATAAATAGTAAGTAGAATCAAAAACTGTAAAATTAATTAGGTAAAATACGATAATTTATTAAAGCAGCTAATGTAATTTCTGATAAGATGGAAAAAGAAAAGCAATCATACAGTTTTATATGCAATACAATATACCATAAATTCTAAGAAAATTAAAAATTAAAAATAACAAATATGATGTATTTTTAAAACGTCTAAATGAAGCTGTCTGAAGCTTTCATATCCTTTAAAACACATTATAAACACTTGTATCAAATTTCAGTTCTAAATACGTAGCCTGGGCATGTAAAAATTCCTGTCAATGAAAATTGGCACATGACTTTTGAACGTTTACCAGAAATCGAATATAAGCGTGTAGAATATCGTTTCCTGCCTCCATCATTTCCCAATTCAAAATTCTAAGAACTTTTTACGAACTCTCTAACTGTAAGTCATAACTCTGACTGTTAAAATATTGTGTGAATGCGTATTAAAGCTAAATTGATGGGCGGGTGGGGGTATCTAAGTAATCTTCCCCATTATTTTGCAGCAGTATTTTTAAAACTGTGCTTCAAGACAGTTTCACGCTGTTATTAACCGTCTCAAGAATTCCGAATTAATGATTATACTCACATATATTTATGTAATTATGCACTAATAATATTTCCAAAAATTTCACTGTTTTGAAAAAAAACATACTTGCTGAATGAAAATTATATCATCTGTTTATTTTTATTATTAGTTAAATTTTCCAGCTTTCACACAATCTTTCGTTTTAATTTGGTAATTGATTCACGAGTATTCAGTCCTTTCCCACCTAATCATGGATAATGGGGTGTATCACCAACTGACATGTTAAAAAAATGCTAAAAGCATCGTTTCTGTTTAAAATGAATAGTTACCAATAAATAGTATAATATGAAACTAATAACAGAAAATTCATATCATCATCTACTACATGTATGAATTATGTCTCAGCTTTGAATTAATCTTAGCTTTGTATTCCAATCGGAAGGTTCATAATATTTTGAAATAAATTACAATGTTAGTTTTTGAAGTTAAGTGTATAACACATTGATCTACATGAATTTGTTATAAAGTTATTTCCGAATATTAAAAATTCTTTTTTTAAACAATTTCATTAATTGAAAGCACTTATTTTTGTTTTTACTTATTTTATAATTTTGTTTTTGTTTATTTATTTATTTATTTATTTATTGGGAGGGGGAAATCTTTTCAATTCGATTTTCTAGTAGTTTTTTGTCCATTTGAATGTCCAGGTTCATCGTAAGAGAAAAAATATAAATTGCTATAAATAACTTAAATGTCATCACATATAGGTTACGCTTATTTGTTGAACTAAACTGTTTATGATTCATATGATTCGTATAATTTCATCTGACTGTGTTATTTTGTTACATTTTATATTTTATATAACTAGATTGAAAAAATATTTATGTATATGTATTAATGCTTCTACATTTTGTTTTTATATCAGTTTTTATTTATATATTAGTTATATATTAGTTATATATTTCAAGTGAAAAAAAAAAAAAATAATACTATCTAATTTTCAAAACAATATTAAAACGTCATCATTCATGATTAAGAAAATCTCATAAACTACATAAATTGTAAATATGCTGAGAAATGTTTCCGATTAGAAAAACAAAATTTATCTTTATGCAAGATATAATTTTGTCTTCTTACATGATATATTAAAAACATTTTATAACACAAGAAGCTTGTAAAGTTAGAAAAACTATTATTTTTAAAATGCTTTCTATAATTCATATGCATACCTTTCTCTTGACAGTAATTTGAATATATGTGGCTATCATGATAGGCGTGACAGAAATAAAATTTTGTGGTTTCAAGTACATAACAAAAGTATTCTGAAACCCTGTTAATTGTAATGACACTTAATGTGCTGCCGGGTATGTCAGTCATAAAATGTAACGCACTCATGAGGGATGGCTGCTGTTAAAATGGAAATGAGCTGCACCTCTAAATCGTAGTGTGATCGTTATTTTAAGGGAAATATGCATAATTAAACAGCATTATAACAGAACGTGCAATTAAGTTAAACAATGGGCATGTTAAAAACATTAATTCCCTGAAGGAAAACATATTTATCACTTCACCATTTTCCGAAAGTTATAATATCACTTACAGTATGATTTTTAATACAATCTTAAAAAAATATAATATATATATACATGTTACGGTTAATTTGATAAATTCGTTAATTATTAATAACAATCTGTTATTATTAACATAACAACCTGTCTTTTGGTAAATTTGATATATGTTGCATACGTTCAAATTTACTGGCTATTATTAATAATTACCGAAGACGTTCAATCAATATGATTAATTAAGCTTAGTAACGAGTATGCATTTTACAAAAATATTTACTATCAAAAGTGTTTGAATCTGATTAAAAAAATCGTTGTTAAAAGAAAATATCAGAAGAAGTGTTCTTTTAATAAAATTAAAAAAAAGTTTAAAATATTTGTTTTTATAATTACTGAATGGAATTGATAAAAAATTTCAACACTGATATAGTTAAATAATATATTATTTAGCTTTGAAATGCACACTTTTCGCAATGAACATTTTAACAAGTGATGTATACGAAATAAAAATTTTATGCTAAACAAGATGAAATTGATTGTATATACCAATATTGATTAGTAATTATAAATAATTACCAGTTAATTTCATAAATTTTCTTTAATTTATCATATTAATAAGTTTAGTTTGATATGATTTGGTTATAATTAATAATAAACTAATACTATTAATAATAAATGATTAACCTAATTGACCGTAACATGTATACGATGTAAAAGTAAATATTTGTGCAGTCTATTTAAAAAAATATATATATGATAAGATGTTTCATTTTAACCTTCAAAATAAAACAATAAATTGAAAGTAAATTTGCACTGCTACACTAATGTAATAAATGCAAACTATTCGTAATAAATAATAATAATAATAATAATAATAATAATGAAACGGGTAAAATGCATGTAATAATTTGTCATAAACCTACTGACCACAGACCTAAATGGCAAACTGTAATGTTGTTTTCTCTGCAATATATCAAAAAAAGATCTTTTTTCTAACATGAGATTACAAAAACTAAATAATAATTACATATAAGAATATAAAGTTTGAGAGTATCACATAATTTTTTTATAATTATATATATATATATATATATATATATATATGTATATGTATATATATATATATATATATATATATATATATATATATATATATATATATATATATATATATATATAGGGTCCCCGTTCTACCGCACAGAAGTCATGGCAAGCGAGAAAAAAATAATAAGTAAATAAATGTAGAGGATCCAATAAATTACTCGTTGGCTGCTGCAAATTACTTTATTAAACTGTAGTCATGAGAGAGGGAAAGGCTCCTTTTGCAAACTACCTTTAACCGAAATATCCAAAAAAATATTCCATCATTTACTTCAACAAGCCGTAAGTCGTACTCATCGAAGAAAAAAAAAACAAGAATCCTCCTTCTCACCTCGAGCATCCTTTCTTAAATCTAAAAGAAATTTCTAGAAAAATATCTACTCTCGAACCATCATATTTCCATGTAAATATAATTCATGTCCAGGGTAGAGATTTTATTCCACAGACGATAATTTTATTTTTAAAAAAATATTATTTAACTAATTTATAATCGACTCAGAATTTCAAATATCCCGTGCAAACGATATAGTTTTGCAGACGATTGATTTTAAGAGAAAAAGAAAAGAAATGAATTTATTGTTATGCACACATATCGAATGTTGAAGGAGGGAAAACAAATAAATAGATAAATAAAAATAATGATATTTTTGAAAGGTAGGGTTTTGGAATAAATTTAATAAGATTTCCTTAAAAAAGATTGATAAAAACATTGAAAAATGAGTTTTATTTGGAATATTAAGAAGTAAAGTTTAATTAAGAATATTTGTAATTTAGAGCCATCTTTTTTAAATTTACGCATACTAGAATAAATGATTTTTTAAGGCGAATTAACAATTTATATCGTTACCATTAAGATTAATAGATTAGATCTAGAAACAAGATTTTAATATAATAAGTTGAACTAAGTACGGAATATTGTTATAAGGAAATTAATATAGTATAAATGTTAATTTTGGCGAAAAAAAATTAACATTTGTAATATACATGTATATAGAAAAATAAGCAAATGCAAAAATAAATAAATAAATGAATAAATAAAAATAAAAATAAAAATAAACCTCTTAATCCAAATTGCTTACAGAAAATATGAATGAAAATCTCATCAAAGTAAAATGTTTAAATTTAAAAAAAAACGCAATTAGAATTCTTTTAGTATCGCCTCTTCAAATTTTATTAAATAATGAAGTTTCAATTTATAAAGAAGTTTCATTTTTCATGATAAAATGAATAAATATGCACACTCACTTTCATGAAATTAAATTCACAAAAAAATACATAAGTAGAATTAAAAATAAATAAATAAAACATAGTATTGATACTTTTATTTGGTAATTTATTTTACATTTTCATCGAATTTTCGTTTATTGAATATGTTCGGTCGTATTTATTCTGTACTTTTGGCAACGATTTTTATCGTCTGCATTTGTTTTTATGAGTTTAGAGTTTTTAAGAGAACGCAGCCATGAGCGGCTGAGTTGTGAGCTAGTTAAATAAATATACAGTTCATAGAGTTTTTCTTAAATATGAGTTTTATTGAGTATTTTAATTTTTTAAATGAGTTATCGACATAATTTGTGGTCCGCCGACCACGAAGGATCAGCGATAATAAAGTGCAACGCGTAAATTTCTGAATTATTCGAGTTCAAGAAGAAACGATATAGTTTCGTGCAGTGGAATTTTTAAAGTAAGTGAATGTGATTTTTCTAATCTGTACTGTTATATATAAATTTAAAACAATGTTTAAAGGAGCAAAAAAGGAAGATTTAAGGCAAATAGCCACTGAAATAAATTTAAATATTAATGATAAAATGACTATAGCTGATTTAAACAATATTATTGAAAATAGCGAAATATATAAAAATAAACCAGATTTTGTAACAGAAATAGCTAACACCATAATTGAGAGTCGTAAACATGAAGAACAAAGGCAATTTGATCTTGAAAAATTTAAACTTGAACGATCAAAACACGAATTTGAACGATCAAAAAATGAATTGGAATTAGCTAAAATTAAATCTGAAACTAAATCTTTTATTACTGAAAGTGAAGTAAAAATGGAATCGTTAGATCAAATAATAAAAAGTATTAAAACTTTGACTGTAAAAGTTCCAACTAAGCCTGAAGGATGGGGTTTTTTCTTTTCTTCTTTAGAACGGGCTTTCAAAACTAAAAATGTTTCGGAAGAAAATAAAGCAGAAATTCTGCTGAATTTATTAGGTGACAAAGCGTCTAACATTTTAACTTATTTACACGATACAGATATCGAGAATTATGAAAAATTAAAAGAAATAGTCTTAAAAGAATTTCAACCAACACCTTATTTTTGCCTAGAACAATTTAGAAAAGCTTTTAAACTACCAAATGAGACTCATGTACAATTCGCTTCACGACTGATGACCAATTGGAATTATTATCTAAATTTAAGAAATGTGTCCGATTTCGAGAGTCTAAAACAATTGATTGTGTCAGATAAATTATATGAAACATTAGATAAGGAGACTGCTTCTCACATTAGTGTGAGACAAGGAGATAAATGGTTTTTACCAGAAGAATTAGGACGTGAGATTGATTTATATTTTACATCACGCGGAAAATCTCTTACTGAGAATTTTAGTGTTAATCGAAAGTATAATCCCAAAAGTGTAAATAAAGTATTTTTAACTGATGTTAAAACATTAAACTGTATTTTGTGCCACAAACAGCACCATCTTTCAAAGTGTCCAGATTATTTAAAGTTATCTGTTAATGAGAGAGTAAATGTAATAAAATGTAACAAGTTATGTTTCAATTGTTTAAATTTACACCCAGTAGCCAATTGTACATCAAAGAACATTTGTTTCTGCAAGAAACGACATCATAAAACTATTCATTTTCCCAAAACAAATAATACATATATGAAAGAATATGTTTCTTCAGAACATAATATACAAGGTAAAATAAATGTAGGAGAATGTTCAGATTCAAGACTAGCAAATTATGGCACGTCAATGTTAAACGCTAATGCAGAAGAGTTCGTTCAGAAAACTTTTATTAGTAACTATTCGAATAAAAGGAATAAAGTTTTACTTTCAACGGTTATGTGTTTTCTAATTGATGAATCAGGATCTAAATATAGAGTAAAGTGTTTGTTAGATGTAGGCAGCGAGTCTAATTTTCTATCCCACCATTTAATAGACATGATGAATTTGAAAAAAGAGAGAACAAACATTTTAGTGTCAGGTCTAAATGATGCCACCTTAGTAATAAATCATAAAGTTAATGCATCAATAAGCAATAGAAATGGAAGTTTTATAAAAAATTTAGATTTCTTGATAGTTCCAAAAATAACTGCAGATTTAACCCCTTCGCGTCCAATTGAAATTTCAGCACAGGATTTCCCTAACGTAATATTAGCAGATGAGAGATTTAATATCCCAGAACATGTAGATATGCTTCTCGGAGCAGGAATTTTCTATGAACTTTTAAAACCGGGCCAGATTCGTATTAATAATTCTGATCTTATTCTGCAAGACACAGTTTTCGGTTTTGTAGTATCTGGAAGTTTTCCAATAGAGAATGAAAATAAAGTTCATTGTGGTTTAATAAAGAAAGAAACTAACTTAGATAAAACACTTCGAAAATTCTGGGAAATAGAAAATATCGAGATAGAAAAACCAAAAAGCAAAGAGACTTTAATTTGTGAAAAACATTTCATAGAAAATTATACCCGAGAAAAAAGCGGCAGATATGTTGTTAAAATGCCCCTAAAACAAGATCCAACTACATTAGGAAGTTCTAAACAGATAGCAATTAAAAAATTGAATTCTTTATGGAATCGCTTAGCAAGGGATCCCGAGTATTTAAGATTATATTCCGATTTTTTGAAAGAATACCAACAGTTAGGCCACATGGTCGAAGTTAACGAAAGCGAGGAAGAAAATGGATCCTATTACATTCCCCACCTTGGAGTGTATAGAGGAATAGAAAAAAGTATGTCAACACCTTTGAGAGTAGTTTTTAACGCCTCTTCTTTAACGACAAAAGGAAACTCACTTAATTCTATTCAGTATAATGGGGGTGTAATACAAGATGATTTATTCTCAATTATGCTGAGATTTAGAAAATATATTATCGCTTTCACTGCAGATATTCAAAAAATGTATAGAGCAATTTCTATTCATCCAGATCAAAGGAAACTACAAAAAATTTTATGGAAAGAAGGTATAAACGAACCAATAAAGAATTTTGAACTAACTACTGTTACTTATGGTACTGTTAGTGCACCCTTTTTGGCCATGAGAACACTACTTCAATTGTCTAGGGATGAAGAAAGCAAGTTTCCTTTAGCAGCACCCGTGCTGAGAGAAGACATGTATATGGATGACATCTTATCTGGATCTGATTCTTTAAGTTCTGCATTAGAGCTCCAAAATCAATTAATAGAAATTTTAAAAAGCGGAGGAATGTTATTACATAAATGGTGCAGTAATGCTCCACAACTTTACCAAACAAATGACAAGATATATCCTTTTGGTGATTCAGAAGAATCCAAAACATTAGGTGTCTTGTGGAAATCGAGAAAAGATTGTTTAAGTTTCGATGTAAAAATTCATGATGAGGTAAATGTCACTAAAAGACAAGTGTTTGTTTGATCCTCTTGGTTTAGTATCGCCTATTATAATTAAAGCGAAAATATTTATGCAGAAATTGTGGTTATTGCAATTAAATTGGGATGACTTGTTACCGGAAAAAGAAGCTAAGGAATGGGGAGAGTTTTCAGATAATCTACAGTTAATTAACAAAATTGAAATTAATAGGTGTATTTTATTGAAAAATGCTATTATAATCGAGTTACATGGTTTCAGCGATGCTTCCGAAGCAGCCTATGGAGCAGTAATTTACTGCAAATCAGTATCAGAATCTGGAGAATTGTCAGTGAAATTAGTGACAAGTAAATCAAGAGTTTCCCCCTTAAAGCAATTAACTGTTCCCAAACTTGAGCTGTGTGCAGCTGTTTTATTATCAAAATTAATTAAACGTGTGATTTCTGCTCTCAAGATCAATATAAACAAAATCTTCTTATGGTCAGATTCTATGATAGTATTGTCATGGATTAAAAAAGAACCGTACATACTAAAAACATTTGTTGCGAACAGAATTTCATCGATACAAGAGCTAACTGAAGGGATGCAGTGGCGACATGTTCCTTCTCAACATAACCCAGCAGACCTTCTAACAAGAGGAATTAATCCTGATAAGCTAATCTCAAATGAGTTGTGGTGGAGTGGCCCAATGTTCCTAAAAGGAAAAGACTATCCAAATACAACCATACCTGAAGCAGTTGATTCCAATGACTTTTCAAAAGAACTGAAAAACTTTAAAACTAATGACTTTAAAAACATGTCTTTTTTTACAGTTTCTAATAATACCTTTGTGCATGATATAATTGATTAAAGTAATAATTATTGTAAGATAATTCGTATTTTAGGATTTATTTTCGAGTTTCTTAACATTTAAATACTTTTGAAATAAAGTATTTCTGAGTTATTTTTGAGATAAAATATGAGAAATGAGATAAATTCTTGCATCATTTAGAGTAAATTTAATTTGAGTTAGATGTCATGAGTGTACATCACTATAATGAATGCAGAATTTTAGATGTTTGAAAAACAAAATGTAAAAATAAATGATTTAGTAATTATAAAGGAGGACAATGTTGCTATTTGCAACTGGCCTCTAGGTAGAATTGTAGAGTTTTTTCCAGGTAATGATGGAATTATTAGAGTAGTAAAAGTGAAAACACAAAGAGGGTTTTTTAAGAGACCAGTGTCAAAAATATGTTTATTACCCTTGGAAAAGTAATTGTTATTCATTTAATTTGCTATTTATTGTTTATTAGTATGTGTTGTATTATTTATTTAAAAAATTTCATGTGTAATAATGTATTATAATTGTGGTTGAATGAAAATCATTCAACGGGGGCCGGTATGTTCGGTCGTATTTATTCTGTATTTTTGGCAACGATTTTTATCGTCTGCATTTGTTTTTATGAGTTTAGAGTTTTTAAGAGAACGCAGCCATGAGCGGCTGAGTTGTGAGCTAGTTAAATAAATATACAGTTCATAGAGTTTTTCTTAAATATGAGTTTTATTGAGTATTTTAATTTTTTAAATGAGTTATCGACATAATACGATTTAAAAAAAGATAATAATAAAAAACCACATTAACAAGAATCAACTGATTTTTTCCAAGTGTGTATAAGATTTCTATAATTGTGTATGGATTTTCTAAATAAGTATTATTTAATAAAAACTATACAAAAAAATTTTATTATTTTCATTACTTTATCGCATGCATAAAAAAGAGAAAATTTTTGAGTTGAAATTGTAAACGTTTTGAAAATTTGCATTACTTATTCGTGCGAATATGTATTATGAAATAAAAAATGTATCGTAAAATAAATCATGCTGCAATATATATTTTCATTTATACTAATACAATGTGTTGCATAAACTTTTCTCAACTACAATTTTTGTTATTTATTGAATAATATTATTGAATTGTTATTTAACAAATAAACATTGGGCCATTCCATGAAAAAAGGTAAATTGATAGTCATTTTAAAAAGTTTGTGTAAATAAATATGTTTGGTATTTTCTGAATGGTAACATGTCAAATTTTATGTTTTGAGTAAGAATTTAAAGTTTGTCTTTTGTAGATTGGCAACACAACAGTTTAAAGATGGCGTGCATGTGCAAGCAAGTATGTTGAGTTTTATAATGCATTTTGAGTGAGTTTTTTTAAGAAAGAAAATCCAATGAAACTTTTGAAATCAACATTTTAGGTAAGTCTAATGTTCATTCTTTTTATTTCACTAAACTTAAAAATCTAGGATAATTTCAAATAATTATTACAGCACACACAATAAGCTTTGTTTCTGTGTCCCACACGTGACACAAAAGATGAATTTTTTAAATTAGGAGAAAAAAGGAACTCATTTATTTTGTTTAATTGGCATTTCTAAAGTAGTTTAGTGTAGTACACTTATCCTATGCTAGTTAAAAATTTGTGCCAAATTTTTATTTGGAGAAAAATATAAAAACAAAATTGTCCTGCACGTGACACCTTATGAGCAAGACGATTATTTTTGTTTTCTGAATGCTAAATAGAGATTTATTATAGCATAGGTTTAACAGTTTAATGATTATTTTGTCCTGAGAACATATTCTATGTAACTTACACGAAATTAAGATTTTTTTTTTACATTTTTTTTTTTTTTTTTTTTTTTTTTTTTTTTTTTTTTTTATGATAATTCAATTTTTTTCTTTTTTTTATGTTATGCTAATATTTTTTATTTCTATTTTTTTATAAATTTATTTTAATAAAATTTGAACACTTTGATAGTTATTTTTATTATAAGAACATATTGTTTTCTAGTAAGAATTGATCTACTTAATTTATAGGGGTTTTTTCTATATAATAAGAAGAGTCATGTGTTTAAGAACTTGTTATTATTCTGCAGAAAATAAATAATAAAACTGCTTATTTATATTCTGTTTTTCTAAGTTAAAATAGAATTTTAAAGTTCAATGTTTCTATGAAATTAAGTAAATTTAGACAAAAGCATTTATAATTGATAAAGTTTGTTATTTATTTAGCAGAAATGGAAAGATCTAAGTCTACAATAGTGCTAGAAGAATGAAAAAGACAAGGGAGAAAATGGTGCTATGAATCCTTCAGGAGCAATTATAATAAACATCTCTTTAGAAACAGCAACTTCTTTTAAGATGGGTGAATGGGTAGTTGTAAAATATGATGGCATTAATTATCCTGGTGAAATTATTACAAGCACCAATCATGATAGTATTGAAGTGTCTGTCATAATAAAGAGTGGTAAATTCTACAAGTGGCCACACTATCCAGATAAAATTCTATATTCATTTAAAGATGTGGTAAAGAAAATATCATCTTCCACTGTAACAAAAAATAGAGGTTGTTTCAAATTTATGGAAAACTTTTGCGTTTCTGTTTATACATTTACTTTATTTTATGTTTAAAAATGTCAATTTGAACATTTATTTTGTACAAAAAAAAGTTAAAATAAATATTATTGTATTGTAAAATGTATAATATGTATTTTCTTTTTTGTATTCCTTTATTTTCTGATTTTTGAAAAGGTTACTTGAATGATATTTGCAAATGTCCCACACGTGACAACCGTGTCCCGCACGTGACACTATACGTTATATTTTTTTTAGCAGTTTAAAAATTTATTTTTCAAAAAATGATGTTTACTTCATGAACATTAGACCTTTAGCTTCTAATATATATTTTTTCTTTTGAAATTACAAAACTAGTAGAGCAGAAATGTTAGCTGGATCATTGAGCAAATTACAAGTGGTTGACTTCAGATGTCTTGCACGTGACGCATGCAAATTAATTAATAACTAAATCATAAAACCATTTAGGAAAAATCTGCCCCTGCCTGAGATATTGCTATACCAAATATAAGCTTACAAAAATGTGTTTATTCCCGTTTCTGAAGAATTTTAAGCCATATAACACAATTTTGGTGGAGTTATGGTGTCTGATTGTCCCACACGTGATAGTGGAATGGCCCATTAGTATTTCACACAAACATAAATATGGATTTTTAATACTTTTTTAGGACTTTCTGTAATTTACACCAGGAAAACATAATCAGTACAAACATTTAATATATATATACATATATATATGTATGTATATTATAACCGCAATGTAACGAAATATTTCTGACTGTCCCTATAGTAAAACTATACACCGATTTTCCTAAAATTTGAAATGATTCGATAAAATTATGCAGCAATTACATATTTTAAATTTCAAATGATTTAGTTAGATAGTTTTTGCTTTGTTATATGCTGACAGACGGACGGACGGACCGAACGACATTTATAGGTGCTACGTATTTACATGCTCACGAACACACCTAAAAATGCAGAGGTTTATCTTCCGAACTTGAAATAGTGTCTTTATTTCAGTAACATTATACTTAGTACATAATTTCAATTTGTATTTATTTTACTTTCTATTTTAGACTTAAAAGCATGTATGATTTGGAACTCTTGGAAAATGCCACTTTTCCCATTAATCATTAATTTGAGCGAAGAGGTTCACTTATTGCCGTTTTATTAAGATTATTTATCTTTCAACAAAAAATCATAAGCAAAGTTAAAAGAAGTTGGATAAATTCTCAACTCTTTCAGATATACAATCTATGCAATTTCTCGGCTACTGTTAATTGATAAAAGGTAATAAATGAAATAATGTTTCAGCTCTAAAACCCTCGAGTGTCATAGAACTATATTGCGCATGTCCAAACAAAAATATCAATTTCCAACAAAAAGTGTATAGAGAATTGTGAAAACGGAAGAAAATTTTCCACGAAATTAAAAATATAGTTCATATATTGAAAAGTTAACATGTTTAATATAACAAGGTAGACTCCATCGAATTTAGGCGAAAGAAAATATTTAAGAACTAATAGATAAATTATAGTAAACATACAAAAAATCTCACTAGAAAAAATGCATCTTATATCAGCAAGTTTAACTCTTAAATAAATGATATTTAAAGTTAGCAAAACATACAAAACTCAGTTTTAGAAATTATTAAAATTAAACATTAATGTAAGCAGTTCAATTTATGAAGATCTGTTATTATGAGAAAGTTATAAATTAAGACACTTATACATGTTATTCCAAATTGAAAACAGCAAAATTTACTCCACTTTGACTGAATTAAAAATTTTTATCACCATGGAATCAAAACACGAAACCCTTTTCACCGACTCATAATTTTCATATGCACAAATCATATCCGTTTTCACCTTTTTACATTAAATAAAGATATTCTAATTTGATCATTTTAAAATCATTTAAATTCAAAACTTGAAGTTTGGATATCCATTAGCTGAAGCAGATACTAAATTACTTATATTAATTTAAGTATAAATGAAAATTTCTGAAATAATCTCCATGCAATAAATACGACATACAATATCTTTGTGACTCACATAAGAGGAAAATGATTTTTTTTAAATATAATATCGAACTCGGATTATTTCAAAGAACTATTTTATTTCCTTGTTTAACTCGACGAAAGGAATTCATCCAGAAAAGTATCATCAAGTTATGTAACATACTTCTCTTTTTTTTTTTTTTTTTGAATAATGACTTTTGATCCCAACATGCGCACTGTATGCCACGGCACTTCCCTAAAGACACTCTAAATTTCTTTAAAGCATTGTGTTTTATGAGTGTGTCGTTTTGATTACGTTATTTCTGAAAGAAAATTATTTTCTCCTAAGAAGTATGGGAAAGCAGCTGGGGTCCAAACTTATACATACCATATTTCAGTCATTATTTCATAAGCAAATTGTATATCAAATGATTTATATGCCTTCATTTCCTATAAAAACTCCATGTTTTATCGGAAATTATTCATCGGTATTTCTCGAAAATTCGGGGGAAAATTTAACCATGGATTAATAAGTTTGACTTCTTCCAGCTGTGCTGTTTGATACAAATTAAGTAAAAGTGGACAAAATAATTACACAACTATTATTTTATTCAAGTACAGTTTTCTAAAGAGAAAGTGTTGTATCTTAAAATAAGCTTGCAATAAACTAAACATAATTTAAGTCATAATTAAAAACGAAGTAATGTCAGAATTCACCAGGTTTCAACACAGACGATATTTTTAATATAGCACACATTTTAATTTATTTTTTGTTTAACTTTTTATAAGAAAATGACAGCGAAAAGATACAATAATATGCATTTTTGTCTTTTTACTATTAATAAAAATAAAGTACATTTGTTGCCATGTTCAGAAAAGCTGTATTAAAAAAAAAAAAAAAAATAATGTATCAAAAATAAATTAAGATGAAGTTTTCAAATAAATTGTATTTAAAAGCGCATATTTTTTTCCCTATAAGATGGTGTAAAATGTGATGCTTAGAAGATAAAAAAATTGCAGTTGCAAAATTTGAAAATCCGAAATTTCATTTCGAACTTAAAAGTGTTGGCATTCGCAAAATGACGTATGCGTTATGCTCAGGAAAGTTTTGCCTTCATAATACGAAAAAAATGAAGGAATTAATGAAATATCCCATTATCTTTCTTTATGTTTTATAAATTTTAACGTGTCTGAATTCCCGCTGAAAAGAATTAAGAAAGAGTACAAAAGTTCCATGCACTTTGAACGATTCTAACAAATAATATTACAAACTATTCATGTATCTGTTATTACGACACTAAAATATATATTAATGAAACATAATACAACATTTATTTCGACTGTTAGCATGAGATATACATTAGGGCGGAGCGTAAAAAACTTTTTTTCGAAATTCTTTTCTCCCTAGCGCGGAAAAGTTGTCTAGTGGTATCAGTAATATATCCACAAAGTTTTAAAACAATCAATAAATATCTTCCGGTTCCACTTTTGGGTCAAAATATGCAATTTTAGCCAAAAATGTTGTATTTTTTCACATTTCAGTAATATTTTAAATTTTCAATTTTTTCTTCGCCCTAGTGCGGAAAAACTGAAAGAGTACATGAGGAACACAAGTCCAAAATATTAGAGTAATTAAAAAATACCTTCTGGTTCTACTTTGGGTTCTAAATATGGGAAATTTGTTGAAAAATATACAAATTTTAACATTTTAGTCATTTTTTTTTATTTGTCAATTTTCTATTCCCGCTGGCATGGAAATGTTCGAAGAATATGCAAGAAACATGAGTAAAAACTTTAGAATAATAAATAAATATCTTCCATCTTCCTTTTCGGGGTCTAAAAATGTCAAAATAGCCAAAAAATATGTAACTTTTGACATTTTTTTTAGAGATTTTTTTCTTATCAATTTTCTCTTCTTGCTCGGAAAATTCGGAAAATAATATGACAAAGATAAGTGTAAAAATTTTAAATAATTAATAAATATCTTCTTATTTAATTTTTATTACTTAAGCTGGCAAATTTATGGCATTAATGTACTCAAAAATCATAGAACAATCGAATTAAAAGCGATCTGAGGGAAATTCCTCTAATAAGTTCAGCTTTCTGTTCGTTTACTGTAGTGTTACTGTTGGTTTAGTGCTCCGCTCGTGGTAGGTTCTTAATGAGATATTCAATTTTAGCTTCTGTATGTTATTGAAAAATATTACATCTGAAATTGTTTACAAAATTTAAATTTTTAATACTGTGTTGAACTCATAGTGTGCATAGAAAATATTACAATATCACAATTAAGGCGCAGTATACACGAGATTTTTCTCATCCCATTTTTTTGGGGATCCTACTGAATTAAGAACTGGCGTTCTACCAACTTATGAACATATAATATACTTTTTTGTTGGTGAGAAATGAATCGAAATATAATTAAAAATCTGACCCAACTTTGGCGTGACAGCGGATTATGGGCTGAAATGGTTGAAGCAATTTAGCAGGCTCCTCAGTTCCAACGATTTCTAGGTCAAGAATAGCCCAAATAATTAGTTCATATAATGATAAATACAAGAGTATAAAGAAGTATAATACTAAAGAACAGACGAAGTCAAAATTGAAAATTTTCTTATTTGAAGGGAAAAAAAATGCCTGTTAGAAATTTTTTCTTACAAGAGTACATCCTAGAACGATGTAAATGCCCACGTGATATAAAAATTCCAGAATTGGAAGACAGGTTTTTTTTTTGGTTCAAAGAACGTCAAGGAAATTGTTGATAGACCCAACTGATACATTCGGAAACACGGTGCACAACACGGAAACTTAATAAATGAATGAGCAGGCTCGAAAAAGAATAAGAAAGTTTCAGAAAATGGTATAAAATGGAAAAAACAACCACTACTGCTTCATGGAAGACTTAGAGTTATTTAAATCTTTTAGTCTTGTTGATGAACAACTGTGTCACGATCTTAATGATAAACCTTTAGTTTCATTGCATTCGAATATAAATACTATAAGTATATCACGCGTCGTCCTGCCCTAGCCAGAACTTGAGACACAATACGATTGTCCGACCGAGTTGCAGTATCAGTAACAGACGCATTTCTTGAAGACTTGCGAGTTGTGACACGTGACGACATGTCCAAAGTTATAGACAGGCATAACACAAGCAGAAAAAGAAATAAATATCGCATGAAATGCCAAGTCCAAGATTAGAGTTTCATATCCACCAGTATCTTGAGAAGATTGTATTTTGACCGTCGAAAAGATCAAACTTTAATTCAGAAGAATATTGAGGGAACGCTCCATGAACAAAGACTGCTTGAAGAATACTGGACACTTATAGAAGGACCTGGCTGCGATTATATAGGGCAAGTGTCACCAATAACCTCTTCTGCTATGTTTCTCATATGATTTTCCATACTTTCCGCTCCATCAAGAAGAGAAAATTGATAAGAAAAAAATCTCTCAAATATGAAAAGTTACATACTTTCTGGTTGCGTTGACATTTTTAGACCCCGAAAGAGAAGACGGAAGATATTTATTTGTTATTATAAAGTTTTTTACTTATGTTTCTTGCATATTTTTCTAACATTTCCATGTCAGCGGGAATAGAAAATCGAAAAAAAAATGACTAAAATGTAAATTTGTATAATTTTCGACAAATTTCACATATTTAGAAACCAAAGTGGAACCAGAAGATATTTTTTAATTACCTTAATATTTTGGACTTGTGTTCCTTATGTACTCTTTCAGTTTTTCCGTACTAGGGCGAAGAAAAAATTGATAATTTAAAATATTACTGAAATGTGAAGAATTACAACATTTTTCACTAAAATTGCATATTTCGACCCAAAAGTGGAACCGGAAGATATTTATTGATTGTTTTGAAATTTTGTGAGTGTATTACTGATACTACTAGACAACTTTTCTGCACTAGGGAGAAAGGAATTTCGAAAAAAAGTTTTTTACGCTCCGCCCTAATATACGTACACAGTGAATAATGATAGTCACCATCCCCGCAAAAAAATGTTTATACAGAAATCATTCTCATTATGTTTCCAGAATTATTTTTAAAATTAAGATGTACTTAGAACCCTTGTTTCTATTATATATATAATATTTATATACGAAAAAATTATTTATAATGATATCTAGGATAATATTTTCAGGTATAATTTTAAAATGAAACGAAAAAATATCATTCTTTAAATATGAGAGTTTAACTCTAAAAATACACCATTTCGAACACAGATTTGCAAGTAACAATTGCTGCTGAATATCAGTATATGTTACTACTTTATTATCCCGTCGACCAGTTCCGCCAAATTTTAGAAATCGACAAACTATTTTTCAAATATACAAATGGGAACATGTTCTCATTCTAAAATTAAAGTTATCAAAATAATGACTAAAATGTCCCTAACAAATATCGTTACATTTATTATTCCGTTTACTTAGAGTTTAGAGATATACCAAAGATAAAATTTCATTTATTTAGATGATTTATAGTTTATGTACTTAAATGAAAAAAGAAAAAAAATAAAGAAATAAAATAAACAGATATTTTTTATAATACAGCGTTTGTGAATAAAATTAAGTATTATAAATAAAAAAATGGTATTTATTAAGTGACATATAAAATGATAACGCCATATAGTAAAAAGTTTAAATTTCTTTGTTTAGTCAAAATGCGTAGGCACACATAACTACAAATTAACAATAATAAAATATATATCTCTAAATGTCATAAATTACAATATTTGTTTCTCATTCGATATTATGTGGTGTAGGTTTATTGACCTAAATTTTATTTTAAATTCATAAAGAACAAATAAATAGGTAAAGCATTCATAAAAATACAAATAAGATATCAAATTAAAAATGAACTTGATCTGGGAACAAACACTTATAACTTGTTTAATTTCAAGTGAATATGATATTTAAGATCATCCTTTATTGTCATTAAATCTTTTAGTCAGTCGATATTTTTTGGTCAATGGGATAGTCAAGTAGTATTCAATATATTTACATATTACAGTAACAAACAGCTTCTTCAAGAAACATAAAATTTAGAAAAGTAAATTTCAAATTAAATCAATCATTCTTCAATGGGTGCAATGTTTCTTCTATCTTCTATGAAAGAAATGCCAGAGTTACATGGAAATTGTACGCGAGAAACCAAGAAACCAGGGTGGCATGTAGTCAGGGAAAATACTTTAAAAAAAGCCGAAATATTTTCTTGTAAAATATACTTCAAATAATATAAAGGGGATTAAAGAAGTAGAGGTTATCTTTCACAAATTACTGGTAACAGCTTTTTTTTATTGTGTTTTTCTCTGACCACTTGTCACCCTCTAAACGAACAGCCAATAGTAAAATATATGGCATTTACCAATCAAACAAAAGAATGGCGCAATCAGAAGAAAACAGATTAGAATTGAAATATATAACAGTATCATACTATTTTAAAATAATGTGTTCGTTTTCTATCGTTTGGCGTATCATATTACCTAAACTAATATTATTATTTTCAAGCAAATGCAATTATGAATGCTTTGTTACAAATTTATTTAATAATCTCACACTAGCAGTAACATACCACTCTTCTTTTGCATCTACTATAGAATTACGTTAGAAACAAAAATAAAAAGAACAACTTTGGTATTTTGTTTCTATTTATTAGAACAGAAAAAAATATTTTTCCATTTGTGTAACACATTTCACAATTTCTTGAAACAATATTTCCAGATCCGACGGATCTAAAAAGAAATATTTCAGTGATTTATTTGCTTATATTTCTACGTTCTGGGAAAACAACGCCAAACTCGTCGTCAGTAATCAGGTTTCAATCAAAATACATCCATACATTTATTTGATAAATAATACCTAAATTTATTATCCATTTAAATTGAAATTGAATTTTTTTTAAATTTATATATATATCTACTCAGGAAAAAAGGAACAGGGTCTCATAAAATGGTAGATATAAATCTGTATATAGCAGCCGCTTAGTTTATATAATTTTTAATCATCATAAAGCGTTTATTTATACAAAAAAACGCTGCTTATTATTGCATACGTTTTCAAATTAATGTATGTTTTAATGTATTCAAATCATGATTAAATATATTATAAATTAAGTATACATAAGTGTTTTTAATTTTAGACTTAATTAATTTTTATTTTTGTAATACATCTTTATAATACTTTAGTTCCCAATAATTAGTACTGTAACAAAATTAATATTTAAAAATTTCTTTAGACTAGAAAACTAAAACTAGAAATATTTTGTTACTTCTATTCTTAAGTTTAATACAAAAGAATGTATTGTAAGGCTATGTAACGACTTGAATAGGTGATAAACTTTATAATCTAAGAATATTTTATCCCAGTATTATCCATCACATCCATTTATCACGACGATGTCTGCAAAGGAAACTTTTCTGCTCATAAATATTTGATAACGTCAATTTGAAGTAATTTATCAAAACACTGTATTAATATTTTTTAAATGAAAATATGTAACTTTCCATCAGTATTAAAACTTTAAAAATAGTATAGTAACGGTTAATACATGGTATTAATCAATTATATTTTTTTAGCTATTTTTAAGGTGCATTACATTATGTATCTTAGATATTTATGTAATTGTGTCAAGTACAATAGCAATACTTTAGCTTCTGCATTAAAAGCTTCGTGTTAGTATGTTGTGTTATTTTTTGCTTCATTAAATTGTAAGTAGGATCATAAACTGTAAAATTAATTGGATAAAATATGATAATTAATTAAAGCAGCTAATGTCATTTCTGATAAGATGGAAAAAGAAAAGCAGTTTTATATGCAATACAATAAGCCATAATTCCTCAGGAAATTAAAAAATAAAAATCTATACATATAATAAAACAGTAGGACCCGGTGTGTCTGTACATTGAAGATAATTGACAAAAATGGAGTCAGGGCGATAAAAGAAAGCCAATGAAACACAAAAAAAATTTTTTTGAATTTTTCGTCTGTCTGTCTGTCTGTCTGTCTGTCTGTCTGTTTGTTCGAGGTTATCTTCGTAACTACTGAATGGATTTTTATGCGGTTTTCACTAATGAAGAATGCACACTCCCGGGCAGTGTATAGGCTTTGTTTCATCAAAATCGGACAACAGACAAAAAAGTAACAAAAAGAAACAAAAGAAACTATTAGGTGCGCTGCTCACGTTTTTTAGTACATAACGTTTTTTAGTACATATAAAATCCAATAGATGTCACTGTGCGATTTTAAAACGCGCTATCGTTATGTTTTCGCCAGTCTACTTAAGTATGAGAAAGTTTCAAGCTGGCTGTCGTTGCATGTGGTTTAGTCGGTAGAACGTCAGTGCGCCATACTGATGGCCCGGGTTCGATTCCCAGCATGGAATTTTTTTCACTATGTTGGCATTAACGCCTATAAGCAATTAAAAGAATTTGAAATATTGTATTCAAGGCGAATTTTCTCTCTGGGAAAATTTCCTTGCATTAATATGTCAGTGTAATTTTTTTTTCGATTTAATTTTTTTTTTCGAAACTTTGTTTTTCTTAAAAAATTACAGTAAATATTTGATATTTCCCAACGTTTTTTGAATGATCGACTTGCTTTTTTTTTTTTTTTTAATGTATGTCTGAACCTTATCTAACTACTTCTTCAAGATTTCTTTAGATAAACCGACCAGCGTAGCGGGCGAAGGCCGCTAGTAATAAATATGAGATATTCTTACAAGCTGTCTGAAGTTTTCATATCCTTTAAAACACATCATAAACACTTACATCAAATTTCAGTTCTAAATACCTAGCATGGGGATGTAAAAATTTCTGCTCCTCTTTGTCAGTGGTACTATTGTCGCACATCAATCCGCCCATTGTCGCGTAGGGTATCTTGCGGAATGATTCCTCTTTTGTTATTTTCTCAACCTATATTCTTTTACCTGCCATCTGACGCATTAAGCTCTCTTGCACCGGCCAGGTATGTGATACGGGTTTTTATATTTATGCAGCTCACTGTCGCGATACTGGCAGCTTCAGCTTTACCTGAATTCTATTTTTAAGATCTTAATAAACGTGACCGGGAGGGATATTATGCTTTACAGACTTGGTTTTATTTTGCGAGCAGTCGCTCTTAGTAAAACAACAATAGGAATTTATGTAATTTTTTTTAACGAAATGGTATTAAAAATGATTTATGTTTTATGCTTACCATGATTCTTTACTATGTAAATTCTCACAAGGAAAACTATCGTATCTGTCAATGAAAATTGTCATATGACTTTCAATGTTTTACCTGAAATCAAATATAAACGTGTGGAATACAGTTTCTTGCCTCCAACATTTCCCCCATGCATAATTCTAAGAACTTTTCTCTAAATATCTGATTATAAGTCATAATTAAGACTGTTAAAATATTCTGTAAATGCGAATAGAGCTAAATTGAAGGGCGGGTGGGGTATCTAATTAATCTTCCCCATTATTTTAAAGCAGTATTTAAAAAAAAAATGTGCTTCAAGACAGTTTCGCGCTATCATTAATCGTCCCAAGAATTCCGAATTAATGATTATACTCACATATATTTATGTAATTAGGCGCTAATAATTTTTGCATAAATTTCGCTGTTTTTTTTTTTTTTAATACTTGTTGAAACTAAAGGTATGCCATCTGTTCATTATTATTTTTAGTTATATTTTCCAGCTTTCAACAAAATCTTTCGTTTTAATTAGGTAATTGATCATAGCATTCTCACTTAATCGTGCATAATGGGATATATCTTCAATTGACGTGTTAAAAAATGTTAAAAGCAGTGTTTTTGTTTAAAATGAATAGTCTTGATGAAACCAATTACAAAAAATCATATCATTATCTACTACATGTATGTCTTAGCTTTAAATTAATCTTAGCGTTCTATTCCAATCGGAAGGTTCATACTATTTTGAAATAAATTACAGTGTTAGTTTGTGGCAGTAAGATAATTTGTGATAAAGTTACATTTTTTTTTTTTTTTCAAATTTTGTGAATACGAATATTAAAGATGCTTTTTTAAAGAATTTCATGAATTAAATGAAAGGATTTATTTTTGTTTTTACTTATTTTTGTTTTATTTTATTTGTTTATGTATTTATTGGAAAGGGGAATATTTTCAATTCGATTTTCTAGCAGCTTATTGTCCATTTGAATGTCCAGAGTCATCATAAGAGAAAAAATATACTGCTATATGATAATTTAATAGTCATCACATATACGTTAAGCTTATTTGAAGTATTAAAATATTTATGATTGATATGATTCGTATTATTTCATCTGATTGAAGTTATTTTCATTACTTTTTACATTTTCTATAATTAAATTGAAATATGTATATAAATTCTTCTACTTTTTTGTTTTATATTAGTGTATATTTATATTAGTTATACAGGGTGTCCCTAAGCAAATGGTATATACGCTAGGGGGTGATAGAACACATCAAGACGAGAAATAGTAAATAGGAAACCAAGAGTCCCAAACGTTTTCCAAAGGAGATAGCCGCCATTAAAGTTTGGGGTCCAAAATTTCAAATACTCATAAAAAACGGAAAAATTGGTCGAATGATTTGCGATTTTCATTAAAATTATTCTTTATGATGGTATTTTCTTGAAAATAAATTATAATGATAAATTTCAAAAAATGCTGATAGAGGGCGCTTTAGACTTTGGAGTAAAGAACATCTATTTTAAGCTTAGACTTAAATTTTGAGCTCAAAATCTGAATAGTTGGAAGCAGTTAAGTAGCACATACTTAACTGTGTTCAGAGGGTTTTAAATTTCAAATGATTATAAGAAACGGAAAAATTGGTCGATTGATTTGCGGTTTTCACTAAAACTATTCTTTATGTCGGTATTTTATTGAAAATGAATTATAAAGATAAATTTCAAAAAATGGCGAAATAGGGCGCTTTAGACTTTGGATTAACGAAATAATCCATCCTAATACTATTTTTGCCGTTATATTTTGCATCTCATTAAATGTTTTCGTAGGCTTAGAATTAAACTTAAATTTTGAGCTCAAAATCTGAATAGTAGGGAGTGATTAAGTAGCACAAACTGAACTGTGTTCAGAGGGTTTGAATTTCAAACGAAACGGAAAAGTATAAAAAAAACGGAAAAATTAGTCGATTCGTTTGCGGTTTTTGCTAAAACTATTCTTTAAATCTGTCTTTTCTTGAAAAAAAATTTTAAAGATAAATTTCACAAAATGCCGATAGAGGGCGCCTTAGACATTGGAGTAGCATACAACTATTTTTAACCGTTACTTTTTTAATCTCATTAAATGCTTTCAAATGCTTAGATTTAAATTTTTTCATTGCGAGTTGTTAAGTAGCGCAAAAGTGAACTGTGTTCGAGGGGAGGGGGGTTAAATTTCAACACCTGAACACACTTCAGTTTGCGTTTCTTAACCCCTCCCAACGATTCAGTATTTGAGTTCAAACTTTAAATTTAAATCTAAGATTTCGAAAACATTTAACAAGTTTTGGAAAGCATTTAATTAGATACAAAAAATAACGGTTAAAATTTGTTGTTGGTTATTCTGAATTTTAAGGCGTCCTCTAACGGAATTTTTTGAAATTTATCTTTAAAATTTCTTTTCAAGAAGATACTGACTTAAAGAATAGTTTTATTTTAAACCGCAAACGAATCAACCAATTTTTCCGTTTTTTATTATCATTTGAAATTTGAACCCTCTGAAAACAGTTCAGTTTGTGCTACTTAACCACTACCAACTATTCAGATTTTGAACTCAAAATTTAAGTTTAAGTCTAAGTTTACGAAAACATTTAATCAGATGCAAAAATAAATGTAAAAAGTAGTTGTTCGTTACTCCAAAGTTTAAAGCGCCCTCTAACGGCATTTCTTGAAATTTATCTTTATAATTCATTTTCAATAAAATACCGACATAAAGAATAGTTTTAGGGAAAACCGCAAATCAATCGACCAGTTTTTTCTGTTTTTTTATAATCATTTGAAATTTAAACCCTCTGAACACCGTTAAGTTTGTACTACTTAACCGCTTCCAACTATTCAGATTTTGAGCTCAAAATTTAAGTTTAAGTCTAAGCTTACGAAACCATTTAATGAGGTGCAAAAAATAACGGCAAAAATTAGTTTTTCATTATTTCAAAGTCTAAAGCGCCCTCTATCGGCATTTTTCGAAATTTATCTTTATAATTTATTTTCAAGAAAATACTATCATAAAGAATAATTTTAGTGAAAACCGGAAATCAATCCACCAATTTTTCCGTTTTTTATGTGTATTTGAAATTTTGGACCCCAAACTTTAATGGCGGCTATCTCCTTTGGAAAACGTTTGGGACCCTTGGTTTCCCATTTACTATTACTCGTCTTGATGTGTTCTATCACCCCCTAGCGTATATACCATTTGTTTAGGAACACCCTGTATATTTCAAGTGAAAAATAAAATAAAGAATGAAACTATATAATTTTTAAATAACAATAAAACGTGAAAATTCACAATTAAGAAAATCTCATAAACTAAATAAATTATAAATATTTGACATATTTTTCCGACTAGAAAACGAAATTTGTCTTTTTACAAGATATAATTTTGTCATTATACATGATATTTTAAAAGTATTTTTTTACTCTAGAAGTCTGTAAATTTAGAAAAACTATTATTTTTACAATGCTTTCTATAATTCATTTTCATGCTTTTCTCTTGACAGTAATTTGAATATATGGAGCTATCATGATGGGCGTGACAGAAATAAAATTTTGTGGTTTCAAGTACATACCGAAAGTATTCTTAAACGCCTGTTAATTGTAATGACACTTAACGTGTTGGTAGGTATGTCAGTTCTAAAATGAAACGCACTCATGAGGGATGGCTGCTGTTAAAATGGTAATGAGCTGCACCTCTAAATCGTAGTATGATCATAATTTTAAGGGAAATATACATAATTAAACAGCATTATGACAGAACGTGCAATTGAGTTATACAATGGACATGTTAAAAACATTATGTTCACGAAGGAAAATATATTTATCACTGCACTATTTTCAGAAAGTCAAAACATCATTTACAGTATAATTTTTAATACAATCTTAAAGAAAAAAATAAAATCCATTTATATATATATATATATATATATATATATATATATATATATATATATATTACAGTTAATTATGATAAATTCGGTAATTATAATTAACAATCGGTTATTTTTAATAGAATGGCCACTTCTTTTAGTAAATGTTGCACAATGTTAAAATTTATTGGTTTTTATTAATAACTACCGATGAAGTTCAGTCAATATGATTAATTAAGCTTACTAACGAGTATGAACTTTACAAAAACATTTACTATAATACTTTGAATATTTAGTGCTTGAATTAACAGAAATCATTATTAAGAGAAAATATCAGAAGAAGTGTATTTTAATAAGACGCAAAAGACAAAAAAAATTAAAATATTTATTTTCATAATTAATGAATGGAATTGATAAAAATTTTCAACACTGACATATTTAAAGAATAAATTATATAGCTTTGAAATGCATCTTTTAGAAATGAATATTTTGATAAAAAATGCGCACAAAATAAATATGTCATGCAAAACGAGTTAAAATTAATTGCATATATCAACCTTGATCGGTAATAAAAGATATTTACCAATTGATTTCATAAATTTTTATAAATATATTATATTAACAAGATTATTTGGATATCATTTAGTTATTAGTAATAATAAACTAATATACTATTAATAATGAATGATTAATCTAATTGACCGTAATATGTATACGATTTAAATGAAAATATCTGTATATTCTATTCAAAAAACTTTGTAAGATGCTTCATTTAAAATCTGAAAGTAAAACAGTAAATTAAATTAAATTTCCACTGCTAATGTGATGTGAAAAGTACTAATTATTCGTAATAATAAAAAAAATAATAAAAATTAAAATGAAAAGCGTAAGGTGCTTGTAATTATTTTGACATTTATTTCACATTAATTTAGCACATTAATTATAATCATAATAATTTAATGTTGTATTCTCCACAACATATAAAAAGTATTAAAAAAAGATCATTTTTCTAATATGACATAAAAAAATAATAATTACATATCAGAATAAAAGCCTTGAGAGTATCATTTATAAGAAAACATTTTAAACCGGCACTATATTTTTTAAGAATTATAGATATATATATATAACCATTAATAGTAAACAATATTAACTATTTGAATTTAGTAGAAAAAAAACCATATTGAACATGAGGAAAAAATTAAATAAATAAATAAATAAAAAATGAATATAATAAAAATTTGTAGAACCAAAGCAGAATTGTCAAGTCCCAAATACTTCTGAACTGCAAATGAAGTGTGTGGTTTCAACTTCGTTTTAGCCATGAAAAAAAAATAATACGAATTTTGGGATACCAACGCACATAAAACCAAAATTCATTAAAGAAACACCAAGTAATCCAGTTTGGTTCAAATGTTCATATCTCCATTTATAGAAATATTTATATTAACGGGTTAAATCATATACATAAATTAAGAAAGAAAATTTGATGAATTTCTTTTATGATATAACCAGTTTTTAAGCTCCGGTTTTCCTGCGAAATTTTAAAACAGCTTAATGAAAAACTTAGCAAAATTCAATAATTTTCGCACTGTTGTTGAAGACAGGTTGAGTCAGATGGATGTTTCAACTGTAAATTTGATTGTTTTAAAAGACCATTTTCTTGGATCTTTGAGATTTTGATGCTGAGTTTTTGTTGGCCTCGGCTCCTTTCATATTTCTTTTTTTTCCACCAGGTCATGACGGGTTATTGGTGAGTATTCTTAACATGAAACCGGTTTAACCCGCATTACACTTCACAAGCCGTATGATCCGTCTCCAATGGTTTATTTTTCAAGTTTACTTTTCAAGTTATTTTCCATATTTGTATGAGTTAAGTAAAAATAATTTTGTTTCGTGTTTGATACTTTACTTTTGTTAGGTTTCAGGTTTGTTCATAAAGTATGTTGATTTTCTCTTGTTTCGTTTAAGAAATTTTATTTAATAAATTTTATAAAATGGCATTGCGCCAGCTTGGAGACCAGAATTCGACCTGCTTGAAAAATTCACCTCAGTTGGGTGGAGTTTGTTGTCAACTATGTGTATGCGTTTGCATTATGCTACATATTTATCATGTTATTAAGACTTAATTTAATCTTCTCGCAAACTTATATATACGTTCACTCAGCTATATATATATATATATTCTCAATTTCTTTTGGACACCATAACTTCTATAATTCTGCTCTAATCACTTCCTAATCAAGTATAAAATCTCGGGTAAGTTCGTTAATGGGCAAAATCGGACCAAGGGGTCGGAAATAGGGTGGGTTTTTATGAAAATCGAAAAAACGCCATAAATTATTAATTAAGATAGATATGGAATTGGGTTAAATTATATTACTTCTAAAAATTTGGCTAAAAGTTTGTGCACGACCGATTTTTGATACATTTAAAAAATGAGTCAAGGGGCGAAAAAACAGGGTTTTTGGGAGAAAAAAAAATCATAACATTGTAAATTCTCCAGATATGAAATCCAACTATTTTTTTAATAAATGTTCTTAATGTTATTGAAAACTTTTGTAGTTTTTATAGGACTATTTTTTACCGATGGAAAAATTTAAAAACATAACAAAAGAGGGGATGAAAATACACAAAACCCCGTAAATTCGTCAATCCTTAAACTATCAAATCTAAATAAATTTATTTTACATCTTTTCAATAATACCTGCTTTTATATTGACGAGTTTTTTACAGGACCAATTCTTATAGCAAAAATAAATTAAACAATACAGGAGTTGGACAAAAAAACTCAAATCAAAACTGCTTATATTCTGACTCATTTTTCTATTCTTTGTTGATTTTAGACGCATCCAAATGTCAGAACCGTTTATTTAGGAACTATATAATGTGACGCATTGGTCAGGTTTTTTTAATATAAAAACATAATATATTTCAAAAAACGCTGCCAAAAAGGGTATTTTGTACAGAATTTCCCGAAGAGATCGTGATTGATAAATTTAGGTATTAAAATAACAAATTGCGTTTTTTTCTGACTCATTTCTAAACTCAGTTTTGCTCTGAAACTCGTTCATTTGGCAGGTTCTCTTATTTAGGAGCTGTATAATGTGCCGTATTGGTCTGTTTTCCAATAAAGGCTAAATATATTTTTTAAAAATGCTCTCAAAATAGACACTTCGCACAAAATTTCCCGGAGTAATCATGATTAAAGAACTGAAGTTGTATTCAAATAACTTAATGGTTATTTTATGACTCATTTTTAAATACAATTTTGCTCTTAAACGTATTCAATTGACAGTTTTTTGTTTTTTAGGAATTTTATAATGTACCGTATTGGTTGATTTTTTAATAAAGTCAGAATATGTTTCAAAATATGTTGTCAAAATGGGCATTTGAGCCGAATTTCACTTAATTTAATTGTCATAAAACCAGTTCTTACAGAAAAATGAAATATTTTTTTTCAAAAAAGTCCAAATAAAGCTGTTAAACTGAGTTTATCTCTAATCATATTTTATTTTTTGTCATTTAAATGAGCACTCTTTGAAATCTCTCTCCGCCTATAGGCCAAGCCGACAGGGATTTTTTATATGAAAAAACAGCATATAAATAAAAAAAGCTATGTATTATTTCATACTGAACATCTATATAATATATATTTATGCCTGTACTAACTGCTAATTATTTTTTATTTTTAATTAATTAATTAATTAATTAATATTATTATTATTATTTTTATTTTTTATTTTTTTTTTTTTTTTTGGCAAAACACTATTTTTACTGTCGCATTTAAAATTTACATTTCTGTTGACGAAAACATAATAATTTCTATTTTTTTATTATTTAAATTGATTTTTAAAAAAGATCAACTATTTTAAAACATATCTGATTACTCAAATATAACCCCCTCCTCTTCTCCTTTTCAGAATCTTTTAAAACTAAAAGTATAAAAAAAAAGATTAAGGTTTTAGATATTAACTTAAACATTGCAGAAAAACTCTAGAGAAAATCCTAGGCCACATATTTTTCGAGATATTTTCTTGGTTTCCGTGTCACAGAAATTTCAATTTGCAGGTATAAAGGAAAGGTGCTGATGAGCGCTGGAATTACCCATCGTAGCAGAAGGATAAAAACATTGTTGAGAATGATTTAAAAAAAAAAAAAAAAACTCTTCAGAAATTATCTGGTTATTAACCCTTATAGTTATCACACATCCCCGAAGGTTTGGAAATATATAATGTTATGGACGGGATGCTGTGTGTTCCGCCAGATTTTAAAATCTAGATTAACTACTGTGATTACACACGTTAACAAATGTTTGGTAATTTTGTACCCCTCACCCTTTTACTATATAATATGTTAACATAAGTCGAACTCCTCCTTTTCCCTGTGGTAATATCGTTATCAATACTTAGAAATGAAATTCACATTTTTCATTTTTTTTTCTTTCGGTTGAAATTACATACAAATATTGTTGAAAATTTATTTTTCACAAACTTTATTGATTCAGAAGAAGATAAATAAATAAAACATCACAATATGAATTTATATCAAATAACATTTAAAAGATATAGCTACTATTTAAAAGTTTTGAATAATAGTTTTTAGTAGCATAGTGTAATAATGTCTCTAAAATTGTTCCATTAATAGAGAATGCTGGTGCTGAGTTTCATAGCAACAAAAGAGGTGGACAATATTTTTTCTGATATATTTATTAGCAAACAAAACAAGTATCATTTTAAATATACTTCACATTTGGTTTATTTAACTGTAGTTTTTATATGCATGCACAAATTACAGAAGAATATTAATGCCAAACCTTAGGTTATTGGAAGGCGGTATTAAATAAATTTATAATCATTCAATGGCTCAATGATTTAACAGTAACTTTGTATTTTCATAAAGATAATCAACATAGTAAAAACATATAACAGGGTATTTGATATAAAGTTAAAAGTTAGAAATAACAAATAAAATAAAACTTTGTTTGAATCAAAATGCTAACGATATCAAAAGACAACTCCTACCCTTCATTCTAAAGATCTACATCGACATTATATGCAAGACATTTTATCTCCTTAAATATATTAAAGTTAACTAGGGTGGATCGAAATTTTTTTTTTCACAGTGTCAAAACCTACCTATGAGGAAAAGATGTTCTCTTGGATGGAGATTACGGGAAAAATAATTACAAAAAAAATTTTAAAATTTACTACTGCCACAATAAGGTTGAATTTCGAAAAAAAGTGAAAAAAGACCTAATTTTGGCTAGATGATTTTTGATTCAAAATAATAGTTTAAAAAATTATCCCAAACCTACCTATGCGTAAAAGATGTTATATGCTGATGAGAAAAAGAGTTAAAAAATTAATTTCTAAATTTAAATCTGCCGCAATGTGGCTCAAATTTATGTATTTAAACGTTTTTACGGTATGCTTTTTTTTTTGTAAAATAAATATGAATTTTAGAATTTTTAACATTTATTGCAATGAGGGATACTTAATTGATTACAAGATAAAAACTTTAGTTTCTTATTTAACAGCTTCATTAGTATTAAATCAAGAAAAATCGTCAACATTGCACTTGGCGATAATGACGTTCGGTAATGAAAATCGACATGAGATTTTGTAATTCAATTCGATTTTTATAAAACCGTCTCTTATGTATGGTCCATACACAGCAGAAATACTCTCGTGACTCTTTTGATTATTAGTTTTGTAAAATGAGTGTTGCGTGAATAGATATTATTGATAGTAGATGTTATTGCCACTGAAATGATTGCTGGATTTACCTATTGCTTCTGAAATCATGTCGTTACTAAATCCGTCAGTTAGTGGAGGTTCGACACATTTTCCTATTTAATTATCTAAGTAATCCGTCGCAAAAGGTCAAAAAGCTGGTAAATGGAAAATATAGATATTTTTTAATGCAATTATTAGAATTACAGCAGGCCGTTTGATTTCCCTCGCGCGCTTTTAGAATTCATATACTGACATAAATGAAAATACAAAAAGCTTCTAACATGCTGCGAATAATCTTTCTATTTCAACAGAGAAACATTTGTTCCCAGCCACGGTTCCATCCATGCTGCAAAAAGATGACATAGTGGAACCTCATTTGTGTGTAACTAGCAGAAAAACCATTGTAGTGGACGCTTGAAATCAGTTTCATAGTTCGAATAACACATCCTTTAACATCTGTGTTAACAGATATTTCGTCACAACCGATCGCAACCAGTTTTGTTACATGTATATTATTGTTAACACATGACAAAAAATGTACGTCGTGTTTTCGAACTGTTTGGTACTCTCCCAGAATTTATATGTATGTGGCAGATGTATTCGGAACCAAATTCTTTTTTGAAGCTCAAGTCTGCTTCTCTTATGATTTTTCTTCTGTTGTTTTCTAGTGATGTAGTCTGTTTTTACACCCGATGAATTTCTGGATCTGTTGCCCTGGATGTGCTTTGGCTGAGTGTTGGAGGGGAATTTCCGCCTGGGGTTGTCACCTATGCCAAATTTTGGTTGGTGCCCGGGTTAGGGTGAAGAAAATGGCCATGATCATAATCTTTTACTAATGACTAAAGAGAATGACTAAAACGATAGTGTGGTCTTTGTTTTGTTTTGTCATGCCGATTTTTTTCCTGTCAATAGCATTCGATTAATAGTTTTGTGAGATAATGCCCACATCTTGAAGTGCACCAGACACGATGGCAACACCTGCTTGGTCGGAAATGCCCAAACTGTCCAATTTTCTGGCTGATACCAATCTTCGTCACTACAGGTTATGTGACACCTAGCTCGGCAGCATTTTGGCTTTTCAATGATAGCTGATGATGCAGAAATGTGAGTTTGCTCTCAATACGTCGGTTTAGTTTACACCCAATATTCATATTCATATTCAAATCTATTGAACTGAAAAAATAGGCAGTATTTTCGGAAATGGTACAAAAGACTGTAGTAACTTTCAATATCGTATTTTGTTTTACAAGAATTAAGAAGAGCTCAATATTTGTTGTTAAACAGTTTGATTTTTCTTAAAATGCTGCTGTGGTAAATTATTGAGATTGAATCTCCTTTACAGGACACCTGTAACTTATTAGCAACTCCTTCTCACTGGCAGGAAATATATAGATGTTGACCGATTCCTTTCTTCGGTTATTTTTTAAATACCAATATATAAATTTTATAACTTTTTGTAATAGGGAGCATATTTATTGGCATATCAAAGGGTGTTGAATTACACCCCAATAGGGTGTAATTCATATCTCCCTCTCTCTTTCTTTATTTTTATTTATTATTAATCTTTTTTTTTTTGACAACGCTATGGTGCAGTAATATTCAAGGTACACTAAGCTACACAATACACAAGCAGACAAATCCTAACTGAAAAGACTGGAACTGTCAGTTTTTCGAAACTTTAAATCACTTGTAGCAGTATTACATTTCGAAATTATTTTATTTTATTTTATTTTTTTTTTTACTTAATATCCATGCAATATAACATTTCTTACGCAGAGGTAGGTTTTGATTGATATTAAAATGATTATTTTGCGACAAAAATAAAACTAACCAATATTAGATCTTTTTCCATTTTTTCAATATTTTATCGATTTTTTAATTTTTTGTGGCAGTATTAAATTTCGAATTCATTACTTATTATTGTTTTTTACTTAACCTCCATACGATATAACATCTTTTCCGCATTGTTGGATTTTAAAAATTATTAAAAAACTTAGTTTTTGACAAAAATAACCTAACCAAAATTCGGTCTTTTTTCAAATTTTTTCGAAAATTCAACCCTTTTGTGGCAGCATTAAATTTTAAAATTATTATTTTTTATTATTTTTCCCTTACTCTCCATACAATAGAACATCTTTTCCGCATAGGTAGATTTTCCTGAATGGTAATTTTTTTTCCGCCATAGACAATCGGCCCACCCTAATGTACACTCCTTACTATTTTTAATCATATATTTAAGTAGAACAATGCCCAGTAGCTGCATAAAATCAAACAATATCAAACTAATAAAAAAACTATTTTTTTAGAATTAATAACATAAATACTTTAGGACTCCTATGATACTCTGTGACCTCCTTTCGAAGCACGCTGAGCCTAATGCAAAATTTAAACCTTGAAGAAGTATTTTCTTTTAGCTAGTTTGTAAAAATAAAATATTTTTACTACGTTGGTTTTCTTTTCTGAAATGCCAAATGAAGTTTACTTGAAGCACTTCTTTGATTGATAGTATCGAATTAAAATCATTGTATAGTGTTCAGGATAAGATTACAAAAAATTATACTGAATGTCAGTAATTGATGGAATTTAGGCTTCATATCTTTTTGGTATTTTCTGGTATTCTCATTTATAGTTTTGCAATATATACAGATATATTCAACTCTACGTTGCATAGTTTTTTACAAAGTCTTATTAATTTTTTAACAAAGATTTTTTTTAATAATACAAGTAATAATTGTTATACAAAATTCATTAAAAAACATTCTTCCAAAAATCATTGAAAAACAAACAATATTTAAATAATAATAATAATAATAATAATAATAATTATGATAATGTAATAATTAAAAAATGTAATAATAATAAATATAATGTAACAAAAATAATAAAATAATGTAATAATATTAATAAAATAATAATGTAATACCTTTAAAATAAAATAATAAGCATTTAATATCAACATAAAACAAAACAAAAAATATATATATATTTTCATGGATAGGTACAAAAGTTGTAAGAACAAAATACTATACTTGACAATAAACTTCGGTGAATGAATTCAGAACGACCGATCTGGTAACACTGGGGAAACAAAACTCTGCACTTGCATAAGAAGAAAGTGTTGACCATCTTCCCCCACCGTTGTTCAGTTGAGCGTCGTTTATGTTCTGTGTAAAACGTGCTTTACTAAGTGCTCGTTTAGTGTGTTGGTTCTTATCTGAGAACAGGAAAATGAACAAACAAAGGATCAGTTTAAAGTTTGGTTTTAAGCTTTGTAAGACACTGCATTTTGAACATCCACCATATTCGTCAGATCGCAATCCTCCAGACTTCTTCCTATTTCCACGACTCAAACTCCCTTTGCAAGCGATTTGACCATTATTGCAGACATCCAACGAAACGTGACGAAGCTTTTGAACTCCATCCCAAAAGAAGTGTTCTTGCAAATTTCCCAGGACATATACCAGATCTCAGGGGTGCAAAGTTATAAGAGATGACTATTTCGAAGGATGGCATGGTAACTTTCGTTAATATTTCATCTACATTAATGTTACAGGATTATTCACCGAACTTTATTGTCAGAGGTAGTATATCTACGTTTTGTAAGTCGTAGGAAAAAATATATTTATGTTTCATAAGTTAAATTTTGAAAACTGAATGTATTTCAAAATTTAAATTATATGAATGTTGCCAACTTTGGATGAAGAAAATCACGATACAAAGTATTCCATGCATAATAAATCAATTTTTTTTAAAACATTTCATGTAAGATGATATTTCACATTTGAGCATTTTACATATGACGTAATAAACACAATTAAATGAGTTTCACTTGTAATAATTGAATAATTTTAAAGTTAGCTCACTTTTTCAATATTTACTAAACAATTGCAATTTGTATGACGTAATTTTCATATTTCCTTTTTTTAAAAAAAGTATTTAATTCATATTTCAAGTATTCCTTCTGTTTGTTAGAGTCACATGTAAATAAATTTTTTATTTGAAGGAAATGTTATTTTTTGTATTTGTTTTTAAATTTGGCAACAATTTTAATTAATAACCTTATTTGAAATATGCAAATAATATGCCTGGAAATACTGAAAAATTGAATTTAAAATTAAAATAAATCCAGAAAAAATGAGTTTAATAATAATAAAAAAATAACGCAGTCTACGCACTAGGAACTTCTAATGTGTAAAATGATCAACAAATATTTATATCCGTACGTATAGTTTTTTCACCTATAAAACATTTTAATGAAACGATTTTGACCACATTTACCATTAAATATCTCTTACAATAATTATTCGATTTTAAAACTGTCTACAATAGTGTGTTTATCAAACATCCCTGCATAATGTTACCAACATATATATGTATATATATATATAGTCAAATAGCTGTATTAATATTAAAAATTAAAGACCCACACTTACAAAAATTTCATTGTCAGTGGCGATGACAGTGTTAGTTACTTTTTTACAATAAAGAGAGACAATACAAAATTTAATAATTTTACTACCAAAAACACGATTAAAACATCTTATAATTTTGTTTGTGATATAAGAACCACTGGAACTTTAATTTTATTATTTTAGGCAATTATAATCTCATATTTACTATAAATAATATGGTTTCTGACATAATGGAATTAACTTGACGTATTTTATGCATTAAAATAATATTTCAAGTGCTATCAAGTCTCAGAGTTTCTGGAAATAATTATTTCCTACCATAAATTGTTATTAGAATCAAACTTTCCTCAGAATAACGAAACGCATATTTTCATATTTGGACTAAGCAAACTAACAACCTCTTTAATTTCTAACTTTGATAAATTTAATCTCTTTCACATGTAAAGAATCGATATTTAAATAGTAACATATGTGTATGATACAGATCAAAATAAATTAGAAAGTATAATCATATCAGTTATTACGCACGAACTAGTTTCAACAGCTGTATGCAACCACTCGTGATTTCATTAAATTGCTTCAGACGTTGCTTATATATTCGATAAAACTTTGCAAAATTATTATAGTATGTAAAATAAATGAAATAATTGAAATTTCAAATGTTTCTTTTTTTTTTTTTTTTTTTTTTTTTTTTTTTTTTTTTTTTAAGAAAAAGGACACAGAATTTTACACACTTTTACATTTACAAAAACTTATTTATTATATTTATTATTATTATTACTTATTTATATTGAAATTTTATTATAGTACGAAAATTTTTATATAAAATATTTAATGTAATTGTATATATTTTTAATAGACCTACACAAAGCATATTGTACATTTGACAACAAATTATATAGTAGTTTTGAATTATGACAGAATTATGTTTACGAATGATAATTACGGTTATTTTTTAAAACTGGTACATTAGAACGCTACATTATTCCGAGTTATGTGATAATTTAATAACGAAGGAAAATAATTATGTTAAAACTGAATTAGAACTTTTATTGGAGGGCAAGATTTTTAACCATAATTTTTTTATGTTGCATAAATGAGTTGCATATCATGTACAAGCTTTTTTAGGTGCGTTTTCAAGTATGTAAATATGTAGCACCTATAGTTGCCGTTCAGTCCGTCCGTCTATCCGCATATAACAACGCAAAAACTACCCAACCGAATTATTTGAAATTTAAAATAAATAAGTATTTTAAATATATAATTTTTTGAGTTATTTCAAATTTTATGAAAATCGGATTCATAGATCAATTACAGGGACAATCAAAAGTATTCAATTGCACTACATTCAATGGAGAAAAAAGCTTTAAATGCATTTTAATCGTTTGAAATTTAAACTATATAATTATTGCATAATTTTGTTGAGTCAAATTTTGTGGAGTCACATTTTATGAATATTGAATGCATAGATCAGTTACAGGGACAATCAACAGTATTACATTACATTACGGTCAGTGGGGAAAAATGTTTCTAAACATTTTAATGGTGTTACACTCATTCGAATATAACAGAATACGTGAACCTATGAAGTATATATATATATTACAATACACATTCTGTGCAATCTGTGATGCAAATAATAATTATTATTAAATTACAAGGCCACACAAAAGTATTCAACTGCATAATGCTATCGGGAAAACATTGTTTGGGGCGTGTGTTAATTATATTAAACTATTTCACATTTTATGAATATGATATACGTTGAAGAGGTGTAATAAAAGATTTTTCCTATATATTTACTGGATGATAAACAAAATTTCGACCACTATACTATATCCGAAGTACTGTCTACTATAAAAGGAAGATCTGAATATTTTAAAAACTTCTTTATCGTATGAACGCACCTCATTTGCTACACTGCACGTGCAATTTCCAACTTGTTTGATTTATTGGTATGATTTTTGTTTATTTTATAATACATCTTTAATACCAGGGGCTCATATCACTCCTTAAAGTTAACGAAAAACTGACAGAAGTTATATGGTTCTCATTTATATCTTAGAAGATTGAATAATTTCATTGACGTCAAGGTCTAAAACGTCAGCTTAACCTACCTAAAGTAGAACTGTCAACATAATGACATATTATCAAATTTGAGTGTTATAACAGTCTAAAATGTCCACACATTTCTGGGATTGATTATTTTCATAAACTTATTTACGACGAATATAATCCGTGAACTGTGGAGAAACTATTAAGAGATTTTCAAAGGTATGCTTAAGTGATATTTTCTTTTATTGCATTAAAATTCTATTTAAAGCAGTAATTGCCATTAATGAAATTTTCTTGAACTTATAAAATAATGCATGGTCATACTTTAGATTTTTCGTTTCAGCGGATGTTTAAAAAGGTTTTTAAAATGATCAGAAGAAAAAAAATAAGTGTAATTAAAATTCTTAATAAAAAATCTTTTTTATATAGCGCCGTGTTTAAGTAGGGAATAAAATCATAAGATTTTTAAATTATTCTACTATCTTCTATGTTTGAAAGTGTAGGCAGTATACTGTAGATAGAAAACATTTAAATTAAAAATATATACAAGTGTATAAAAGTACTTTCAGGCCTACCACGGACTTTGTTGTTCAGACATTAGCTATTAGCGATAACACTACCCAACATCAAAAATGTTTCGGGCTCAAAAATAGTTATTTCCGAAGTATTTTGTCTCGCTAAACACGAAAATCAACATAAAAAGTTGAGATTAGCTCTTGTTTTCGAGGTAGGAACTAACTTGAGAAATCTCATTATGGCTGTTTTATAGGAAATCGAATGTTCGGAAATTAGTACTCCTAATAGCTGTAATTCCCCTCAACTGAATTCTCTGTGTAGAATCCAACCAGAAATCAAGATCACAGAATACAGGGTTCGTCACAAGAATCTTCTTCATTTCTTTGAGAAGAAAGAGCATGTTGTTGCTTGCACTGATGTAAATGGTTTGATGAATTCAATGAACATAACTCATGATCCACGGAAATGGAGGTTATTTATAGACACTTCCAAACTTAGTTTGAAAGCAGTCTTACTACACAGCACCAACATTATTCCTTCCATTCCCATTGGACATTCCATTCGCATGCAGGAAACTTACGTGAATGCGAAATTACTTCTCGAGTCAATCAAATATGAGGATCATAAATGACAGGTTTCTGGTGACTTGAAAATAATTTATTTACTCCTGGGTATGCAATTAGGGTATACCAAGTACTGCTGTTTTCTGCGTTTGTGGAACAGTCGAGATAGAAACTTTCACTTCATAAAAGACAAATCGTCTTCAAGAAATCTAAATTCCGATGAGAGAAATGTCCAAAAAAAGCCTCTAGTTAATCCAAAAAACATTCTGCTTCCACCACTGCACATTAAGCTGGGATTAATGAACTTCGTGAAAGTCATGAACAAGGATGGAGAGGCTTTCCAGTACCTTAGAGCAAAATTTCCAAGAATGAGTGAATCAAGGGTTAAAGAGGGAATCTTTGTGGGCCCTCAAATTTGCACAATGTCGAAGGACTTTGCTTTTGACAAAGTTTTGGAAGGGAAAGAGAAAGCAGCCTGGGAAGCCTTCAAAAATGTGGTATGAGGATTTTTAGGCAACAGAAAAGCCTAGAAGTACCAACAGTTGGTGAAAGAACTATTACTAAAATGCTGTGACCTTGGATATGAAATGTCTCTGAAACCACTCCCTCCTCCCCTCCTCAATTTCCTCCACTCCCATCTTGATTTTCTCCCTAAAAACTGTGGAGTTGTAAGCTATGGGCACGGTAAAAGGTTTCACAAAGATATTTCTGTAATAGAACGCTGATATCAGGGTCGTTGGGATGAGTCAATGCTGGCCGACCACTATTGAACAAGAGATGCTCCGGCGTTGACATACAAGAGGCAATTCAAAAGGAAACATTTGCAAGAACAAGCTAAAACAACAACTGCTTTCTGAAAAATGAACATTCTTTAGTGAAACATGCCTTTTGTATTGTATTTATTACATAGGAATTTTTTTCTTCTTCAATTTGCTTTTAAATCAATGTATGGGATGTTGTGTATCTTTCTCAAGTGGGCTGTATTGTATCTTGAAAACAAGAGCCAATAAAAAATTTTCATTTACATATTCGTTTTTTTCAACCCAAAATTAGTAGGAATTGACTATCTAGAACCAGGAAACTGACGAAAATATTTTTTTTGTTGCCTAGTGTGTCAAAAGATTGTTTCTTGTACCATAAATCGATATTAACTAATGATTTTCATAACAATAAATTAATGTTGATCATACTCAAGAAAATAAGTTAAAACTGATGTTATTCAATCGAAAAGATAAACATTTTCCCAAAACACCATAAAATATACTAAATTAAGCTAGGCCTTTCGAAAGAAAAGAGTCTTTTTTCTTCAGGGGCAAAGACGACGACCGTCTACTGTGAAAGCCAGCGACACGACGCAGTAATTGGACATTTTCTTTGCGCCTGACGAAGAAAGACTCAGTTCTTTCGAAAGGCCTAGCCTTCTTTAGTATGTTTTATGGTGTTTTCAAGATGTTCTCAACTGTTCGGTTCATCGTACTGCAATGAAGAGATATATTTTCCCATATTCATTGATTAAAGATATGTTTGTTTTTAATTATGGATAATGAAGGGCGGACAAATAATACTGGTTGTTGAGCTAAAAAACATTTAAAAATTGAATATCGCTATGTAAGGATACAACTTCTAAAGTAATCTCTGGCTAAACACAAAAGTTCAAAGTTGTTTGTTCAAAAATATTTCACGTTGTTATAAAAAATATATATGATAAAGTGTTTGAATTTATCAAACATTGAAAGCATAGCTAAAAAATAACTTCAAATAAATCATGTTTAAATAATAATTATAATAATAATAATGAATGAAGCGTAAACAGTATAACTTTCATAAATTTTAGTTATAACAAAATAATAAGTATAACATATTAAAAAAATATTAATTAAAATAATTTAAAAGTATCAAAAATATTAACTAATATGTTAGATAGCGAAAACTGAACTGTGTTCAAGGGTTGAAATTTGCCCCCCCCCCAACCTTCCAAGCCGTCCCCTGAACACACTTTGGTTTATTAACCACCCCTATAATTCAGATTTTAAGCTCAAAATTTAACTTTAAACTTTTGAAAGCATTTAATGAGATACAAAAATAACGGTAAAAAAAAATAGTTGCATCGTTACCCCAATGTCGGTATTTTCTAAACCTTATATATATATATATAAACCTGACAGAAAGAATAGTTTTAGCGAAAACTGCAAACGAACGACTAATTTTTCTTTGTCTCATAATCATTTGAAAATTTGGACCCTAAAATTTAATGGTGCCTATCAGCTTCGAAAGACGTTTCGGGCACTTAATTTCTTATTAATTATTGATTGGCTTGATGTGTACTAGTACCCCTTAATTCTTTGTCCAAAATTTAGATTCACCATGCATATATATATATATATATATATAGATACAGAGAGAGAGAGAGAGAGAAAATATACATATAGAAATATATATGTGTGTGTGTGAGTTTATATGCCTCTGTGCATAGATATGTGACTTTGTTTTCTGATTTATAACATAAATGTTAGCAGTTTTTCTATCCGAAGCTCATAATTGCCAATAATAAATGTCTGAAATATTCTCTTCTTTCGAAGCCCGAGGCATACGAAAACACAGAAACAAAATGAAATAGAAAGGTGTGTAACATTATGCTTTTCTAGCATTTTTTTAGCAATCTAAATAATACAATATTTATATTATATATAAAAAAATTCTGTAATACGAAATATAATAAGATGGAATTTTATGTTTTTATATAGACTATAGCATATTCACCAAGATTTTTATAGCATATTTAAATTGTAACTATTAAAAAGTATTATAAAACCCGTGAGGTAAACCCATTTTCCTGTGACTTGTTATTCATGGAATTAAATAAAATATATTGCAAAACAATGTATAAAATATATAAATAAATAAATAAATAAATAATATATAAAAACTGTATTTTTTAATGCAACAGATAACATTATTTCAGGCTACGAAATTAAATTTTTGATTGTTATACATTTCTACTTTACCTATATTATTTTGAACTATTAGTTATCTCAATTCAAAAAGTTCATATTTTCTATTTCATCATTTTTAGTACTATTAAAAATATTTCGTAAATCTATTTTCCAAATTAAAATGAAATTCCATTAGATTTTATTTCGTTGTTTTACTACAACATATAATCTCTTTTTATGTAAAAGTAAAAAGCTTATAATATAATATTAAATATACATATATTATGTCTTTATACATACCTTAATGTGAATTTTTTTTTATAATTTGAACTTTTAAAAGATGTCTACAAAAATATCTAACCTTTGATTATGAATAAACAATAACTTATTTTTTACAATAATGAAATTAAGATTTTAACATAAATTAAGAGTAACCTCTATACATTAGAAACAGCAAAATATCGTATTTCGTGATAAAAATTATGTCACGCTGCGTATGGAAAATATATTAGGCATTTACATGCAGTTCTAAACGTAACATTTTATTTTACTTTTTTTCTCAAAAAGTTGTACATAAAATGTTTTCTATGAATTTAATTATACATAAAATAAAAAGATTTTAAATTTATTTTGTACGTATAAAATATTTGTAAATTGATTCACAAAAACCTACACTACATTTTTTTTTTTTTTTTTTTAAACAACAATAAAAATATATAAGTACTGTTTTTGGAAATAAAAGATTTGAACTATTAGCGAAAAAAATGTTTTCGCAATGTCTAATATGTTCAGACATGATCATAGACTACGGAAAACTTCTTTCAGATCTTTAAAAAGAAATATGTTTTGGAAAACTAACGGTCACGCAAAACGTTTTTCTTCAAATTACTTCACTTGATCATAGTTTCCGAGAAAACGTAAAAGGTTGTTATTTTGTGTTTGTTTATAATAATAGGGAGTTTTTTATGAAACATCTATTTAAGTAGGTTGTAACAAAAATAATTCAAAAAGAAAAATGTCTCTTTCTTTTTTGGAAGATTATTCTTATGAATATTTCAAAAGATGCGTTTAACATATTTATAGAATGGTGCATGCTTTATCTCATGCAAAATAAATAAATAAATAAATAAATAAATAAATAAATAAAATGCAATTAGTTTAGGAAAATGTAATATAATTATTTATAATTTGTTTTGTTCTTGAAAGATTTTTGTAATTCTGTATTTGCATAGTCGATCATATGAAGTTAAAAAAATAAAACTTTTAAAACTTATATAGTTATTTACATATATTTAGTTTTCAACTATAGAAAATCATTTAAATGTTGAGCAGGTACGGTCTTATCTAATGTTCTAATAAATTTCAGTAACAGAAAATCAAGAATAAAAAAAATCACTCATAAATCACACAATTAAAATTATTTATATCATTCATGAATAGAACGAAATAATAATAAATCGTTCTCATATTTGAATAACTAAAATGAAATTGAATATTTTTATTGAATTTACAAATTGTCAATAATTGAAGATGAATTCCTTGTGATTGCTCAACAAATGTTGTTCAAGAACTTGGATTAGAGATAATTTTAGAATTTTATTATATTATTTTATTATATTACTACATTAATTAATTATATCTTATACTATAATACGAGCAAAAATTGTGTGTGTATGTGTGTCTCTGTGTGTGTAAATGTTATCTCAAAAACGGCTCTAGCGATTTTCGCAAAAATTTGGATTTTACTATTTTCGGGCACGATTAGACCATTGGGCTAGATCACATGTTTGAGAAAATTCGATTATTGGGTCATTTGGGGTCATAATGGGTCAGGATCAAGCAATTTATATAGAGAGAATGGCTGGATAGATTTTAAGGAACTTTTGTATCAAATCGTTTTTTGGCACGAGAAAACTATTGGGCAAGGTCACATATCCGAAAAATTCCGATTAGTGGGTCATTTTGGGGTTATTATGGATTAAGCCATTTTTATCTAAAAAACGGCTCTAACGATTTTGACCAAATTTTATATTTTATCGTTTTGGATTACAAGGAGACCATTGGATTATGTAACATGTTCAAGAAAATTCGGTTAGTGGCTCATTTTTGGGGGTGATTGTGGGTCATGCTATTTTTATCTAGAGATTTTCTCACCCCATTTTTACTAAAAATTGCATTCTATGGTTTTCGGGCACGAGAAAAACATTGGGCTAGGTTACATGTTCGAGAAAAAATTTTAATTGGGACATTGAGGGTCTGGGTCAAGCTATTTATATTTAAACGACGATGTGATCGATTAAAAAAAATTGTATGTAACAGTTTTTTGACTTGAAAAAATAAATATGTTAAGTCACAAGTTTGAGAGATTTCGAATATTGGGGTAATTTATGGGTCATGACGGATACTTATGGGTCATGTATAGCTATAACTAAAGAACAGGTGGATCGATTTAAACGAAATTTTGTATACGGCATTTTTTTTGGCACGAGAAAATCATTGGGCTAGGTCAAGTGTTCGAAAAATTTCGATTAATGGGTCATAAAGTGTCTGGGTCAAGCTATTTATATTTAAAGAACGGCAGGATCGATTAAATGAAATTTTTATGTGAACAATTTTTAGACACGAGAAAACTAATGGGCTAAGTCACATGTTGAGAGATTTCGATTTTAAGGGTCATTGGTGGGTCACAATGTGTCATGGTCAAGCTATATCTAAAGAACGAGTGAATCTATTTTAATGACATTTTGTGTACAACTTGTTTTTGGCATGATAAAATCATTGGGCTACGTCACATGTTTGAGAAATTTCGATTTGTGGGTCACTTTTAGGTCATTTTAATTTTATCTAAACAATGTCTCGCGCAATTTTGAATACATTTTGTATTCTATCGTTTTCAGGCACCATAAAATCATTTGGCTATGTCAGATGTTTGCGTAAATTCCATTAATGGGTCATTTTGGGTCATAATGGGTCAGGGTCAAACTAATTATATCTAAAAAACAGCTCAATCGATTTTATCTAAATTTTGTATCTAACATTTTTCGGCACGCAAATGTTGAGCTAGGTAACATGTTCGAGAGATATCGATTATAAAGTTTATTTGTGGGTCATGCTAATTTTATGTAGAAAATGGCTCTCACAATTTTGACTATATTTTTATTATGATGCTTTAGGGCAAGAGAAAACCATTGGACCATGACACATGCTCGCGAAAATTCGATTAATGGGACATTTGGGGTCATAATGGGTTAAAGTTTTTCTAATTATATAAAACAACGATTCAATCAATTTTACCTAAATTTTGTAACGATACGTCTTTTGTCACGAGAAAACTATTTGGCTGAGTCGCATGTTAAACAAATTTATAATAGTGGGCCATTTCGCTTCATTGCTTTATGCTGTCAAGCTAATTTTATCTAAGAAATGGCTTAAACGATTTTGATTCAATTTTATATTCGACTGTTTTTGATTACTTGAAGACCATTGAGTTAAGTCACATGTTTAATCAAATTTGATTAGCTGGTCATTTGGGGTAATACAAGTCAGGGTCACAAGAAAATGGCAGCAACCAATAAGTTTTCGATATTTGACAAAATATTGGCGACATCTGACCGAAAAATTGACTATTAAGTTTACGAAATCCATAACATATATTTGGTGCCAAATGAAAGAATATCTCCAAATTTGGCTATATCTGGCAAAAAATGCTTTCTTTCCGAATGTGAAGAATTTTTTATAGATTCTTAATAGAATTCAAGAAGCGTGGTTAAATTAACCAGAGTCCAGCTGAAAAAGTGATTTGGATCGATGTCCTTTCGTTGTAAATTTTAAAATAACGTAAAATTTATGAACATGGGCGTACAAACATAGTTTTTCTTATTGATTGTTTTCATAAGTAATAATACAGAGTGAATGATACAGTGAAAATACTATATCGAATTGAATATTAAGTTAATTTTTACCGAGCTTAGCTCGGTCACCCCTGCTAGTAATATATTATATTTTCATAGTATTATATTATATTAGCGTAATATAAAATATATGTGACTTTTTTAAGATGAAATTGGCGTGCAAAAATCTTTATTCTTAGAACAACAACAAAAATGTATGTACTAACTAGCTTTCCGCCCGCGGCTTCGCCCGCGTGGAATTCGGTTATATTGCGGTATAAAGCACAACTATAAGAAAACTTCACATTTCCACGGAAAAAATGTAAGAAGCGCGATGTAACGCTGGATACGATTAGTTGTTAAACCAAAACTGAATGGTACACTATATTATATGTTTTCCCTTGTGGAGCAAAAACATGCAGATTTTGGGCACTGGAAACCCGGGAACACGCTACATAGAGCTGGCCATGCTGACGTTGAGCCTGTTGCGATAAACGGACTTGAGTACGAATACCATTCTCAGAAGCCCTCAAAGAAGCTTGGCGAGCGGCTTGCTCCTCACGTCTATGCTGGCGTTGAGATGGTAGCTCAACAGCTCTCGAAGCAGCCTAACAATCTGCTTGTTCGCGCCTTCTTAATTCAGCATGGAGAGACGATTCTTGAGATCGGACAATTTTCATTGCCCGAGCTTTAGATGAGGTGCTCGACAAATTAGATTTACGTTTGCGAGGCATTGTGAAAATATGAGTTAACTATAAACCTAAACTAAACTAAAATCCCAAACTAAACTATAACAATCTAAACGACGAACAAAGCGACGTAATTACCTATCGAAAAAACAATAACTACTTTAGAAATCTACCTAGAAAAAAAGCACTAAATTAACCTAACCTAACTATTATACAGCTACTGCACATCGTTACCACGTTTTAAAAACATCCAGCGCCATCAATCGCATACCTTAAGAACTAAATAACGTAACTAATACTTATACCAATTAGTAATTCGTTGACTTATAGCTATTTCTGGATAAGTAGATGTAAAAAAAACATTTTAGACGATAAAACAAATAGTACGTCATCCCTCGGTAATTCCTCACATTTTCGAGGATTCATTATCATATTATTTAGCTTCTGAATTTACATGTTCATATTCGTTTGCAATATATAAGTAGATGTAAAAAACAGTTTAGACGATAAAACAAATTGTACGTCATCCCTCGGGAATTCCTCATTTTTGGGGATTCACTATCGTATCATTTAGCTTCTAAATTTACATGTTTATATTCGTTTGCAATATTTTATCTTGTTTTAAGCGACACACAACGCCATCTCCAATCCATCCATCAAGCAAACTATATTTTTTTTTACCTCGGGAATATCAATTTTTTCCGGGATAAAAAGTACCTTATTATTTAATTCGGACTTCTAACTTTACGTCTGCAAAATTTCAAAGCAATCGGTTCAGTAGTTACGGCGTGAAAGCGGAACAAACAAACAAACTCACTTTCCGATATATAATATTAGTAAGGATTCAGGAAATAATTAATTTGAATTATTACAAAAGAGTATTTTTGTGATGTCTAATGTGTACAAATATGATCATAGACTGTAGGAAACCTTTTTCAGATGATTAAAAAGAAATATGTATCAGAAAAATAAAGGTCACACAAACGTTTTTCTTCAAATTACTTCACTTGTTCATAGTTTCCGAGAAAGCAAAAAAGTTAGTTATTTTGTGTTTGTTTATAACAATATGGAGTTTTTATGAAACATCTATTTAAGTTTGTTGTAACAAAATTTATTCAAAAAGAAAAATGTATTTATTTTTATTTATTTATTTATTTATTTATTATTAATTTTTTTAAGATGATTCTGATGAATTTTTCAAAAGATGCGTGCAATATATATACACAAAAGTTGCATGTTTTATATTATTCAGAAATATATATATATATATACATATAGATTTCGACTACTTCCGAAACTTAGAAAAAAAAGTTATATAATTAATTATAATTTTATTATTATTATACTTTTTTTTTGCTCTAGAAGTTTTTTGGGACTTTATACTTGCATAATTGATTTAATGAAGTTAGAAAATATCTTGTAAAACTTTTGTATCTATTTACATACGTTTATTTTTCAATGATCTAAAATCATTTAAATGTTAAATCATTTAAATGTTAAATGGGTGAAGCCTTATATATTATTCTACTAATATTAAGTAAGGGATATTCATTAATTAAAAATTCATTCATATAACTCATGAATAATAATAATAATAATAATAAACTTATTCTTATTCTTAAATACCTAAATAAAATTTAATGCTTTTATGGATTTATAAATTGTCTTAATAAATGAAGACAAATTCATTGTAATCCAAATGGCAATTGATAAACAAAAGTTGTTCAAGTACTCGAATTATATGATTTTTGTATTTTCCAAGTACATTAAAAATGCGAATAATTATTATTTAATCCTAATGGAATTTAAACGTTCCAATTTTAATATTTTATTTCTAAGTAAACGAAATTCCCTTTAAAATGTAATTAAATAATATATTCGTTTTTTTTATCAGAAAGTTAACGCGGTTTTCATCAAATATAAAAAATGACCCACAAAAAAACAGGAGAAGAACTCCTCTCCTGTTGACCAGCGCTGACTGCATTTCAAGCAAAGCAGCTGAAATCCTTTTCAACTGCGACGATCAGACTTCGGCTGTGATTGTTTTCCCGCTTTCTAAGAAGTGATAGTGAGCTATACCAGCGCTATTCCACCAAATACACAGCAATTTTTTTTTATGGATGTCCGGTTTAGCAACCAATGAGACGAAACCAGAAGTTGACCAATGTTGTTTTCTCTTACGGTTATCATACATCACCCATTTCTCGTCACATGTTAATATTTGATCCAGGAAAGAGGCTTTGTTGTGGCGCCACAGCAATGACAAGCAGGTGGTCAATCGTTAAAGCTTATTTTCCTCGGACAGGACATGAAGAACCCACTTATCAAGTTTCCACCACATCCCAAGGATATGAAGATGCGATGGATGGTTTCGTCAGATTCTCCAAACCTTTTCGCAAGCTCTTGGCTTGTTAGATCAGGATTCTGTTTGATTTCCTCTTCCAGCTGGACTTGATCTAAGATGGATAAACGACCAACACGGGGCTTCTCTTCGAGGCTCTCGTCTCCGGACGAAAATCAGCTGAACCTCTTTTGAGCGGTCCGTTCACTCACAGAAGTCTCTCCAAACACGGATTATATTCTTCTAGCGGCCTCTGCAGCTTTGTTTCCTAATTTGAACTCGTATAACAAAATAGGCCTCAAAATCTCCTTTGTCAACGACATCCTTTGTCAATGATTGTACTTCCTACAAAATTGATAGCGAAACGTGAGATACGTCAAACAACTCTCTACTGATTCCATTTTAAAGGCAATGTACAGAAATGACGTCATTAGAATCAGTATGACCACGCCTACGCAACAAATGTAGCTGCTCAAAAACCGCATTAATTTTCTTGGTTACCTGATATCAATGGAAAAATGTCCACTGTAGAGAGACAATGGAAATTGCTTTAGAAAGTACTGAAATAGAAAGATCCATAGATGAGAAAAATAAATTAAAAATACATTATTTATGTTAAAATCATCCAAAAATGTCAAAATTGGTATTGAAAATTTAAAAAAAAAATGATGGCAAAGACCGTTATATTTATTATGATAAAATTTCCTGCATATAATTTGAAAAAACTACAATGAAATCGATTCATAAGATAAAGAAGTTATTATATATCTTCAAATTATTTCACTTTCATAGATTCCAAGAAAATGTGATACATAAATTTAATATAATTTTTTATAATCTGTCTATTCTAATGTTTATTTATTTATTATTTTTTATTTCTATTTTTATTTATTTATTTATTTACGTATTGTCCTTGCATAGTCGATTTAATGAAGTTTAAAATATAATCTTGTAAACTTGTATATTTATTTACTTACGATAAATTTTTTACTATAGAAAATTATTTAAATATTGAATAGGTGCAGTTCTATATAATATTCTACTAATATTCAGTAAGATAAACTCATGAATTGAAAAATCACTCATGAATTATTAAATAAAAATCCCTCAAATACTCATGAATTTAAAAAAAAAAATGTGTTCTCATACATGAATAATTTTAAAAAAGATAAATTGATATTTTTATGGATTTATTATTTTTATTTATTAATTTTTATTTCCTATTTTTATTTATTTATTTATTGTCCTTGCATAGTCGATTTAATGAAGTTTAAAAAAAAATCTTGTAAAACTTATACATTTATTTATATACGTTTAATTTTCTACTATAGAAAATTATTTAAATATTGAATAGGTACAGTTTTATATAATATTCTACTAATATTCAGTAAAATAAATTCATAAATTTAAAATCTCATGAATTATTATAAAAAAAACTCATTAATTATTATTAAAAACTCATGAATTATTAAATGAAAATCCCTCATATTACTCATGAATTAAAAAAATTATGTTTTCTCTTAATTGAATAATTAAAAAAAAAAATAAATTGATATTTTCTTGGATTTACTAATTGTTTCAATAACTGAATATAAATTTGTTGTGACCCATTTATTGATTACTCAATAAAAGTCGTTCAAATACACGGATTTGTATTTTTTTAAAGAATATTGAAATTATGGAAAACTTTTATGGAATTCAAATGGAATTAAAATCTTGCAAAATTAATATTATATTTCTAAATAAAAGAATACTACTTTAAAATGCTGTTAAATAATATCTTTGTTGAATAGAAAATATCATCTCTCACCTGAGATTACGGGAAATATCTGGAAAAGTACTGAAAATAGAAAGAACCACAGACGGGAAAAAATTACAAATACATTATTTAAGTTTAAATCATCAAAATATGATACAAATTGCCGATAACTTTAAATCATTTTATTGGAAAGTGTATTACTTTTATTATGGGAATATTTTCAGCATATAGTTTGAAAATAAAAATAGTGAAATCTACTAATAAAATATTTGTAAATTATTAAAAATATAAATTGTTATTTCAATAAAATATTTTTAAGCGAGCTTATTAGTTTAATTAAATCCTGTCAGTGAAGTAATAAAATTACCATTTTAATTTTTTTAACAAGCGATAAACTAAATTTAATATTTAGGAACAAGAGTGAAAAAAATCAGGTTTCAAAATCTTAAAATAAGTTACTTTTTAACCGACTTCAAGGAGGAGGTTATGATTTCGACTTGTATGTATTTGTTGTTCACTCATAACTCCCGTAAATATGAACCGATTTTAATCATTCTTTTTTTGTTTGAAAGTGTAAGAGGTCCACATGGTCCCATTTCAATTTTATCAAATACTTGCGATTAGAACTTTTTAAAAATAAAAACATGAAAATTCCAACTCTTTTTGAAGCAGTCATCCAATTAGAAGCGTTCATTTTTCAGGTAATCGCAGGCTTTCATGTCGAGCACACAAGTCAGATGTGTGTGTACAATAAACAAATAAAATTTCAGGCTATACCTCTGACACCGATACTAGATCTTTTAATTTCATCAAATTCTGGTGACTAGAATGTTTTTTAAATAATAAAATGTGGATTTGATAAAAAAAAATAATGATTTGTCGCAAATCATCTTTCATTGTTGCAACGTTTTCAAGTCATAACCGTATTAAAACTATGCACTCATATGCGTTAGTGCCAAGTTGTCGCCAAGCTTGGTATTTTTTTTTTTTTTTGAAGTCGGTTAGTGTTTTTTTTTAAAAGCATATTTTATTATAAGCATTATTAAAAATTTGAAAAAACAACAATAAGATACAAATGTTTACTTTTATTCATATTTTTTTTTCCATTGGAGCGTGATAAACTAAATTGTTTAAATTAGAATTTCATTTTACTTCAAATTAAATTGTTAATTCCCATATCTGAACTGAATACTTAACTAGTTCGTTTTGTTTTTCTAATCTTTTAACGCTATGAATAATTGAAATCATGACTCAGAAAAATAAGAGAAATATATTTAAAAAAACCTGTGAAATATTTGTCTATTAATCTTTCATAAATATTTAAATTATGGGAGATACTTTGCTATTATGATAGCTACTTCATACAGCTTTTATATATGTATTTTTTATCAATTAAATCAAAATTAATATAAAAAATTAGTTAATAAGTGACATCATAAATTATTTAAAAATAATATTAAAAAAAAGCTTTTAAAATATAATACGCATTATATTGCACCTTTTAATTTCTCTAAAATATTGCAAATAAACAGCAAATTTAATCGTAAATTAACAGTATAATATATATTTTTATTTAATTTGGATGTCGACAGAATCGTGTCAAAATAAGATATATTAAAAAAATAATCAACATATATATATAATTTAAATTTCAGTTTTTCTTAAAATTTCTTACAGTAAAAAGAAAAGGTTCTATTGCTTACACAAATAAAAAAATATTTTTTTTAATTAATTAATGAATTCTTAAAATCAATCATATTTCTCAGTATGTTTATTTATCACACATAAAATATTTATTTTTTAAATTTGCTGAAGTTGTGAGTTAAAATATGTTAAACATTTTAACATCTTTATATAAAAAGATCTTTATTAAACTCTAGACTTATTTAAATGATTTAATCTTAAGTGAATCGAAATATTTTTGTTAAAACTTGCAACATTAAATATTTCGACAATATATGTCAATAATGGGATCTTAAAATATAAATGATAGTGCTTGGATTCGAGAATTTTAACGACAGAGTAAAATATGAATCTCTCTATTCTAAAACAAGTTGTAAATTGCACGTGAAGCGTAGCAAATCAAGTGCGTTCGTACGATAACGAAGTTTGAAATATATTCAGATCTTGCTGTTATTTTAGATAGTACTTCGGATACAATATAGTGGTCGATTTTTTTGTGTGTTCCTGTAAATATACAGGAAGCAAATAACTTGTATTATTCTGAGCAATGTATATCAATCTCATAAAATGTTAAATAGTCAATTACAATTAAAACGCGCACCAAACAATGTTCTCCCTATGCCATTATGTAATGACATACTTTTATGTGGCCTTGTAAATCAATATCAAATGTTTTTTGCACCACAGATTGTGTAAAATGAATATTGTAATATGTATTTCATAGATGCATAACAATTTTATTGTGTTCGAATGAATGTAGCACCCTTGAAATTCATTTGAAAGTTTTTTTCCCATTGTCCGCAATGTAACGAAATACTTTTGATTATGCCTGTAATTGATCTATGCTTCCGATCTCTATTCAAAAAAAAAAAAAAAAAAAAAAAGCTGTAAACACTGCCACCGCCGTTGACAAAGATTTTCTTGTGAGCGGGTTCTTTCATTTTTTTAATATTAAGAGTACTTTTGCATGCAAAAATATTAAAATTTGTAGTATTATTGTGAAGAAGCTTAGAAAACATACTGTTGCAGACCGTTTTTTTTTTTAATTCAACAGTTCTTAAAATATTCAGTGCCTAATTAGAACAAAATCTCTTCATTAAAAACGTTTTTAATGAAACGGAGTAAAAAGTATGCATAGGAATTTAAATATTTTTAGATCATTTTACATGTTAGAAGTTCCCTGTGTACGGAATCTATTTTTTTAATGTCACTAATTTTTGAACGATTTATTTCCATTTTAAATTCAAATTTTCAACAGTTCGCTAGTTTTTTTTTAAATATTTAATAAAAATAATATTGCCCTGTTAAACTAATGGCATTGAGCTCAGTGGCTACGCATACTAATTATACATTACAGCCTTGAACTTGCACTTGAAGAGGCATGAGATGGACTTCCTAGTTGACGATCAACTCCACGTCCGGGCTATGAGTTGTTGGCTAGCACATCTTAAGGTACGCCTAAGAAAAAAGATTAGATGCAGAACAAGTTCTGCAGGAGAGAAGTCTAACCGTAGTGCAAGCACTACATGAGAAAAAGGCTTAAGATGTCGACAGCTATCGGAGCGGGTCTGCACGCCGAAGAGCTGGAGACGGAAATGAGAGGAAGAAGTTGAGGAAAGTGTATTTACACGGGGTGGCTGCCGGAGCAGCCAATCCGTGAGAAGGAGGGCGGGGCAAGCCCGCGACAGAACAAAAATAGAAAAAAGTCTGAAAATAAGGAGTTCAAGATCAACATGAACGGGCAAACTGCTTGGCGGCAAAGCGAATTCAAAACAAAGGCACTTTTCAGGAACCACACATTAAAACATTACAAAATTAAATTATAATAAACTGCAAAAATTAATAGTTAAAAATAAATATCTAAGGTGTGTCATATCGTTGACATCTTTTCATTTTTTTTTCAAATTTTTATTAAGATAATAACATAGGATAACAAATTAAAATAACAATTAAAAAGATAAATTACATTAACAAATTATTTAGAGTTATGGTCAGAGTTAGCTAACAACTCACCGAATGTTATTAATTTAGAAATAGGATCTTTTTGAATTTTAATTTTCTCATAGACGCTGTTGAATTTTGGGGAATTTCGTCAAAAGATTTGACTTGCAGTTCAGATTTGATAGCTTGTAAAATTTCAAAAATAGAAGAAACATTATTAGTTAATTCATGGAGCTCGTAAAGCTGCTGAGTGGGTGGATTAGGTTTAGTAGTAGTTTTAGGTATAATAACAGATTTTTGAATAATTTTAGTTTGAGGTTTAACTGAGGTTTAGCAGTTATTTGAGCATAACTTTAGCGAAATTGAGGTTTTAATGGGTATTTAGAGCATCCTTTGTAGTTAGAAGGATGATCGAGATTACAGTTGGAACATTTAGGGGGCGGTTTAGGACCGTCTTTTATAAGTTTTACTTTACACTCGCTGGAAAGGTGGTCGCCACTGCAACCGACGCATTTAGGTTTGTTAAAACAATGGGAACTTACATGGTTAAATTGCTGGCAACGAAAGCATTGCACAGCTTTCCTATAAGGTCTAAATTTTTCTGTATTTACCCTAACATGGAAGAGATTACGTATATTTAGGATTTCTAACGTATTGCTTTTTTTAGAAGCTCAGCCAAATAAAGTGGAAGAATTTTTCCGTCGCGTCTACTTTTCATTTGAGTGATTTTAGTGGCTGAGAAGCCCTTATTTTCTAGTTCAGTTTGGATGTCATCCATGTAGACGTTATTTTTTGGGAGACCTCTAATGACAACTTTGATTATTATCCCTATGCGATTCAACAAGTTCCTCTATTACATGCCAATAAGCTTTTTCGGATTTCATTTTTAAAATCGTTTCCTCAGGATTATCTATTTTCCAATGACAAGACATACATTTAACAGTTTGAGGATTAGGATCAAGAAAAGAGATAGTAAAAGGAAGACGTCTGCCACTCATACCATTACCCGGTGTTTATGCGGCGGGCACACCGGCCCGAGACCTTGCATTCATGCGTCAGCGAAAGGCAGTCAAACAGGTGCTTACACACGCTCGCTCTTCTGGTCTCATTACAGCCTTATATTTTCAAGGGTTAATTCCGTTCGAAAAAAATTAAGAAGAGGAAACAGCTCTCCCCTTTCCCCCCTTTTTATACTTAATCATTGAACCTCTTAAACTATCAAGGACATGCATTATCATATAAAAAATTTATATTCAAAATTCAGAGCAAATCGGATAATTCTTAATAAAAACCCATTTAACATTTATATAATTTAAGAGGAGTTATCCCCCTCTTTTATACACTCATTGCCATAAAAATTTGCGCACCAAGAAAAAGAGTCCCAAATGAAACGAAATTTTGCATGCGTAAATATTACTGTGATATAAGTAAGTGATTAGAAAACCAAAGAAAATGGATCATTTATTCCAGAAAAATGTGCAAATGAACAGAAATTTTAGTACTTTGTTGGAACCCATTTGGCGCGAATGCACGATGCGATACGAGTGGGCATTAAGGCATACAAGTTCCGTATGATGTCCTGAAACATCTCGTTCCACAGTTGCTGTAAACGCGCCTCGAGTTCAACTAAACTCGTAGAGTGTCCAACTTGCCGTCCCAAATGATCCCAGATATGCTCGATTGGTGACAAATCTGGTGATCGAGCAGGTCAGGGAAGGGTGGTAATGTGGAGACGGCAGGCTTGTGCATCCTTGCTGTGTGTGCCCGAGCATTGTCTTGCTGAAAAATGGCCCCTGGGAGCCCTGCCATTAGTGGCAACACATGTGGCTGAAAGATGTCTTGGACGCACCGCTGAGCTGTCATAGTGACACGGATCAATATTAGGCGTGACCGTGTATCATAAGCAATTACACCCCATACCATCACTCCAGGTGTAGGAGCGGTGTGTCGCTGTAAAGCGAAGGCAGGATTGAGGCGTTCAGCACGGGGCCTCCACACACGAGCACGATTGTCATCACTGCTCAAATTGAATCTAGACTCGTCGCTAAAGACGATCTGGTCCAGATCCGTTGCACTCCAATCTCGTTGTGCGCGACACTACTCCAAACGGAGGTGTCGGTGGGTCAGTGTCATTGGCTACACACACGTAGCACACGTAATGGACGCCGCGATACCAGATGTCCTTCAGCCAGGCGCCTTGCGATGGTTCGGGAAGACACAGGGGTCTGAAATGAAGGTGCTGTCTGTGTCTGGATAGCGGTCAATGAGGCAGTTGGTTGTACGCGTGCGTTTCGTATGATGTGATGGTCTTCTCGACGACTGGTCTGTTGAGGGCGTCCCGAGCCTGGTCGCCGTGTAAATGACATCTCTTCAGTCCACTGGTCCCAACACCTCTTTACAGTAAAATCAGAACGGCCTATTTGACGAGCTACTCGCCGAGCTGACCACCCAGCTTCCATCATCCCGATGATTCTTCCCCTCTCCAGCTGTGACAGCTGCTGATATTGTCGTTGTTGGCTGCGTAACGGCATGTCTAACTCAGCGTTTCCTTTGCAAAAGAAGAGGTACACTCAGACAAGTTCAGATTACCAGTTTTACACTTCAAGGAGGACGAAGTTCAACGCCATCTAGTGGCATTACGCAATGGGCAATCACGCTGCATTTCTAATCATTTCCATATCTGCCTTATATGTACCTTCATGCCAAGTTTCGTTACGATCCCACAATTATTTCTTGGTGAGCAAATTTTTATGGCAATGAGTGTACTTAACCATTAAACTTCCAAAACTATTCAGAGATTAGGACGAAATCTGATAATTCCTGTTGAAAAACCCATTCATATAAATTAAGGGGAGGGGCATTAGAACCCCCGTTCCTCCTGTTTATACTTATTCAATAAACACCTAATAACAGTCACGCAATAGCCTCATCAGAATGATCCTATATCTAAATTTTGAACGAAAACTCAATTATGCATGAAAAACCCATTTATATCACTTAAGGGGAGGCGCATAAGCCCCACGTTCACCCCCTTATACATATCGAATGAATTCCAAAAACTAATCTTGGAAGCGCCTTGTCAGGATATACCTATATACAAAATTTCAAGTGAGTTGGACATATTTATCATGAGTTATCACGTTACGCACGTACGAACGAACATACATACAGAACGGGCGGGCACCTCAGGTTATGATAACCTGTGAGGTAAAAAAAGGATATAATTTTAAATTATTGCCAATTTTTAAAAACGTCGCAAAAATATTTGCTTTAAATGAAGAAACATTACTTACAAGTTTCTTTTATAAACAGAAACAAATCCCTTCCAAATTAGCATTGAATTATTACATGTTAATCGCAGGTATATGTTGAAAATTAAGTCATAAAAACTATATTCACACGTCAAATCTAAAAGGGAAAGAAATTGTTTTAATAATAAATTAATAAAATAAATAAGTCATTAAAAGTCACTGATTCCAGAAAATACGTCATATTTAAAGAAGCCAAAAAATAAAATTTGCCAAAACAACTTAAATAAAAAAAAAAAAATTATATTTGCGCGAAACATTTATTTCATATTTTGATACAATTTATTCGAGTATTATCGTAAATTCTAAAACAGGGCAAATAATATTTCTATTCTAAGAACAAATCTATTCCCATGTGAATATTAAAAAGACAAAGACAACTTTGGTAAAACTTATGTGAAATTTAAATGAAAATCATGTCAGACTGAAATGCAATATTAAACAGAAAACATAGCTTTATATATGTAGCATAAATATATATACAGGGTGAGCAAAAAGTCCGTAAAAACTTTAAAAATTCATAAAAACCGAAAAAATAACTAAAATAAAAAACGGTTTTCAGGGTTAGTATCTATAAGTCACGGGGATTGTTTTAAGACATGAAAAAAAAATTCAAAAAACAGCCAATAGGTGGCGCTGACGTACCCAAATCAAAGAAAAGATACCCAAATAAAGAACAGAATGTTTCCTCAAACCGCCGAACAAGCTTTATGAGGCCTGCCGCTGTTAAAGGCCCCTTTCCCGTCCTCAAATCCTTTTGAAATCGGAATTTACGCAAAGCAATAGTCGCTGATTCCTTGTTCACGTAAATTCACCAACAAAACTTTGTCCTTCGCAGTGAGCATCCTTGATTAAGTTCACGGCTCACAACGGTGAACTAGTTGTGGATTAGGAGCGCAAGCTTTTATAACCGGTTCATTTGCATATTTCCGCGGAAATCGCAAGTACCAGCGCCATCTGTCGGCTGTTTTTTGAAATATTTTTTATTTCTGTCTTAAAAAAATCCCTGTGACCTATGGATGCTAACCCTGCAAACCGTTTTTCATTTCGGTTATTTTTTCGGTTTTTATGAATTTTTAAAGTTTTTACGGACTTTTTGCTCACCCTGTATATATATATATATATATATATATAGATATAGATATAGATATGTACGTAAAGACATCGACTCTGCATGCTTCATACATTTTATATTAGCTTATATAGATACACATTTTAAATCAAAAATAAAAACTGATATTTTATTTCCTAATAGCGACTGATTTCGTTTTAAAAATCTCCTTTAAAAGTTGAATGAATGAAAATCCATTTACATGGAAATCGTTACTTTTATTATTATTATTATTATTATTATTATTATTCTCGGGTGCCTGAATGGGGATTCGCGAACGTAGCTCGTAAGGGGCTGAGCTCGCTAGTTTCATACGGTATTAAAAATCAATGATATTATACCTGCCCATTGATTTAGCATTACGGAGCGAGAGAAAACTCCCCTTAAGGCAGCTGGCCACTCCCAAATGCAAAGTATATGTGCGTTTGATGCATTATCATATTTAAAATATCTCATCAGGAAGATTTAAACTTCTTCTTTCAAAAATCTTTTCTTAAAGCATGTCAACGTTTCTGTAAGTTTTCAGAAAAAAAAGTGACATTTTTTAAGAAGAGAGCATTGAAAGAAGAGTTTAAAAATATCAATTTCCATTGGAGATATTTTAAATATAAGAATCCAATAAACGTCCGTAGACTCAACATTCCGTTGATACACTTGGAGAGTGAGTGCACAGCAGTCTCAATGCGAGGTTGCTACAAAAAAAAATAAAATAAAATAAAATAAAATAAAAATAAAAATAACTGCTGCATTTTTTAAATTTGCCTTTTAGTATATTTGCTGCAACTTAATTTTCATATGACGAAAGGTTTTTCGTTCAAATTTCTTTTAATACCAACTATGATCGAAACATCAACACCTATTCTTTATAATCAATGGTTGGGTTTCAGGTGATGTGTTTATTCTTATTTATTCCTATTGTTCTATATTTACATATATACATATATATATTGGACTACCAATGCATATAATACCAACATTTAGAAAAAAACATTTTAACATGTAAGATAATTATTATGCCTTTAATGATCTAAGGTAAATGCACCAGTAGTGCGCCACTTAAGGACATTTATCTAATTATTATTAAAGTATTTGTGAATTTCAAAAAAACTTATTTTCTTAAGCCTAGAACTTACCTTTATGTATAAAAATAAACATTCAAATTTTTAATATATATTCTCTAGAAAAAATGAAAAAAATAAAAAATGTTGTCTTCCTTTATGCCCCATTAGTGGACATAGTAAATTTCAGATGCTCCAGTAGGGCCACCCTAGAAGTGTGCCACTCGATTGTTGAGTTTAATACATACTGTACAGATATTATATATACATATTTTTTTTTACATTTCTACATTTAAATACACACAATAATGAAATCATATTTAGAAGTTCTGATAATTACGTAAAATAATTTTAGATTCTATTTAGTTTTTTCGTATAGTCTGTAAAAACACCCTTCCAGCTCAAAGACAATGAGAAAACTGAAGTTGTTCCTTTGCCTGATAAGAGATAAGAGTTCCAGCCAATCGGCAATTAGTTTGTTATCTGACAGAGGTGACTAAAAAACTTGTTTTTCAAATTAAAAAAACTGGTGGCCCACTATTGGCACATGGCCCACAACTGGTACACTTATATATTATTAGCCACAAATAATATATTAAATCCTGATACGCTATGATTAGACGATATATTGAAACTCAGAATGGAATTCCTTTTTAACAGGTATAATACGTATATAGATGCTTATATATTTATAGATATTGCCAAATGAAAATGTGAAATTAATAATATGCAAAAAAGGACTATATTTTACAGATATTTTAAATAACTGTAGATTAAAATTCATGGAAAATATTGGCATTCTATCATTATGTTTCTCGTATCTTCTCTCTGTAGAAATCATGTGCACAGATGCGTACCATTTAATTATGTACACACATGTAATTCTAATAAAATTTATTAAAAGTGCAATTTCTAATACAAATAATATAATTACTTTTCATTTGTTTCCTTTAGATAAATGTGATCATTTTTATTTTCGGTACGAAAGAACTAATTTTAATTAATGAAACCTTAAACTTACTAATGTAATTTAAATTTTCAGAAAGTGGAATAAAGATGGACATCAATTATTTAAGTAACTCAAAGACACGCTAATGAAAATGTCAAAATGAGAAAGATGGGATTCATGCAAATATTACTTGGATAAAAATTGTGTCACTATATTGAATTTTAGGTAGATTTCGTATGAAATACTACCTACACTGTCAGAAAAATTCGTCAATATACACTAAGTTATCGTTATTTTTTCACAAATAATTTCTGTTCTCCCAGAAAACGTATTTGTTCTGTGAGTTCATTCCGAGCGTCGAAAAATGAGGAAAAGTTTCCGTTTATATCCAGCACGCATGCGCATTGGGTCTGTTAGTAATAAGTTCGAATTTATTTTTAAAATGAAAAACAAAAATATTCTATTGATTAAAATGTCTAATTTAGTTTTAAAAGACAAAAATGTTTTCGAATTTAAAAATAAATAACAATTACTTTCTTTATTCGTTCAAAAATTCTCACAAATAGAACATCCATGTTTTTTCTCTAACATTCTACGTAATATATTTAAAATTCACATTTTTATACTATATTAATACTAAACGTAAAAAAAACCCAGCCACAGTTTCATTAAAGATGAAATCTTTCCGAGATTAACTGCATAATTAAAAGCTTTTTAACGAAATACACCAACCCACACCATACGAAATGAACGGTTCTATTTTAACGCACAATCATCATGAAGAGCCGTAGCGCCGTGGATTAGCGTTGGTCTGGTAATCCGGGGGTCCTTGGTTCGATCCCCGCCTCTTCCGCATTGATTTTTTCCAAACTTTTTTCAAGTGACGGATATTTTTCCTCTTTTGACAGAGAAAAAAATAAACAGAAAATCGTCAATATACAGACAATTTCTGGCAGCAGTGCTGCCAGTGCATTTTCTGTGAAAAGACGGAAGTTTTTTTGAGAGTGTATTGCATTCTCTCCCATGTTGGAATTTCTGAAAAATGTTTGTGGATCTACACGAATCAAGACTCCTAGACCCTAAAACTACCATCAGTAAAAAAGTTTATCTATCTATCTATCTATCTATCTATCGATCGATCGATCGATCGATCGGTGTATATCACTTTCTTCTAGACACGATAACTTTCATAATTTTGCTCAGATCTTTTTCAAACTTTTCAATAAAATCAAGGAGCTTAAAATCTCGGTCGAGTTCGTTAATGGGCAAAATCGGACCAATGGAGTGGAAGTTAGGAGGGGTTTTGTGAAAACAGAAAAAACGCGATAACTTCTAAATTAAAATAGATATAGAATCAGTTTAAAGTTTATATTACTTCTAAAGAATGGCCCAAAAGTTTATGCATGACAGATTTTTGATAAAGTTAAAAATGGGCTCAAGGGGCGAAAAAAACATGGTTTTTGGGGAAAAAAAATCATAACTTTGTCAATTCTCAAGATATAATATCCAACAAAATTTTATATAAATGTATTCAATATTATCTAAAACTTTTGTATTTACAAGTTTTTGATAGGACCAATTTTTATCGATGAAAAAAATTAAAAACGAAAAGAAAAAGGAGGGAGAAAGAAGAAAAAAACCATAACTTACTCAATTCTTAAGCAATCAAATCTAATGAAATTTATTTTACATCTTCATAATAATATCTACAACTTTTATATTGACAAGTTTTTCATAGAACCAATTCTTATAACAAAAATAAATTAAACAAAAATAGGAGTTGGAGAAAAAACCTCAAACTGCTTATATTCTGACTCATTTTAAAACTCATTTTTGATTTTAAACGCATCTAAATGACAGATCCTCTTATTTAGGAACTATGTAATGCGACGTATAGGCCAATTTTTTGATAAAGGCATTTTTTTTTTTTTTTTTTTTTTTTTTTTTTTTTTTTTTTTTTTAAAGGCTGCCAAAAAGGGTATTTTGAACAGATTTCCCGAAGTTATCGTCATTAAAATATTGATTAAGTATAACAAATTGCGTTTTTTCTGAGTCATTTTTAAATTCATTTTTGTTCTCAAACCCATCCAATTTACAGGTCCTATTATTTAGGAACTATATAACTTGACGTATTGGCCAGTTTTTTGATAAAGGCAGAATATATTTTTAAAAAGGCTGCCAAAAAGGGTATTTTGAACAGAATTTCACGAAGTAATAGTGATTGAAAAATTGAGGAAAACTGCGTTTTTTCTGTGTCATTTTTAAATCTTTTTTTAGTTCTCAAACGCATCCAATTTACAGGTTCTCTTATTTAGGAACTATATAATGTGACGGAGCGACCAGTTTTTTGATAAAGGCAGAATATATTTCAAAAAAGGCTGCCAAAATGGGCACTTCGCACAAAATTTCCCAAAGCGATCATGATTAATGAACTGTGGGTACTCAAATAACAAATTGGTTATTATATGACTCATTTTTAAATCCAATTTTGCTATGAAACGCATTCTATTGACAGTTTTTGGTTACTTAGGAACTATATAATGTGCGTATTCGTCGATTTTTTGATAAAGGGTGAATATGTATTTTTTAAAAGCTATCAAAATAAGCACTTCGCAAAAAAATTTCCCAAAGCGATCATGATAAAAGAATTGGGGTTGTATTCGAATAACAAATTTTTTATTTTATGACTCATTTTTAAATTCAGTTTTGCTCTCAAACGCATTCAATTGACAGTTATTTGTTATTTAGGAACTGTGTAATGTGCCGTATTGGTCAGATTTTTGATATAGGCTAAATAGGGTAACATCCCCAGTAATTGGCACTTTAAGAATTTGTCTTTAAACTTACTTCAATTTTCATTACAAAGAAATAAGATATTTACTTGGAAATATTTTTAAATCAAGGAATGCATATCTGTACATCTATTTTGCCCACTAAAAGCAAAAAAAAAAAAAAAAAAAAAAAAAAAATTGAAAAAGTATTTTTATAAAAATATATTTATAAAAAGTTGCTGAAATCACCAGTAATTGGCACCTAGAGCACCAATGTATGACACCTTGTGATCCAGTAATTGGCACAAGTTTATACTAAAAAAAAACTTTACATTTTGCATTGGGTTTAATCGCTTTAAATGAATTTACCATAGATGAAGATGCCATATTTCAGGTTTTTGAGAGTAAGAAATCAGCATATTAGTCTGAAATGTGAACACTTTAAAACAATACAATATACTTATATTAATACCCAGTAATTGTCATGCTGTCCCCAGTAATTGTCATATGAAGCTTTAATGGATTCCAATTACTGATAATATTTCATATTTTCATATAAAAACAAATGATAAACAAAATTAGTCTATAACTTTAAAAGTACTTCCAAAAAAAGTGGTTTAATCTCAAATTCCTTGTAAATTCCTTGTAGTTAAAATAAGTGCCAATTACTTGGAACTAGCAAAATTGAAGCACCATAAATTGGCATCTATCATTAATTCAGAAATCCAAATATTTGTGTCGAAAATACTTTTACACAATTAAAGTAACCCCTTTTAAATAAACAAAACCGTTGTCAATTAAAATTTAAAATATATTATAAATCATATAATAATGAATTGAAAAGCATGCCTTGCTTAAACCAAAGAAGAAGCATTTGCAACAAAAATGGCTAATTTCATACAAGCCATAATTGTTTCTCTTTCCTAGGCACTATTGTCATCTAGTAGCATAAATCAAAGTTATAATCTTTACCATAAATGAGCATATAACTGGTTTATGGTCTTGCATTTTTAAAAGACTGGATATAAATCTTATTTTAGGACATGTTTGTAAGATGTGCCAATCACTGGTGCATGCCAATTACTGGGGGTGTTACCCTATATATTTTAAAAAAATCTGTCAAAGTGGGCACTTCACATAAAATTTCTCAAAGCGATCTTGATTAAAGAATTGTGGATGTATTAAAATAATAAATTGGTTATTTTATGACTTATGACTCAGTTTTAAATTCAATTTTGCTGTCAAACGAATTTAATTAACAGTTTTTTGTTATTTAGGAACTATATAATGAGCATATTGGTCAATTTTTTAAATAAGGTAAGAATATAATTCAAAATATGTTGCCAAAATGGGCAATTGAGTAGAATTTCGTTTAAGACGATTTTGATAAAACCAGTTCTTACAGAAAAATGAAATTAAAAAGTTTTTATAAGCGGCTGAATAAAGTAGTTAAACTGGGTTTATCTCTAATCATTTTTTTTCTTTTTTGTTGAGATGAAAACTTTTCGAAATCTACCTCCGCCTATAGGCCATGCCGAAAGGGATTTTTTCGAATTATGCTGTATCATTTGCATTTAATTTAAGGTCTAAGTATTTGTTTACCACTTGAGAAGTGCTACATTTGATTTATATGCTAGCTTTGTCTGTTTAATTCAAATGTAAATGCAAGTTACAGAATTTTAATTTAAAATACTTGAGTAATTTCAGAGATGTTAAATAAATAAGTTTATTTGTGAGGATTGTTTGAGAAATGATGAACGAGAATGAGAAATGAAAAAATCATTGTTTGAGATTCTGATTTCTCTAATAACTTTACCATTGTTAAAAAATGTGATATATACAATTATTTCTGTCTAAAGATTGAAAAATAGTATTTAATCCAACTTTGTGACATGACGATAATGAAATGTACAAATGTAATAAATTTTTATATATGAAGTAATACAAAAAAAAAAGTTTTAAAAAATTAAAAAGAAAATGAAAGCTCTAAATTTTGGAAACGCGGTATAGAATATGGGCGAGTTTTGAAAATATTTCTTTTTAAGTATTTCTCTGTGGAATGAACCATAAAATCTGTTAGATTTCAGAGGGCTAGCGACTATCGTATAAAGAAACACAATTTTACTTAATGCGAACACGCTGTAAAAATTTAGACTTCTTTCGCCGAAGTAGCATTTACGTTATATTTTACTTTAATTTTTCGAAGTTTATTTGTTGCTCTCGGAGTCTACGATTTTTTTCCCTTAAAACTCCATGTAAATTAAGCAGAGTCTAGTGTTATTCTGATAATAAAATTAACACATACAAAAGCTAGTGTGCACCTTATGCACAAACAAGCTTTAACCATGATCTTTAACCATGATTTTCTTATGAAAACAAAATTTATGTCTAGCGTGGAGATTAACAAGCATTCTCGAATCTTTTTTAGATGATAATTTTTATTTTAAAAGATTATTATTAAACTAATTTATAATCGAAATCAAAATACGAATATTCTACAAACGATATTCAATTACAGACGATTAATAATAAAAGAAAAGAAATGAATTTATTGATACATAATAAATATCAAACGCGAAGAAAAATAAAAATAAATAAAAAGAATGATATTTTTGAAAGGTATGGTTTTGGAATAAATTTAATAAGACTTTCTTAAAAAGAGTTCATAAAAGCAGGAAAAACTGAGTTTTATTGAAAATTTTAAGATATAAAGTTTAATTAAGAATATTTTTAATTTAGAGCCATTTTTTTAATTTTACGAATATTGGAATAAAGGTTTTTCAAAGCGAATTAAAAATTTATATCGTTTCTATAAAGATTAATAGATTAGATCTAATAACAGGATTTGAATTTAATAAGTTGAAATAAGTACGGAACATTGTTAAAATGAAACAAATATCGTAAAAGGTTAATTTAAAAAAAAATAAATATCAATAATTGAAAAATAATATGCATATAAACATATACAACATTTTCTTTTGTTAAAGAGCAACAACAACAACAAAAAAAAATAACATTTTCCAGCGAAACGAAGAAAACATCAGACATTAACTACAATCTAAGCGCATAATTGCCCTCTAATTGTGTTGAAAGAATAGTTTGTATTTACATTAATACGTAAAATATTAAATTACATTATTAAAAGAGAAGAATTTTAAATAAAGTCTCAAAATTACAAATAACTAAACAATATATACAGTGATACAATTCAGGGATAAAATTTCATCATGCATAAAATTTCATATTTCTTGAAGCGATTAAAAATACAGATGCCAGAGTCAGCTGAAATCAGTGAATAGAAAAATTTAACAACTTGCGTTGTTTAAAATGCAGCAATAAAATTAATGAAATGTAAAAATAGTCATGTGGCTTTGTTTCAGAAAGGAAGTTTTATTTGGAATATAACAATTCCAAGTTTCAGGAAATATATTATTAAATCCCAACAGATTTATTTTTATTCATTTGAAATTTGTTTCAGAATGTGAAAATTAAATTAAAATTACAACATTTAAATAGATTAGAAAATGCATCAAAAAATGGATTTATATGTAAATGCGAGTGACAAACATGCCATGCAAACAGATTTATTGTGAGTATAAACATGTATTATACAAGTGTGTTTAACAAGTGATTAAAAATGAATTTGTGAGATACAATATAACCTTATTTTTAAGTATTTTTTAAATTAATATATATCTAATAAAATAAAAAAAAATTGTGCCATTTTGTTCTCTCTTAACTTCAATTCCAAAATTTGTGGAACATATTTCAATCTTAGTTTCATAATGTATTAACTTGTAACAGCTAAAATACTTTTTCTTATTTCATTTATTAATAAATTATTGCTTGCTTCTCTAAAAAGGCGGGAAGTATTTCGTAACCTTTCTACTTTCTGGAATATTCCCGGAATGTTAATTTTATTTTTTATTTAACATCGCGTGATTGGTGTTATTGCGCGTTTTTAAAGGGCTTGTAATTTGCGAGGTAAAAAATAGATCCTGCCCGAGGACACGTCTCCTTAGACCAATCAGAGCTGATCATCTTTTGACGTTTAAGCTCGAGTTAATCCTAACTGAATTTTTAACTTGATTGACGCGAAGTAGGAGGGAGCTAGTTTGTCGTGAAAATGTCCCATATTCATTTGGCTTTTTAGGAGCGTTAGAATGCATCTTTCCTTTAAACTGCTCGGAAGCCATGTCATTTTTTCCGAGAATGTTGCAGCTTAGTGAGCGAAGGCCGTAGTGATAGATGTGTGGAACGGTGATCTGTGGAGTAACTTAAGTTCGTGCTCTAAATAATAAAGAACTAAAACGGATTTTCTTGCATTGTTATTGGAGAAACTCCTACGAGAACAAATCCATGGCTTATCCACTTACCAGAACGACTGCTCTGCTCATCCCGCTATTGATTCTTAGTGAATAGTAGTATTCTAAAGCCAACATTGTATTCTACTAGAGCTTATACACTATTATAGAACATCGTCGTCGTATCATGACATTGATTAATCCCCCCTCCCAGAAAGACGGATGAAAATGTAGGCCTGAGACCTGCAATTTCACAGAAAGGGAGAAGATGCAGACTTAGATCACGAAGTTGTTGATATAAGTAATAACAATTAGATACTAAATAAAAGAAAAATTAAATTAAATATTTTTTTTATATAAATATAGAATTTAAATTTAGAAACACTAAGGTGATGCGTGGAATGACTTTATATTTACATACAATAAAATAGGCATGAATAAAAATACAAGATATAATCTCGTTTAGCAGTACATACCAGGAAGTAAATTGAAAATATAAACAACTAATCTTAATATGCTAACATGAAAAATAAAAATAAAATAACGTTGAATGCTTTCATGATTATGACAAATCTAAATATGAAGAAATTAACTGGAAAGTTCTACCCATAAATTTTGAGAGTTCATTTCAAAAAATCCTCTAAGGCTCAGAATTAAAGTGATATAGTCCATACATCTTTTTTCAAGGAGTCTAATTATATCTTTATTAATTGTCTAATTTTCATCAGCTAATATTATAAAACAGTTCAGTTTTCATGTGACTGAGTCCTTGCACCTTTATAACAGTTCCATGTTTCGGTATCTTTGTGAAAATACTTTATACTTGTAATTCAATATAGTAACACATTTTATTGTATATTAATATTGTAATAATAAATTTTAACTATGTAATAAACAAACAATATAATAAAGAAACATAATAAAGAAAAAAAATATCATTGATAATAAATATCATAGTAAATATAAGTTACTCTCATAATGGGTATAAATAAATCTTTTAATAAGTAATAGTAAATATTTCAAAAGACATTTTTTAAATTCTAAATTGTATACTTAATCTCGTTTATCTCATCTCAATTATTTTTGGGATGAAATATAGAGAGAAGTGGAATGGAATAAAGAATATAATCAATTATGTAATCATTTACTTAATCTTGTAATTCGAGTGCAGGATTAAGTAGCAATATGTACAAAAAAATTAAAACATAATATGATTAAATAAAAAAAATAAAAATAAATAAAAATTTTGTTCATGTTTGGGAATGTACGTGACCTTTAAACTACTAAGATTCTTTAAAAAGAAAAATTAATAAATAATAAAAATAAAAGACAAGATTATTCATGTCAATTCATGTCAAATATTCATGTCAAATAATTACCCAATAAATATTTTCTCGGTGTGATAAAGTAATGCAAGATGCAAGAAGGATAGAGAAAAAGAAACAAATTAAATTCTAATTGACATGTACTTGGACTGGAAACTAGCAGCAAAGAGAGAGAGAAAAAAAAATTAAAATAAAGTGATAAAAATTTTGTTACTTGGCAAATGATTAATTTAATGCTTGATAGATTAATTTTAATATTACAAATAGGTTCAGTTGAAAAAAAATTGACTTAATATTTACTTGTTATTATATTATTCTAAGTTATAACTAGAGTAATTCAATACCGAATAAGAAATTTTCACTTTGTCCGTCCACGCTGGCATAAGCAAACATATATAAAAATTTCCAGACAAGTGACACTCTCGTGGCAGTCAAGAGATATCATTGCCATTCTGTAAGAATTACAGGATATTATCTGGATTAAAATATGGAAAGAAATTTACTATTTAAGAGAAAAAAAAGAAAAATTATAAAATGATAATAAACTAGAGATAGAGTCTAAGCTACAGTTTTTACTTGAGTTTGTTGTTGTTGAATAGGGGGTTGTTGCTCATGACTTAATTTAAATTTATCAGGGGAATAATAAGGCCTTAATTTAGATACATGTACTATTTCTGAACTTTTGAACTGGTTTTGCCTATCAATTTCAAAATTTACTTCGGATAATTTGTTAAGAATTTTATAAGGGCCACTAAATACTTGTGATAACTTTCTAGTATTAGGGTACTGAAATTCTTCATAGATAACTAGATCTATTTTAAATTTTGGTTCGATATAATCTTTATCATAATATTTTTTATTTTTTAAATGAAATTCATCAGTTCTTGCTTTAGCAATTTTAAGTGCTTCATGAACAGGGGGATAATAATTTTATTGTAAGGGGGAGTCATATGGTAATTGGCCAAAAAGCAAGTAAACAGGGGGAAATTTAGTAATAGAATGGGGTGTATTATTATATTCATTAATTACTTCAGTTAAAAGCTTAGTCCAGGGGATATTAGAGGTAGTGGAGTTTACTTTACATATTAATCTAGTTACTATTGTCTGATTTACTCTTTCACATTTCCCATTCGTTTGTGGATGATGGGCAGTGGCCAAACGTTGCTTAATATTATGATTTCGCAGGAATGTTTTGAGTCATGAAGAAGTAAAAGCAGCATTCCTGTCACTTAGTATTTTTTGAGGGGACTGTACACTTGAAATCTTACTAAGACAGAATTATTGTTGAGGGATTTTGATATTAAAGATTTGTTTTAGACAATTTGTATAAGTTTCTGTAGTGACACTTTTGGAAGGAAATGCCCAAACGTATCTTGTTGCATGGTCTATTATAATATGGAGATTTTTTTTGTAGAATTATAATAATTGAACCCTCCTACAGTATCAACAGACAGACAGTCAAAAGGTTGATCTGTTGTGGGTATAGCTTGTAATAAGCCAAATTTTTTCTGTCTAGGTTTTTTTTATTTTTCTGGCAAATATCACAATATTTAACAAAGTTTGTAAGCAAGACACTCTAATTCGGTGATGAAATAGTTTTTCTCATAACTTCTCAATCCTCTAGAAAAATAAGCAATCGGATGTAAAAAATTATTATGGACGGGTTGTTTAAGAACTGCACATACCGCCACCTGAGAAGCGTCAACAAACATGTGTAGGGGTAATTTTGGGTCATAAATCTTTAAAATTGGTTTAGCAATGAGGGCATCGTTTAATTTTTGAAAAGAGTTTTGACATTCAGAATTCCATTCCCAAATAGTATCTTTCTTAAGAAATTTATTTAGGGGGTGTCTAATTTCACCATATTTGTCAATAAATTTATGATACATATTTATAAAACCAAGAAATCTTTGTAATTTAGTATTAGTAGGAGGTTTTAGCTTTTTAATTGTTTCTATATGAGTATTAGCTGGAGTTAAAGTTCCATTTTGGATTTCATACCCTAGAAAATTAATTTATTTTTGAGCAAAAGTACATTTAGATAAATTTAATTTAATATTTTCTATTCGGCATAAATCAAAAATTAGGATGAGATGCTGTATATGTTCATATATTGATTTAGAAAAATAATTATATCATCAAAATAATAATAAGCAAAGTCTATTTTATATTTTGTAAGAATTCTTCTAATTGTCCTATTGAAAATTGGGGGGCCTACCTTTACACCAAAGGGGAGAACATTCCATTCCCAGAGCCCACAATTATTAGTAAAGGCTAACTTATCGGAATCGACTCGGTGAATAGGTATGTGCCAATAGCCAGAGGCTAAATCTAGTGTAGAGAAATATTGGCCACCACTTAATTTATCTAAAATTTCATCTATTCGGGGCAAAGTTTCAGCGTCATTTTTCGTAATAGAATTTAATTTTCGGTAATCAACAAATATTCGGGTTTATTTTTGCCTTTATCTCGTTTATTTACTAACGTAACTGGGGAAGAATATGGTCTATAACTTTCTTTAATTAACCCAGCAGCTAATAAGGATTGGATTTGCTAAGATATTTCTTTTTTATCAGCAGTGGATGTACGATAAGGCCTCAAAGATATTGGTAGGTCAGATTTAAGAAAAATACGCTGGGGTTCAATATTAAATCTCCCTACATCATATTTATTTTTTGCAAAAATATCTAAATAATCCCTTAAAAGTTCCCTTACATTTTTATTTTGAATAGCATTCAGATTCCCCAATAGATTATAATCATCATTATTAGTTCGCGGCAAGGATTAAGGAGTTATGGTATTTCCATACTCGGGTTGCACAGTAGTATCATTTTTTATAATATCAAAATGAAGCAATTCTGTTTTTGATATTTTGGAACTCATTTATTTTTTCTTTGATCGTGTTCTTACTTATGAATTTATGGATGACTACATCTTTTTTCTGTCCAACTCTGTGAATTCTATCACAGGCTTGTTTTTCTAGAGCCGGATTCCAATGAAGATCCATAAGGAAAAGATGACTTGCACTAATTAGATTAAGTCCCACACCTCCTGCTTTCAGAGATAACAACATTACTTTGGCACCACTTTCATTAGTATTAAAGTCATGAGCAACTTTTTGTCGATCCTCAACTTTGGTGCTACCTGCTATTAAGTGATAATCAATATTTTCTTCCTTATTGGAGGCATGATACGACGACGATGTTCTATAATAGGGTATAAGCTCTAGTAGAACACCATGTTGGCTGTAGAATACTACTATTCACTAAGAATCAATAGCGGGATAAGCAGAGCAGTCGTTCTGGTAAGTGGATAAGCCATGAATTTGTTCTCGTAGGAGTTTCTCCAATAACAATGCAAGAAAATCCGTTTTAGTTCTTTATTATTTAGAGCACGAACTTAAGTTACTCCACAGATCACCGTTCCACACATCTATCACTACGGTCTTCGCTCACTAAGCTGCAACATTCTTGGAAAAAATGACATGGCTTCCGAGCAGTTTAAAGGAAAGATGCATTCTAACGCTCCTAAAAAGCCAAATGGATATGGGACATTTTCACGACAAACTAGCTCCCTCCTACTTCGCGTCAATCAAGTTAAAAATCCAATTAGGATTAACTCGAGCTTAAACGTCAAAAGATGATCAGCTGTGATTGGTCTAAGGAGACGTGTCCTCGGGCAGGATCTATTTTTTACCTCGCAAATTACAAGCCCTTTAAAAACGCGCAATAACACCAATCACGCGATGTTAAATAAAAAATAAAATTAAAATTCCGGGAATATTCCAGAAAGTAAAAAGGTTACGTAATACTTTCCGCTTTTTTTGAGAAGCAAGCAATAATTTATTAATAAATAAAATAAGAAAAAAGATTTACAGGATTTATTTTTAGCTGTTACAAGTTAATACATTATGAAACTAAGAATGAAATATGTTCCACAAATTTTAGAATTGAAGTTAAGAAAAAACAAAATGGCGCATTTTTTTTATTTTATTACATATATATTTTTTGATAAATTATGCTGGTGTCATAGTTTTGTGTCAAATTATTCAATTTCATATAACAGATAAAAATGGAAAAACAAGTACTTTAGCTCAAAGATTTAATGAAGATTTTTAAAGAATATCCAAAGTTGAACTCAAAATTATCATTACCAACGGCAAATATTTTTAATTTCATCAAAAAGTAGACATCTCTGTTAGATATATACGGAAATTAAACCGTCCTTTTATTTCAAGAATCTTTTATTGATTTATTTTTTACTTATTTAGCTCAATATAAACAATATAAATATTCAAGTAACACTACTAACGTAATTTTATCAATTATTCATTTTTTTTGTTTCATTTATATAATTTATTTATTAGACCTTATTTACATTACTAACATTTTTACATATGTTATGTAATATGGAAAAAATGCTGTAAAATGTACTTTTTTAAGTTTACATACCTCAAAATTTATTTAATTGTGTTACATTGTAAATTTGAGTAAGGAATTCCTGTTTCAATTTTGATTTAGCTAATTAATATTTTCTAAATATTGGAAAAAAAAATCTTTCTTTACATAAAACTCCGATACAAAAAAAATTCCCTTTCTTTAAACCGAATTTTTATCCCCCCCCCCCCCATCTAAATATATATGAAGAAATAAAATTGTATTTGGTATCAAATTTTTATCGTAAGTCTATTATTATTACTACTACTATTATATACGTCTACGTCTACTATTACTACGTCTACTATACTACGTCTACTATTATATTATTATACTATTGCTATAACTGCTATTTATATATTTACAATTAAACATAAAAAAATATCCTAAAAATGCTAAAAAGATTTTGAAAATATTTTTTTTTAAAAATAGAAAAATGTTATTTACGTTTTATCTAATAAAATATTTAAAATACATTTTTGTTAGCCATAAAGAACTAGTTATAAAGAACTCCATTGAAATATATAGGCGTAAAGGGTTTGTTTGTGCCTTTTATTAATCCTAGTTATCGTTAAAATGAATAAAGAAATACTTCGTGGAAAGCTTGAATAGGAAGATAAGCCAGATTAAAAAAATAATTTTAGCTCATATTCTATTCTTAATAAAGTGTTTAGCAGTAGAGCGCATCTTTTAGTGTGCACCTTATTGTCGCGAGTATTTTGTATTGATAGTGAGACAATTTATACTTTTACTAGCAGTCTATGCCGGCTGCGCTGGTCAATATTTCAAAATCAACCGTGGATGACACGAACTGGTGAATTTAAATTTGTAGTTTAAATAATTTGGACCTCCAGCAGCACCTTGCTCATTGCTGAATACGATTTAGACACCATTGTGATATTAAATTATCTTAAACGTTGCGCAAAAACCAGCTATTTCGAAGTAACTATTTTAGTTTATTACTAACAGTGCACATTTGGAAGCGAAATGAGACCATTATGGCAACAAAATTTAAAATTTTTCCTTATCTGAAGAAATATTAATTATTACAGTCGTTACCATGGTACAACTTCTGAAAAATTTCTTCACAACTTTTCATTATGTGAAGCCAGAAACCCAAAGCTACTCCCACCTAAAAAGTTTATTAGGATGAGCGAAGCGAATCCTCTACTAGGCCACTCAAATTACACTTTGTCGTACACTTTACAAAAAAACTATTCAATATTTTAACTTGAAATTAAACACAAAAATAAATTATGATCTGTAGATTTGCAGAATATAATTTTTTTTACAATAAAACGTTAAAAAAATTATTATTTTAATTAATTTATTTTACATGCATTTCCAATACGGACGCATTTTAGCAAATAAATAAAAAAATGAAACGTTTATATTTTCAGAAAAAAAAATATAAATCATGGAGTAAGTAATAATAGATAGAATCATGATTAATTTAATAAATAAAATATGTTTTCATTATTCAGCAAAATCGTTTGCACAGATGACACTTAAACATTTAAAAAAAACTGTATTGTAATTTTTTTTTTTTTTTTTTTTTTTTTGTAAAGTGGCAACAAAAGAATTGTAAACAAATAAAATTAATTGTTAAATTTTTTATATAAATGAAAAATGAAAAGAATTGAAGCGTGAAGTTGTTGCCTCGATTCAAGCTCTTTATAAATGTACTAAAGCAAAGTTAACCGATTCAGAAACGACAAATTGACTTTAACCATTTCTTACTTTATCATTTGGATCTAAAGTAATGTTACGTTCTTATTTGTGGACCGAAAAAGATTTAGTGAACGGGACTTTAGACTTTGTTGCACGTAATAAAGAAAATCACAAGCCACCAGACCAGATATCGCGAATAATCATGGATAAATTTGAATACTACAATAATTTAACTTATAAGAATTGGTGCGTTCCAATTCCCCCAATAATTAAATTCTAGAAAAATGGAAGCATAAATTGCTCAAGGAAAGAATTTCTTCTGCAGTTAGCTTTTGCTGTTACAATTCATAAATTCCAAGGTTTAACATTAGATGAAGCAGTTATAGATATTGAGGATATATAGACACCAGTTGGCTTAAAAACGTACGTAACGTTGTCGAGAGTGAAAATCCTTCAAAATTAAGCATTCAATAGGAAATTTTCCTTACGAAAAATTCTACAATATCAAAAATTCTGATACGCTAACATGCATAAAAACGAAGAAATTAGGAAAAAAAAGTTTTACAGTTAAAAATTCATAGTATCAACGAGGGCAGATTTCAAATGTTTTTCCAGAAAATAGGATTTTGACGAAGTAACTTTCTTCAAGCTCTCTTCAAATATATTATTCTAAAATAGCTATCAAAGATCATTTGATGTTAATTACAAAGATTGGAAACTTGCATATTTCAAACAACTTAAAAAAGCACAAGTGGTTACTGGAAATTGTAAAAACATCTTTAAAAGAGCTTTTAGTTGAAAATTTAAAAATATTTTGTAAAAGTTTGCTTCGAAAATATTTTATTATGACAGTCTTACATCATAGATAAAAAATTAAAATGCGCCAAAACATAAAATAACGTTTTTGTTTAATAAAGATGCAAAAATAATATTAAAAAATATTTTTACTTTCAAATATCTGTTTTATAAAATAATGCTTCGCGAATCCAAACAAAGCATGGCTTTTGCTAGTATATATATTAAATTTTGTCCGGGCGATAAAAGGCACAATTATGCAAGAATCATTTTCAAACTCGTCAAGTACATAGAGATGGTTACTATCTCAGTAGGAATTGCAAATGAGCAAAATCGGCCCAAGTAGTGGTAATTGGGAAGGGTTAAAAATTTTGAATACCATCTTAACATGGCTTTCACAAAACCAGCTCTTACAAAACAATAGCAGGGAAAAAATAAACATTTTTCGTTACAGCAAGTTGCCAACGATAAAAAAAACACACATTAAAATTCTCACTACAACAATTACTTTATTATTGCAAAATTTCCTCCTGAAAAATGAAAACAAAATTATTTGCTCTTTCGTATTTAAGCATTTTCTCTTTAGTTATTTAAGATAAAATTATGTACATTTGTATAATTTGGCGAACGATTTGGCGAAATTGGTTGACGTGATAATCAAGTAGTAGCCAATTTACACTTTTCATATTTCACAAAATATTCCTACACAGACATCATATACGCAATAGGTTTAGCACGATTATCTTGCAACTACAATGTGACAAAATCCTCGTTTTAGAATACCAAAAGAAATTTATGTGTATTTTATTATTTTCTATCATTTTACACAGCAATTAACAATAAATAAAAAGTAATTGTAGAACAAAACAACAAATATCATTTCAAAAAAGAAAAAAACGAAAGTAAATAAACAACTTATCATCAGATAAACAACTATAGTTGGGTTACCATATGAGGCAAATAATGTCATTTTGGCGCCAGTCGATGGATATATGACCAAATCCGTGACAAAATTTCCATTTGGAAAAAACTTTAATCGGTATTTATACTGCATTTTCCCTACTTATGTATAAGAAAAAACTTTGACACAGATGTCATGTATGCACCACATTGTCGCAATTCTTTTTCTGGCACCAACTTGGAAAACTTGGTTTTTAATTACCAATTTCATAAATATTTTTTAATTATTTTGTATTATTTGAAAAAAAAAATAATAAATAAAAAAAAATTAATTAATAGCTATAGAGCAAAATGATTTAAATTATTTTAAAAAACAAAATGAAAGTTAATAAATAGTTTATTAAAAAATAAACAACCATAGTCGGTTTACCATGTGTGGCATAAAATCGCCATTTTGTTGCAATCGTGCAAATGTGGTGGGTATATGACATCTGCGCCAAAACTTTAAAAAGTTGCAATTAAATTATTTTACAGTTTAGATGAGGAAGACATTTATAATAAAATTTAAACATTATACGCATTTTTTTTTTTTGCTATAACTGCTATTTATATATTTACAATTAAACATAAAAAATTATCCTAAAACTGCTAAAAAGATTTTGAATTTTTTTTTTTTTTTTTTTTTTTTTAAATAGAAAAATGTTATTTACATTTTATCTAATAAAATATTTAAAATACATTTTTGTTAGCCTGCGCGAAAGAGAATAGCGAAAGTTTGATTGAAGAAATATTGAAGAGGAAATGGTCAATTAAAAAAGACTTGTAAATTTTATTCAGCGGGAATTTTTCATTTCAAAATGTTGAATTTATCTTTAGTAATAACGCATAATTGCATAAATTTACTTTGAATTGCAAAATTTTTCCTTCAGTACTACTTGGTTATACCGTCGACTAATTTCGCCAAATTATACAAATCGCCAAACTATTAGCCAGATTATATAGATTAGAATAAATTTCCATTTAAATAACGAAAAACAAATTAGCAGAACATATATAAAAGTAGAAATAAAATGTCGAATTAAAAATCACTTATTGACATAATTAGTATTTATATTATGCTTAATGCCAAGTGAATGTGACATTTACGATCATCCATTATTGACATTTAATCTTGGAATTTGGGGGTAGATTTTTAATAGATGGGGTAATCTTTCCTTCTTCAGTTTTTAAATTTTAAAACTGAAATTTTTCCTGTAAGTGAAATTGACGAAATGGCGCAAGAAAAATTAAATTAACAATGAAAACATTTGCAAAAAGAAATGAAAGAGTTATACTCATATCTATATAATTTACGATTGAATATTAAAATATACTCTAAAAATTATCTTCACTTGAAAAAACAACAACATTATTGCGACCATTAAGAACGTAAGTCAGGCATTAAGTCAGTAGTGCATTTTCGGCTTAAAAACACATTCTTTGGCGACAAAAGCAAGATGAAAATGGTATAGAAACGAATAGTAACTCACAACTTACAGTGTCTTTTACAATCAGATCTGCTTTTTTCTGCTGTAAGTTATATTATACGGAAATTCGATAAAAAAGAGAAACAAAATAATAAAATGGGAAATAACTATCGTTCAAAATTCATTTAATCAATTTCTGAAATTCATGTTTTTATTCTAACACCACGGATAAGTCGCCAAATGTTGAACCAATTGTTATATTTCGCGTTAAATTATTTTTTGAGCATTACAAATATTTTTTTTCATTTTCAAGATAAATATATTTTTATAATATTACGCCTCATTTAAGCGGTCTTTCTTTATTATTATTAATATTATCAATAGTTATTTTCTGCTACTATTTGCAAGATATTTGTAATATTTCTAATAGATATAGCCATTTTAATTCTTTTAGTAATTATAATTTTCGCCAAAAACAGCTACTGGCAACCCTTTTGTCAAAAATAACCGAAAAATACGAAATTTACTACGAAAAATCAGAGTTATCCCTGTAAATTTGAATCATGAACCTTCGGAAAAATATTTCCTATCGAATGATACAATCGGCAAAAAAATCCATCGGGTAGTTTTTGAAAACACCCGTTTGGAAGTTTCAGAACTTCTGCTTTGTAATATACTAGCAGGCTATGCCCGCTGCGCTGGTCAATATTTCAAAATCAACCGAAGAGGAAACGAACTGGTGAATTTAAATTTGTATTTTAAATAATTTGGACTTCCAGCAGCACCTTGCTCATTTCTGAAAACGATTTAGACACCGTTGTGATATTAAATTATCTTAAACGTTGCACAAAAACCAGGTATTTAGAAGTAACCATTTTAGTTTATTACTAACAGTGCACATTTGGAAGCGAAATGAGACCATTATGGCAACAGGATTTAAAATTTTCCCTTATCTGAAGAAATATTAATTATTACAGTCGTTACCATGGTACAACTTCTGAAAAATTTCTTCACAACTTTTCATTATGTGAAGCCAGGAACCCAAAGCTACTCCCACCTAAAAATTTATATATATATTAAATTTTGTCCGCGCGATAAAAGGCACAATTATGCAAGAATCATCTTCAAACTCGTCAAGTACATTGCGATGGTTAATATCTCAGTGGGAATTGCAAATGAGCAATATAGGCCTAACGGGGTGTTAATCGGGAAGAGTTCAAAAATTTGAATACCATCTTAACATGGCTTTGACAAAACCAGCTCTTACTAAACAATGGCAGGAAAAAAATAAACATTTTTCGTTACAGCAAATTGCCAACGATAAAAAAAAAAAAAAAAAAAAAAAAAAAAAAAAAAAAAAAAAAACAATAAAATTCTTACAACAACAATTACTTTATTATTGCAAAATTTCCTCCTGAAAAATGAAAACAAAATTCTTTGTTCTTTCGTATTTAAGCATTTTCTCTTTAGTTATTTAAGATAAAATTACGTAAATTTGTATAATTTGGCGGACGATTTGGCGAAATTGGTTGACGTGATAATCACGTAGTAGCCAATTTACACTTTTTATAGTTCTCAAAAGATTCCTACACAGACATCATATACGCAATAGGTTTAGCACGATTTTCTAGCAACTACAATGTGGCAAAATCCTCGTTTTAGAATACCAAAGAAATTTACATATATTTTATTATTTTATATCATTTTAAACAGAAATTAACAATAAATAAGAAAGTAACTGTAGAGCAAAACAACAAATATCATTTCAAAAAAGAAAATGAAAGCAAATAAACAACTTATCTATAGCTGTTTTATCATATGAGGCAAATAATGCCATTTTGGCACCAGTGAGATACCTCGATCAGTATATGACCATGTCTGTGACAAAATTTCCATATTTGGAAAAAACTTTAATCGGTATTTATACTGCATTTTCCCTACTTACGTATAGTGAAAAAACTTTGACACAGACGTCATGTATGCACCACATTGGCGCAATTTTTTCTGGCGCCAATTTGGAGAGCTTGGCTTTTAATTACCAATATCATAAGTATTTTTAAATTATTTTGTATTATTTGAAAAAAAATAATAAATAAAAAAGTTTAATTAATAGCTATAGAACAAAATGTTTTTTTTAAAAAACAAAATGAAAGTTAATAAATATTTTATTAATAAATAAACAACCATAGTCGGTTTACCATGTGAGGCATAAAATCGCCATTTTGTTGCAATCTTGCGAATGTGGTGCGTATATTACATCTGCACCAAAACTTTAAAAAGTTGCAATTAAATTATTTTACAGTTTGAATGAGGAAGACATTTATACTAAAATTTAAACATTATGCGCATTTTTTTTTGGCTATTACTGCTATTTATATATTTACAATTAAACAAAAAAAATATCCTAAAAATGCTCTCACACATTTAAAAGAGAGTGGGAGAATTTAGTAATTGTGAACATCCGCTCCGGCTTATGCCTTCTTGGTATAAAATCGCATTGTTTGATGACAAAAGTAAATTCAAACCACCAAATAAACAAATAACATACAATTAACAGATGAAACCATTTTTAAAAGTAATTTTGCTATTTTGCCCTGTAAGACACATAATGGTAAAATTAGATTTTAAAAATATTTAAAAAAAAATATAAAAATGTTATTTACGTTTTATCTAATGAAATATTTAAAATACATTTTTGTTAGCCTGCGCGAAAGAGAATAGCGAAATATTGATTGAAGAAATATTGAAGAGGAAATGGTGAATCAAAAAAGACTTGTAAATTTTATTCAGCGGGAATTTTTTATTTTAAAATGTTGAATTTATCTATAGTAATAACGCATAATTGCATAAATTTACGTCGAATTGCAAAATTTTGCCTTCAGCACCACTTGGTTATACCGTGGACCAATTTCGCCAAATTATACAAATCGCCAAACTATTAGCCATATTATATAGATTAGCATAAATTTTCATTTAAATAACGAAAAACAAATTAGCAGAGCATATATAAAAGTAGAAATAAAATGTCGAATTAAAAATCACTTGATGACATAATTAATATTTATATTATGCTTAATGTCAAGTGAATGTGACATTTACGATCATCCACTATTGACATTTAATCTTGGAATTTGGCGGTAGATTTTTAATCGATGGGGTAATCTTTCCTTCTTCAGTTTTTAAATTTTAAAACTGAAATTTTTCCTGTAAGTGAAATTGACGAAATGGCGCAAGAAAAATTAAATTAACAATAAAAACATTTGCAAAAAGAAATAAAAGAGTTATACTCATATCTATATAATTTACGATTGAATATTAAAATATGCTCTAAAAATTATCTTCACTTGAAAAAAAAAAACATTATTGCGAACATTAAGAATCTAAGTCAGGCATTAACTCAGTAGGGCATTTTCGGCTTAAAAACACATTCTTTGGCGACAAAAGCAAGATGAAAATGGTATAGAAACGAATAGTAACTCTCAACTTACAGTGTCTTTTACAATCAGATCTGCTTTTTTCTGCTGTAAGTTATATTATACGGAAATTCAATAAAAAAAAGAAAGAAAATAATAAAAAGGGAAATAACTATCATTCAAAATACATTTAATCAATTTCTGAAATTCATGTTTTTATTCTAACGCCAGGGATAAGTCGCCAAAAGTTGCACCAATTGTTATATTTCGCGTTAATTTATTTTTTAAGCACTAGAAATATTTTTTTTTTCATTTTCAAGATAAATATATTTTTATAATATTACGCCTCATTTAAGCGGTCTTTCTTTATTATTATTAATATTATCAATAGTTATTTTCTGCTATTATTTGCAAGATATTTGTAATATTTCTAACAGATATAGCCATTTTAATTCTTTTAGCAATTATAATTTTCGCCAAAAACAGCTACTGGCAACCCTTTTGTCAAAAATAACCGAAAAATACGAAATTTACTACGAAAAGTCAGAGTTATCCCGGTAAATTTGAATCATAAACCTTCGGAAAAATATTTCCTATCGAATGATACAATCGACAAAAAAATCCATCGGGTAGTTTTTGAAAACACTCGTTTGGAGATTTCAGAACTTCTGCTTTATAAAAATTATGATATGATATTATGAATATGGCTCTATTTTCATCGGAATTGAAGCATGTTAATTTTATAAATATGTTTTGTAAAAACTTCCTTAAGCTCTAGAAAATTTTCGTTTAAATTTTATGAAAAGATGATGTTTTTTAATTCTTGTGATTTTAAAAATCTAATTGATAAAAAAAAAAAAAAAAAAAAAAAAAAAATCCTATCCCGGTTTCACTTTTTTTTGAAGTATTTAGGAATTCATTAATTATCAAGAGGCCTCTAAATTAGTGCAGATATTCTTAATATCGTATGCCGCGTATGAAAGTTCTCATTTAACTGTAGTAATTTGTTTCTACAAAAAACAAAAACATAGAGGGAACGGGGACACTAGCATCACCTTCTGGAGCTGTTGTCAAACTTCCTATAACGAACTTGTGAGTAGTAGAGGGGATGTATCAATGTGTCCCCGTTCCCCCTACAGCTCTTTCAAACGTTGATGGATGATGAACTGTACACTTACAACTTGAAAAATTTCTGATCAATATTTGGTTAATGTATTTTATGACATTCGATATTTCAAGTAGAAATCAACTGTAACCATTCAATAAATATAAAAAGGAATTAAATGATGGATATTTCCCTCCAAGGATAAATAAATCTTTGGCAGTTTTGATCTATTGATTTGTTTGGTGTTGTTAAGCATACAGATGTTTAGAGAATTTCGATGTTCATCTATGGTTAACAACATAATATTTTCACAAAAAAGTTTAAACTTTAAAAAAAAAATTAAATTAGGGATAAGAAGAGCTCCGGTCAAACATCAGATTAATAATACTAAATTTAAATAGTATTTCTGGCATTATTTAAAGACAGAATTTTCTAGATTGATTAAATCAAAGTATACTATTAAAATATGGGGGTAATAAACCGCCATTTGGTTTGAAAAGCTTATATCCCTGATAAAAAGATTGTTTTACATAACAATATAAATTTTGTTTTGATAAATTGGGTAAATTAAGAAAAATGCATAAAAATGGACTCTAGTGAATATAATAAATCTTTCTGCGTATTTATACCATAAATTTGAAAATTGTCTTGTTTTATTTTGTATCAACCTATATAACTAGTCAGTTACTTTAATGAAATGCATTGTGTTGTATAAGAAATTAGAAATACTAATATATAAACACATTAAAAATGTAGTATTTTAACATCAATTACTCTATTTAAAATTATTTAAGTAAATTAAATATGAGCAGTTTTTAATAGTTTTCTATTAAACAAAATAAAAAGTGCAATGTAAAGCTTCGTTCTCAATATAAACTTTATATTTAGAAAACTTAATTCCATATTGCCTTTCCTTAGCATCGATTCAGTAAGAATTACGATCTATTTAAATGTATGTTATCCTGTTCAGAATGTTATATTTAATTTACTAATTAATTATTTATTGAATTTCTGAAAATTTTTAAATATTAAAATCAAAGAACTATTAAATTTCATATTACAGTTAAATCTGTTATTTCCTAAAAATAAAAATTTCTATTACTAATATAAAGAGATAGATAATTTATAACTTCAGTTATATAATATCAGAATTTTTTAAACATAAACAAAATAAATATTAGAATTTAAATTTCGTTTTATTATTTTTTTAAAAGCTTTACATGTATCCACTTTTTTTTTTAAGTAAGTGGTAATATAAGTAACTAGTTGGATGTGTCAATCCCAAAACTTTCTTCTATCTCATAAGTACATTTTAATAAAAAAAAAAAAAAAAAAAAAAAAAAAAAAACGTGGTGACCCCAAAGTTACCCACTATCGAATTTCCTCAAACATTTCACCTAGCCTAACGAGATTCTGGTATCTGAAAAGCCTAAAATGCAAAATTTAATTAATATTCTGAGAAAATAAGCTTAGTAGTGCCTCATGATGGGTAATTTATACTAAAACCTAATAAGCATCTATTTATGTCAAGACCTAACAGAATCTGAAATTTGATGGAATTTCGTCCATTAGTTCTTGAGATATAGTTATAACAAAAAAATTGCAAAACGTAGCACAGCAACACCATATCATAGACAATTTATGCCAAAACGTTAAAAGCGTCTAACTATGTTATGATGTAAAAGAATCTGAAGTTTGGTGAAATTCTGTGCATTAGTTCTTGAGATATAGCTAGTTTAAAAAAAACCGTGTAAAATATAGCACAGCAGCACCATCAGTTGAAGGATTTATAACAAAACTTAATCATCGTGTAATTATGTTATATGTCATTTTGTAACAAAATCTGAAGTTTGATGAAATTCTGTGCGTTGGTTGTTGAGATATAGCTATCGGAAAAATCGTGCAAAATGCAGCATAGCTGCACCACTTGTTGCAAGGTTAATAGTAAAATGTAATCAGCGTCTAATTATGTTATATATTCTAGTGTAACAGAATCTAAAATTTGATGAAGTTCTCTGCATTAGTTCTTGAGATACAGCTATCGCAAAAATCGTGCAAAATGTAGCATAGCAGCGCCACCTATAGGGCAGTTCACACCTATATCTTATCAGCGGCTATGTATCTCAAGGTATCGCGGAATCTGAAGTTTGGGGACATTCTGTGCATTAGTTCTTGAGATATAGCTATCATGAAAATCATGAAAAACGTGGCATAACAACGCCACCTGCAGGCCAATTTACACCAAAACTTAATCATCGTCTATGTATATCAAGGAGTCACAGAATCTGAAGTTTGATGAAATTCTGTGCATTAGTTCTTGAGATATAGCAATCTTAAAAATCATGAAAAACGTAGTATAGCAGCGCCACCTGCAGGCCAATTTTCACCAAAAAACAATAGGCACTAATTCATATCAAGGTCTAACTGAATATAAAATTTTATTAAATTTCGAGCATTAGTTCTTGAGATATAGCGCCCACAAATTTTTTGTCACACACAGACAGACAGACACACAGACAGACGGACAGACTCACAGACAGACATTTTCTAAAAATAGTCGAAACGTGTTCCGGACCTTCTAAAACGTATAAATCCGTCGAAAACCGGAAGTCGAAAATTTTCATGAATCCAATACTTTCTTCTTGTAAAGATAGAAGAAAGTAAAAAGAGTTGCATTATAAGTAAAAAGTGTTTCTTTCTTTCTTTTTCTTTTTTTTTTTTCCAGATGTAATTGAATTATGAGATTGCATTTTTTGGACTGTTTTGTTTTCACGTTCTCTTATTCAATTAGAATTGTATTTTCACTCTAATTTTCAAATGTTATGATAAATTGAAATTTTATCTATACTGATATAATAAATATAGGTAGCACATAGTGTTACATAATATTTACATTTTAATTACATTTTGTAAGATGCATAAATTTTATTTATAATGGAATTAAATTTCAGTAGAAATTAACTAATCTTTTAAGAATTGGTAAAATGAAATTAAAATTTTACGAAAGAAATAAAAAAAAAATATTTTTTTTTTATACCCAATGAAATTTTGTATTTATATAATTAGATCTTTGGTTCTATAGTTTTAACATTTCGTTTATTATAAATAAAATGAGTATCAGAATTTAAATTCAATTTTATTAAATTTAAAGAGTTTAACATTTATACGCTTTTTTTTAATTCTTATTTTCATCATAAGTATTTTTTTTTCTTTCTCATGAGTAATTTAACTAAGAGAGTTAATTTCTATGACTAGGAATTACTTTTTCACATCCTCTGGTTGAATTAAAATTTTATTTGCTCTCCAAAGTTTTGTTCGAATATTACTGCGTTAAAAATTGAAAATTTAACTGCTTTGACAAAATTAACACAAGTATTATATGATACTGTATGTACACATTTCATTCCATTTTTTAAGTACACTGTTAAAAATAAAGGTGACAAACTGGTTCATTTGGAACCCAGGGGTGAAAAGGTGTTACTATTCGACACCCGCGGGCTTGAAAATGTGTTTGGGGTGCCACTGAGTGTTTCACGCTAATTTGGGTGCCGCGCAATGCATACCGTTTGACAATTTTCACCCCTTAGTCATTTGCGCATGCTCTGTTACATGTATCCTTGCCCTTCAACCACTGCCTCCTCTACAATGCCTTCTCGCTTGTGACGTAGTGGAGGCGGTTTCCCTGACAACGATCGCGTTCTGAGCTTCGTGGCGATTGTGGAACCAGTAGGGTTAGTGATTTCGCCTCCACTTCATGACGTTTCACGCTTGTCGTCTGCTCAGTGAAAAGGCATTGTAGAGGGGGCAGTGCTTCAACTCGCTATCACTGGTGGATCAACACAGCAATTTTTTCCTATGATGACTATCACCGCTATACGCTATCCCAATTTCGTTTAGAACTTCGCTCGGTTAACTTTTGGCGAGCTTTTTTATATAAAGCAACCTTTGAATTTCAGGACATTTGAACTCTTCAGGGAGGCTTTGAAGGTGAGCTTGATGGCCGAGTGGTTAGAGCGCTGAGCTTTTAATCAGACTTCGTGGGTTCGAATCCAATGAGGGCCAAAAGTCAGTTTGTATATTTTTTATTATTGGGCACTCTGGATTATCGGTGCCATTTTTTCACCCCAATTAAAATGCCATTTTGGCTCCTTTAGGGGTGTCACCAGTGAGACAAGCCTTTCACCCTTAAAAGGTGCAAAGTGTCACCATTAGTTTTAACAGTGTAATGTAAAATTCATCCACAATGCACAAATTTAAATTTGATGTAAGCTAATTTTTTGTTCTTGAAATACATCATAAGTTAAAGAATGATAAAAAAACCTTATCATTTGTATTTATAGAACACATTTGTCATTTTTTAAATGTAATTTTCTACAATACAAACTCTTCAATAAGAAAATCATTATTTGTATGAAGTCGTATGTAAATTAAACGCAGTTAAACATTCCGTCCTTTTTGACGCGTCTCATATACTAGTTAAGTCATATTTAAATATATATATATATATATATATATATATATATTTCGTCTCTAAAAATATTTAAAATATAGACAGAAATTAGAAATAAAAAATGACATAAACAAGGTATACAAAACATTATTTAAATTGTATGCAATTATGAAAAAAAGCTCTCAAGTATATTTATTAAGGCAGAAAGAGGTTCATTTACGACCTACTCACGTGCTATTAAGATCTCTCAAATTCCTGATAACAATATTAAAGAAGGCATGTTGCTTTATCTCCAAAGCTGTCAAATGATGCTTTGATCACAATATGAAGATTTTGTTAGCTTACTTCACTAACTAGTCAAGTTAGGGAACTTACCTATGAATGATATGAATTAGGATAACTAACTAATTAGTAAGTGATTCTAATAATACTTCGTTAATTCATTATTGAAACTGTATACATTTCTGTATATATGTCTGTAAATGCAATGAATTTTACCTATAAACATTTCAGTCAGCCTAAATCGTCAAAATCGGTAAAGCATTGTAAACATAAGTCATATTTTAAAAAGTATTACGGTTCTAAACATATTTAAAATATAAAAAGAAATTTGAATTCAAAAAGAACATAAACGAGATATGCAAGACATCATTTAAATTGCATGCACTTATAGAAAAAAAGCTCTCAAGCGCATATATTGAATCGTAAAGAGATTAATTTACGCTCTATTCACTCCTTGTTAAACTCTCTCAAATTCCTGATAACAGTATTAAAGCACGAATTGTTGAGCTATCTCCAAAGCTGCCAAAGGTAGCTTCAATCACAATATGAAAAGTTAGTTACCTAATTTCACTAACTAGTCTAGTTAGTGAACTAATCTATAAAGGATTAATAACTACTACTATTACTAATGAGTTGGGATTACTAACTAAACTAGTAAGTTAGTGATCGTAATATTACTTTGTTTTTTCATTATTGTATCTCTATACACTTTTAAATATACGTCTATGAGTGCGGTTAAGCTTTCCGTTACATACTTCTATCAGTATAAAAAAACACAATGTTTAAAGCGTTGTAAACATTAAATCATATTTTGAAAAGTACACTGTTAAAACTAATGGTGACACATTGCACCTTTTAAGGGTGAAAGGCTTATCTCACTGGTGACACCCCTACAGGAGCCAAAATAGCACCTTTAACTAGGGTGAAAAGATGGCACCCTTAATCCAGAGTGCCCAATGATAAAAATTATACTAAGTGACTTTCGGCCCTCGATGGATTCGAACGCAGAACGTCTAATTACAAGCTCAGCGCCCTATCCACTTGGCCATCAAGCTCACCGTCAAAGTCTCCCTGAAATGTTCATATGTCCTGAAATTCAAAGGTTGCTTTATATAAAAAACACGCCAAAAGTTAACCACCCGAAACTCTAAACAAAATTGGGATAGCGTATAGCGGTGATAGTCATCGTAGGAAAAAATTGCTGTGTTGATCCACCAGTGACGGCGAGTTGAAATGCAAGGATACACGTTACAGAGCATGCGCAAATGACTAAGGGGTGAAAATCTTCCAACGGTATGCATTGCGAGGCACCCTAATTAGCGTGAAACACCCAATGGCACTCCAAACGCCATTTCAAGCCCGCTGGTGCCAAGTGATTTAACCTTTTCACCCCTTTCTCAAATGAAAAGGTTTGTCACCTTTATTTTTAACAGTGTATTTCGCCTCTAAACAAACGAAAAATGTAAAAATAAATTAAAAATCAAAGAGAACATAAAGAAAATACGCAAGATATTATTTAAATTGCATGTATATGAAGGAGAAAAACTCTCAAATATATTTATTGAATCGTAAAGAAGTTCATTTACAATCTATTCACACGTTATTACGTTCTATATAATTCCTGATAGCAGTGTTAATGCACGGCTTGTTGAGTTCTCTCCAAGCTGCCAAATGAAGTTTCAATCACAATATGAATATTTAGTTGCACATGCTTTAATCATGTACTCTATTAATCTACAGTAATCTATCATATCGCAGATAAAGCGATTTCTGATATCTGTCACATCGGAAATAATTTCTTAAACTATGCATTTTTCTTGCAGCAATGAATATAAAAAAATGGAAAATAAATTTTTATTCTATGTAATACTTCGTGTAGTTAAAAAATGTATAATATGTATAAAAAATGCAATTAATAATGTGAAAATTAAATGTGAGGACATATATCACAATATGACGATTTATTAATTATAGTATTACATAAAATCTTAAACAAAAAAAATTACTTTTTTAATCATAAGTAAGCGTGCATTTTGGTTTGTTAATGCGAATTATATAACTACGTTTGATTAATCAGGCTTCTTCTAGACTAGCGATGCACAACCTTTTTGCCAGAAAATCGTTTGACACCAGAATATGTCAAGAGTGACGATTGTTTTCTTTCATAGCAAAGTTTCAGTCATTATTATAAGGAAAATTATTCTGCATAAAATTACTGGTATCAGTTTGGCCCGCGGGCCACAGGTTGTGCACCCCTATTCTAGACAAAGCAAGAAATTTAAATTAATTATGTATATTTTTTTGTTTTTTAATTATTTCATCATATAAATATTATGTGTTTAAAAACGTTTCGTATTGATATTTCAAATTATTAAAAAAACATATTTAACAATTAAATATCCACTCAAAAAGTTTTTTTTTTTAAGAAATTGTTTTGGAATCAAAAGCTTTATATGTGTTATTTAAACATAAGTCATTTTCAGACCAAACTTGACAGATGTGTGTATGCGCGAAATCTTTTCATATGTTTTATTCTCTCAGTGAAAACTTTTGGAAGATTTCAAGGTGGACAATAGTCTGAATAAGAATTAAAATAATTTTAGGTTCTCAAAAGAGCGAAAGGGTCAATCTCAATATGAATAGTTAGTTACCTAACTTCACTAACTAGTCTAGTTAGTGAAATAATCTATAAAGTATATGAATTATGATTACTAACTAGTTAGTTAGTGATCCTATTAAAACATTTTTGAAAGATGATAATGATGATTTTTTGAAAGAAATTGCTTTGTATTTAAAAGCTTTTATGTGTTATTAAAATAAGCAAGGCCTTTTTTAGACTACAAAATACAGGTGCGCATATGCACGAAATCTTTTAATATATTTTATTGCTTCTCAAAAAACTATTTAAAAAATTTTGGAAATGGACAATAGTCTAAAGCATAAGAAATATCATAAGATAAATTTAAGATAAATATAAGTTCTTGAAAGAGATTAAATTAAATTACAAATCAATTCAAGACACAAACAAGATTTGCAACATATTATTGAAGTTACAGGTACTTATAGAAAAAATAAAAACTCCCAAGTATATTTATTGAGTCGTAAATAGGTTCATTTAGGATCTATTCACATGTTATTAAACTCTCTCTACATGACTGATAACAGTATTAAAGCACGGCTTGTTGAGTTATCTCCGAAGCTGTCAAATGAAGCTTCAATCACAATATGAATAGTTAGTTACACATGATTTAATCATGTACTCCATTAATCTACAATAATCTATCATATCACGGATTAAAGAGATTTATGATTTCTGTCACGTCGGTTACAATTTCGTAAGAAATATTTTTTTGAAGTAAAGTATAGACAAAGGGAAAATAAATTCTAACGTTATGTATTTTTTCGTGTAGTTAAAAAAATAACAAAAATACGTACAGTTTGTATAAAATCAGAACAAATATTGATATGAAAATTAATCCATGGATATATATCAGGATTTGAAAATTTTATAATTATAGTGTATCTCTATCCAAAAAAAAGTAACTTACGCTGTCATCGTCGCTGACAATGAAGTTTTTTTCTTACCTAGGCAATTTCTTCGCTAATATTAAGATAATTACTACACAGAAAAATGTGAAAATAGTGGTATTATAGAGAAATGTTTGATAAATAAGCTGATGTAGACAGTTATTGAATGGGATATTTTTTAAAGATATATTTAATGTGAAATTTGGTCAAAATTGTTCCATTAAAAAAAGGTTATAGGAGCAAAGACTTTGCTGAGAAATTTAAAATTGTTAGGTCATTTTATACGTTAAATTTCCGTGGTGTGAAGATTGCTTTTACTTTCTTAATTTGACTCTTCTTGAGGATTTATTTTCATTTTAAATTCATTTTTTTAACATGTTAAGTGACTTTTTTTCACAAATTTAATAATTAACCGGGCGGCGGCGACAGGAATGACTTCGTCATCGAGTTACGGGATGAAATCATGATGTAGGACAATATTATTAGGTGTAGATTAAGGAATGACTGGTCTTACTCTTCATTTCTTGGTACGATATGAGTAACAGCGGGCGCCAACTCGCCATTTTGGCGTCACTTTCACGTCATCGAGTTACGGGATAAAATTGGTGCCAAATTAAAGGTAAAATAAAGCATTTGAAGAATATTTCGGTCTGCCTGCGCATATCCTGGTACAAACCCTCGGTGGACTGAAATTTATAACAAATTATGCTTCATAATGTACAATACAAAATCTAAAGACGTATTTTACATTACTTAACTTCGCAATCGACTTTCACGCTAATTTGATGGTTTAGGAAAATATTTTTATTAGTAAGCGAGAAAACGACAGATTCGGCATATCATGAATTGTATTGTATATTATGACGCATTTTTGTGATAAATTTCAGTGTGTCGAGGGTTTGTACCAGGATATGCGCAGGCAGACCGAAATATTCTTAAAATACTTTATTTTACCTTTAATTTGAGACCAATTTCATCCCGTAACTCGATGACGTGAAAGTAACGCAAAAATGGCGAGTTAGCGCCCGCTGTTACTGATATCGTACCAAGAAATGACGAGGCAGACCAGTCATTCCTTAATCTACACCTAATAATCTTGTTCTGCATCATGATTTCATCCCATAACTCGATGACGTAGTCATTTGTGTCGCCGCCGCCCGCTCTAAAAAAATACTATTTTGAACTGCTGCCAAATGGTCAGAGAATAATTGTTCCGTCAAATTAAAACATATATATATTTACACGCGACTGTCAGAAACAGGAAAAAAATTCAAATGAGAATTAAATAATTACACTTTAAAAGCAAATAATATTAAAAATTACGACAGAAATCTACGTTTATTTTACATCTTTTAATAGTCGTATACATCTGTTTGTCTATGCAAAACACATATGAGACCGGAAAATCCTTTTTCTTATTTGACGCAGAAAAAAAGCAAAATATAGATAAAAGTTAATTTTTCGGTGAACCCTAATATGGTTTTCTAAAAAACTAATTAGCGACAAAATTAATGAAAAACCTTATTTTTTAATGATTTTAAGCTTCATTGTATCAAAAAAAAAAGTTTCGCTTTAACAAAATTTATTTACTGTGCAAATATTTAAGTGGCGGTATCTTGCTTTCTAAAAAAACACAAAAACGCAATTTGCACGACAGAAAGTAAAATTGCAAGAACTTTTTGAAATTCTAAACATCCTTGAAAATAAATTACAAATTCACTTTATTTTATTAAATTTTTCAATCTGTATGTAGACGCAATGTCTTAGAGATGATGTTATCAAAGCAAAGTATTACTGCAGCTGCGTTATCATATGACATCTGGTAACAGGAAATTTTTGAGGGGATCTGTAACTCTTTTTCTACACACTGCAGAAATTCGAAATTTATAATGCTAGACGTAGAAAAAAACCTACTTTCTTATTTTTTAAAAAAATGTGTCCGTAATCCAGTTACAACCTGTTTATGGATTTTTATTCAAATCTTAAAAACTTACTTTTTCTCCCCACATCAATTTCAACGTCAAGCAAAAAAAAAGGACCATTATTACATGATATGTTTGAAACTTTTACATACATGATAAAGCATACTGACAGACATTAAAGAAAAAGTATGCTGAGTCAAATACCATTATTTAAATATAGTATTTTTTTTAAATTGTTATTTGTTTGAATAGCTTGAAACTTTATGATAGTTCATGACTCATGGTATAAATTAATAAAAAAGTCACATTTTGGAAAAGGAGGGTTGGGGTGCAAACAAATTCAGGAAATATAACTGGAATTCACGTTTTATATAATTGAACTTTAAGATAGTTTATGACACATGATATAAATTTATAAAAAAAAATATATATATATATTCCATGATAAATTCCACTATTTTTGCAAAAATATTAAATTCTTGATTTAAAGCGCCCCACCTCGAGTAACATGTAAGTTTGAGCTTCGTTTAAAAAGGACGCAGTGCGTAAGCAGAACACCTGCTATTCGATAATTAGGCCGTAGACAAGTCCCTACGTAGAGAAGTAGCCGTAGAGAGCGGCTACACGTTTCGAAATTTGTTCGAAAAAAGAGAAGCACATTTTGAGGTACGTGCGCAGCAGAACTGCTATACGCTGCCTAAAGCAGCCGGGATACGGTTTGAGGTTCATTTACTTAGAGGTTCATTCACTTAGAGGTTTGTCCTCTTTTCGTGGTTCATTTGCTTCGCCAATCGTCGTTTCGAGATCTTATAAGAAAAACGGATAAACGAATAAGTATAAAGGGTCCCGCCAGCGGGCGAAGCCAGACAGTCAGAATATATAAGAAAAAATAAAATATTAAAATCATAAATTCATTAAAATGCGTTAATCACCGTAAATTGAAAAAAAAATATATACAATAACTAAAAATAGCTAAATAAAAATATTGCAGTTTAAATTAATATATAATATATTTACGTATGAGAAAATACTAGAGGAAAGAGAAACATGAAGGTGATGTATCCGGTAAAAATGGTTTGCAATTTGCAGTATAGCTCAAATTTAAATGCCTTCATTCACCCCAAATAATCACAATAAATAATAAATAATCACATGGAACACGAAACGGATTCTTTGACATCAACCGCGACTTTGTTCTCTAAATGAAAATGATCTGCATATACTCAAGCATTCTAATGTAGCTTTTCATTGTATTAGGAATGAAAAGCTATTTTACTAACAATCTATACTAACTTACTAACTTACTAACTTACTTACTAACTTCTATTAGGAACAATCTTCTTCATTTTTTGCAAAAGCTCGTGGTTGTATTTGGACATAATGATGCGGATTTAAGTTTTTTTTTTTTTTTTTTTTTTTTTTTGTTCACCTCCAGACAGGATACTTTGTCTTTTTTCTTTTTTTACTTTCTTCTATCTTTACAAGAAGAAGGTATTGGATTCATGAAAATTTTCGACATCCGGTTTTCGACGGATTTACACGTTTTAGAAGGTTCTGAAAACGTTTTGACTATTTTTAGAAAATGTCTGTCTGTGAGTCTGTCCGTCTGTCTGTGAGTCTGTGTGTCTGTCTGTGAGTCTGTCAGTCTGTCTGTGAGTCTGTCTGTCTGTATGTGACAAAAAAATTGTGGGCGCTCTATCTCAAGAAACAATGCTCGAAATTTAATAAAATTTTATATTCAGTTAGACCTTGATATGAATTAGTGCCTATTGGTTTTTGGTGAAAATTGGCCTGCAGGTGGCGCTGCTATACTACGTTTTTCATGATTTTCAAGATTGCTATATCTCAAGAACTAATGTACAGAATTTCACCAAACTTCGTATTCTGTGACCTTATGATATACATAGACGCTGATTACGTTTTGGTGTAAACTGGCTTGCAGGTGGCGCTGCTATGGGAATTTTTTCATGATTTTCATGATAGCTATAACTCAAGAACTAATGCACAGAATTTCACCAAACTTCAGATTCCGCGATACCTTGAGATACATAGCCGCTGATAAGGTTTTGGTGTGAACTGCCCTATAGGTGGCGCTGCTATGCTACATTTTGCACGATTTTTGCGATAGCTATATCTCAAGAACTAATGCAGAGAACTTCATCAAATTTTAGTTTCTTTTACACTAGAATATATAGCATAATTAGACGCTGATTACATTTTGGTATTAACCTTGCAACAGGTGGTGCAGCTATGCTGCATTTTGCACGATTTTTCCGATAACTATATCTCAACAACTAACGCACAGAATTTCATCAAACTTCAGATTTTGTTACAAAATGACATTTGAAATAATCACACGATGATTACGTTTTGTTATAAATCCTTCAACTGATGGTGCTGCTCTGCTATATTTTACACGGTTTTTTTTTAAACTAGCTATATCTCAAGAACTAATTCATAGAATTTCATCAAACTTCAGATTCTTTTACACCATAACATAATTAGACGCTTTTTTATGTTTTGGCATAAATTGTCCAAGATATGATGTTGTTGTGCTACGTTTTGCAAATTTTTTGTTATAACTATACCTCAAGAGCTAATGGACGAAATTTCATCAAATTTCAGATTCTGTTAGGTCTTGATTAGATAGATGCTTATTAGGTTTTAGTATAAATTACCCAACATGAGGCACTACTAAACTCATTTTCTCAGAATAATAATTAAATTTTGCGTTTTAGGCTTTTCGGATACCAGAAAAATTTAAAAAATAAATAAATTTATTAATGTGCGTAAGAAAACAGCAAGTAAAAAAAATGTTATATTTAAAAAGACCAAGTGATTTTGCAAAACAGTTAAAATTAATATATATTTATATATATATATATATATATTGTTTTATTGATAAAACCCATTGGTGTATCAATAAAACAATCAATATATACACACTGCTCATTTCTAGAGAACAGTTTTTAATCCTAGAAGACTCGAGTTATATAAGTTCGTGTTTCTTTCTTTAAATAATACTCGATCCACTTGACATTTTTTCTTTTATTTCACACCACACACACATATAGTTGAACAGACACTAACATATACTATTTACATAAAAAAAGATACATATTTTTTACGGGGAAGTAAAATATTCTTCCTCGCATCGAGAATTCGAACAACTTCTACCTTTTTTAAACAAAACATTGCGCCACAGGTGGCTTTCCCTTTGGCGACTGCACGGCCCCTTCGGGTTGCTTCACACTTGATTTGCAACAGCTTGCCCCCCCATGAACCTATGGGGTTCATCATAATACATGTTGCAATACGATACATTAAATCAAATACAAATTTCAAAATATAATAAGAATATACATACTTTAAACACTTTAAGAATTCTGGACATACACTTCAACTAGAATAATAAAAGAAAAGATTACAATGCAAATTTCACTAAAAACAGTCAATTTTCATTGAGTTCCAAATGAACATTTCTTGTAACGGCACAGCTAAGAAGTAAAATATATTGTTTATTTTTCTTATCTTTTACAAATAAGGGACCGGCGAAGTCGCATCCTAGAATATTAAATGGTGGAGACTGTTCAATACGATCAGGTGGCAACGGAGCTACTGTCTGGTCTCCTGGATTCGCAGAAAATCGTTTGCAGACAACACATTTTTTGAGTAGATCCTTTATCTTTTTTCTAGCTTTTAGAAGCCAGAACCTTTCTCTGATTTCGACAAGCATTCTCGTGTGCATTCCAAATAATTAACTCAGCTAATTTAGTTTTGGGCGGCAGAATAATCGGATACTTTTCATTTTCTAGCAAGATGTTAGATTTTGAAAGTCGCCCTGATACACGTAAGATGCCCTCAGCATCCATAAAAGGATTAAATTTTATGAGACTAGAATCTCTAGGAAGGGGCTTTGCCTTTTCCAAACATTTAATTTCTACAAAGTATTTTTCATTTTGAATTTGTCGTATCCAATAATTTTCCGCTTCCTGGAGTTCTTCCATTGTTAAAGTGTCTCGATTATCTTGTTTATGCCTAGTCAAATTTATGAAACGCAATACATAGGCTGTTATTCTCAACAATTTATTTAAATTAGAATATCTATTAATGTCGATGATTCTTTCACGAGTTATTACCGAGTTCACGACGATTTTATCTCTGGATTCCATTTCAATGTTAGAAGAAGAATATTTTACGTTATCAAGTTTTGGCCAAAAATTTTCGGATTTACTTAGCCAATCCGGGCCATGCCACCTGTGCATATGACTGGCTAATTCTCTGGAGGAGAGTCCTCTAGTGAGCATATCAGCTGGATTATCTTTACTGCTGACATGCCTCCAGGCACTGGGATCAGAATTTTCTTGTATCTCTGCTACCCTGTTCGCAACAAAGGGCTTCCATTTGGCAGCAGAATTTTTGATCCAGTTTAACGTTATTGTGGAGTCCGTCCAGAAAATTACTTTTTGAATATTATTGAAAACATTTTTTAGATGGTTGGCTATTCTGGCAGCTATTAATGCACCTAGAAGCTCTAATCTCGGCAAAGTGATTCTTTTTAAAGGGGCCACACGAGCTATAGAAATTACAAAACAAGTTTTAGAAAAGCCTTCGGAAGTCTGGTATCTGAAGTAGCCCACTGCCCCGTAAGATTTTAACGAAGCATCAGAAAAAAGATGAAGTTGAACTTTATCATCTAAAATATTATCTGTGTTAAAATAATACCTGGGTATCTGAATCTTTTCTAACAGTTTTATTTCGCTATACCATTTTTCATATTTTTCTTTAAATTCTTTAGGAAGTGTGTCGTCCCATTCTAAACCGCGTTCCCATAACTCCTGAAGAAGTAATTTAATTCTAATTAAGAATGGCGATATGAATCCGATAGGATCGAATATTTTGGCAGCGCTGTGCAAAACATGTCTTTTGGTGTATTCCAAATTATCACCATCTGACATAAACGCCTTAAAATCTATTGACAGGACGTCCTTTACATTATCCCAATTAAGTCCCAGAATTTTTAATTTTGAATGACTTTCGTCTCTTTCTATAACTGGGTTACCATTCTTCCATAATTCCCTTAATTCTAAAGAATTTGTATTAAATTTTCTCAAGTTCATATTCGCATCCTTAAGTATTGAGACAGCAGAAGCCGATAAATTGAAAGCTTCTTGGACTGTCGGAGCCCCATATGCCAAATCGTCCACGTATAAAAAATTATCTAACATATTATAAGCAATAGGATTAATTTCTTTGTATTTTCTAATATGTTTCTTAATTGTCGAAGCCAACACGTACGGGGAGCTCGTGACTCCAAAACAATGTCGGTTAAAATGATATAAAGTCACAGGTTTATCTATGTCACAATCATCAAAGTATAAAAAACACAAATAATTCCTGTCCTCTTTAGACACTTCTATTTGCAAGAATGCTCTAGCAATATCGCCCAAAGAAGCAATTTTATGAGACCTGAAATTTAATATTATGTCAATTAAATTAGGATTTAAATTTTCTCCACCGAAAAGACAATCATTTAGACTTTTTTCATTATTTCTTTTACTGCTAGCATCATAAACAATTCTTGATTTCGTACTAGAAGAATCTGGTCTAAAAATGATTTGGTGTGGCATTACGTAACCAATAAAGCAATTAGTATCGCACTTTTGAATAATACCTTCACTTAATTGTTCTTTCATAATTTCGTTATATTTCTGAAATAAAGATTTATTACCCCTTAATCTCTTTTCCAGACCCACAAATCTCTGTTTCGCAACTTCGTAATTATTTGATAAACTTTGTTTGTTTATTTTAGAAGACCATAAGGGTGGCGCGATATACCTTTGATTCTCGAAAGTTATTTCCCTCTGAAATTGCGTAACCACCTCATATTTTTCGTCGTTTTGAATATCAGTAGGAAAGGATAAAAAATTATCTACATCCCACAATTTTCTTAAATCATTGTCTGTTGGTGTACAAATGACCTTAAAACAAGAAGCTCCATTTACATTATTGCTATGCATTCGTCCAATTAAAGTTTTTCCAAATATTGTTGGTTGAATAAATAAATATTTATTGATTTTCTCTACCCCTCCTGTGATTGTCGCAAACATATAATCACATCCCAATAATATTTGTACAGTCTTCTCATTAATAAATCTGTCAGCAAACTCATTTTCATCTAAACGGAATTTATTTATGAGCTGCGAATCAATGTGCGATTTTACTTGCGTCGCACTAATTATGTCTGACACGAGCGCCTGAACTGTTATCCTTTTATACGGAGGATGGCGACTAATTATAGTAATATCCACTAAATCATACTCTTGTTCTATGGCGTTACGATTCGCGAAAGTATAAACTAGCAATTTCTCTCTTTTTACTGGTTTTAGTTTTAAAGCAGTTGCTAAATTCTTTGCAATAAATGTGCGCGAAGATGCAGAATCATATAATAGCCTTGTACTTAATTTCTTGGAATCACCCATTACCTGTACGCACGCCGTTTGCAAAATTGTCGAATATTTTTCTGGAAAAATTTGGGTTTTAATAACAGATGATACAACCGCTTGATTTTCTTGATTTTGTACAATTTCTGATTTTTTAGTATTCTCAACGGGACTAATTTCGGAGGATTTTTTAGCGGGGCAAAACAAATAATTATGTTGAAAACTCTTGCATAATGATGGAGCGAAATGGCTCTAGCAAGAGAGAGATAGAAAAGGACAATAAAAAGACCACACATGATTTTATGATCTATTATAAATCCTACAAACATTTATGGCTGGTAAGAACAAAAAAAGAGACAGGCAAATTTATGGTGAAAGCAATTTCAAAAAGTCTCCCACGATGTGAAATGAGACACAACTGAAGGACCATACAAGAGGAACCCCAGCCAATGATCTTCTGGCAAAGGGGGTGAAAAAAAAGAGGATTCGCCGCAGTAAAAAAAAGAGGAGGGAAAAGGGCCCGAAAATTATAATTAAAAAAAATTAAAATGAGGCAGATCAGGACTGGGAAGAAAAAAAATCTGGTGAGAGATCAGAAGCTGTTAGAGATCACTCCAGTGAAGTCCTAAGAAAATTTGTTGTGCCGCCTAGTCGACTCTGGAGATGGATAGAAGATGACTAAAAAAATCCCGGTGGAGCATCCGGTACGTAAAGAGTGTGCCCTTCCGATAGTGATGGTATGGAAACGACAAGGAGCGGTCCTCATGCGTCGGAAATAGTCGGAGTATCCTAAAACCTCTGTATGCATCCTTCAAAACGCCTCCCTCCTAATACAAGGTATCTTAAAACTTTTTCTTCACTTTGCCTGAATTATTGTCTCAAATTATTAATGCACTGCCTCTTGCCAGCCATAGGGTCGAAATAAAAAAAACACACATAAATTAGTACGATTTTGGGTTATAATATATTTAATATATGTATGATTGATCTGAAGGATCTGTAAATGGACGGAATAATGTATGAATATCAAGATCAAACTGATGCAAATATTAGAGAACTGGGAATATAATTTTGTAAATATTTGTTTTCTTTATTTTATATTGTCATTGCTTTGTAAATAAACCCTGTATATAAATGTTAATTGTGTTATGATGTTATATTTGGCAGTATGTTTGTTTTATTATGAATATAATTGAAATTGGAGCAAATAGGGTTTCTTTTCTTCTTCATAGGGTAAATTTTCACGTAAAAGACACGACGCATTAATTAATAAATAATTAAGATATTGATAAAAACATTTTATACTTCTAACCTATAAAAAAATTTACCTAGAATATCATAAACGATCACACTTATAATTTAATAGGTAACAAAAAAAAAAAATCAGCCTATTATGCTCTGATGGGTAATAGTGATATTAAAAGGATGGAATAACGTTACCTAAACTAATTAGAATTGAATTAATAAAGAAAAGGTGCATAGGTGCAAATTTCTCTCCATCATCTCATTATTTACCTATATGGTGCCGCAACCAATTCCCTTAATTATTTAGTTTAATAAATTTAATTTTAATAATTAAAATTTCGGACTTAGGTTATTTCAATATTATGTTAATTTACTTAGCTCTCAAATTATATAAAAAATAAATGTAATTAATACCTGTGTAATAAGAAAAAAAAGGTTTATAAACATATGATTGCTATTTAGAATAAGTTAGTTATTAAACTGGGGCACATACTGCCATAAAACATACTGTGAATTTGTGTATTATAAACATTGGATCCAACGGCAGGCAAGAGGTCACTTACATGAAAATTGGCATATTTTCCAATAATATTTGAAAGTTTTATTGAATTGTATTATTGATATTATTTAATTGAATTGATAATTTTATTGTAATTGAATGTTAGGGGAACAAACTTTATTGGATAAATGCTTGATAATTATTAAGAAATTCATATGCTTATTCAAGGTGGAATTTAATGAGTAGGGGTGGCAAAAGAAAAACTCATAGGGAGAGCACAGGAAGAAGCGGGGTAAAAACCAGAACGCAAAAAAAGCAATTAGTTGCAGAGAGTAATAATAACATTTTACTAAACACAAACAAAAATAACAAAAATACAGAGAGTTGTGATACTTCTGAGGAAGAAATAAATATAGAATTCAGTATGACAGCTCCCACGCCAGAACAACTAGTTGGATTTATATATCCATTTGATAATAAAAAGGAAAGCAATATTAATTACTTTCTACTCCAGTTTGATAATCTAATAGATCAAACTGCATATAACAATGCTCATAAATTAACAATCTTAAAAGCCAAAATTACGGGACCGGCGAGAGAAAGACTTATGCAGGACGAATCGGTGTTTTTGGAAACTGATTTAAAAAAAATTAAGGATAGGTTAAGGGAACTATTTTCGGTTAAATGTAATTTTAGTAGTGCTCAAAATTTATTCTTCAGTTTGAAGCAAAAACCAGATCAAAGTATATCTGATTTCATCACAGAATTCAATGCTACAGCGAATTTATACATAAAGAAGAGTGGTCAGGTTCTAAATGAACAAAATAATTCCAGATTTTTAGATCAAATGAAATTAGCTAGATTTTTAGATGCGATAAGAGCAGACATAAGTCTAGAAGTAAGAAAAAATACGCCAGAAACCTTCGATGAAGCTTGTAAAGTAGCTTTAAAACTGGAGGAAGCGTACGCACAAACGAATATGCAGGAAATAAATACATTCTCTGCCTCCCGAGAAGCAGACATTTTACACAAGCTAGATAAATTAAGCTAGTACAAAGCAAATAAGAATTCTAGTAACGGAAATCAATAACTTAAAATTAAGGGTAGAGGAAAGAACAGAGAAAGTTAATAAATACTGCGAATTTTGTAAAAAGGATACTCACGATACGCAAGATTGTTGGTACAAAGACAAACATAAAAAGATCAATTCGGGCTATAGAGGAAACATATATCAAAATAATAACGGATTTAATAATCCACAAACAAGACCTTACGGAGGCAATTTTAAACAACAGGAAGGTTTTCGAACGAGATATTATCAACCGAATGCAAAGAATAATGAATTTTATAACTATGATCTCAATTATGATGCCCCTTACTTTTATGCCCCTCCTCCTACTATGTTTACTCAACATCCACATACGTATTATTACAATACACAGGGGTACATACAACATCCACGAGGTCGTGGAAGGGGAGGTTACCACAACGATGTGAGAAATAACCACAAGGAAAATTATGAACGACAGGAAAACTCAAATGCAGGTAACAGGGATAACAAGCATAAGGGAAATGGGAAAAAAAGTTCATACAGAAGAGGACAGGGAAAAAGACAGGACCCGAAAAACTAAATGAGAGACTCACGAATAATGAACACTGGTCCAATAACCCGTGTGAGTCTCGAAATAACGGGTACTTTCGGGAAAATGGAATAATTGCGAGCGTTACAAATGTAACGGAAGAGGTCCTACCCATGATAAATTTAGAAATAAAAAATATAAAAGTTAAAGCTTTGTGTGACAGCGAAGCAGCTGTGTCTTTAACGTCACCAATCATTAGAGACAAATTAAAAGAAGAAAATATTAAGTTTAAATACTTAGGCAACCAAATACAAATTCAAACATTAACAAATTCCAAAATTTATTTTAAACAATGTATTAAACTAGCTTTTAGATTACAGGGTACTTATACCACTTGGACATTTTATGTTACTAATAAAGACTTTGGTAGGAAATACCAAATACTTCTAGGTTACGATTATTTAAGGGGTAACAACATGGTTTTGGATTTAAAAAATAAAACTTTAAATTTCAAACACATAAAAATTAAATTAAACGTGCCAGAAGAAGATCCTACGTTGCAGGTTAACAATTTGACTTTAAGTTCAGAAAACAACACTCCAAAATCTCAAGGAGAGAACAATAATAACGAGGATATCGAAATACAGTCAAACTCTATCAAAAAAAAGAAATATGTATGCAAAAACGGTCGCGAATATTTTTATAAATGCACACTCCAAAAGAATTGTAAATTTACAATGTGATGAAGCTATCAAAGAACAGGAAGTAATATTATTAGAAAAACTCAAACATACTTCCGAATTTGAATTTGAAACCTCCATACATGAGGTAAAAAAAAACCAATAAAATAAACATTATCATAACAAATAACACCGGGAAAAGAATAAAATTAAATAAAGGAATGAATATAGGAAAAATAAATAACAATATACAATACAAACAAGACACAACATCCGACAATATCGAGAAAGGCAAAATATATGAAATTAATAATTTGAATATTGAGGAAGTCAGAAAATTAAGAGAGGCAGAATTAAGCGTGAATGATTTTGACGTCGCACATTTGTCGGAAGAGTTACAAGAAAAAATAAAACACTGCTACTAACGAAGGCACATGCATTTTCTAAATCTTATGCAACACTAGGACAAACGAATTTAGTTAGTCCCAGGTTTAATTTAAATCATGAGTACCCCATTCAAACTAAACCCTATAAAATTCCCAAAACTGTTAGGCAGTATGCAAAGAAAGAAATACAAGATTTATTAAAAGCAAAAATTATAGAAAGGTCAAATTCGCATTACGCCTTCCCCGTTATCTTTGTAAAAAAAACAAAATATAAAAGATAAGGGAAAAGAAGCGAAATACAGAATGGCAATAGACTACAGATTATTAAATCAAATATTACAAACATACAGCTATCCCATACTTGATATCAAAGAGATGTTGTATCTTATAAGCGGAAAAAATTTTTATACGGTTTTAGACCTTCTTAGCGCCTTCTTCCAAATTATGCTAAGACCAGAAGATAGACAGAAATTAGCGTTTATTACAGAGGATGGAAAGTATAACCCTTTAAGGTTGGCATTCGGAACTAAAAATAGTAGCGCATATTTTGCGGAATTAATAGAAAAAGTATTGGGACATTTCGATAAAACAAAGGTACAATTTTTCATGGATGATGTGGTTATAGGAAGTAACAGCATCGACGAAATGCTCCAGTTATTAGAGCAAGTTTTACAAACTTTAATAAATCACAACTTAACAATTGAGCCATCTAAAATGCAAATATGCAAGACAGATATAGAATTCCTGGGCTTCCAACTGAACCAATTGGGATACTCCCCAGCAAAAAAAAACATTGATGAAATAAAGAACCTGATTCGTCCAAAAACAAAAAAGGGGTCAAATCGCTACTAGGGCTGGCTAACTATTTTAGAACATTAATCCGAAACTATGCAGAGATTGTACATCCTCTAGTAGAATTAACAAAGGAGAAATTTAAATTTAAATGGGGCGAGGAACAAGAACAAGCGTTTAAAAATATTCAAGAAGCGATAGTAAACAATCCTACACTTAGACCTCCTGATTTTAACAAGGAGTTTCTCTTGATCTGTGATGCCTCGAAAGTGGCAATATCTTCAATTTTAGCACAAGAGAAAGACGGATTTTTATTGCCGATTGAATTTTTTGCTCGAAAACTAAAGGAACCAGAGAGAAGCTATCCTAGTATAAAATTTGAGTTACTAGCTATACACGAATCAGTAAATCATTTCAAGCATATTTTATGGGGTAGACAATTCAAAATTCTAACGGATTCGAAGCCTATTACACAACATCTACACCTGGAAAATCAATCAGATATTGTAAAAAGATGGATGGCGAATTTGTCAGAATATAATTTTGAATTTGAATTTATAGAGGGTAAACTCAACCCTGCCGATTTTTGCTCACGATTATTAAACACAATCGAAACAGACACAAATCTGCGTAACAATTTATTTAAAGTAAACACAGCCTTATCTGATGAAAACATCAAAGCTGAACAGTACGCAGATGAAAAATTAAAGAAAATTATAGATAAAATAGATAAAGGACAACATAACAGAAATACAAAACGATATGTATTGAATAAAGATAAAATGTTAATCCTAAAACCAGGAAAAGATAAAACGGAGTTATTAATTGCTCCAGACTCACTTAAGATAGCGATAATGGAAGATGCGCATACACCGCACTTCGTATTCACTAAAACTTATGCGGCTATCAAAACTAGAATATTCTGGCATGGAATGTACAAAGACATAAAAACTTTTTGTGCTAATTGCACGGCATGCCAAACAGCTAAACCTCACAAAACTATAAAAATGCCAGTACAAAGAATAATTAAAGATTACGAGGTGGGGAGCACGCTGCATGTTGATGTCTGTGGGCCACTCACATTTTCGGTACGCAAAAACAAATTTATCCTAACTATCACAGATGCAACCTCGAGATTTTTAGAGGCAGTCGCTCTACGGAATGTAGAAGCACAAATTATTTTAGGAGCACTGAATAAATACTTCAGTACTTTCGGATTGGCGAAGGTTATCTATTTTGATAACGCTAAATACTTTAGAAGTCAATTGGTAAAAGAGTATGCGAGATCATTGAATATAGACTTACATTTGACGAGCGTGTACCGTGCGAAAGCGAATTCAATAGCGGAGACAATAAATTGCATATTAAAAAGTTCTTTAATCGCTATGTCAAAAAAGACAACGGAATGGGATATCAGACTGGACTTTTTTAAGTTACAGTACAACAATGCAATTCATAGAGCTTTAGGCTTCGCTCCTGCTCTCATTTTCTTCGCAAGAAAACTCAGAACTCCATTCACAGCACATATGCCAACAGCGGAGATCGTCACAAAAAAATATGTCAAACAAAGATTGGATCACATTAAAGAAATTAAATTACAAGCTTTGGCAAATCAGGCGAGAATGCAAGACGAGTATGCAAAGGAGGAAAATTTGCAAAACGTTATTACTCTAAATGTGGGACAGATAGTCTATTTAAAAGCCATAAATCCGGGTGCCCTAACCAACAAATTTGAGGGACCCTTTAAAGTAATTAAAAAAGTACGCAACAATAATTACGTATTGGAGGATCTCTCAGGTAAATATTCCCGTCCGATAAGGTGGAACATAGATCTCTTATATGCACCTAAATTGGCTACACCAGACATAAACTCAGAAGATCAGTTAGCTGATCAAAGTTCAGAGGATGAAGAAGAAAATTGAATAAAAAAAAAGAAAAAAAAATTACACATAATATGTATAAATTAAAATAAGTGTTTAGCACAAGATCCATATATATATTTATATATATATAGATAGATAGATATATAAAATTAAATTACAGATAAATAAAATTAAATATTTATAAATCAAAATAAATAAATAGAGAAAATTATACCAATGCAAAAAAAAAAAAGCACTAGACAGGAGTTTTACCCCCCCCCCCTGTTTACAAAAATGCAACCCCCCATGCAATTACTAGACATAAAAGAAACGGGTTTGAACTCGCAATTCATGTTTAAATTAATTGGTAAAAAAAAAATATATATATATATATTTAAACAGATTTACATATGGAGGAGATAAAACATGTATAGAAATTAATTCAAAAACATTTAGGACAACTTGCCTTTAAACATACAACAAATGAAAAAAAAATGTAAATAAGGACAGAGATAGCAAGATGAGTGCGTCGTTTACCTCAGGGTTACAATAGGAGGTAAAGTGCAAAGACACACCCGAAGAGAAGAAAATATAAACACATAAATAAATAAAGTAGCAGGTATCAAAATGCTCCATTTAAAAAAAAAATAAAAAAAATAAGTTTGTATTTAAGTTATTTATAAACAAAATAAGAAATTAATATATATATATATATATATATATATATATATATATATATAGGATTAATAAACGAATAAATAAATATATAAATCCTTATTGCAAAAACAGTTTAACGGAGCACAATAAATACACATAAATAAATACATAGTAGCATCGATAAGGCAGGTTTTCATTAATTAAACACGGAAGGCAAAACAATAAAAAAAAATAGATACACACACTTTTAAGTAAATAAAGGTTTTCTCACCAAGGCAACACTTTACTTTCATCAGAATTCGACAAATAAATATAATATCTTCAGGGTGGCGCATTCCATCACTTCAAAGATAAATCCTTGTTAAGCCCCACTGAAAAAAGATTGAACAACGAAATTAAATAAAAGGGAGATTAAAAGAGATGGCTGAAAATCAAATAATTCAGTTAGTAAGCAATATATATAAATTAATTGATAGAGGATAAATGAGATAACGGAGAAGTTTTCTCAGTTTTTTTTTCTATTTCACTAAATCTACATTATAACTTCCCAGTAAGAAGAAAAATAAAAATGCATATAAAAGACATACAAGTATAGGATACAGTATAACAAATATACAAGAATAATAAAGTGAGAAAACGGTAGATTTTAAGAGGCATGGAATACAGAAGATGACATCTCTTGGGGGGATTTCAACATCATTACGGTTACATCTACCTATAAAATAAAATAAAGACATAATTAAATAAATAAATAATCTAGGATTTGTAATATTAAACACCTTTGCACAAATAGTTTATTTTTATATCACCTGAATTTTATGGGAAATTGACTACAGATTTGATAAAAAAAAAAAAAAGGGGTCGAAGCACTGCGTCACGGGCACAGTTATAAAATTTTGATTAAAAAAAAAAAATCCTCACATTCTTGTAATTTATGAACGTATGAAGACATGAAACAATCGTTTGTATCAAAATATAGGTAGATATAAATAAAATTGCAATAAAAATAAAATCATACATAATATCAAAACAAAATACATATGTATATTTAACAGGTATTTATATAATTCACCTATAATCGAGATTTTGATTCATGGTACACATTTAAACTCACATATATAAGCGCATATATATATATATATAAATACCTTTCGAGAAGGCAAAATGTTTTTTTTTTTCTGTGCACAATGCTCTCATAAATTAATGTAAACACCACATTAAATTAGGGTAACAGAGATTTCACAGCGAGCAAAGCGTCAACAATCATACCGTCGCCAGGACAACGGTTTGTTTTGGGTAGCATTCGATTCAAGATATGACTAGTGAATTGTAGTCGATTGTAGAATAATCGAGTTTCCCTCTACCCACCTCTGCCCCCAAGTTCAGAAGGGGGGGGGGTGACGCTTGTTTTATGAGGGGACGCAGGAGCGCGGTGTTTCCCAAACAGTGTGATAAGAAATAGCGACACAGTGAATGCCATTTCTCGTTAAGCGATAAGCGAGCATGCACACATTGTACCGCTAGGCAACAATACAATACATTTTGGGGATTCATTCTCACGAGATAAGTTAAGGAATTAGGGGTATGGAGAAAACGGATAAAAATGGATTTATAACTCTAATTAAAGAAGGTATCTTTAACAAAAACATAATGGGAGAATGATATACACAGAGAACAATAGTACAGTACATTAAAAATAATTATTATTTTAAATTCATTTTGATTCTAAAAACCTTTGTTAAGCACCAATCATTGATTCTAAACACTGTCATTACAAGGGGAATACTATTTTCCCTGAAGTTCACTTTATTTAATAAAGTAATGTAAAATATTGTTAATGAATACAATGGCATAATAATAATGATTTCATAATAATGAATGAATTTCAGTATTTTTTTTTCTCGTTCTATATATATTTTTTTTTACATCAATTTTTTTTTTATAAAATTGTATAAAAGTGGGTGATTGGGGGTCCCAGGAAAAAAATTAATTCCGTTGGTCGGAATTCACATGCATGGATTTTTTTGGGGGGACACTTAGCACTCTTTTGGAATTATACATTCAATAAAATAATAATGAGAAGAGGAAGAACAATAATGGAATATGATTACACATTCTAAGGGAGGTATATATAAATAAATAATAACTTTAAAAACGAGAAGTGTTCGGTGCTGACAATAGTAAAGACATGCAGAATTTCATATACATATTACATCGCGAAAAGATATAATTACCATATTTGGATAAGAATTTCTCTCGAAATACATCTCAGCTTAGATTTGATTACTAGAGATTTGATAAATAAAACCATACTTACCCCTTGATTTCCAACAAAAACGTACACACGATTCCTCATCGTACACGCGCAAAATCACTTACATGGGGGCCGCCATATTGTTTACCGCTTTCTAAAAAAGAGAAAAGAAAAATCCGGTTTCCTGACTCTGACCTTCAGGGGGACACAGGATTTCCCCGATTTCTCGCGGGGGTGAAGGATGCAGAGCAAACCCATTCCCAGGCCGTAGGCAGATACAAGTAGGGATGATGAGAGAATAGTTTTTCATCCGCTCCGGAGCGCGAGGAGCGTGAGAATATTATGAATTTTAGGAGAATTGGAAATCGCGATTCGATTCTTTCGGAATAGGGTTAATGATACAATCAGTATGCACCCATTTAAATCTCATTGGAAATATTTATACATTTCCAATGAAATGGTGGCTTACTGTGTAATTTAAAGGAAAAGTTAAGAAATATGTGTTTCTGACACCAAGTGATCATTAATACACAATGGCATAAAATGTATATTCAGAATCTGTCTTGTAATGTAACATTTCTTTCTATTTTTGTAAATATATGGAATTTAATATTGATTATCCTAGACATTTATTTTTATGTTCTCTTTCTTATTATATAGTATAGTAAACCAAGATTTTGAATGAATATGTGATTAAGTATGTACGGTATAATATATGTAATTTATGTAATATATGAAAATGGAAAATATGCCAATATTCTTATAATTTCTTTTGGTATGTAGGGAGTAAAAGATTATTCCAAATTCGGAGACAAGTTTATATATATTTTGGTAAATATAAAATGTTTCTTTTGCTCTAAAAAATTTTTTCCAGGCAATGTGAAAGGTTGAGGTTTGAAGGTGAATCTGAACGTTAACGAACTATTACTCCATAAAGGATGAACTGTTCTAGAAGGTTCTTGCATTTCACAACCACCAAAATGTTGACTGAAATCAACATTTTTTTTGTGATAGGGGGAAAGATGATGGAGCGAAATGGCTCTAGCAAGAGAGAGATAGAAAAGGACAATAAAAAGACCACACATGATTTTATGATCTATTATAAATCCTACAAACATTTATGGCTGGTAAGAACAAAAAAAGAGACAGGCAAATTTATGGTGAAAGCAATTTCAAAAAGTCTCCCACGATGTGAAATGAGACACAACTGAAGGACCATACAAGAGGAACCCCAGCCAATGATCTTCTGGCAAAGGGGGTGAAAAAAAAGAGGATTCGCCGCAGTAAAAAAAAGTGGAGGGAAAAGGGCCCGAAAAATATAATTAAAAAAAAAAATTAAAATGAGGCAGATCAGGCCTGGGAAGAAAAAAAATCTGGTGAGAGATCAGAAGCTGTTAGAGATCACTCCAGTGAAGTCCTAAAAAAATTTGTTGTGCCGCCTAGTCGACTCTGGAGATGGATAGAAGATGACTAAAAAAATCCCGGTGGAGCATCCGGTACGTAAAGAGTGTGCCCTTCCGATAGTGATGGTATGGAAACGACAAGGAGCGGTCCTCATGCGTCGGAAATAGTCGGAGTATCCTAAAACCTCTGTATGCATCCTTCAAAACGCCTCCCTCCTAATACAAGATATCTTAAAACTTTTTCTTCACTTTGCCTGAATTATTGTCTCAAATTATTAATGCACTGCCTCTTGCCAGCCATAGGGTCGAAATAAAAAAAACACACATAAATTAGTACGATTTTGGGTTATAACATATTTAATATATGTATGATTGATCTGAAGGGTCTGTAAATGGACGGAATAATGTATGAATATCAAGATCAAACTGATGCAAATATTAGAGAACTCGGAATATAATTTTGTAAATATTTGTTTTATTTATTTTATATTGTCATTGCTTTGTAAATAAACCCTGTATATAAATGTTAATTGTGTTATGATGTTTTATTTGGCAGTATGTTTGTTTTATTATGAATATAATTGAAATTGGAGCAAATAGGGTTTCTTTTCTTCTTCATAGGGTAAATTTTCACGTAAAAGACACAACGCATTAATGAATAAATAATTAAGATATTGATAAAAACATTTTATACTTCTAACCTATAAAAAAATTTACCTAGAATATCATAAACGATCACACTTATAATTTAATGAATAACAAAAAAAAAATAAATAAATAAATAAATAAATAAATCAGCCTATTATGTTCTGATGGGTAATAGTGAGATTAAAAGGATGGAATAACGTTACCTAAACTAATTAGAATTGAATTAATAAAGAAAAGGTGCACAGGTGCAAATTTCTCTCCATCACATAACTCACACGGTTGTATTTTAGCTTTACATAGAGATAATAGGTGGTTCTTATAAAAACATCGGTAACATCTTCCTTCTTTTTTTAACTTATAACGCTTTTGTTCATCTGTCATTTCCTTACACTTTAAACTATTATGATTCGAATTACAGAATACACAAACATTTTTTACGACCGTATTCAGCGCAACTGAAGTGGGAAAATTACCCTTTGTTCTGGTAGGAGCATTTTTTTCCCATCGAGATTTTTCTGGATTTTTTAAGGAATTTCCTGATATAACAGTTGCCTCTTCCCTTGAATCAATCTCAAATTTTATAAATTTCATTAATTCATTAACATCCCCCGGCTTTTCGTTATCCTTTTTCCTTTGAAATTCAATTACCAAATTATGAGGTAATTGCCTTAAAATGATAGGGATTAGTAAATACCCAAAACTGTCCGTAGCTACTCCTATCGCCTGCAAATTTCTAATGCTTATTTCACATTCATCATACAAGTCTCTCAACATTTTCGTATTCGAGCTTGACCTGATCGGTTCGATTTCTAATAATTTATTTATAAAACCGCTAATTAAAATTTCCGTTTTACCATATCTTTTTTCTAATAAATCTAGCGAGTGATCGTAATTACTTTCTGTTAGGGCTAATCCAGATACCGTTTTATAGGCTTCACCAGACAAAAATGATTTCAAATATATTAATTTTTCTATTTTTGTCAAATTATCATTAACATCAATAGTATTTTTAAAACTATTGATAAATTCAAGAAATGTATTAGGATCGCCTTTAAAATTCGGAATATTTAATTTTGGAAAATTTACAGTAGGCAATCGTGTACTAACATAAGGAACCGTACTAGCGTTTGACAACGAACTAGCGTTTGTCGATTCAACATCATTTTTAAATTTCTTCAAATTTGTTTTTATTTTAAATTTCGTTTCATTAATAGTATCATTATAATCAATACTATTTTGAACTTCCGTTTCTAAATTTGTATTATCAGTGATCAATTCTTCGATTTTCAAATTAATTTCCTTTAATTCTAATTGTTTTTCATCCAAATTTATCAAAAATTCCGAAAGCTTATCAATATTATCTTTATTTTCAAAATCAATATCTTCAATAAACGACCCGACCTTTGTTATTAGTTTAGTTAATGACGTTTTCATAACTTTACGCTTAGCCTTTAATTTTTCAAGATTCATGCTTAGAAATAAAAATTACAGTACCTTTTTTCTGCCGAGATTTCGAGCTTCTTTTCGGTAATCTTGAAAACACACTTCTGGATCGGGAATCTATGTTTAATCCATATTAGCTTTGATATTAATGTTCCATTTGCCGGGTATCGGCGCCAGTATTGACACTGCTCATTTCTAGAGAACAGTTTTTAATCCTAGAAGACTCGAGTTATATAAGTTCGTGTTTCTTTCTTTAAATAATACTCGATCCACTTGACATTTTTTCTTTTATTTCACACCACACACACATATAGTTGAACAGACATTAACATATACTATTTACATAAAAAAAGATACATATTTTTTACGGGGAAGTAAAATATTCTTCCTCGCATCGAGAATTCGAACAACTTCTACCTTTTTTTAAACAAAACATTGCGCCACAGGTGGCTTTCCCTTTGGCGACTGAAAGGCGCCTTCGGGTTGCTTCACACGTGATTTGCAACAGCTTGGCCCCCCATGAACCTATGGGGTTCATCATAATACATGTTGCAATACGATACATTAAATCAAATACAAATTTCAAAATATAATAAGAATATACATACTTTAAACACTTTAAGAATTCTGGACATACACTTCAACTAGAATAATAAAAGAAAAGATTACAATGCAAATTTCACTAAAAACAGTCAATTTTCATTGAGTTCCAAATGAACATTTCTTGTAACGGCACAGCTAAGAAGTAAAATATATTGTTTATTTTTCTTATCTTTTACAAATAAGGGACCGGCGAAGTCGCATCCTAGAATATTAAATGGTGGAGACTGTTCAATACGATCAGGTGGCAACGGAGCTACTGTCTGGTCTCCTGGATTCGCAGAAAATCGTTTGATGACAACACATTTTTTGAGTAGATCCTTTATCTTTTTTCTAGCTTTTAGAAGCCAGAACCTTTCTCTGATTTCGACAAGCGTATGTGTCACTGAAGAATGATACACTTTCTCGTGTGCATTCCAAATAATTAACTCAGCTAATTTAGTTTTGGGCGGCAGAATAATCGGATACTTTTCATTTTCTAGCAAGATGTTAGATTTTGAAAGTCGCCCTGATACACGTAAGATGCCCTCAGCATCCATAAAAGGATTAAATTTTATGAGACTAGAATCTCTAGGAAGGGGCTTTGCCTTTTCCAAACATTTAATTTCTACAAAGTATTTTTCATTTTGAATTTGTCGTATCCAATAATTTTCCGCTTCCTGGAGTTCTTCCATTGTTAAAGTGTCTCGATTATCTTGTTTATGCCTAGTCAAATTTATGAAACGCAATACATAGGCTGTTATTCTCAACAATTTATTTAAATTAGAATATCTATTAATGTCGATGATTCTTTCACGAGTTATTACCGAGTTCACGACGATTTTATCTCTGGATTCCATTTCAATGTTAGAAGAAGAATATTTTACGTTATCAAGTTTTGGCCAAAAATTTTCGGATTTACTTAGCCAATCCGGGCCATGCCACCTGTGCATATGACTGGCTAATTCTCTGGAGGAGAGTCCTCTAGTGAGCATATCAGCTGGATTATCTTTACTGCTGACATGCCTCCAGGCACTGGGATCAGAATTTTCTTGTATCTCTGCTACCCTGTTCGCAACAAAGGGCTTCCATTTGGCAGCAGAATTTTTGATCCAGTTTAACGTTATTGTGGAGTCCGTCCAGAAAATTACTTTTTGAATATTATTGAAAACATTTTTTAGATGGTTGGCTATTCTGGCAGCTATTAATGCACCTAGAAGCTCTAATCTCGGCAAAGTGATTCTTTTTAAAGGGGCCACACGAGCTATAGAAATTACAAAACAAGTTTTAGAAAAGCCTTCGGAAGTCTGGTATCTGAAGTAGCCCACTGCCCCGTAAGATTTTAACGAAGCATCAGAAAAAAGATGAAGTTGAACTTTATCATCTAAAATATTATCTGTGTTAAAATAATACCTGGGTATCTGAATCTTTTCTAACAGTTTTATTTCGCTATACCATTTTTCATATTTTTCTTTAAATTCTTTAGGAAGTGTGTCGTCCCATTCTAAACCGCGTTCCCATAACTCCTGAAGAAGTAATTTAATTCTAATTAAGAATGGCGATATGAATCCGATAGGATCGAATATTTTGGCAGCGCTGTGCAAAACATGTCTTTTGGTGTATTCCAAATTATCACCATCTGACATAAACGCCTTAAAATCTATTGACAGGACGTCCTTTACATTATCCCAATTAAGTCCCAGAATTTTTAATTTTGAATGACTTTCGTCTGTTTCTATAACTGGGTTACCATTCTTCCATAATTCCCTTAATTCTAAAGAATTTGTATTAAATTTTCTCAAGTTCATATTCGCATCCTTAAGTATTGAGACAGCAGAAGCCGATAAATTGAAAGCTTCTTGGACTGTCGGAGCCCCATATGCCAAATCGTCCACGTATAAAAAATTATCTAACATATTATAAGCAATAGGATTAATTTCTTTGTACTTTCTAATATGTTTCTTAATTGTCGAAGCCAACACGTACGGGGAGCTCGTGACTCCAAAACAATGTCGGTTAAAATGATATAAAGTCACAGGTTTATCTATGTCACAATCATCAAAGTATAAAAAACACAAATAATTCCTGTCCTCTTTAGACACTTCTATTTGCAAGAATGCTCTAGCAATATCGCCCAAAGAAGCAATTTTATGAGACCTGAAATTTAATATTATGTCAATTAAATTAGGATTTAAATTTTCTCCACCGAAAAGACAATCATTTAGACTTTTTTCATTATTTCTTTTACTGCTAGCATCATAAACAATTCTTGATTTCGTACTAGAAGAATCTGGTCTAAAAATGATTTGGTGTGGCATTACGTAACCAATAAAGCAATTAGTATCGCACTTTTGAATAATACCTTCACTTAATTGTTCTTTCATAATTTCGTTATATTTCTGAAATAAAGATTTATTACCCCTTAATCTCTTTTCCAGACCCACAAATCTCTGTTTCGCAACTTCGTAATTATTTGATAAACTTTGTTTGTTTATTTTAGAAGACCATAAGGGTGGCGCGATATACCTTTGATTCTCGAAAGTTATTTCCCTCTGAAATTGCGTAACCACCTCATATTTTTCGTCGTTTTGAATATCAGTAGGAAAGGATAAAAAATTATCTACATCCCACAATTTTCTTAAATCATTGTCTGTTGGTGTACAAATGACCTTAAAACAAGAAGCTCCATTTACATTATTGCTATGCATTCGTCCAATTAAAGTTTTTCCAAATATTGTTGGTTGAATAAATAAATATTTATTGATTTTCTCTACCCCTCCTGTGATTGTCGCAAACATATAATCACATCCCAATAATATTTGTACAGTCTTCTCATTAATAAATCTGTCAGCAAACTCATTTTCATCTAAACGGAATTTATTTATGAGCTGCGAATCAATGTGCGATTTTACTTGCGTCGCACTAATTATGTCTGACACGAGCGCCTGAACTGTTATCCTTTTATACGGAGGATGGCGACTAATTATAGTAATATCCACTAAATCATACTCTTGTTCTATGGCGTTACGATTCGCGAAAGTATAAACTAGCAATTTCTCTCTTTTTACTGGTTTTAGTTTTAAAGCAGTTGCTAAATTCTTTGCAATAAATGTGCGCGAAGATGCAGAATCATATAATAGCCTTGTACTTAATTTCTTGGAATCACCCATTACCTGTACGCACGCCGTTTGCAAAATTGTCGAATATTTTTCTGGAAAAATTTGGGTTTAAATAACAGATGATACAACCGCTTGATTTTCTTGATTTTGTACAATTTCTGATTTTTTAGTATTCTCAACGGGACTAATTTCAGAGGATTTCTTAGCGGGGCAAAACAAATAATTATGTTGAAAACTCTTGCATAATGATGGAGCGAAATGGCTCTAGCAAGAGAGAGATAGAAAAGGACAATAAAAAGACCACACATGATTTTATGATCTATTATAAATCCTACAAACATTTATGGCTGGTAAGAACAAAAAAAGAGACAGGCAAATTTATGGTGAAAGCAATTTCAAAAAGTCTCCCACGATGTGAAATGAGACACAACTGAAGGACCATACAAGAGGAACCCCAGCCAATGATCTTCTGGCAAAGGGGGTGAAAAAAAAGAGGATTCGCCGCAGTAAAAAAAAGAGAAGGAAAAAGGTCCCGAAAATTATAATTAAAAAAAAAATTAAAATGAGGCAGATCAGGACTGGGAAGAAAAAAAATCTGGTGAGAGATCAGAAGCTGTTAGAGATTACTCCAGTGAAGTCCTAAGAAAATTTGTTGTGCCGCCTAGTCGACTCTGGAGATGGATAGAAGATGACTAAAAAAATCCCGGTGGAGCATCCGGTACGTAAAGAGTGTGCCCTTCCGATAGTGATGGTATGGAAACGACAAGGAGCGGTCCTCATGCGTCGGAAATAGTCGGAGTATCCTAAAACCTCTGTATGCATCCTTCAAAACGCCTCCCTCCTAATACAAGGTATCTTAAAACTTTTTCTTCACTTTGCCTGAATTATTGTCTCAAATTATTAATGCACTGCCTCTTGCCAGCCATAGGGTCGAAATAAAAAAAACACACATAAATTAGTACGATTTTGGGTTATAATATATTTAATATATGTATGATTGATCTGAAGGATCTGTAAATGGACGGAATAATGTATGAATATCAAGATCAAACTGATGCAAATATTAGAGAACTGGGAATATAATTTTGTAAATATTTGTTTTCTTTATTTTATATTGTCATTGCTTTGTAAATAAACCCTGTATATAAATGTTAATTGTGTTATGATGTTTTATTTGGCAGTATGTTTGTTTTATTATGAATATAATTGAAATTGGAGCAAATAGGGTTTCTTTTCTTCTTCATAGGGTAAATTTTCACGTAAAAGACACGACGCATTAATGAATAAATAATTAAGATATTGATAAAAACATTTTATACTTCTAACCTATAAAAAAATTTACCTAGAATATCATAAACGATCACACTTATAATTTAATAGGTAACAAAAAAAAATCAGCCTATTATGCTCTGATGGGTAATAGTGATATTAAAAGGATGGAATAACGTTACCTAAACTAATTAGAATTGAATTAATAAAGAAAAGGTGCATAGGTGCAAATTTCTCTCCATCATCTCATTATTTACCTATATGGTGCCGCAACCAATTCCCTTAATTATTTAGTTTAATAAATTTAATTTTAATAATTAAAATTTCGGACTTAGGTTAATTCAATATTATGTTAATTTACTTAGCTCTCAAATTATATAAAAAATAAATGTAATTAATACCTGTGTAATAAGAAAAAAAAAGGTTTATAAACATATGATTGCTATTTAGAATAAGTTAGTTATTAAACTGGGGCACATACTGCCATAAAACATACTGTGAATTTGTGTATTATAAACATTAGATCCAACGGCAGGCAAGAGGTCACTTACATGAAAATTGGCATATTTTCCAATAATATTTGAAAGTTTTATTGAATTGTATTATTGATATTATTTAATTGAATTGATAATTTTATTGTAATTGAATGTTAGGGGAACAAACTTTATTGGATAAATGCTTGATAATTATTAAGAAATTCATATGCTTATTCAAGGTGGAATTTAATGAGTAGGGGTGGCAAAAGAAAAACTCATAGGGAGAGCACAGGAAGAAGCGGGGTAAAAACCAGAACGCAAAAAAAGCAATTAGTTGTAGAGAGTAATAATAACATTTTACTAAACACAAACAAAAATAACAAAAATACAGAGAGTTGTGATACTTCTGAGGAAGAAATAAATATAGAATTCAGTATGACAGCTCCCACGCCAGAACAAATAGTTGGATTTATATATCCATTTGATAATAAAAAGGAAAGCAATATTAATTACTTTCTACTCCAGTTTGATAATCTAATAGATCAAACTGCATATAACAATGCTCATAAATTAACAATCTTAAAAGCCAAAATTACGGGACCGGCGAGAGAAAGACTTATGGAGGACGAATCGGTGTTTTTGGAAACTGATTTAAAAAAATTTAAGGATAAGTTAAGGGAACTATTTTCGGTAAAATGTAATTTTAGTAGTGCTCAAAATTTATTCTTCAGTTTGAAGCAAAAACCAGATCAAAGTATATCTGATTTCATCACAGAATTCAACGCTACAGCGAATTTATACATAAAGAAGAGTGGTCAGGGTCTAAATGAACAAAATAATTCCTGATTTTTAGATCAGATGAAATTAGCTAGATTTTTAGATGCGATAAGAGCAGACATAAGTCTAGAAGTAAGAATAAATACGCCAGAAACTTTCGATGAAGCTTGTAAAGTAGCTTTAAAACTGGAGGAAGCGTACGCACAAACGAATATGCAGGAAATAAATACATTCTCTGCCTCCCGAGAAGCAGACATTTTACACAAGCTAGATAAATTAAGCTCGGAAAGTACAGAGCAAATAAGAATTCTAGTAACGGAAATCAATAACTTAAAATTAAGGGTAGAGGAAAGAACAGAGAAAGTTAATAAATACTGCGAATTTTGTAAAAAGGATACTCACGATACGCAAGATTGTTGGTACAAAGACAAACATAAAAAGATCAATTCGGGCTATAGAGGAAACATATATCAAAATAATAACGGATTTAATAATCCACAAACAAGACCTTACGGAGGCAATTTTAAACAACAGGAAGGTTTTCGAACGAGATATTATCAACCGAATGCAAAGAATAATGCATTTTATAACTATGATCTCAATTATGATCCCCTTACTTTTATGCCCCTCCTCCTCCTATGTTTACTCAACATCCACATACGTATTATTACAATACACAGGGGTACATACAACATCCACGAGGTCGTGGAAGGGGAGGTTACCACAACGATGTGAGAAATAACCACAAGGAAAATTATGAACGACAGGAAAACTCAAATGCAGGTAACAGGGATAACAAGCATAAGGGAAATGGGAAAAAAAGTTCATACAGAAGAGGACAGGGAAAAAGACAGGACCCGAAAAACTAAATGAGAGACTCACGAATAATGAACACTGGTCCAATAACCCGTGTGAGTCTCGAAATAACGGGTACTTTCGGGAAAATGGAATAATTGCGAGCGTTACAAATGTAACGGAAGAGGTCCTACCCATGATAAATTTAGAAATAAAAAATATAAAAGTTAAAGCTTTGTGTGACAGCGGAGCAGCTGTGTCTTTAACGTCACCAACCATTTTCGACAAATTAAAAGAAGAAAATATTAAGTTTAAATACTTAGGCAACCAAATACAAATTCAAACATTAACAAATTCCAAAATTTATTTTAAACAATGTATTAAACTAGCTTTTAGATTACAGGGTACTTATACCACTGGGACATTTTATGTTACTAATAAAGACTTTGGTAGGAAATACCAAATACTTCTAGGTTACGATTATTTAAGGGGTAACAACATGGTTTTGGATTTTAAAAATAAAACTTTAAATTTCAAACACATAAAAATTAAATTAAACGTGCCAGAAGAAGATCCTACGTTGCAGGTTAACAATTTGACTTTAAGTTCAGAAAACAACACTCCAAAATCTCAAGGAGAGAACAATAATAACGAGGATATCGAAATACAGTCAAACTCTATCAAAAAAAGAAATATGTATGCAAAAACGGTCGCGAATATTTTTATAAATGCACACTCCAAAAGAATTGTAAATTTACAATGTGATAAAGCTATCAAAGAACAGGAAGTAATATTATTAGAAAAACTCAAACATACTTCCGAATTAGAATTTGAAACCTCCATACATGAGGTAAAAAAAAAAAACAATAAAATAAACATTATCATAACAAATAACACCGGGAAAAGAATAAAATTAAATAAAGGAATGAATATAGGAAAAATAAATAACAATATACAATACAAACAAGACACAACATCCGACAATATCGAGAAAGGCAAAATATATGAAATTAATAATTTGAATATTGAGGAAGTCAGAAAATTAAGAGAGGCAGAATTAAGCGTGAATGATTTTGACGTCGCACATTTGTCGGAAGAGTTACAAGAAAAAATAAAACACTGCTACTAACGAAGGCACATGCATTTTCTAAATCTTATGCAACACTAGGACAAACGAATTTAGTTAGTCCCAGGTTTAATTTAAATCATGAGTACCCCATTCAAACTAAACCCTATAAAATTCCCCAAACTGTTAGGCAGTATGCAAAGAAAGAAATACAAGATTTATTAAAAGCAAAAATTATAGAAAGGTCAAATTCGCATTACGCCTTCCCCGTTATCTTTGTAAAAAAAAACAAAATATAAAAGATAAGGGAAAAGAAGCGAAATACAGAATGGCAATAGACTACAGATTATTAAATCAAATATTACAAACATACAGCTATCCCATACCTGATATCAAAGAGATTTTGTATCTTATAAGCGGAAAAAAAATTTATACGGTTTTAGACCTTCATAGCGCCTTCTTCCAAATTATGCTAAGACCAGAAGATAGACAGAAATTAGCGTTTATTACAGAGGATGGAAAGTATAACCCTTTAAGGTTGGCATTCGGAACTAAAAATAGTAGCGCATATTTTGCGGAATTAATAGAAAAAGTATTGGGACATTTCGATAAAACAAAGGTACAATTTTTCATGGATGATGTGGTTATAGGAAGTAACAGCATCGACGAAATGCTCCAGTTATTAGAGCAAGTTTTACAAACTTTAATAAATCACAACTTAACAATTGAGCCATCTAAAATGCAAATATGCAAGACAGATATAGAATTCCTGGGCTTCCAACTGAACCAATTGGGATACTCCCCAGCAAAAAAAAACATTGATAAAATAAAGAACCTGATTCGTCCAAAAACAAAAAAAGGGGTCAAATCGCTACTAGGGCTGGCTAACTATTTTAGAACATTAATCCGAAACTATGCAGAGATTGTACATCCTCTAGTAGAATTAACACAGGAGAAAATTAAATTTAAATGGGGCAAGGAACAAGAACAAGCGTTTAAAAATATTCAAGAAGCGATAGTAAACAATCCTACACTTAGACCTCCTGATTTTAACAAGGAGTTTCTCTTGATCTGTGATGCCTCGAAAGTGGCAATATCTTCAATTTTAGCACAAGAGAAAGACGGATTTTTATTGCCGATTGAATTTTTTGCTCGAAAACTAAAGGAACCAGAGAGAAGCTATCCTAGTATAAAATTTGAGTTACTAGCTATACACGAATCAGTAAATCATTTCAAGCATATTTTATGGGGTAGACAATTCAAAATTCTAACGGATTCGAAGCCTATTACACAACATCTGCACCTGGAAAATCAATCAGATATTGTAAAAAGATGGATGGCGAATTTGTCAGAATATAATTTTGAATTTGAATTTATAGAGGGTAAACTCAACCCTGCCGATTTTTGCTCACGATTATTAAACACAATCGAAACAGACACAAATCTGCGTAACAATTTATTTAAAGTAAACACAGCCTTATCTGATGAAAACATCAAAGCTGAACAGTACGCAGATGAAAAACTAAAGAAAATTATAGATAAAATAGATAAAGGACAACATAACAGAAATACAAAACGATATGTATCGAATAAAGATAAAATGTTAATCCTAAAACCAGGAAAAGATAAAACGGAGTTATTAATTGCTCCAGACTCACTTAAGATAGCGATAATGGAAGATGCGCATACACCGCACTTCGGATTCACTAAAACTTATGCGGCTATCAAAACTAGAATATTCTGGCATGGAATGTACAAAGACATAAAAACTTTTTGTGCTAATTGCACGGCATGCCAAACAGCTAAACCTCACAAAACTATAAAAATGCCAGTACAAAGAATAATTAAAGATTACGAGGTGGGGAGCACGCTGCATGTTGATGTCTGTGGGCCACTCACATTTTCGGTACGCAAAAACAAATTTATCCTAACTATCACAGATGCAACCTCGAGATTTTTAGAGGCAGTCGCTCTACGGAACGTAGAAGCACAAACTATTTTAGGAGCACTGAATAAATACTTCAGTACTTTCGGATTGGCGAAGGTTATCTATTTTGATAACGCTAAATACTTTAGAAGTCAATTGGTAAAAGAGTATGCGCAATCATTGAATATAGACTTACATTTCACGAGCGTGTACCGTGCGAAAGCGAATTCAATAGCGGAGACAATAAATTGCATATTAAAAAGTTCCTTAATCGCTATGTCAAAAAAGACAACGGAATGGGATATCAGACTGGACTTTTTTAAGTTACAGTACAACAATGCAATTCATAGAGCTTTAGGCTTCGCTCTTGCTCTCATTTTCTTCGCAAGAAAACTCAGAACTCCATTCACAGCACATATGCCAACAGCGGAGATCGTCACAAAAAAATATGTCAAACAAAGATTGGATCACATTAAAGAAATTAAATTACAAGCTTTGGCAAATCAGGCGAGAATGCAAGACGAGTATGCAAAGGAGGAAAATTTGCAAAACGTTATTACTCTAAATGTGGGACAGATAGTCTATTTAAAAGCCATAAATCCGGGTGCTCTATCCAACAAATTTGAGGGACCCTTTAAAGTAATTAAAAAAGTACGCAACAATAATTACGTATTGGAGGATCTCTCAGGTAAATATTCCCGTCCGATAAGCAGGAACATAGATCTCTTATATGCACCCAAATTGGCTACACCAGACATAAACTCAGAAGATCAGTTAGCTGATCAAAGTTCAGAGGATGAAGAAGAAAATTGAATAAAAAAAAAAGAAAAAAAAATTACACATAATATGTATAAATTAAAATAAGTGTTTAGCACAAGATTCCCCCCTTTCCATATATATATTTATATATTTATAGATAGATAGATATATAAAATTAAATTACAGATAAATAAAATTAAATATTTATAAATCAAAATAAATAAATAGAGAAAATTATACCAATGCAAAAAAAAGCACTAGACAGGAGTTTTACCCCCCCCCCCCTGTTTACAAAAATGCAACCCCCCATGCAATTACTAGACATAAAAGAAACGGGTTTGAACTCGCAATTCATGTTTAAATTAATTGGTAAAAAAAAAATATTTAAACAGATTTACATATGGAGGAGATAAAACATGTATAGAAATTAATTCAAAAACATTTAGGACAACTTGCCTTTAAACATACAACAAATGAAAAAAAAATGTAAATAAGGACAGAGATAGCAAGATGAGTGCGTCGTTTACCTCAGGGTTACAATAGGAGGTAAAGTGCAAAGACACACCCGAAGAGAAGAAAATATAAACACATAAATAAATAAAGTAGCAGGTATCAAAATGCTCCATTTAAAAAAAAAAAAAAAAAAAAAAAAAAAAAAAAAAAAAAAGTTTGTATTTAATTTATTTATAAACAAAATAAGAAATTAATATATATATATATATATATATATAGGATTAATAAACGAATAAATAAATATATAAATCCTTATTGCAAAAACAGTTTAACGGAGCACAATAAATACACATAAATAAATACATAGTAGCATCGATAAGGCAGGTTTTCATTAATTAAACACGGATTGCAAAACAATAAAAAAAAATAGATACACACACTTTTAAGTAAATAAAGGTTTTCTCACCAAGGCAACACTTGGACTTTCATCAGAATTCGACAAATAAATATAATATCTTCAGGGTGGCGCTTTCCATCACTTCAAAGATAAAGCCTTGTTAAGCCCCACTGAAAAAAGATTGAACAACGAAATTAAATAAAAGGGAGATTAAAAGAGATGGCTGAAAATCAAATAATTCAGTTAGTAAGCAATATATATAAATTAATTGATAGAGGATAAATGAGATAACGGAGAAGTTTTCTCAGTTTTTTTTTCTATTTCACTAAATCTACATTATAACTTCCCTGTAAGAAGAAAAATAAAAATGCATATAAAAGACATACAAGTATAGGATACAGTATAACAAATATACAAGAATAATAAAGTGAGAAAACGGTAGATTTTAAGAGGCATGGAAGACAGAAGATGACATCTCTTGGGGGAATTTCAACATCATTACGGTTACATCTACCTATAAAATAAAATAAAGACATAATTAAATAAATAAATAATCTAGGATTTGAAATATTAAACACCTTTGCACAAATAGTTTATTTTTATATCACCCGAATTTTATGGGAAATTGACTACAGATTTGTAAAAAAAAAAAAAAAAATCCTCACATTCTTGTAATTTATGAACGTATGAAGACATGAAACAATCGTTTGTATCAAAATATAGGTAGATATAAATAAAATTGCAATAAAAATAAAATCATACATAATATCAAAACAAAATACATATGTATATTTAACAGGTATTTATATAATTCACCTATAATCGAGATTTTGATTCATGGTACACATTTAAACTCACATATATAAGCGCATATATATATATATATATATATAAATACCTTTCGAGAAGGCAAAATGTTTTTTTTTTTCTGTGCATAATGCTCTCATAAATTAATGTAAACACCACATTAAATTAGGGTAACAGAGATTTCACAGCAAGCAAAGCTGCTGCAATACCGCTAGGCAACAATACAATACATTTTGGGGATTCATTCTCACGAGATAAGTTAAGGAATTAGGGGTATGGAGAAAACGGATAAAAATGGATTTATAACTCTAATTAAAGAAGGTATTTTTAACAAAAACATAATGGGAGAATGATATACACAGAGAACAATAGTACAGTACAGTAATAATAATTATTATTTTAAATTCATTTTGATTCTAAAAACCTTTGTTAAGCACCAATCATTGATTGTAAACACTGTCATTACAAGGGGAATACTATTTTCCCTGACGTTCACTTTATTTAATAAAGTAATGTAAAATATTGTTAATGAATACAATGGCATAATAATAATGATTTCATAATAATGAATGAATTTCAGTATTTTTTTTTTCTCGTTCTATATATATATTTTTTTTTACATCAATTTTTTTTATAAAATTGTATAAAAGTGGGTGATTGGGGGTCCCAGGAAAAAAATTAATTCCGCTGGTCGGAATTCACATGCATGGATTTTTTTGGGGGGACACTTAGCACTCTTTTGGAATTATACATTCAATAAAATAATAATGAGAAGAGGAAGAACAATAATGGAATATGATTACACATTCTAAGGGAGGTATATAAATAAATAATAACTTTAAAAACGAGAAGTGTTCGGTGCTGACAATAGTAAAGACATGCAGAATTTCATATACATATTACATCGCGAAAAGATATAATTACCATATTTGGATAAGAATTTCTCTCGAAATACATCTCAGCTTAGATTTGATTACTAGAGATTTGATAAATAAAACCATACTTACCCCTTGATTTCCAACAAAAACGTACACACGATTCCTCATCGTACACGCGCAAAATCACTTACATGGGGGCCGCCATATTGTTTACCGCTTTCTAAAAAAGAGAAAAGAAAAATCCGGTTTCCTGACTCTGACCTTCAGGGGGACACAGGATTTCCCCGATTTCTCGCGGGGGTGAAGGATGCAGAGCAAACCCATTCCCAGGCCGTAGGCAGATACAAGTAGGGATGATGAGAGAATAGTTTTTCATCCGCTCCGGAGCGCGAGGAGCGTGAGAATATTATGAATTTTAGGAGAATTGGAAATCGCGATTCGATTCTTTCGGAATAGGGTTAATGATACAATCAGTATGCACCCATTTAAATCTCATTGTAAATATTCATACATTTCCAATGAAATGGTGGCTTACTGTGTAATTTAAAGGAAAAGTTAAGAAATATGTGTTTCTGACACCAAGTGATCATTAATACACAATGGCATAAAATGTATATTCAGAATCTGTCTTGTAATGTAACATTTCTTTCTATTTTTGAAAATATATGGAATTTAATATTGATTATCCTAGACATTTATTTTTATGTTCTCTTTCATATTATATAGTATAGTAAACCAAGATTTTGAATGAATATGTGATTAAGTATGTACGGTATAATATATGTAATTTATGTAATATATGAAAATGGAAAATATGCCAATATTCTTATAATTTCTTTTGGTATGTAGGGAGTAAAAGATTATTCCAAATTCGGAGACAAGTTTATATATATTTTGGTAAATATAAAATGTTTCTTTTGCTCTAAAAAAAATTTTTCCAGGCAAAGTGAAAGGTTGAGGTTTGAAGGTGAATCTGAACGTTAATGAACTATTACTCCATAAAGGATGAACTGTTCTAGAAGGTTCTTGCATTTCACAACCACCAAAATGTTGACTGAAATCAACATTTTTTTTGTGATAGGGGGAAAGATGATGGAGCGAAATGGCTCTAGTAAGAGAGAGATAGAAAAGGACAATAAAAAGACCACACATGATTTTATGATCTATTATAAATCCTACAAACACTTATGGCTGGTAAGAACAAAAAAAGAGACAGGCAAATTTATGGTGAAAGCAATTTCAAAAAGTCTCCCACGATGTGAAATGAGACACAACTGAAGGACCATACAAGAGGAACCCCAGCCAATGATCTTCTGGCAAAGGGGGTGAAAAAAAAGAGGATTCGCCGCAGTAAAAAAAAGAGAAGGAAAAAGGTCCCGAAAATTATAATTAAAAAAAAAATTAAAATGAGGCAGATCAGGACTGGGAAGAAAAAAAATCTGGTGAGAGATCAGAAGCTGTTAGAGATTACTCCAGTGAAGTCCTAAGAAAATTTGTTGTGCCGCCTAGTCGACTCTGGAGATGGATAGAAGATGACTAAAAAAATCCAGGTGGAGCATCCGGTACGTAAAGAGTGTGCCCTTCCGATAGTGATGGTATGGAAACGACAAGGAGCGGTCCTCATGCATCGGAAATAGTCGGAGTATCCTAAAACCTCTGTATGCATCCTTCAAAACGCCTCCCTCCTAATACAAGGTATCTTAAAACTTTTTCTTCACTTTGCCTGAATTATTGTCTTAAATTATTAATGCACTGCCTCTTGCCAGCCATAGGGTCGAAATAAAAAAAAACACACATAAATTAGTACGATTTTGGGTTATAATATATTTAATATATATATGATTGATCTGAAGGGTCTGTAAATGGACGGAATAATGTATGAATATCAAGATCAAACTGATGCAAGTATTAGAGAACTCGGAATATAATTTTGTAAATATTTGTTTTCTTTATTTTATATTGTCATTGCTTTGTAAATAAACCCTGTATATAAATGTTAATTGTGTTATGATGTTTTATTTGGCAGTATGTTTGTTTTATTATGAATATAATTGAAATTGGAGCAAATAGGGTTTCCTTTCTTCTTCATAGGGTAAATTTTCACGTAAAAGACACAACGCATTAATGAATAAATAATTAAGATATTGATAAAAACATTTTATACTTTTAACCTATAAAAAAATTTACCTAGAATATCATAAACGATCACACTTATAATTTAATGGATAAAAAATAAATAAATAAATAAATAAATAAATAAATAAATAAATCAGCCTATTATGCTCTGATGGGTAATAGTGAGATTAAAAGGATGGAATAACGTTACCTAAACTAATTAGAATTGAATTAATAAAGAAAAGGTGCACATGTGCAAATTTCTCTCCATCACATAACTCACACGGTTGTATTTTAGCTTTACATAGAGATAATAGGTGGTTCTTATAAAAACATCGGTAACATCTTCCTTCTTTTTTTAACTTATAACGCTTTTGTTCATCTGTCATTTCCTTACACTTTAAACTATTATGATTCGAATTACAGAATACACAAACATTTTTTACGACCGTATTCAGCGCAACTGAAGTGGGAAAATTACCCTTTGTTCTGGTAGGAGCATTTTTTTCCCATCGAGATTTTTCTGGATTTTTTAAGGAATTTCCTGATATAACAGTTGCCTCTTCCCTTGAATCAATCTCAAATTTTATAAATTTCATTAATTCATTAACATCCCCCGGCTTTTCGTTATCCTTTTTCCTTTGAAATTCAATTACCAAATTATGAGGTAATTGCCTTAAAATGATAGGGATTAGTAAATACCCAAAACTGTCCGTAGCTACTCCTATCGCCTGCAAATTTCTAATGCTTATTTCGCATTCATCATACAAGTCTCTCAACACTTTCGTATTCGAGCTTGACCTGATCGGTTCGATTTCTAATAATTTATTTATAAAACCGCTAATTAAAATTTCCGTTTTACCATATCTTTTTTCTAATAAATCTAGCGAGTGATCGTAATTGCTTTCTGTTAGGGCTAATCCAGATACCGTTTTATAGGCTTCACCAGACAAAAATGATTTCAAATATATTAATTTTTCTATTTTTGTCAAATTATCATTAACATCAATAGTATTTTTAAAACTATTGATAAATTCAAGAAATGTATTAGGATCGCCTTTAAAATTCGGAATATTTAATTTTGGAAACTTTACAGTAGGCAATCGTGTACTAACATAAGGAACCGTACTAGCGTTTGACAACGAACTAGCGTTTGTCGATTCAACATCATTTTTAAATTTCTTCAAATTTGTTTTTATTTTAAATTTCGTTTCATTAATAGTATCATTATAATCGATAACATTTTGAACTTCCGTTTCTAAATTTGTATTATCAATGATCAATTCTTCGATTTTCAAATTAATTTCCTTTAATTCTAATTGTTTTTCATCCAAATTTATCAAAAATTCCGAAAGCTTATCAATATTATCTTTATTTTCAAATCAATATCTTCAATAAACGACTCGACCTTTGTTATTAGTTTAGTTAATGACGTTTTCATAACTTTACGCTTAGCCTTTAATTTTTCAAGATTCATGCTTAGAAATAAAAATTACAGTACCTTTTTTCTGCCGAGAATTCGAGCTTCTTTTCGGTAATCTTGAAAACACACTTCTGGATCGGGAATCTATGTTTAATCCATATTAGCTTTGATATTAATGTTCCATTTGCCGGGTATCGGCGCCAGTATTGACACTGCTCATTTCTAGAGAACAGTTTTTAATCCTAGAAGACTCGAGTTACATAAGTTCGTGTTTCTTTCTTTAAATAATATTCGATCCACTTGACATTTTTTCTTTTATTTCACACCACACACACATATAGTTGAACAGACACTGACATATACTATTTACATAAAAAAAGATACATATTTTTTACGGGAAAGTAAAATATTCTTCCTCGCATCGAGAATTCGAAAAACTTCTACCTTTTTTAAACAAAACATTGCGCCACAGGTGGCTTTCCCTTTGGCGACTGCACGGCGCCTTCGGGTTGCTTCACACGTGATTTGCAACAGTGTATCTTGTCTACTTTTAATGGTATTATATATATATATATATATTTAGACGAGGCATCTGTTTTATACTATGATATAATATTACTAACTATTTTGGGGAATTCTAAGACGGAACAAGTAACATTTCCTTTAAAAATATATTATTAAGAGAAAGAAAAAAATAGCGTAAATTACATCAGATTTAAACGACACGTTTAAAATGCTTACTTAAAAAAATCTTATACCACGATATAAAAAAGTATCAGGAATCAAAGATTGTGTATTCCACTGTTTAACTCATTTTATTTCATCGAACATGTAAATAGATAGTAGATGTTTAACAGCAGCTGATTTGATCTTAAAAATTCTCCAATCAAAGTAAAATGAGCTTCAAACCCGTTTACAGTGTAATTGCCAATTAAAAGTTGAAATGAAAAAAGATAAAGATAATTTTTTGCAATACTTAAAAACCGATCAAATTAATATGTTTTAAATGTTTGTGGTGTTCTAATGGGGTTTGACGGGCGTAGCTAGTAGGGGCAGAGCGAAAAATATAATAATAATCAAAATTAATATTACATTTTATTTTACGAATGTGTATTAAAGGAGTATTTTTATTAATCAGGATTGTTCAAGATAAAGCAAGAAATTCAGACTGATCATAACGATCTTGTGGTGTGTTTAATATATTCTCATTTAATTATATGTTTTTTAATTTTTTTGGTATAGAGTTAAAATTAGAACTTTTTCCTACCAAGTATGGCTAGTCCGCGAACACCTAACTTTAATTTCAAACTTAAAATGTGCCAAAAATATTTTTTATATAAAATTTAACTTTTACAATTTTAAATTAATGAGTTCTTAATTTCTTAAAAACGCATTTGTAAATTCCGGTGTCTATCGATAATTTCTCATTTTACAAACAGAATTTGTCCTTGTCGGAAAGGGTTAAAATCATGTATTTAACAGTTTAAAATATATCAACTCATAAAATATTTTGTTTAAGTAAATACTTTCTGTGGTATTTTATACTTTTACTTTTCAGGTAAAACTGTAGATGGCGCGCCTTGTCCATTCCATGGAATTATTGTAAGGAACATAAATGTACTTGCGTTCCAGATTAATTGTTCTATGTTTACAATGTGTGTATATCGTGTGTAGTGAATTATGTGTATTAAATATGTTCCGTCTTTAAGTTTCGTCCACCTCCAATCATTGAGTACTGTGTATGCCTTAAATCAATATGTTTAAGATATTACACTTTCTAATCAAGGAAGTTATGTGTGTTATTAAAATGTAAGGCATTTTTAAGCCCAAAATTGGCAGTTGCGTATATGCGGAAAATCTTTTTACATATTATATTGTGTCACAGTAAACTTTCTGAGGATTTCGTGATGGGCAGTAGTCTGAATAAGGATTACAATAAAGATAATTTTAGGTTCTCGAAAGAGAGAAAAATTTTGAACCCCACTGCCTCTGTTATAAGATGTTTTACTGATATAATAGAATGTTTAGGAAATGAAATTATGTCATTCAATGTATTTATTTTACGATGAGATGTTACTATATTTCATTTACTTTTTAAAAAGTGACTGCAATTTACCACTTTAAATAACTTTGAAATGATTATATTTGCATATAAAATATTTAAATAAAAAGGTGATTATCAATTAATTAAATTAATATATATGTATATTCAGGGTGTTTCTAAATTCATGGTACAAACTTTAAGGGGGGATAGTACTCATCAAGAAAAAAAAAATATTAAACAGGAAACTAAGGGTCCCAAACGTCTTCCGAAGGAGATAGGCGCCATTAATGTTTAGGGTCCAAAAATTCAAATGAATATAAAAAACATAAAAATTGGTCGATTCGTTTGTGGTTTTCCCTAAAATTAATCTTTATGTCACTATTGTCTTGAAAATAAATTATAAAGATAAATTTCAAAAAATACCGATAGAGGGCGCTTTAGACTTTGGAGTAACGAACAAATATTTTTTTACCGTTATTTCTTGCGTCTCATTAATTTTTTTAGAAGCTTAGATATAAACTTAAATTTTGAGTTCAAAATCTAAATCGTTGGGTGTGATTAAGTAGCGCAAACTGAAATGTGGGGGGAGGTTCAAATTTCAAATGTTTATAAAACAGAAAAATCGGTCAATTGATTTGCAATTTTCACTAAAATTATTCTTTATGTCAGTATTATCTTGAAAATAAATTATAAAGATAAAATTCAAAAAATGCCGATAGAGGGCGCTTTAGACTTTGGAGTAACGTACAACTATTTTTTACCGTTATTTTTTGCATCTCATAAACATTTTTTAGAAGCTTAGACATAAACTTAATTTTTTAGATGAAAATCTGAATATTTTGGAATGTTAAAGTAGCGCAAACTTAACGGTTGTCTGGAGGTTCAAATTTCAAATGAGTATAAAAAACGGAAAAGTTGGTGGATTCGTTTGCGGTTATCACTAAAACTAATCTTTATGTCAGCATTTCCTTGAAAATAAATTTTAAAGTTAAATTTCAAAAAATTCTGTGGAGGGCGCTTTAAACTTTAGAGTAATCAACAACTATTTTTAACCGTTATTTTTGTATCTAATTAAATTAAGCGGGATTTTTAAAATTTTATCTTTAAAATTTATTTTCAAAGAAATATTGACATAAAGAATAGTTGTAGCGAAAACCGACCTATTTTTCCGTTTTTTGTAATCATTTGAAATTTGAACGTCCCCACCCCCATTGAACACAGTTCAGTTTGTGCTACTTAACCACTCCTAACGATTCAGATTTTCACCTTAAAATGTAAGTTTATGACTAAGCTTCTAAAAATATTGTATGAGATGCAAAAAATAACGGTAAAAAATAGTTTTACGTCACTCTAAAGTCTAAAGCGCCCTCTATCGGCATTTTTTGAATTTTATCTTTATAATTTATTTTCAAGACAATACGGACATAAAGAATAATTTTAAGGAAAATTGCAAATCAATTGATCAATTTTTCCATTTTTTATAATCATCTGAAATTTTAACCTCCCCCCACAGTTCAGTTTGTGCTACTTAACCGCTCCTAACGATTCAGATTTTCATCTCAAAATTTAATTTTATGTCTAAGCATCTAAAAAATTAATGAGATGCAAAAAAATAACGGTAAAAAATAGTTGTTCGTTACTACAAAGTCAAAAACGCCCTCTATCGGCATTTTTTGAAATTTATCTTTATAATTTATTTTCAAGACAGTACTGACATAAAGAATAGTTTTAGTGAAAACCGCAAAAGAATCGGCCAATTTTTCTGTATTTTATAATCATTTAAATTTTTGGATCCTAAACTTTAATGGCGCCTATCTCCTTCGGAAGACGTTTGGGGACCCTCAGTTTCCTATTTAATATATTTTTTTTCTTAATGTGTACTATCACCCCTTAAAGTTTGTACCATGAGTTTAGAAACACCCTGTATATATATATATATATATATATATATATATATATATATATATATATATATGTTATTTTGTGCTTTTTAAAAATAACAATCAAGGTAAAATATACATTCAGGTATGAGTGTGACTAGTTTCTTTAAATAAATAAAGTAAAGCACAAAAGAAGACGGATATGTTAAAAAAAATTTAGTGACATCATTTACCATAAAATAGTGTTAAAAAATTCCTCAGGTTATGTGGTCAATGAATTAGTGAAAAATAAGTACCCATAGGGTCCTATCGTGTTTAATTCACATTTCCCCCCGAAGTGCTATACTTAATATATCAGAGTCAGGTTGTCCGATGAAACCGACGTTATCGACTCTGATGGGATAAAAAGTTTGAGTTACTCATGCCGAGAACGGAACTCGCCACCTTTAGTATTATAAATAGGTGTGTAGACCACAGCACCTATTGAATTTTTATATGCATGATATAATAAATATGTATATAGCTGTTCTCAATACTCAAGTATCATTTAATACTAAAACCATTCTGTGGCATTACGATGAATAAATTAATGAAAGATTAGCATCCAAAGTGTCTAACATTGTTAAAAGACACTGTCCTCCACATTTGTACAGCTTATATGAGGGCCAGGTTGTCAGCATAACTAAAGTCTGTTGGTGTTCAGTTGCCAACATAAACTTGGTACCGGTGTTATAGATACCGAAGGGATAAAGACATTGAGTAAGCCTTGTCTAGCCGGGAATTGAACTTGCGGCATGTAGCGTGGTCAACAGGCGTTCATTTTTATAGCATTTTGGGACATCAATCCTGTTTCAAAATATATTTTTAGTTTCTATTTTCGAGATTGAAAATAGACATTATTGCAAGGTTCGAACAGATGAAATAGAAACAATGCTGTTTATTTTTTAATTCTTATTATTAACACTACATATAAACTATTGATGAAAAACATCAAATAAATAGGTCTAATTTAATATTAGATTAAAAAAAGTATTTTAAATTACAATTGGACGTAAACGAGTTTGCTGTTCTTTGTGTATTTCCTGAAGCTATAATTGGAAAGTTTCAATATCACATCACACTTTTATACGATGAAATTACCTCTTCTGATACCCCTAAAATATGACCTCTTCTATGTCAGGAAGATTATCGATATTACAGCTGACTTTTTTTTTATCATTAATTTAACTCAAGTTTGATTTCTATCAGTACAATGGCACAGAATAGTTATTATGACACAAGTGAAGTATCATATCTTCTCCAAGTAGTTTTTTCACATGTGCTTTACATGTTTATTAGAGTTAAATTGATAAATCATTAATATTTCTAATAAAAGAAAACTTTAGCAGAAATACTTTTTTTGTATCACTACTTTATGAATAATCATTAAACTTCGTATATATATATATATAAATTTTACAGATGAAAAAATAATGATTATATGTATGTATATTTATATAAAATTGATAGAAAAGCAAAATAAGAGTCATAATAAGTTATTCCTGAATAGATGGAATTAAATTGATTTATATCCGTCAGTACGTATGCAATGCTACAATATATTATTTATGTTTATCTTATATAATAAATGTGTTTTTTAAAATTCCAAAATAAAACGTTTTTACAAAATCTTATAAAATCGATGCTTCCCAATACTTTTGAATTCGCATTATTTTATATGATGCTTTTGTTTTATCTTATTTAACGATTTCTCCGAACTATGAGTCGTAAATATAGGATATTTATTTATATCGGTCATCAATATGAATAGAAAAAATAATATCTCAACTAGAATGAAAGTTACGGGAAATATTCATTTCAAGGAAACATTTTGAAATATACAATTTCCTATCGATTATATGCCATGGAAACTTTTATTTTAGACGGAATAATTTTTATATTTTTATCCTGTTATTGGTGTATTTTCATAATTATATTTCACTGAGCCATTTATTTTACATAAGTTAATGTTATTTCTTCCACACCAGTTAGTTTCTAAATATTAAAAAGACGTACTCAATAGAAAAAGCTTAAATAAATAAAAGCTTTATTTTAAAAGATATTCTTAAAGTTTATTTTATTTGTTTTTCCAGTTACCCTTTTTTATTTAGTTTATTATATTTTCTACAGGAACATATTTTAATGATATGACAGTAAATGAAAATGCACTTCTGAAAAATAGATCAGATAAAGTTAAACAATTGCTTTTGGAGAAAGAATCTTTATAAAATAAAGTGAAAGTGTCTGTTCGAAAAATAGTTACAATGAAACAACTTTAACCATGAACAAATTGACTTGCACGCGAGTTAGCTGCTTTAAACAGTTTTTATTACCATTAATGTATAATAAACAGATTCTTAACATCCACGCAAACGTTTTCTTATACATAATGCAGAAATATTTAAGAATGTTTTCTCGGTTTAGACTTAGAAATTTGAATACTAATGTCATTGTCAAAATATCTTGACCAATTTCTTCATTTTGTTTTAAATATCACTGATAGATGGGTTTTGTGTTGACCCAATCTCTTAAACAGCTCAAACTAATGGAAATCTTTTCAATACATATATATATACTCTTTTAATTTTAATAATAGTGATTTGGAATTTTATTAAAATACACATTTTACGAAAAAATAAATAAAAATAAAAATAAAAAATAAAAAATAAAAGAAATTCACAGTTTTGTTATAATTTTAAGGTATTTTTAAAAAGTTTAAAATTTTAAAATGTCTCTTGCTATCAAGGATATTTATACATTCCATTGATTTTTGAAGCAGAAGCAGCATAATGGTCAATCTCAATTTTAGATAAAGTTATGTGGCAAATTTTTGCATGAAAACCTGTAATAAAATAGTTTCAAAAAATGATTTTTATTCTGCTTTAGGCTTGTTGAGTAGAAATCAAGATTTCCCTCGTTAAAACTCCAGTGCTGGAGAATTATTTTCTCGAATTTGGATTTTAATCTTGTAAAATTCTTTTGCAAACAAATATGAAAATTGATTTTTGAATCCCCGAATTAGTTATTTTTTAGATATATTTATCCGTATTCCATGTCGATTTTCATCAAAATTTAACAGTAAAGTAAGTTAAAAATCAAATTTAAATGTCAATGATATACAATTATAAATGCATTCACAGTTAGTTCTAATTATGCGATATTAAAATTACGACTGATCAGTTTCATGAATGTTAATCTAAAATTAATAAGCAACTAATAGTTTAGAAATCTCAAAAAAGCTAAAATATTAGTTTGAAAAAAAAAATATTTAAAGTTATTAATAAAATACCATTGAAAAAAAAAATTCACTTTTTACTTCGCGTAAATAATTGCACCTACTAGACGCGGTTTTCCACGAATAACGTTGTAAAAATTGGAAAATAACAATACATGCAATAAAAAGAATATTGCCAGTTAAGCAGATGGCATTGAGCTCAGAGTCCATTCACAGTAACTGCATATTACAGCCTTATTTTTTCAAGGATAACGTACCTAGAAAAACAAATTAAGGTTGGGGGGGAGGGCTAGTATCTGCCCCATTTTTTCCTATAAACTTAATCATTAAACCCCCAAAACTATTCAAGAATTTGCCTTTTCAGAAAGAACCTATATCCGGTATTTCAAACAAATCGGATAATTCTGCATACAAATCCATGTATCTAATTAAATTTTTCAGTAATCGCCCGTTACTTGATTTATTCTTAACAAAGGAATTCCAAATCTAATCAAGGAAGTATCTTATCAGGACGAACATACATTCAAAAATTGATTCATTGATACATTTCAAAAATCCATTAACCTAAATTTAAAAGGGAAGTCCACTGATCCCCCCTTTTATATTTAACCAGTGAATCGCCATAACAAATCAGGGAAGCATCGTATCAAAATGAACATATATCCAAAATTTGAAGCAAATCGAAATATTTTGCGTGAAATATAAATAAATAAATAAACTTAAGAGAGGATTATCACTCACTCCCCCCCCCCATTTTACTTATATAAAACATACCGAAAACTAATCACTGAGATTCCTCATCAAAATAATCATATATCTAAATATGAATGAAATCTGATAAGTCTACATGAAAAGCAATTTACATAAATTAAGAGGGGGATGTCCCCTCTTATACTTATCCAATGAACTCCCAAAACTAATCAGAGAAGCGTTTTATCAGAATAAACCTGTATCCAAATTTAAAGCAAATTGGATATTTTTAACATGAGTTATCCCGTTACATACATGCGTACGTACGTGAAGAACAGGGGGGGGGGGGACACATAAGCTTTGATAGTCTGCGAGCTAAAAATAAAACGAAATGTCCATTCTGGTGTAAACTTCGCTCAAATTAGCGTTACACACTCCATTTAAAACTCCCAAAAGCTTTACTTTAAAAGATATTCTTAAAGTTTATTTTACTTGTTTTTCCAGTTACCCTTTCTTATTAGCTTATTATATTTTCTACAGGAACATATTTTAATGATATGACAATAAATGAAAATTCACTTCTGAAAAATAGGTCAGATAAAGTTAAACAATTGCTTTTGGAGAAAAAATCTTTATAAAATAAAGCGAAAGTGTCTGTTCGAAAAACAGTTACAATGAAAGAACTTTAACCATGAACAAATTGACTTGCACGCGAGTCAGCTGCTTTAAACAGTTTTTATTACCATTAATGTATAATAAACAGATTCTTAACATCCACGCAAACGTTTTCTTATACAAAATGCAGAAATATTTAAGAATGTTTTCTCGGTTTAGATTTAGAAATTTGAATACTAATGTCATTGTCAAAATATCTTTACCAATTTCTTCTTTTTGTTTTAAATATCACTGATAGATGGGTTTTGTGTTGACCCAATCTCTTAAACAGCTCAAACTAATAGAAATCTCTTTTCAATACATATATATATACTCTTTTAATTTTAATAATAGTGATTTGGAATTTTATAAAAATACACATTTTATGAAAAAAAAATAAAAATAAAAAATAAAAAATAAAAGAAATTCACAGTTTTGTTATAATTTTAAGGTATTTTTAAAAAGTTTAAAATTTTAAAATGTCTCTTGCTATCAAGGATATTTATACATTCCATTGATTCTTGAAGCAGAAGCAGCATAATGGTCTATCTCAATTTTAGATGAAGTTATGTGGCAAATTTTTGCATAAAAACCTGTTATAAAACAATTTCAAAAAATGATTTTTATTCTACTTTAGACTTGTTGAGTAGAAATCAAGATTTCCCTCTTTAAAACGCCAGTGCTGGAGAATTATTTTCTCGAATTTGGATTTTAATCTTGTAAAATTCTGTTGCAAACAAATATGAAAATTGATTTTTGAATCCCTGAATTAGTTATTTGTTAGATATATTTATCCGTATTCCATGTCGATTTTCATCAAAATTTAACAGTAAAGTAAGTTAAAAATCAAATTTAAATGTCAATGATATACAATTATAAATGCATTCACAGTTAGTTCTAATTATGCTATATTAAAATAAGCTCTGAAGCTTTGATAGCCTGCGAGCTAAAAATAAAACGAAATGCCCATTCTGGTATGAACTTCGCTCAAATTAGCGTTACACACTCCATTTAATAATAATGATAATAATAATAACTAGATGGAACCCGTCAAAACTTGACGGCACTACAGAAATAAAAGGTATTTTCCAGCTATCAAAGGATTTTTTAATGACTAATCTTCAGCAAAAATTTCAATAAATAAAAGAAAAACCTGCATTTTACATCCAGGCAAATGACCCGCAATTGACAGAGTTACATTCCAACATGCTGCTATAGAATTAGAATCTCTCTCATTTGATAATTTTCCATTTACAAATACAACACCAATAAATTGTACATGACATGAATAAATCATAAATTACCATCATTTCTCATTTCATACATACTTCACTTACTTTGCAGCAAAATAAGACTGAATTTATAGTTTGCCATTTAGCAACAACTGTAACAATAATCCTCTCAGTGGTTAATTTGTTTTTACATTACCCACCCTATTCAACAAATAAATATTTGCATTTTCAAATAACTTTTCTATTACATTTTCATAAATCAAAAATACACGTCGATTTCACATATTAAAAAAATTAATGATATTTATTCTGGCTAGGTGAAACCCGTCAAAACTTGACGGCAACAGTATGAAAGAACCAAAGAAAAAAAAGAATTTTGCCGCTATAAAAAAATTAATATTTCTTAAAAATTTCAATATGCTTTTCCATTTACCAACGTAACACCAACATGACATGATCCCAGGCGCAGAATCGGTGCAACGCTGCGACACACGTCACAAACTCTTGAAAATGTTTGAAGATTATTTTTCTACTGTTAAAGTTTTTTTTAAAAAAATGCTAGAAATCATTTACTATGTACAAAAATTTGTCTAGGTACCATAAAAAATGCAAATTTTGGCAAATAATCACAAAAAATAGCTATTTTCGTCAAAATACTCCCCCCCCCCAAAAAAAAAAACATCACCCGGAAATTTTTTAAATGGATGTGAAAGAAAAAACAGCAAATTTTGTCAACAGATTGCAAAAAACAACAAATTTTATGAAAAAATCTCTAAAAAATTTTTCAAAAAAAATGCAAAAAAAAAAAAAAAATTGTATCCCAAATAAAACAAATTTCGTGAAAGTATTGCAAAAAAATCAAAATTTTGCCAAATCGTCTAAAAAAATTAGCAATTTTCATGAAAAAATTTCGAAAAATAAAGCCAAATTTGACAAAAAAATCCCTAAAAAATGGCAAATTTGTAAACATATTCTGAAAAAAAAAAATTCAAAATATTGTACGAAAACAAAAAGTTTTGACAAATGATTGTGAGTAAACAACAAATTTCGTCAAAGGATTGAAAAAAAAGCAAATTTCATCAAATAATCACAAAAAAAGTAAATTTCGCAAAAAAACCCAAAAAATTTTGCAAAAAGATCTTCAATAAAACAGCAAATTACATCGAAAGAACTCGAGAAAAGCGATAAACTTCTCCGAAACTGTCCAGGTATCATAAAAGACACGAATTTCGTCCAAAGATCTCAAAAGCACATAAATTTTGTCTAGGTAATCGCAAAAAAAAGGTAAATTTTGCAAAAAATAGCCAAAAAAAAAAGATAAAAAACAACAAATTTTTCAAAAAGATAACAAAAAACGACAATTTCTCAAAAAAAATCATGAAAAAAGGATAAATTCGATAAAACGGCAAATTACATCAAAAGATTGTGAGAAAAAAACAACAAATTTCAAAAAACAACTTTCATTAATTGCAGGGGGAAAAGATGCAACATTTCTTTGTTCATCAGAAAAAAAAAAAAAAAAAAAAAAAAAAAAATCACAAAATTTCTCGATCTATCACATGAAAAATAGAAAAGTTGTCAAGCAGTTGAAGAAAAAATACAAAAATCGACAGTTGGTCATGTGGGGTAAAAATTATAAAATTCATAAATGAATCATGGATAAAAAGTCATTTAGTTATGTAAAAAAGCCCACAAAAATCTTGTGATTGATCGAGACATTTCAGAATGTTTTTTCTGGGTAATCTTATGATGGGAATACTGCAGTTCAGTGTACCTATTGAACTGTGTGCTGAGTGACATACGTTTATTCCCTCATTCTATAGGCAATTAAATATATGTATGAAATTTTTTATCGCAACGTAATAAGTATATTTTCAACATAGGATCAGAGTAAATTAGTCTTTTCAACAAATAACCTGGCAAGTGAGAACTAACTTTTTTATTGATAGGCAATGTAACATTGGGTCGATCGAGTTTATTTTGATTTTGCCCTTCTTTTTGAAGGACATAATTTAACCGTTTTTTCTATTGCATAACACTTCTTATTGTTTTCTTCAGTTCTGTCATATGAAAAATTCATTTCTATTTTGCCTATAGCATTTACATAATGTTAATAAATTTCTGAAAAAAAAAACAACAAATTTCCAAAAAAAAAAAGGATAAATTCGATAAAACGGCAAATTACATTGAAAGATGGCAAGAAAATACGACAAATTTCACCAAAAATCCCTGAGAAAACAAATAATTATTTCCTGGTATCATAAAAGACATGCATTTCGTCAAAAGATCGTGAAAATACTTTAAATTTGTCTAGGTACTTCAAAAAATGCAAATATTGGTAAACAGATTGTGAGAAAACAACATATTTTGTCAAAAGATGAAAAAAAGGGGCACATTTCATCAAAAAATCTCAAAAAAGGTAAACTTTGCAAAAAAAAAAAAAAAAAAAAAAAAAAGTGAAAAAAAATGACAAATTTCTGAAGATAACAAAAAAACCCAACAAATTTCACAAAAAAAATCACGAAAAAAGGAATAATTTGATAAAACGGCAAATTACATTGAAAGATGGCAAGAAAAAAACAACAAATTTCATCGAAAATCCCTGAGAAAACAAATAATTATTTCCTGGTATAATAAAAGACGTGAATTTCGTCAAAAGATCGTGAAAATACTTTAAATTTGTCTAGGTACTTCAAAAAATGCAAATATTGGTCAACAGATTGTGATAAAACAACACATTTTGTCAAAAGATGAAAAAAAGAGGTACATTTCATTAAAAGATCACAAAAAAGGTAAATTTTGCAAAAAAAAAGCTGAAAAAAAAGGACAAATTTCTGAAAATAACAAAAAAAATGAAAAATTTCACAAAAAAAAGATAATTTCGATAAAACAGCAAATTACATCGAAGGATCGTGAGAAAATAACAAATTTCACCGAAAATCCCTGAGAAAACAAATAATTTTATCCAAGTATAAAAAAAAACATGAATTTTGGCAAATAATCATAAAAAATAACAAATTTCGTCAAAAAAAAGAACACCTGGAAATTTTGTAAATAGATGTGAAAAAAAAAACAGCAAATTTCGTCAACAGATTGCAAAAAACAACAAATTTCTTCAAAACATCTCTAAAAAATTTGTCAAAAAACTGCAGAAAAAAAAATTGTCCAGGTATCTCAAATAAAACAAATTTCGTGAAAATATTGCAAAAAATCAAAATTTTGCCAAAACGTTTAAAAAAATTTCGAAAAAAAAAAACTCTAAAAAATGGCAAATTAAACATATTGTGAAAAAAAATTTCAAAATATTGTGAGAAAACAAAAAATTTTGACAAATGATTGCGAGTAAACAGCAAATTTCGTCAAAGGATTGAAAAAAAAGCAAATTTCATCAAATAATCACAAAAAAAGGTAATTTTGCAGAAAAAACAACAAATTTTGCAAATAGATCTTCAATAAAACGGGAAATTACATCGGAAGATCATGACAAAACGACAATTTCATCGAAAGAACTCAAGAAAAACGATAAACTTCTTCGAAACTGTCCAGGTATCATAAAAGACACAAATTTCGTCCAAAGATCTCAAAAGCACAGAAATTTTGTCTAGGTAACCGCATAACAATGTAAATTTCACAAAAAATAGCAAAAAAAGACAAATTTCTCAAAAAGATAACAAAAAACGACATTTTCTCAAAAAAAAAAAAAAAAAAAAAATACGAAAGAAGGATAAATTCAATAAAACGGCAAATTACATCAAAAGATTGGGCGAAAAAAACAACAAATTTAAAAAAAAAAGCTTCCATTAATTGCTTGGAGAAAAGATGCAACATTTCTTTGTTCATCAGAAAAAAAAAAAATCACAAAATTTCTCGATCCATCACATGAAAAATAGAAAATTTGTCAATCAGTTCGACAGTTGGTCATGTGGGGTAAAAATTATAAAATTCATTAATCAATCATTGAAAAAAAGTCATTCAGTTATGTAAAAACCCCACAAAAATTATCAATCAGTAGAAGTCCCCACAAAAATCTTGTGATTGATTGAGACATTTCAGAATGTTTTTTGCATGTCCAAATTAATATATATATATATATATATATATATATATATATATATATATATATATTGTTGTAGCTGCAGATTTAAAAAAGTAAGTTATTTATAAGGCATCTATTTTGATCTCTTATTATTTTGTTTATTTTTTGCAAGACCTACGTTTATTTAGTTGAGTAATACGAATTTAGAATTTGCAATGTTTTGTCTTTTGTTATTTTTTATCAATTTTCAAAATGATAATGCAACAAATGTAAATGCTATAGGCAAAATAGAAATGAAATTTTCATATGACAGAAATGAAGATCACAATAAGGAATGACTTTAGAAAAAAGAAAAAGATTGAAAACAAAATAAGAAGTGGTTAAATTATCATAATAAATAAAATAAAATAAAAACGGTTAAATTATGTCCTTCAATAAAAACGGGCAAGATCAAAATAAATAATATTATGAAATATAAAATTAAGCATCGATCGAAAAATACTATCCGAGAAAAGTTTTTGCGAACATCGTAAGGGGGATATTTTACTTCAGTGTACCCATGGCAAAATAGAAATGTATTTTTCATATGGCAGAAATGAAGATCACAATAAGGAATTACTTAAAAAAAAAAAAAGATTGAAAACAAAATAAGAAGTGTTATGCAATGGAAGAAACGGTTAAATTATGTCCTTCAATAAAAACGGGCAAAATCAAAATAAATAAACTCAATCGACCAAATGTTACTACATTGCCATTCAAAAAAAAGTTCTCACTTACCAGGTTATATTGTTGAAATCCTATGTTAAAAATATACTAATTACGTTGCGATAAAAAAATCCATACATATATTTAATTGCACATTTTAAAAGCACAAAATAGAATAGATCCATTGGCTCTGCAACAAACAACGAATGCGGGCACACGCTAACATTTAGAGACAGTAATTATCTCTTCTCTCATTGGTTCTGTTGTCGGATCTGCGCAAGCAGGAATGCGCAGAGAGCAATAAGATTACGTTTCATTACTGGTTTGGATATATGAAATTCAATCTCGCCGAATATCCTCCATGGTGCATAGAAAACTCGTCATGTGAATGAATCAAATCCGGCCTTTGTTTACATATATCCAGCGCTCGAACGCCGGAAAAAAATGACTTTATATCTCAGAAGATATTACAATTAGGGAAAAACCGTAAGCAAAAAAAGCGTTTATTTTTGAAAGCTCTTTCTAATGACATAACATTTAGGTTAGTGCAATTAAAAAAAAAAAAAAAAAAAAAAAAAAAAAAACACCAAAATTTCTAAAACATGGCCGTCAGAATTTCTTCTTTAGCGGATGCGTACAACCCCGGAATCGTTCTACATATAGGGACAGAGAGAGAGAGTCACAACGGCTATTATTATAGAGAATAATAAAAGGTGCAACTTAGTATGAATTATTCGTTTAAATAATAGAAAATAAATAAATAAAATAAATAAATAAAAAAATTCGGACTGTGCTTATTAGTGGTCCAGAATATTGAAAAATCGCATTTAATTCATCATATATATTTTTAGCTAATAATTTGAAATTTATTTTTTCTTTACTATTTTTCTATTATTAGACCAGTATATAGATTTCAAATATTTTTCATAAAAATAGAAAAACAAAAGCGTGCAATGAAGCGTTAATATCATAGTAATTAGTAAAAGAAGTATGAATTGATCTTCGAATATTTATAATTAGAGGCACATACGAGTTTAAAATTACACATTCTTATTTTTTCAATAACGTTTACTGCGGTAAAATTTATTCTATATTTTGTGCGTAAGTTCATATTTCATTGCGGAACATTTTTAATTCGTGTTTGAAAGCAATACTTTTAAATCACGTTTAATTGACCCATTAAATTGTTCAAGAAGTTCAATATCACTACTTAGAAAATGACTGAAATTTGTGAGCTGCAATGGCCATAGCGTTTAATAGTGCGTAAAGATACCCAATAATTCCATTTAAGATTAATCTAAAGTAAGAGAGAATACATTAGATTTAGTATATATAAAATTTCGGCTAACAAAATTGTATGATCTTATAAGATAAATTTTGATTGTGAGGTTTTTCTTTTTTTATATACACTATATTGCCACTGATTATTGGACACTTGCGATTTTAGACATTTTGCTAAATATTTAGAAAAATACATGAGGAATCATCTCGAAACTCTTAGTGTATAAATATAATAGTATACGTCATACATCTCCGTGAAGATTTTTTACTGAAACTCCGTAGGGGACCGTCAACAAATTAAAAAAGAATGAATATCTTTTGAATAACCCTGTCAAAACTAATGTAGCAAAAGCGCTCAAACTCTAGATTATGATTGCATGCCTTATTGTAATACACTGTTCATTTTTATGCAAATAGCATGCACACTCGCAGAGTAATTAAGGTTTTTATAAAAATGGTCCCAAAATTTTCCAAGTTTTTCCCTTATAATTTTCAGAGTTCTTAATATAAAATAATATTTTTTTCAGAAAATATGACAAACAACATTGCACACAGTAGCCTGTAATCAGAATTAAAAAATAATAAAAATTGTATGAAAAATGAGTAGATTTACTAAATAATTTTTTACTGCGCATGCGTCAAAGATATCAAAATTTAATTTGCATATTATGTTAGCCAAATGTACAGAGCAACTTTTGTAAAAGTCTCAAAATCATAACTTGAAAATTCTGAAAGTAATCGTCTATAGAAAAAGGACAAAATCCGTTGTTTCCAAAATGAAGCAAAAAAATGAGGGATTTTATCCAAATGTAGTAGTACATCCCGTATTGTGTATTCTATATTGATACTAATCAATGAATATATGGATACAACCCCTCTTGTTTTTGCTTCATTTTGAGAATAACGGATTTTCAACTTATTTAATTGACGATTATTTTCAAAATTTTCAAGTTATGATTTTGTGACTTTCACAAAAGTTGCTCTATACATTTAGCTAACATAATATGCAAATGAAATTTTGATATCGTTGACGCATGCGCAGTAAAAAATTATTTAGTAAAGCGACTCATTTTGTGTACAATTTTCATTATTTTTTAATTCTGATTACAGGGTACTGTGTGCAATGTTGTTTGTCATATTTTCTGAAAAAAATATTAATTTATATTAACAACTCTGAAAATTATAAGGAAAAAACTTGGAAAAATTTGGGACCATTTTTATAAAAACCTTAATTACTCTGCGAGTATGCATGCTATTTGCATAAAAATGAACAAGGCATATTACAATATCGCATTCAATCACAATCTAGAATTTGAGCGCTTTTGCTACATTAGATTTGACAGGGTTATTCAAAAGATATTCATTCTTTTTTAATTTGTTGACGGTCCCCTATGGAGTTTCTGGAAAAAATCTTCACGGAGGTGTATGACTTATACTATTATATTTATACACTAAGAGTTTCGAGATGATTCCTCATGTATTTTTCTAAATATTTAACAAAATGTCTAAAATCGCAAGTGTCCAATAATCAATGGCAATATAGTGTATAAATAAGTTTACCTGGGTCAACTGGACCATGATTATACAAGGCGGCTCTGGAGATCTGGCAAATCAGCTTCCAAAAGCTAATGTTCATTTGAATTAAAGTTTAGACAACTGTAATTTTTTTCAGTTAGGTTCACTCTATCAAACGGAAATTTTAAAAGTAGCATTTTATTGACTTAAAAAATGCATATATAACTTTTTTTTTCTTTATTTCTCCAATTGCCCCATAAAAGTAAGGCAACTAGACAAAACGAGTCTGTGATCCACACATGCTTGATTTTTTTTTTTTTTCAATATAGCGTACCAAGTTCTTTTTTTTTTTTTTTTTTTTTTTTTTTTTTTTTTTAAGTCACAAAATAGTTATAAAAATTAGCTCAATCATAAAAAATAGTATTACCTCAAAAAGTGATTGATTTTAATCATAGGAAAATAATGATTCAAGGCTCCCCAAACATGGGACAATTGATGCACTTTATGCCATATTACAATACTTGTTAAAGAAAGAAAATCATTTTGAAAAAAAAAAAAAAAACTTTGTGAAACATGGTTTTATTTTTATTAAAATTATTTGGGGAAATTCTTAGTAAACGTAAATTTCCTTAGACGTAATTCAAGAAGCATAACAAAAATTTTATTTAAAAAAAATGTGACACGTTATCTGGAAACGCTAGTTGCCAAGTACTTTGATTTAATCTCATTTTGTTTGTTCTTGTTTAAATTTGTCTACATACCTTCTTTAAGTGTTTCGATCAATATTATATTATTTTGCGGAGTTGTTTTTTATTTACCTACTCTGGATACCATTTAAATGAAACAAAATTGTTATCAACATACACATTTGTATTTCATTATTTTAATTTCTTATATAACAATTTTTTACATTTTTTAAATCTTTCTTTTTTTTTTTAGCATTTCTTAAATCACTCCAATCTACTGTAGCTTTACATTTTAAACTTTCATTATTTTAGAAAGAAACGATTAAGCCTTTATTACATTTATTATATATATACTAGTATATAACCCCTGTCAAAAATGACAGGATGTTAACTAAACATTCAATTTTCGATATAGTTCAACAAATTTAAATGGACAAAACATAATAATAATAATAAACAAAAAAAAAAAAAAAAAAAAAAAAAAAAAACATGTACAAAACTTTCTGTGAAATGTGTTATCAATGAATTTCTAACACATCACATTATTAATCATAATGTTACATAAGCAAAATCAAATTGAGTTTCACAAATAGTTTAACGATTACACTAACGATTAAAATTATGTTATTTTAAGTAATTGTTTAGGTTAATAGTACAATGGTAGGAATAAAACTGTGACCCACGATGGGTTATGTAAGTATGTGGTCTGTAAATTTCTTAAATTTATAATTTTAAAAAATTGCAGATTTTGTCATGGATGGCAGAAAAAAAAAAATCATGAATTTCGACATTTTCTCTCATGGCAAAATTGCAAGTTTTATCGAGCCAGTTAAAAATTATGAATTTTGTTATATAGGTAACCAATACCATAGCTATTTATATAGGAAATCCTTAAGTTGAGAATTTTGTCAGTCACTGTTTTAAAAATATTTTAACCCGCGAGTAGTCGCGACTTTTTCCACAACGTCATTAGTCGCGCTCGGTCTTTTCGCCGCTGGCCCCCCGCATACCAAATATGTAAAATAAAAAATATTTTTCACCTAATATATGAAGATAACATTTCAATGAATATATAAATTTGCAGTTTTCTTAAATTATACATTTTATTCATGAGATATGGAATAATTCGAAAACGTAAAAATGAACTGACATTAGTGATTGTTACGTAGACTTTTTCGCCAATTTCAACTTTGTTTCTAAAAATGTACCTGAAAGAAAAACAGAGGTGTCCTGTTACTTCACTAAGGTGTTCCAGAAACCTTCAAAGTCAGCTACATGGTAGATATCCGTTGTATTTGTAATCTGATACAAGTTAGAAGAAGATAAGTTATACGGGCGGCGAAAAGACCGACACGCGACTACTGACGGGTTAAATATCATCGATCATGCTCACAGAAGACATGAATTTTGTCAATTGCATACAGATAAAAAATGTGAATTTTACTTATCATGCACAGAGAAAATATGAATTTCGTTGATCAAGAACATGAAATTCGTGAGATTTGTTGACTGCCTGTAGAAAAATTCAAAATGTTGTCGATTGAGTGCCAAAAAGTCTTGAAAAACTACCCTCCTCTTGAAATCATGTTCGTTATTTGAAAAAAAAAAACACAGTAAGGGCCATTATGTACATAAGTTGATGAAAAAGAGCCGCAGGATATATTAATTAATTAAAAAGGGCTGCCAAGCTTGTGGTAAGTCAACACTTACTACAATATAAGTTAGTTTTTTATGATGAAGTTTTGCAGTGATATTTATATATTAAAGAGTTAGCCAAAAAATATGACAGCAAATTCATGCTTATGAATTGTATATAGCTTTTCCATGAATAAATCAAAATTATTGTAAATTTGCATATTGGCAAGCATCTATTTAATATTAGAAGATAAATTTTAATATCTGTTGAGTAACAAATCATTCCAGTAATAAAATAAAACTTTGATTTAAAAAAAAGGAAAGATAGTATACCAAAAATTACAGAACTTTAGGTGCAATTAGAGAATTTATTCTATTGGTAATATAATAGCAACAAAACTTTTCTAAAAAAGAATCTCTAGAAAAATTATATTTTTTTGTAAACACACTACTATCTGACAAAGTTTACATTCAACAAAATACTGGCTATGAAGAAAAATATTACCTTTTAGTATAAAGTTCAGCAAAAATATTAAACAAAATCAAAATATTAATACATCAAATACAACAGAAAATTCATGCAGCTATACCATAAATAGTAACAAATATATTGTAAACTTGATTAATGCAAGTATCTATTTCTCATATGACACCTTTTCCATAAATAAAGACAAAAATATTGTAAATTTTAATATTGGCAAGTATATATTTTTTAATTAATAGTCGAATATAAATTTTAATATTTCTTGAATGGCAAAGTGTTGCAACAATGAAATAATACTATATATTCATGAGATTTGTTGACTGCCTCTAGAAAAATTCCAAATGTTGTCGACTGAGTGCCAAAAAGTCTTGAAAAACTACCCTCCTTTTGAAATTATGTTTGTTATTTGAAAAAAAAATACAGTAAGGGCCATTATGTACATAAGTTGATGAAAAAGAGCCGCTGGATGCATTAATTAATAAAAAAGGGCTGCCAAGCACTACGGCATGCCAAGCTTGTGGTAAGTCTACACTTACTACTCTATAAGTTAGTTTTTTATGATGAAGTTTTGCAGTGATATTTATAAATTAAAGAGTTAGCCAAAAAATACGACAGCAAATTCATGCTTATGAATTGTTTATAGCTTTTAGATCAATAAATCAAAATTATTGTAAATTTGCATATTGGCAAGCATCTATTTAATAGTTAATATTAGAAAACAAATTTTAATGTCTCTTGAATAACAAAGCATTCCAGTAATAAAATAAAACTTTGATTTAAAAAAGGAAAAAAAAAAAAAAAGGTAACACATAAAAAATTACAGAATTTTAGGTGCAATTAAAGAACGTATTCCATTTGTAACACAATTACAACAAATATTTTCTAGAAAAGAATCTCTAGAAACATTATATTTTTTTGTAAACACACTACTATCTGATAAAGTTTACATTTAACATAATACTCGCTATGAAAAAAAAATTACCCTTTAGTATAAAGTTCAGCATTAATATTAAACAAAATCAAAATATTAACACTAGAATTACCGAGGCGGGTCATCCGTGACCCAAGACGTGGTTTTTCGCTCGTATCACAGTTTCTTTTCAAAGCAAAACTTTGAAACTTATTGACTTTTCCTAAATACTTAGTATAATTTCTTAACACGAATTTAGTTGAAATCGGACGAAAACTTTTTTATACATACATCTTTATGCCTAGAACTACCATGCTGGGCCATCGCTGACCCGAACAAAATAATTGCATTTTTCATTTATTTCAACAAGGATTTCAACTCTATATTTATCAATAACATAAGAATAGTGTAAGTATATGTTCCACATATACTGTTCACAAAAGAGGGAAAGGAATGTGCGTATGTACAAGCGCATGAGGGGGGGGGGGGTCGTGATCAAATATTTATTACGCATTTGAAAGGTAAATGTGTGGATTTTTATATTATTTCAAACTACTTTAAGGATGATTTAAATAGTTTTTTTTAATGTTATACCTTAGAAAGTCATTAAAAAGAATATTTTGCCTCTCATAAACCTCAGAGAAAAAAAAAAACTCTCTTTGTGGCATTTGACTTTGGCACATTTATAGTAATGGAATCACTACGGAGGTTTCTTGAATGAGAAAAATTTTAATTTTTAATTTAAATTCTGTTTAAATGACTTTAATAAAGACATTTAGTGACGAAGTTAATATTGTCATCATTTGATGAGGCTAACAATCTTGACATAAATGACGAAACATTTTTTCTTAGAAAAGACTATAAAATTTCACTGTTCGAATCCAATACATGTAGTAGCAAGCTGAATGAAAGTAGGCAAATAAATGTTGTGAAAAAATTAAGAAACACAAATATATTGTAAGAATTTTGCAAAAAATTAAAAATAAAAGAATTTACTTTTTCGGAATAAATCTAAAAAGTGGGAAAGATACAAAATAAATCACTCTTCGAAGCGATTAGTAACATCGAACTATATAGACGGTAGAGCCGCAGTGTTCAATATCTTCTGACTTATGCAAAATCTGATTCAAGATCTAGTGATCATAAATGTTTCGGCAGTTTTTAAATATACAACATATTCTAATATAAGTAGAAGAATTTTCTTTCAAAGTTAAGCTAAAATTATAGATAAAAGATTTGCAAAAGAACGTGAGAACGTGAAGATATCCTTCGACGCACCAACACTGAAATTTCAAACAAATGAAAAATCTTTCCACATAAAGCAGTGATAAGAAAAAGAAACTAACTTTGTTTCCAAAAACTGCTTATAACTTGTGTGTGTATCATGCACAGAACAAAAGAAAAAGAAAAAATGTCTATGGCATTTTGTATAATTGATTGGACCATAAACTGTATAAAACGGAAAAGTGTAAGTCAAAAATGTCACGAATATGTATATATGTTTAATTTTATTGTATTTGAATATCTAATTGATCGTTAGGAACATTATTACATAATTTAAATCGATAAATCATATGTATATATGTTATTAAAAGGCATCAAAATTTCAAAGCATTTTTTTAGTTAAAAAAAATCTTTTGAATTATTTAATCTCAAAATTTCATATTATGTAATAGTCTAAATGCTAAATTGTGTTAATTATTAATTAAAAATCATTGCATTCATCTTTAATAATTATTGTGTGTCTTTCTCTTCCATGTAAAACAAGAATAGCGTTTTTAAAAGCCATGGGTCAGATGTGACCCACCACGGTATTTCTAGGTATACAAGAAACGCGGTAATTCTAATGTTAACACATCAAATACAACAGAAAATTGCACGCAGCTTTACCATAAATAATAACAAATATACTATAAACTTGATTAATGCAAGTATCTATTTCTCATAAAATATCTTTTCCATAAATAAAGACAAAAATATTTTTTATTTGAATATTCGCAAGTATATATTTTTAAATTAATAGAAGAATATAAAATTTAACATTTCTTGAATGACAAAGTGTTGCAACAATTAAATAATACTATATATATATAAATTAGAAAAAAGAAAAAGAAAGATAGCTTATCAAAAATAACAGAAATTTAGGTGCAATTAAAACACTTATTCCATTACTAATACAATAGATGCAAAACTTTGTTAGAAAAGAATCTCTAGAAAAATGATATTTTTTTGTAAACACTCTATTATCAGTGTTTTCATTTAACATGATATAGGTTAGGAAAAAGAAAAAATATCTTTTAGTGTAAAGTTCAGCAGAAACTTTAAACAAAATGAAAATGTTAGCACATCAAATATGACAAAAAATTGTCTGTACCTTTACCTCAAATAATAACAAATATATTGTAAACTTGACTATTGCAAGTATCTGTTTCTCATACAATAGTAGAAGAGAGTTCAATTTAAATGTTTTTTGAATAGCAAAGTTTTCATAATGACGAAATATTAAACAAATAGCAGAACCCTTCAAAAGCCACAAAAATTTAGATGCAATAAAAACACTTTTTTCATTAATAATAGAATACTTACTAACACTGTAGTGCTATTTATTCATACAAATTATTGGCATATGTATTTTTCTTAGAAAAGAATCTCTGGGAAAACTATATTTTTTGTGAACACCCTACTATCAGATAAAAGTTGCCCTTGCAGGTTTGTATTACGGATAAATACTTTTAATTTACTTTGTTCTTTGCATCTTCACAGTCCAACATAAAGTTGACCATGTGAAAAGACCGCCTCCTCTAAATGCAGACCAACACTGTTGAATATTTGTCCCTGTGATTTATTAATAGTCATTGCAAAAGCAACGATAATAGAAAACTGCCTACGAATAAGTTTAAACGGAATATTGGTATCACTTGGCGTAAGATCAATTCTTGGCATATATCATTTTTATTAGCATCAGTTAAGATCTCACAATCCAGAAAATGCCGCTGTAGGCCTCAAATGATTAATCTAGTGCCATTGCACAAACCATTTTTGGGATTCAGGTTCCTAAGAAGCATCACAATAGCACCAACTTTTAACATTAATTTATGGTGAGGCATTCCAGAAGGAGTTTGTTCAGTTAAAAATTCCTGAGAAAAGTTTGTCTCACCTTCTGATGAATCTGACTCGAATGAATCTGCACTGTAAAATTCAAATGCGGTTCCAGGAATAAGATTCAGAACTTCATTGTTCAGTTTCATGGCATCCTTGTTAGTAGTTGTCAAAATAATTTTTGAGGAAAGTTCCTGAATGTAGTTTATATCAATTTCATTTCCATAAATTTCTGAAACGATTGAATCACTACATAGCATCTTGGATGGAATTTGCACAATATCACTCGATAAATTTTGGACAGATAAAGTTTTCCCTTCACCAATATCTAAAAGCCATTGATTGAACTCATTTTGGCCTTCAGAACGTATATTTTGTGACAGTTTCAAATGAAAAATTTTTCCCAAAGTAGACTCGACTTAATGCAAACTTCAATTACATGACTTTTTGTCCCTCGTGTAACGACTGGCAATGTTTGACGAAAATCACTTCCCAACAACATAACTTTATTGCCAAATGGATTTTCATTTCCCATCAGTTCTCTTAACAGAGCATCTATGCAACGTAAAGCATGAACTGTCAGTCTTGTAGCTTCATCAATAATGATAAGCTTTGCTTGACGGATAGTTGTCGCTTCATCTGATATAACACGCATTGAAGATGTTGACGTTTCCAAAATTGGAACCGGTAGTTTAAAACCATTGTGAACAGTCCTTCCTTCTTTTAACAAAACGGCAGCAATGCCAGAGCATAAGGAAGAACAATTTCAGCACGTCCCCGTATAAAACCCAAAATAGTGTTATATAGATACGTTTTACCTGATCCACCTGGTCCATCCAAATAGAAACATCGTGGAGTTATTTGCTCATCATCAATTGCTTCTATAATTTTTGTAAAAGCTTCTTTTTGCTGCAAGTTCAATGATGCAATTTTTTCAATAGCATCAGAGGCTTCACTATCATGGTTGTACAGTAAAACTGGACCTTGATAATCCAATGGATTGGGTGTTGGCAAATTAAATGTACTTAAGGTAACACCATGGCTCTTGAATAATGCTTGAATACTGTGTAAAGCATGTTGTTGTGCTATAAAATCATTAAAATTCATCCTAAAATCCTAACACAAAGAATCATTAAATTTTTCCCACAATTCAAGAGGATTAGATGGATTACAAAAAAGAAAAATGAAAGCAAATACTTGCCTAAGCTGTGCAGGCATTTGGAAAACACAGGCTTCTGATAGACATCTGTCCCATTCCTGATCATCAGCCAAGAGCTGCCTTTGACGGGCTGCTTCAAGGAATGTAGGTAAGATATCACCCTCAAAAGTTCGTAAGTATTCAAAGCTGGTTGCTCCAGGAATTTTAAGCAAAAGTAGACGAAGGCAGTAACGTTCAATATCTTTTGGAGAAACAGAAAACATTCTAGCCAAAATTTTATTTACTCCACGTTTTCGTGGTTTCCAAACACCTTTTTCAAACACATAATGAAGAGGTATTTCTGCATAAAAATATTGCTTTGCATTTACATCTGAAAGATTCAATTTAAACCAAGCTGTAAGAGTTGTGTCACGATTTTGATTAAGTGATGTATTTTCCATACCTTGTTGAAAATAAACCATTTGTTGATAAGGCAAATGGATGGCAAGTCTTATTATAGTATGTGATTTATCATGCATTTTGAATTCTAGGAGACGCCACATTGCTTCAGGTGCACTAACATATCTGGCATTCACATGATTTGAAATTTCGTCATGTAGAAATTCTTGTTGATTGTTGTTTTCATGAATGACAACATTGGCAGAATCATAACCTTTATAAATATATTTATAAATGTATTTGACAGATTTGATACTGGTGCAAGCTTCAATATTAATGTGAGAGTCATATTTAAGTAAGAGTGTTGGATTGTATGGCACAACTCAACGATTATCAACAGGTATTCCATTAATAACTATACAATTATCTTCACGGCGTTGATAAAACGGATAGCCATCAACATTGACTCGTGTTTCAGGCTGGAACGTTTTGGAAAAATTTTTGCTACATTTACAGTTTTCCATGCAAGGAGAATTCGGGTTAAGAGTTCCACATGGGCCATGTATCATTGTCCTTGAGACTATTTCATGTAATCGAGGATGATGAACTGGAAGCTCGGCCACTATGACTCGATCAATTTGAGAAGGATCATGGAATTTGAATTCTTGCTCAAGGATCAAAAGAATATGAGCATGAGGTAGCCCACGTTTTTGAAACTCAATTGTGTACACATATGCAACACATTTTCCAAAGAGCTCCCCTGTTGTGATATTATTTAATAGTGCTTGTAATTTTATATGAAATATACGAGATACTAAATCTGGCCTGTCAGATGTGTCTGTCCATCAGGCAAGTTATTCAAAATTTCAGGCCACTTGGGATTACATGTAAAAGTACAAAAAATGTCTGGCTTACCAAATTTTGTGACAGTTGCCATGGCATCATGATACCTTTCCCGCATATTTCGAGGAGAGCCTTGAAAGGAAGACGGCAGTATAACCGCTCTTCCAGCTGGTAAATTTTGCATTTTCTGCTGCTTTACAAACGTAATCCACAAGTCCAGCATATTGTTCACAACGTAATTTTGATTGTTGCTGCCTGATAAAATTTAGATTGTTCGCTTCAACTTGAAGATATGAGTCAATAATCCACTGTTGACTAAGTGGTCCTCCATACAAAATAGGGTTGAATTCGCCATGCCGAATAGCAGTTTGTGCTACCTTATACTGAAGCATCGATACATTTTTTCTTAAACCTTCAACAGATCCAGGATATCGTTCAAGCACTAAATTCGGTTGCCAGCCAGGTTCACCATATGAGTAAAAAATTGCATAAGTCATCGGATCCAAGTTTGGACTCAAAATATTCAAATGAACAAAATTATTAGAGCTGTTCTCAGGAGTTCGAGGATAAATTCTTATGTCCCTTTCAAATGGTGGTTCTCCATCTTCGTTTTGAAATACCATAGCAACTTCATTTGCTGTTGGCAAATTGTATCGCCTTTGATCAGAGTGCCTATCTCTACGCAAGAACATGTGCACATTTGGTACAGGAAGATTATTTCTTGCTGCTTGATCATGAATCTGTCTTTCAATTTCGTACATCATTTTGTATGCTTAGGCATATGGGTTAATTTCCTGCATCATGAGATCCAACTGCCTCAAAATATGACGCAAGCACTTTTCATTTTGTGGAATGTTTAAGCGTTCTTGAATAGCCTGACTTGTATTAAGAACATATAACTGGGCAAATTTTCTTTGTTCACCTTGTTGAGGGTGTAAGTGAGAAGTGAGATGATAAATTTGTCCTTGCACCCGAAAACAGTAAGGTCCACGACCTGGAACACTTGCTGCTAATTTTGCACCCATCGAATCAAAAGATATAGCACTGTTGTAGAAGCGAATATTTTCATGAAAATTTCTGTATTTAGGTGAATTTGGGTTGCTCATAATGTCTTGCAAAAATGATGGAAAAGTTCGAAGTGCAGGAAGTTTAACTTTTCCTTTATGACAACAGCTATTAAAACTTCCGCGACTTAATCTTTCTGATGGAAAATGAAGTGCTTGACAGTATTGCCAAATAGCTTCTAAAGAACCACAACTGTGGCTTTCAATATCACCTTCAATTTCAGAAACACTAGTCCTCTCTGGTTTGGTTCGGGGTTTATTTGAATAGCTTCATTTTCGATTTGTTGACTGGCTCTGATCTCAGCTCGTTGACTTCGAAGATTTTCGCGATTTTCTTCCCTTAAACGATCCAATGTTGCTTGCGATTGTCGAGCAAGCCATCTCGATTTTCTTTCGCGAGCTAATCGCCGTCTACGTTCAATCGGCGTTTCGTCGTTTTCATCAGGCATTGCTAAAATTATCGTTAAATTACAGAAACAACGATTTACTTGAAAATATATAAACCTACCGCGTGTTCAAAAATATCAACAAACACACGTGCGTTCTCAAGTACAAATAATTTTGATTGAACGATTCTCAAACGTGATTGATTCACTACATTTTTTGCTAGAAGAATACCACGATCCAGGTTACTTTCGCTGATAGCGAAACGTGACTAACCAATCAGAATTCTGCATTTTAAGAAACAGTGAAAAGTTCTTAAAAATGCATGCTTCTGATTTAGATCTCTATTAACTATTAGCAAAGTGAAATGTAATTTCCGAAAATATCACATTAAATTTTTGATATGCCGAACATTAACTCGTATTTATTACAAAGTTCGATTCTTTATATTATTTGCCAATAGATGATTGCAAAAAGAGTTTTTGACAGTTTAAAAAAAATCAAATTATTTAAAGAGTTTAATATGACTTTACAAATATTTTAAAAACAGAATTAGATAATTGACGTGTATTCTTTTTTTTTAATAATGCGTTCAAAGAGTCATTCATTTGTTTCAAGACTTGGAAAATCTGAATAGCAACAGAGTTCGTTTGTTTATATCGTAATCTGATGTTTACAATTACTTATTTTTAATTTGGAGCCTAATACATTATAATTGGATATGATATACATGTTTCATAGAAAAATATGCTGTTTAAACGTTATTTTAAGTAAAAGAAATTATCTTTTATCTGTCATATGTCTGCATTTGTTTTCCATTAAGCCTAACGTGGCGTATTGCTAGGGTCCATTCACAGATAGGAGTGGCGAATCCTGGAACCGTTCCACACACCTCTCCAGAACGCATTTTATTATAAGTATATATATATATATATGTGTTACAGGTCAAAGCCGAATTTAGGCCAAACTAGATTGGCCAATGTCAAACTAGCCTATCCTAACGCCCATCGGATAAACTAGTTTTTCCTTGGCCAAACTGGTCTATCCTAACACACATTGGATAAACTAGTTATTCCTAGGCCGAACTAATCAATCCGAACGCCCATCGGATAAACTAGTTTTCCCTAGGCCAAACTAGTCTATCCGAACGCCCATCGGATGAACTAGATTTTCCTAGACCAAATTAGTTTGGCCAAATTATTAGGATAAACAAGTTTAGCCTACTATTTATTGGTTAGAACTAGTTTATTCTATGACGATCTAGTTTATAATAGGAAAATTGAATTTGGCATGTTTTTATTGATTCCAAAGACCGCTTCGGCGCCAATCTTCTGGTTTAGCCTAGTCCAATTTTGTTTATCCTAGGACAATCTAGTTTATCCTAGGCAAATTCAATTTGACGTGCTGTAATTGACGCCAACCATTGTTTCGCACGCTCACAAAAAAAAAATAATTATTTCAAACTCAAATTTAATTTCTCAAAAAATAATCAAGTTTAAGCTCAAATTCAAAATATTTCAAACGAATCCGCTCAGCTCAAACACATCTATTGAAATAAGCAAAGTTTATTTAAAAATCATTATTTTACTTATTTTGCTTTCATCTGTCTTTAAAATAAGTGTTTGATTTGTGAAATCTTTTTAATTCCGGATTTTGACGCATTTACACGTTTTAGGGATCAGAGATTAAAAAATACATGCTTTTACAAATTGTGAATATGACTCTGTCTGACTGTCTGCGACAAATTTTGTAGGTGCTGTATCTGAAGGACTAATGCATGAAATTTAATAAAAATTTATACTAAGGTAGTCTCTGATATAAAATGATGCTAATTAATTTTCTGGTACAAATCGCTCATCAGGTGGAGCTACTGTTTTGCATGTTTTATGATTTACGCATCAGCATTATCTTAAAAACTAATTAGTAAATTTCCATCAAACTTCAAATTCAGATCGTCCATGACATGAGCTAGTATTATTTCTATTTTGAAGTAAATCACTCAACATGGCTATTCTATGCTCCATTTTTCACAATTTTCACAATAACTGTATCTCAAGAACTAATGAACGGAATTTAATTAAAAATTTATATTCAAATAGTCCCTGATATACGTTGATGCTGATTGCTTTCTCATGTAAATCGTTCAACAGATGGCGCTTCTAAACTGCATTTTTACCGGTTTCAAACAACACTATTTCAATAACTAATTTATGGATTTTCACCAAACTTCCAGATTCAGTGAATCCGTGACACGAACTAACTCTGTTTACGTTTTCATGTTAATTGCCAGATAGGTAGCGTTGTTAAGCTCCATTTTCCCGATTCCTGAAATAGCTTTGTCGCGAGAATTAATGCACGAATTTTCATCAAACTTTAGATTCCGTAAGTCCCTGATGTAAGTTAGTATTCTGTAGTTTTTCGGGTAAATCTCTCCAAAGGTGGCGCTGCTATACGGTATCATTCGTGATTATTGCAATAGCTCTATCTCAGGATCCAATGCAGGGATTTTCATCAAATTTCAAATTCAGTTTGTTCCTGATATAAATTAATATTCTTTTATTTTTAGGGTAAATGGCTCAAAAGTTAGCGCTTCTATCCAGTTTTGTCCAAAATTTGAAGCAAATTGGATATTTCTACCAAGAGTTATCGCATTACGTACATACGTACATACATACGTACAATGTTACATATACACACACAGAATCTTCGAGCACATTAGCTCTCAGGATTAGATAGTCTGTGAGCTAAAAACACGTCATATTACATCGGCCTAGGATAAAATCGATCAAAACTAGAAAGTTGCCGCCGTGGCGGTCTTTAGATTCAATAAAATCACGCCAAATTGAATTGGCCTTGGACAATCTAGTTCGGCTTAGGATAAACTAGTTTAAACAATGAATAACAGGCTAAACTAGTTTATCATATTGACAGTTCGGCTAAACTAGTTTGGCCTAGGAAAATCTAGTTTATCCGATGGGCGTTCGGATAGACTAGTTTGGCCTAGAAAAAACTAATTTATCCGATGGGCGTTTGGATAGACTAGTTTGGCCTCAGGAAAAAACTACCTTATCCGATAGGCGTTAGGATAGACTTGTTTGGCCTAGGAAAATCTAGTTTATCCAATGGGCGTTAGGATAGACAAGTTTGGCATAAAATCGGTTTTGGCCTGTAACATATATATATATATATATATATATATATATATACTCTCTTGAATTGTTTGATTCAAGGCTCTCCACATACCACTTTTTAAAAAATAGCAGATGATTATGTTAGTCTAATTTACTATTCAGTATTTGTGTATTGAATCAATGGAAAGTCTTTCTGAATCCTTGCATTATTTAACTCTTTCTTATTTAAAATTCTATGTTCTATTTCCCACAACTGATTTTTCCATACCTTTTTCAATCTATACTTGTATAAAATACGTTGTCCTGACTGACTGATAATCAACGCACAGCCCAAACTACTGAATCTAAAAGCATAAAAATTGGGGAAAATATATTTCTTTTGATGTAAGGGTGCAATAGGGATTTTTGCAAATCCCCCCTAAGGGGATTAAATGGGGGCGAAAATTATTGAACATCTTGCGATATATCAGCAATCGCCATAGGCAGAAAAGTTCATATATTTCAGATTATAAATCTACTAAAAGAATAATTAAACACGTATTTCAGGATTTTTATTAAAGGGGTTAAAGGATGTCGAAAAGTTTTAAACATTTTCCACATCTCAGTGGCCGTTTTAAGTTGGGACTTAAAGAAAATAAATATATTACGATAAATAAATCTATCCCACCTCTGAGAGCTAGGGAAAGTCTAAAGCAAAATTCACTTTTTTTTTTTTTTTTTTTTTTAAATCTGTTATGTGATTTATCATTTTAAAGCACTTGGATCATTCATATCGGATCAAGGCTGCTAGTTGTATGCATGAAACAAAAACTGTTATTTGAACATTTAATTACCGTATGTTGCCAACTATTGGAAAAATCTCTGAAATTCTTTTAAATATTGAAAGTGGAAGATATGTCATAACTTCCATATGGTCAAATGGTCACCCCTCCTGTATACTCTTCGTTACTTAAAATAAGAATTGACAGTCCATTTTTGACTCTGAAGTTGGCATTAATATGTATATAAATAAAATAATTATACATAATAAATAAAAAAAAATAAACTTTTATAAATATAATAAAAAGTTTCACAACCATTTACTTTCTGCGCACAGCTGGGGGATTATTTTTAAACTTTTTGCACACTTCTTCAAAATAGGATATCTAGTAATTACAGGAAGGTCTTTTTTTTATTTACCTGTTTACAAGTAAATTTACAAGACTATACTTAGTGAAAATTCTACGAAAAAATTAACTCCCTGGAAATCTGCCAGTAATGTAAATTTCAATTTTTGTTTAGACCCTTCGTTCAATCGAAGTAATTTTATTATTTTTTTAACAAAGTTATTTAACCAAGTCAAAGGCACATTATTAGAGGTCTTCAAAAATCATGTCTCCATTTTTGTATGACATTAAGAAAAATGTTCTAAAGTTGCTCTTTTACATGCTTAAGCATCGGAATAAAATTATTTATTTATTATATACACAACACAAATAGAGAAAATAACTTTTTGTGAAACTCCGAAACCCATGTGAATCACTAAACTCAAATTATCTCTTAATATTTATAATTTATATATTTATTTGCATATTATTTTAATCTAGATTTTTTTTACATTTCTTTCAGTACCAGTTGATACCTTAAGAAAATCGTTATATAAATTAATTCTTTTAAACAAAAATATTAATTATTGAAACGATATTATTGTGAAAAAAAATTTTTTTTGAATATTTTATTGTTTAATTATAAACATAATTTAGAATTATAATTGTTTGCATTAATGTGATGCATTTGTAATTTTTGATAATTATTATTCACAAAGGATTGAAAAAATTGCTGCACCTTATATTCTTACAACTCCATAAGCATTTAAAAAGAAATGCATTTTCATTCTATACTTAATTAAATTGTAATTTCTATTATCAATTACTGAAGATATATTTTTTTTTATATATGCATCGTATTATTTGAAAAGGTGATTTAAACTATAAAACAGTTTGATGTTTGACTTAAGTGTTAAATTAAACTCATATGTGTAGTGAATATTTCAAATTAAAACTAAGATATATTAAAACTATTATGTGGATCTTTATCGTATATATTTTTTCCTTTTTAAAAAAAAGCAAACATAAAAACTTTAAAAATAATTATAGGCAATAAAAATAAATTATAGATGCACTTTGCTTTTGTAATTTATACGAAAAATAAAATCTATGCTTTAATCGTATACAATATGACAGTAATTAATATTTTTATAGCTTGGTTTAAATTATTTTAAAAATGCCTCTTACGATCAGTAATAATTAACTAAAAGAATAAAATATCATAAATAACAGCAAAAAATAACCAATAAAATAAGTAAATAAACCACTCATCAAAAGCAAAAAAAAGTATGAAATGAAATATTATATCGTATTTTATGATTTTTCATCTAACCGTACTATGTTTTTCCTAAATACGTTTTCAGAGCCTTTGATTTTTTGTTGAACTATCACCTTAAAACTTATTTTCAAGATAAAATGGCATTTTTAGCACTTTCCAACAAAGTTAGAAAGTGTTTATGCATGCGGTTTGTCTGTCCGTCTCTACACGCTCTAATTCCGTAAATACATTCTGATTTTTATGCAATTGATAAAGCTTATTTAATATCAATAAAGCATACTTGGTATTGAATACAAAGTATATACAATTAATGGTTCAATTAAAGAGACACTCGGAAGAATTCGATTACATTACGGTATGTGGGAAAAATTGTTTGGAGAAAATTTTAATGACATTACACTATTTCAATTGTTTCGAATATGATATAAACCCTGAATTGCACTATGATCACGTTAAAACAGAGCAAGGTGCAAGTGGATCATTTTAATGTAACGCATTTCCCTCCAACTATTAAAAACTAAATTTTTAGATTCTCCACAGGAAAAAAAACAATAATAATATTTCAAAAATATGCATTAAGATATTAAATTGCTATAAAGGACGTCAAATACTAATAAAAAACATTAAAAGATCTTAATAATTTTTACATGTTTCGATTGAATTTACTCAATCATCATCAGAAAAAAAAATACAAATACTCAATCGAAACATGTAAAAATTATTAAGATCTTTTAATGTTTTTATTAGTATTTGACATCCTTTATAGCAATTTAATATCTTAATGCATATTTTTGAAATGCTTTTAATGGACGTATCTGAAAACTTCTATTTATAATTAATAATAAAATTGTTTTCCTTACATCACGCAGATGACAACAATATGACAAGATGTGCTCCAAAATTCAAAGAAAAATATTAAGTGTAGTTTTAAGCGTAAAATCAATTTCTACATGATAAAACCGAATATTTAAAACATTTTTGGATATATTTCATATTCAATTCTTAAATTGATAAAAATAGAAAGGAAATACAATAATAATTTATAAATAAACAAGTAGAAATTGACTAAAAAAAAATTGAATGTATGATTCAAGGAACATTCCATATTAGGAATAATGCGCTTATAAAACATCACGCTACTAGAGAATAGTACTTTGAAAAAATTCTATTGACGAATCTTTGAGATATTTGAATACGCATACTATTCCCATTGGTAAAAAAAGGGCGTTTGGTTCTAAACATTCATTACTAAAGAAGTGGATTGTCTTTAGTGACAAATCTCATGAATTTTTATCTTTGATCTTTCGTCTAAAATAGCATTCTTTCTAAAGAAATAAGATTCAATAAATGCAGGCACTGCAAAATATATAAAATTTAAATGAATGCATATAAATAAATATATTTGAAAAAAGTAACATTACAGTTTTAAGTATTTATTAGCTTTTGAAAATGTATTTATAGAGAAAATAGGCATATTTAAATATAATATAGCAGATTATTTCAATTTCTTATAAATTTACAACGGGATTTTTTTTCCTGTTTATTTTCAAATAATAGAAATTATTTACATTTTAAAATCTAAATGTTACAAAATTAGCAATGAAGTAAATTAAAAACTTTAAAATAATAAAAATATTTAAAATACAATGAATTAAAATACTCAAGATACAAATAATGCAAATACTCAAAATACAAATAATACAATACTCAAAAATTGAAATTCAATGAACAAGCCAGCTACTTATAATAAAATCTGAGTGGAGAAAACCTCTCTGGTACGAAACAGTCTAGTCTGCGAATCGACCGTAGCAAACACCAGGTTAGGCTTGATGGAAAACATATTTTAACATATAACTGCTAAATGATAATTTCTTTTGTTTGTAATAATGTTTGTTGCTTAATTTAAATAATAGTAATAATAATGTCATATTATGCTTTTAAAATATTTGTAAAAACTAATTAAAACCTTTAAATTTATTTTTAAATTGCATTATTAAATTTTGTATACATTTACATACAGTTTTAAATTTTACAATTTTACAATTTAAACAATTTATATAAAAGTTTATAGTATTTCAAAAAATATATTTATAAATAAATAAATAAAATTAATTAAATAAATAAATGATTATCTCAAGTGAACGATTTTTTCATCGATTATAATCTGTGGACAGATTTCAACTTTTCTTGTGCTGCCATCTATCGGCATCAGCATAAATGGTTTTTTTCCATTGAAATTAAATTAAAATTATGATAATAATAAAAATAAAATTTGTAGGATGGAATAATGTGTCTAGAAATCTTTTTTAAATGTTTCCGTTTTATAAATCGTTATATAATATCTTCTATAGGTATAAATAAATCATATCTTTTTATTGTGATTTCTTTGATATAATGTAAATTTAGTTTATTTTTTTTAAGATATCAGCATATATCTGCTTAGTTTTTTTTTTCTATTTTAAAGAAAATATTTATTTTTATCTCAAGGTATGGATATATGAATTATTATCATGACTGCATTAATATGACTGAACATTATTTTTCCACATTCTATTATTAAATTACAATTTTGCTTACCTTTCAAAGTCATTATATTCAAAAATTACTATGCTAAAATCAAAATTTTATCTCCTTTGATGTAATTAATAGATGTAATACATAATTCTATATTTCTTACATTTTAATAATATTTGATAAAAAAAAAAAAAAAAATATATGAATTTCGTTTACAGTGCAAGCACATTATAAGAAACAGTTTTAAATTAAAATTTTACGAAAGAAATAATAATGATGAGTTTAGTTTTTAATAATACTGAAAGAAGTTTTAATATTACCTTGTGGAAGTTCTTAGAAATCAATTTCCATCTAAACCAATGCCGTTTGCTTCTGCATATTTTCTATAAATACTACTATTTTACCTTAAAGATTTTTTGTTTATATTAACTGCTGCTAGATAGCGCAAAATCTATATTTAAAAACAAAGCATAAAGCTCCGTTAAGCGATGAACTAGTAATCTATCTTATATCCCATATGTATTTATTTCTTATAAAAATTTACTCAAAAAATCAAATAAATTGAATGTATGATTCAAGAAACATGCCATATTAGGTATAATACTCCAATAAAACATGGCCCTACTAAAGACAGTACCTTGAACAAATTCTATTGACGAGTCTTTGAAATATTTGAGCACACCTACTACTTACATTGGTAAAAAATAAGAGCGTTTGGTTCTAAAAATCCCCTACTAAAGAAGTGCATTGCCTTTAGTGACAAATCTCATGAATTTTCTTCTTAGTATTTTGTCTACAATAGCATTCTTTCTGAAGAAATCAGATTCAATAACTCCAGGCAATGCCAAATATAAAATTTAAATGAATGCACATAAAAAAATTATATTTGAGAAAATAACATTACAGTTCTAAATATTTATTTACAGTTCTAAATATTTATTATATTTTGAAAATGTGTTTATACAGAAAACAGGTATCTTTTTCAGAATAGAACAGAATATTTCATTTCCTAATCGATATTCTGGGTAGTTTCTTTTTCTGTTTGATTTTTAAGTAATAGGAATTATTTACATTATAAAAAATAAATGTTACACAAATAGCAATAAAGTAAATAAAATATTATGAAATGATAATTTTTTTTATTATTTGTATTTTTAATTTTTTATGGTTTTTAATTTACTTAATTGATCTGTGTATTACATTTACATTTCAAATTGTAAATAATTTCAATTATTTGAAAGTCAAACAGAAAAGAAAAGTATATAGTATATCTATAACAAATTGAAATTATGTGATATATTCTGAAAAATTGTACCAGTTTCTGTAAAAGTACTCCAAATACAAATAATAAAAACACAAATAATAAAAATACTGAAGATACAATTAATAAAGTACTGAAAACAGGAATTCATTGAATGATTCATTGAACTTGCAAAATTAGATATAATGTGTCTATAAAAGACGGCGTTACAAGTGGTATTTCCTAAAAAATATCAATAGAAGAATCATTGAAATATTTGAACACAGTGTTATTTCCGTCGGTAAAGAAGAGCATTCTGTTGAAAAGATTGGCTACTGAAAACGTGGATTGCTTTTAGTGACAAATATCATGAATTTTATCTTTAATAATTCCTATCCAATAACACTTTTTCAAAAGAAAAAAGATTCAATAACTGAAAACTCTGAAAAATATAAAATTTAAATGAATGCATATAAGTAAATATATTTAAGAAAATTAATATTACAGTTTTACCTATTTATTAGATTTTGAAAGTGTATTTTTACAGAAATAAGGAATAATTTTTTTTTCAGAATATATCAGATTATAAAAATTCATTATAGATTTCTTGCTTACATTTTTTTTCTGTTTGGACTCAAATAATAATAATTGTTTAAACTTTAAAATATAAATGTAACACAAATAGCAATAAAGTAAATTAAAAACTATAAAAAAGATAAAAATACAAATAATAAAAATTTTCAAAACATAAGTAATAAAAATACTCAAAATACAAATAATAAAATACTCAAAAAAGAATTTTAATGTATGATTCAATAAACATGCCATCTTAGGTATAATGCACCTAAATAAAACACGGGGTTAAAAAGAGGTAGCATCTTAATATATATATATATATATATATATATATATATATATATATATATATATATATATATATATATATATATAATAATAATAATAAAAGACAATTCTAAAAAGTATTTTAGCACACGTACTTTTCCCATAGATAAAATAGAACAATCAGTCCTAAAACTTCGTTATTGAAGAAATAGATTGCTTTTACTGACAAATGTTATTAATTTTGTCTACATTAGTACTCTTTCGAAAGAAAACATATTAAATAATTGCAGGTATATCTAATTATAAAATTTAAATGAATGCTCATAAATAAATATATTTGAGAAAGAAAAATTGCAGTTTTGAATATTTATTATCTTTTGAAAATGTATTTATACAGAAAGAGGTATCTTTTTTTCAGACAATATCACATTATTTAATTTCCTTATAGATTTACTTTGTACTTTTTTTTCTGTTTGACTTTCAAATAATAGAAATTATTCACAATTTGAAATATGAATGTTATACAAATAGATATGAAGTAAATTAAAAACTATAAAATAATAAAACTATAAATAATAAAAATACAGATAACAAAAATACTCAAAAAAGTTAATAAAAATACTCAAAATACATATATAAAAATGCTCAAAAAAGAAATTCATTGTATGTTTCAATGAACATATCATATTATGTAAAACATACCTATAAAACATGGCGTCAATATAGGTAGTATTTTAAAAAAAATCAGTTGACGAATCATTGAAATATGTGAGTACACGTACTATTCCCATTGGTAAATAAAAAGCATTCGGTTCTTAACTTTCACAACTGAAAAAGTGGATTGGCTTCAATGACATATCTCATGAATTTTATCCTTGATCTTTCGTCTGTAATAGCATTCTTATAAATATATTTCAGAAAAGTAAAATCATAGATTGAAGTATTTATTCGCTTTTGAAAATGTATTTGTAGAAGGAACAGGTATCTTTTTTTTTCAGAATATAAGAGATTATTTCAATTCCTTATAGATTTACTGTGTTTTTTCTTCTGTTAATGTTTCAAACACTAGAATTTTCACATTTTAAAATATAAAGGTTACTGAAAAAGCAATAAAATAAATTAAAAACTAAACATACTTTTTAATTTATTTTATCGCATTTTAAGAAACCTTTATATTTTAAAATGTGAAAAATTCTATTGTTTAAAAATTAACAAAAGAGAAATACACAGTAAAACTATAAGGAATCGAAATAAATTCTGAAAAAAAAGATATCTGTTTTTTTGTACAAATACATTTTCAAAAGCTAATAAATACTTAAAATTGTAGTGTTACTTTTCTCAAATATATATGTATATTTATGTGCATTTGTTTAAATTTTGTTTTCGGCAATGCCTACAGTTATCGAATCTTATTTCTTTTGAAAGAATGCTATCGAAACGAAAAGATCAAGGATAAAACTCTAGAGAGATGTCATTGAAGCCAATCCACTTTTTCAGTAGTGAAAGTTTAGAACCGAATGCTTTTCATTTACCAATGGGAATAGCACGTGTGCTCAAATATTTCAATGATTCTTCAATTGATTTTTTTAAAGATACTACCTATATTGGCGCCATGTCTTATAGGTATGTTTTACATAGTATGATATATTCATTGAAACATACACAGAATTTCTTTTTTGAGCATTTTTATTTTTGTATTTTGAGTATATTTATTAACTGTATTTTGAGTAATTTTGTTATCTGTATTTTTTTTATTTGCAGTTTTATTATATTGAAAAATGATAAAAAAGTAAAAAAATAAAAATATTAAAAATAAAAAAATAATAAAAATGCAAATAATAAAAATACTCAAATACAATTAAAAAAATACTAAAAATACAAATATTAAAAGCTCAAATATTAAAAATATTCAACACTCAAATACGAAGGCATTTAGTGACAAATCTCATGTATTTTACCCATAATCTTTCGTCTTAAAGCATTCTTTATTAAGAATTAACATTCAATAACTGCAGGTACTGTAAACTATTAAATTTAAATGAATGTACATAAATAAATATATTTGAGAAAAGTAACATTACAGTTTTAAATATTTATTAACTTTTGAAAATGTATTTATATAGAAAACAGGTACCTTTTTTTCAGAATAAATCAGATTATTCCAATTTCTAATAGATGTACTGCGTAGTTTTTTCTGTTTGATTTTCAAATTATAGAGATTATTTAAACTTTAAAATCTAAATGTTACACAAATAGCAATAAAATAAATTAAAAGTTTTAAAATAATATAAATATAAATAATAAAAAAACCTCAAAATACATATAATAAAAATACTCAAAATAAAAATAATAAAAATACAAGTAATAAAAGTACTCAAAATAAAAAACTAAAAATACAAATAAAAAATTCTCAACATACAAATAATAAAATACGAAATAAAGAAATTCAATCTAAGATTCAACGAACACGCCATATTAGGGAAATTCGTCTAAAAAATACGGCGTTACCGGTGTCAGTGTCTTTAACAAAATTCAGTTGACGATTTTGTGAAATATTTGAAAATATACTATTCCAAATGGTAAAAAAAGAGCATTTGCTTCTAAACATTCGCTGCTGAAGAAGTGCATTGACTTTAGTGTCAAATCTCATGATTTTTATCGTTATTCTTTCGCCTAAAATAGCATTCTTTCTAAAGATATAAGATTCAATAACTTCAGGCACTGCAAAATATAAAATTTAAATAAATGCACACAAATAAAAATATTTGAGAAAAGTAACATTACAGCTTTTGTTTATATTAGCTTTTGAAATTGTAATTATGGAGAAAACATGTATTTTTATCAGAATATATCAGATTATTTCGATTCCTTAAATATTTACAGCATAATTTTTTTTATTCAATTTTCAAATGACAGAAATTAGTTACATTTTTAAATATAAATGTTACTCAAATAGCAATAAAATAAATTTAAAATTATGAAATAATATCAATATAAATAATAAAAATTTTCAAAATACAAATAATATCAGTATAAATAATAAAAATTATTATAATTAAAAAAATAAAAATACTGAAAATACAAATAATAAAATACTCAAAAACGAAAATTCAATGCATGATTCAATGAACATGCTATATTAGGCATAATGCTCCTTTAAAAAACGAGACATTGCGTGAGGCAGTACCTTAAAAAAAATCAATTGAGGTATATTTGAAATATTTGAACACAAGTACTAATCCCATTGGTAAAGAAAAGAGCCTTCGGTTCTAAACATTCGCTACTGAAAAAGTATAATGCCTATAGTAACAAATATCTTAAATTTCATCCATGGCCTTTCGTCTACAATAGCATTCTTTCTATAGAAATAAGATTCAATAACTGCTGCCATTGCAAAATATAAAATTTAAATGAATGCACATAAATAAATATATTGGAGAAATGTAACACGTTTAAGTATTTATTTGCTTTTGAAAATATATTTTTACTGTAAGTAGGTATATCTTCTTCAGAATATACTAGATTATTTTAATTTCTTACGTAGTTACTGCGTACCTTTTTTTTTTTTTTTTTTTTTTTTTTTTTTGCTTGATTTTCAAATTATAGAAATTATTTTGACTTTAAAATAGGAATGTAACACAAGTGGCAATAAGTAAATTAAAAACTATAAAATATTCAAAATATTCAAAATACAGAGAAAAAAAATGCGCAAAATACAAATAAAAAAATAATCGAAATATAAATAATAAAATAACCAAAAAAGTAATCCAAGGCATGTTTCAATCATTAAATATTGAATCAGTGCTATTAGTCAGATTCCTAATAGCCGTTAGAGATTTATTTTTTTAGAAATATAGTGAAAATAAAAACAAGTGAAAATAAAAAAAACAACTGAGTCATATGTATAAAATTTAATAAGTTATCTAACAGGGATATTGTTTTTTTTAATCAAAAATCATATTTAATTAATTAAAAATGCATATCCATTAAAGTATGTTTTATGAAACGCCAACATTTTATATTAAAGTCTGTACAAATCCGCATTAGTACGGAAATAACGGGTTAAAACATATTTACAAGACTTTTATAACAGTATTAACAAGAATATTTATTATACATAGCCTTAGGTTTTATAAAATTTCGTATGATAAAAAAATTAAATTTAAAAACGCTTAAAACCGTACATTGCTTTTTATAATTCTATTGAACAGTCTTTTTTAAGTAAAAAAAAAGTTCAAGCTGTGATATTTTTTGCTCCCCCCTCCCCCTTACTCTTCATACACTTAAAAAATGAACATATTCTTTCGCATAGAATGCATGTAGGGAAATATAAATATTGATTTAAATAAACACAGATAAAAACGTTCAAAGTTTCTGATAATTATACTAAAGTGGTCCTTTTCAAGTGAAGAAAAGCTCAGTGTCTTATAATCTGTCGTAACCTCCACTCCATTTCATTTTCTTACACTTTCATAAAAAAATTAAAATTTTCTATCACTTAGTGTAGATTAAAATTTTACGTGCTGTAGCACTTTATGACACCCGTGTAGCTCCATTACAATTTTGTCAAAATTTGAGTATTGGAACATATTTGTATTTGCAAAAACTTTTAAAATTCAATTACAGTTTCTAACAATAGCCCAATTAAAAGTATATTTTTATGCTGTTACGGCTCGGTACAGAGATTGATTTTTCGCTGTTATCGAAAAGAGATTGACTTATAAAAAGCCTGGATGTTTGCAAGCTCTTCGCTGTTTACTTCATACAAATAAAAGTTCGCAAAAATGAAGGTTTATTACAGGTCAATCTGGCTTTGCTAAATATAGAGAAATATCCTTCTTTATTCTGACTAATGTTGCTGAAATGCAAGTTCTTTCCAAAGTATCAAATCTTCGCTGTACCACTTCTCGTATCCACCAAAATGAAAGATTCACATCGATGTCTACCGATATGAGAAATAGGACTCGAAAACGTGTAAATATCTTTAAAGTAGACTTATTTGTAAGAACACAAATGTCTGTGTATCAGAGTGGATGTTATGCAGGATGCGCAAAGTGATTAAACTGCAATACTATGTGTACGGACAAAATCTTTAGATTAAAATCAATCATCAGATTAAATATCAGAATGATGTCAAATTTTTTATACCACCGTGGCCGAATGGTTAAGGCACCACCCGACTGATAGCCTTCGAGCGTAAAGAGTTGCTGGTCCGATTACACTGGCTCCATTGCACACACTCTTTGTGTGGAACTACCGGCTGTAAATCACTATTGTAGTGAAATTTCCTTGTGTTTTCTCTTTCCTGTATGTTGACGATGACTTATAAGCAGGCTTTTATGTAAACCATACAAGTCAGATGAATGTGTTAAATAAATATAAATTAATTAATAAATAGATAAAATCAGATTTTCATCTGATTGAAGTCCACGAATATAAAAATTGTAGTATACAAAATATTTGACTGGCTGAAATGTGGTTAGACAAATTAAAATGACGAAACATCTTGATAAGCTTGCCATTAAAGCGAAGCTAGTTAACTTCTTGCACTCTTATAATCAAACTTGTTCAAGCGACTATCGCCAGGTTCTGGAATTTAAATTCCTAGAATTTCTGAAGTTTGAAAAACTGCGTCTTTTAAAGAACAGTCTGAACATCGAATTTTGCCACTCTCATATAAATGCAGTCAAGTTCACGGTTTCAGATTCGGACTCAACATACAAACACCACAGCTCTTTTCCAATACCGTTCCTGATGAATTAGATGACTGAACATTATTTATGAATCATGGTATGTTTTTGATAAAATTTTATTTTTTAGATTTTATAACAGGAAGGAACAAGATTTAACATCTACCAACACACGGCGTTACGTTGCTGTGCATTGACTCATGAAAACTGTTTGATGCACTCTGATTGTGTAAGACACTTTATTTACTAAAAATATCCTGAAAAATTAATTTATTTTTCAAGGCTATCCATCTTTTATCCAATGGAAATTCTTTATTCACGTGTATAGATCATTCCCTTTGAAAATTTGCCAGAAAATAAATAATCTTTAAAAGCAGGTATTTTTTCACGATCTTTTTACAGTGTGGAGACATTATCAGATTTCCGATGTGCCTATTTCCAATCTACATAGATTTTAATGTAGACCTTAAGATTTGGTGTATGCAGTTAATTTCTGAAGGGCGAGATTATTACTAAGTGCTAAGTCTTAACAGGATAAGTTCTCACATCCACTAAACTAGAAACTCAGATCGATACCAACCGAAATCGAAAACAGATGACTAAATGATGAAAATACGCTAGTATATACATTGTTCTGGGGGAAGCAAAGTTTCTCCACCTGTCAGTGCACAATAAAGCAAATTTCTATGAGTATTGAAATTGTTTTTAGATTCAGATTTGGTTCCCGGATTACACATCATAATGATTTCATATTTCGTTTAATCAGTATTCCTCGATATTAATATAAATACACACGTAGTTGTTTGATTGGCTGAAACGATTCTGGACAAAAACAAGTCACCAATCATTTTGTTTAATTTAATTATCATCACTCTTGTTAACGTCTCACACAAAGGTATCTGTCAAAGAAATGTATGGGCATCGAATGTAGTTCCTCTCGCATAGTGGCAATCATGGCATCGCTTAGAGTATTCCCATCTGGAATGCGATGAAAGATATTCGAAAAAAATGTAAACTGTCGATAGTCGTCTATTTAGTATAAATTTATCTCCCACATCATGAAATACCTTTATTCGAATCTTTGAAATGCATGTATTTTAGATGAAACCATAGGTTTAAATATCCTTGAGCTGCATGAGAACAGTGGCGGTGTATTATAAAATCCTCTTTGATAATGACACTAACAATGCATTATGCATTGTCAACTGTGAAATCATTATATATACTCAAAGTAGTATCTTATTACATAAAATTATATTTTGCTTACGTGTATATCTTCAAATAAAAATTAAGCATTTCACTCGTGAAACTGCAATATTTCAAATAATAAATAACAATTTAAGCTAGTAATTGTGACATTGATTAGCAATACATGTACAAATACTTACCAATGCAGTCACGTACTCAAATCGATGCCAGAAGTAATATTTCAAATAATTTTATTTCAAAATTGACTGTGTTGTACAACCGGGAGAAGTGCCGTAAGAAGCAAAATTGAAAGCGTCAAACTTCAAACTTTGCAATCAGAATTTAGAAACCGAAGTGGTGAAAGATATAATCGGGAAGATATTTGAAATCCGTGTATAGAAATGACAACTTCTAAATGTTTGCCGATTATGTACTGAGAGAGTCATTAAAGAGAGATCTAAACATTTAACCAATCTATAGAACATTTTTTAGTGCTGCCTTTTAAAAGCACTTTTTTATGGTATACTGAGATACTCAAGATAAAATAAAGCTATATATAATTTGAAAGTATTCCTTTCAAATTCTTGTTACAAGCTGTAGTCAAATTATTCACTACATGAAAGATTGGACATCTACCGAATAAGCAAAAATAAGAAATAGTCGTTAGTATGAAGTATGATCGACAAAACATAGCTGCCATTTGCTAAAAGCACGTATAAAAATATAGTGATATCATATAACCATCACTTGCTTTAAGAGAAATTAAGAAAAGACGTTTTAAACTAAGAAAATAAAAAAAACTTGTCAGATGTAGCAATCCCAAAACATTCCTACATCTTATATATGGTAATAGTACATCCGGAAAATGCATCATAGGAACGCCACTGGTTAGGTGGTTCAAATCAAAATATAGAGAGCAACAACTTAAGTCAACTTATAATATCACTGAAGAATGAATCTGAAGCTTGATAAAATTCCATGCTGTTCCATGCCACCATTCTGTTTGAGATTGTTATTGCAAAATGTAAAAAAAAAAAAAATTGCAAAACAGGGCCGCATGTTTGGTAATATACATAAAAAACTAATCAGGATATTTTTTTTCAGACACTAACTGAATCTGAATTTTGAGGAAAATCACTGCACTAGCGCTTGAGATATTTATCACGAAATTGTGGTAAATGCAGCACAGCAGCGCCATCGGCTAGGTGATTTACACCAAAATCTAAACAACACTAATCTATATCAAAGATTATCTGAATCTAATGTTTTAGAAAAAATCGTGTATAAATTATTGAGAGAGAGCATTTGCGGTAATCCATAATAATGCACCAAGGCCACACCACAGAGGCAACAACACATCTTGATGCAATAGCTGCTGAAATTTTATGCAAATATTCCGGCATACAAGCTCTATTACAATTATATACATATATATTAAATTGTTTAATACTGAAATAATATGAGAAACATAAATCATTATCAAATCAATTGGTATCAATGAATTAAGTACGTATAACAGAATTTAACAAAATGAAGATAATTTTTTCCGAATTTCTTTTTAAGTTTTCATTCGATTTTCACAAAACTTAAAATGATTTGGCAAACTTTTGCAAAGATTATATATATTGAATTTCATATTATTCGGTTTGGTAATTTTAATACATTATATAAGGAGAGGTGGAAAATGCATTTATAACAGTCATCTCTTTTATACAGTACTTTTCATGCAGTAAAGTATACGGAACATTTGTATGTGCCAAAAAATGCTATGCAATTTCTACTATACAGGAAGTACATTCTTATAAATCTCAGCCATGTTTATTAATTTGAATATATGCAAAATAATTTATTTTACGTAAAATGCACTGTAAAAAATGTTTCTCCTCACAGCATTATGTAACGGATTTCTTTGGTTAACAGGTTAATGAATAATAGATGCTATCGTTTGCATCACATATTTTACAGAATGTATAGTTAAGTGTACTTCATACATACATAATAATTTGATTATGTTCGAAAGTGTGCAACATAATTAAGATACATTTAAAACTATTTTTCCCTCATCATCCGTAATGTAATGGAATATTTTTGATTGTCTCTGTGATTGAGCTATACATTTGATTTTCATAAAATTTGAAATGACTCGATAAAATTATGCAACAATTGTATATTTAATTTGATTTAATGTAATTCTATAAATTGCAAACCATTCGTTTTGGTAGTTTATGCGATGTTAATTCTGGAGAGAACGACAGACAGACGGATAGAAAAAACAAGGATTATAGATGTTACTTATTTACATAGTTACGAGCGTACCTTAAAAATATCAACACCTTTTTTTTCTCATTTAAAATAAAATGAAGAAAATTAATTTCTGAAAGTCCGATTGGGGATTTTTTTAACTTAAATGCATTTTGTCTAAAAATTACACTTACGCAACGTAACGTAAACGTCCTCAAATATTAATAAGTTCTATTATGGATAGCTTATACTCCATTATGTACCTAGTACAGACATTATATTCTAAGTGGGAAAATAAACATTTAGAAAAAAATCTACTTGTTTAAGATTCCGCATTCATGTTTTTACTAATTACGTAAACTTACTTTTACTCTATTTAACACCCACTATAAATGTTTTAGCTCAAATTACGCACATAAGCAACCAATGTGTTGCTTTTACAGCCTATCAATTGTAAAAGATTGGTGAAAATTGGAACTATACTTTAATGACATCCAAACATAAAACAGGTTTCACGAAAAACACGAATTGGAAACCATTCAGTTCTGTAAGAATTATTTCTAAATAAGTACAAAAATTTAATCGAAATGGATTTTACCTTTAATGAATTTTACTATCCCATGACAATCATACGGATGTCTTAAATGGATGTCTTACGGATGGATGTTAAATATACAAACATAAAACAGACCGGAACATGTCTAGTACTCTAGGTGTTCGCTGCTGAAAGCAGTCCAGTCTTTATCTTAAACTTTGTTTGGGAAATTTTTATTTTAAAATTTGAAAAAAATGTAAAATTTAGTTTAAACGTAGTAAAATTCTCAGGAACCTGCATCATTACAATCGTTTTAAAAGATTCTTGTTTAAATCTATGTATATTTAGTGATATTGACAATATCTTACGGATCAACCGGTAGTTAAGAAATTTACAGAATCGCAAAGTTGCTTATTATATTCAAAGTGCTAAATGTAAATTTTAAGTTTAATTAGAATTTTTTAAAAAAGCTTCGGTTCAGTTTTTTTCTATTATTAATTCGTTTTAAATTTTTGGATAACATTTTCCATTTTCCGTACAAAATAATTAGTTAAAATGTGAAATTAAAAAAAAAAACCCAATAAATTTTAAATTTATCAATACATAGTAAAACCTTAATCTATGTTTGTACAAATTCAATTCCACTTCACCGAAAAGTATAAAATATATCACAAAAGACATATTTTCATAGACTCTTTATTATAGTTGAAATGAATAGTTTATGAAAATATTTTTTAAAATAAAATTTTCTGATTACATTTGAAAGTTCAAATTATGTCAAATTCCCAACAATTAGTTTAAAAGCTAAGTGTTTCAGCATATATTAAGAATAACTGCATTTCGATTTAATTGGTACATTTATTTGTTTTATTTAACGATAAATGTAAGTTAAATATTCATAATTAAGAGTACTAGAGTAAATTTAGAGCGACTAATTAGGTAACTGAATTATAAACTTTGTTTCAATTAAGAACTTTTAACATTGTTAAAAATTTATCTAATTTAAAAGTGAAATTCTTTCCCTCCTGCTTAACAGTTTGTAAAATTTAATTTTCTGTAAAATTTCGTAGAGGTGATATTATGAATCAATACATAACATTTTCATACCTTTCACACATTTTTTTAATATCTTAATAATCTGTAGCTATATTATTACAAATTTTAAATTCAAAATTAAAATTCATATTGATTTAAATATATTTAAATATTTTAGTTAGATTTCTTTCATGCGAGCTGCCAAAATTTGAAAATATTTATTCTGATTAAATAATTGTTTTTTTTTTCTTTCATGTTTTGTATTCAATAAATTTTATATTGTGAACGGGTGGAACGGGTGGCTGACGAGGGTAGTTCGCATAGGTCTTATATTTATCGTAAATAAGAATAAACCTTGTCTCGATCATATATACATTATTTTAACTATCTTTTATTTGAAATGATTAGCTACCAATATCCACTTACGAATATTCTGAAAATTTATTCTTTAAAAGATAAAAAGCAAACATATTTTTTTTTCGAAAATCAAATTACATTAAAAAAATCATTTTTTTTCTCTTTAGATATTTTGCTATTATACTTTCAAAATATGTAATAAAGAAATGTATTCAGCGAAAGAAAAACGATCTGAGATAAAATGCGATAAAATGTAATTTAATTTTCACAGGTAATGAAGTTAAGAAAATAACCAGGTACCTTTTCTGGTTTTTAAATTATTATCTTTTTTTTTTTTTTTTTTTTTTACTTTTGAGAAATTATTCGTATAGTAAAACATACAATTTAATTTATGATCTAAATTAAAGGGAATTTCTTTTCTATTTTTTCTATCTAAATAATTACTATCAGCCTTGAAATTTTGGGAGAAAATTTAATCTTCATTGCACATTTGATAAGACACAAGGAAAAGGATATTTGGTTTAAGGAAGAGGATGAGCACATAGATTACATCCTTCTTTCGGGGTTTAATGAATTCAGCGCAATCTGTCTATTTTTTTAACCCTTTGCTACTGAAAGCAATTCTGTTGCTAAAAAGCTGAAATTAAAAGAATGACACCGGAATTTGAAAACAAATTTAGTTGTGAAAAGAAAGAGTTATATTTCACGCATATAATATACCGAAATTCCTTTTACCAACATTCTTTTCCCAATGTGGCCTTTGGAAATAAAAATTAAATAGCTCTGTAGCCATACCAGCACCCCCTCAAGGTGTTACGATTGTCACTATCGGCAATATATATATATATATATATATATATATATATATATATATAAAATGATTATAATTATTTAAGGAACATTTTTCGAAGGATAGCAAGAATGTTTTATTAACTGAAAACAGAATTTCGAATTTGAACTTGGAATTCCTTTTATATTTTCAGAATTTAGTGATTTTCTAAATAATTATAGATGCCTTTAAACAAAATGAAGTTTTAATATACTTTTAGTAACAACACTTGATTCATAATCCAGCTTTAGCGTCTTAACACAGATCGATAAATAATTTCATTTATTTTTTAATTAAGTAATTAGTTGAAAATTTCACTTACGTCCTTACTGCATCAATTACTGCAGTTTCGTATGTGGTTACCAAGACTGAACGATTCATTTTATGCAAGCCATTTATACAAGTTGCACATTTTTGAAATGAAAACTTGTTTAGACGCATTGATCTTTTTTTTTAGATGGGAAAAAAACAATTGAACTCGCGACACGGTTACCGTGACCGACACCTCTGTATATAAGTATGTACATATATTGTGTGTGGTGGGGTATGAGCGGTATGGACGGTATGGTGGTATGGGTATGGGTATCGGTATGGTATGTATGGGGGGAAGTATGGGACGATGTGGGGATACATACGTGGGCGGCATGGCGAAATATAAAACCACATATAAATGTTTGTGTGATAGATTTTATGTGATCGCATGTTGTGGTGCATGTATAATGGTGTCATGTTGTCGGGTGTCACCAAAACATGATTTGTATCCGGCATCTAATAATTAACAATTCAATAATGCAGCTGTACAACTCAACGGCATTGATATTGATGATATATGTGTTTGTCGTTGCCACTCTGAAAATGGACAGCTAATTGGTTATCTTTTATATTTCACCGGATAAGTCTTCAAGTATAATACGAAAATGTTTGTATAAAACATTTATTTTGTTATTCTAAAGACGCTTCTCCAATACTTCAAGATAAAACTGGCAAGAGATTTGGTGATTTGCTAATGATTTTCTCGGGGATTTCAACATCAACTTTGCGGATGATTAAAATCTAAAATTAATTGAATTTTTAAATAGATAATTTGAATTTAACGATGACTAATGATCGCAATCTTAACACAATGAGATATGAAACTACAATTGATGCAGTCTTTACAAGATATTAAATAGAATGAAAACAAAATTGTATGTTTCATTTTTAGTTACCATAAACCTAGTATCAGTTTTTTAATGTAATGATAGTAATAGTGATGGAAGAGTTGTTGAAATTGCAGATGAAAATTCACAAGTTTCATTTGTATTCATTTCAAAGAATACCAATTAAGGCACCCTGGGGTAATTACGCCACGTGAATGTTCTACTAATTTTCACGGCTCAGTTTTAGTTTGCATTTTTCAAACAAATATATGATTTGATACAGCAACTCATTGACTATCAATATAAAAAAAATAATTTAACAGATATGTATTCACAAAATGTAATGGCGTGATTTTTTGACCAATGCTATTTGGCGTTATTACCCACCAGTATGGGTAATAACGCCATGCAAACAAAACTATGAAATAAGATGGAATAATTGCATGTAGATTGCCCTATTCTAAAAATACAAACTCTACAAACTTAGAAATCGACAAATTGCATTCTAAGCTATTGAAAATGTTCAACTTTTTGTGAAAGTGTAAGAAAAATAAAGGTGTGGTGTAGAGGGAGGGGATGAGGCAAAAGAATATCAGACCGTGAAATTATTTTTGCTTAAAAAGGACCGCTTAAATATAATTATTAGAAACATTGCACAGATTTAACTGTGTTTATTTGAATCAGTATTTAGGATGTAGCTCGGCCACTGTGGGGAATCAACCGGGGTATTAATGCCAAAGATTGGCGTTATTACCCCGTTATAATTATTGCGCTGTGCATTTTAAATTACAAATTATCGCGAGAAGATATCCAAAATCCTCAACGACATTTTGAAAGTCCATGAAATGTACTACAGATTAATGTAATCAACAAAGTATTTCCGGATAAAAAAATAGTCTTCACATCACAAAACGCATCTCGCAAATTTTAGATCAAGTGTTAATTTTAGTTGCTTGTAAAAACAATAAGACCTAAAAATGAAACAAACTAACTTGAAGCTGTTTTTTACGATTTATATGACTCAAAACCCTACTGCGCAGGGCACATGAGTGTCATTTACCAGATTATTTTATAATTATGGAAAATATTAGCACTTGGCGTTATTACCCCGCCTGGCGTTATTACACCAGGCCGCCTTAATTAAAAATTCATATATCATGTATTTGTAAATTTACGTTTTTAAGCAATATATTGCGATTTTCGTATATAAAATAACATGCATTATTTTTCATGTACAATAGCACATTAAATGAAAATTGTACTATAATTTTCTTTAGTAGCAATTTATAATAATAATTATTATAATAAAAATATTTAAAAGTATTTACTGCCCAATAAAATATTTCCTGATGATTCAAAAAATACGTTCTGGCGATTTTAAAAATACACACATAATTGTTCATGTTTTCTCTTCTGAAACGTGGCACTCCTGGAGTTTCACTTTTATTTATTTATTTGCTACAAAGTTTACTTTTTTTTTCATATGTTGAAGAGACCCAGCTAAAAATGAGCTGCAGTTTTTCTGTGGAAGTGAGGTGTTTTTGAAGTTTTCCTACCGTTAACAATAGATTTTCTAAAACGCAATCTCGACTTTAAAAATGTGTCAGTTATTTTATGGCTTGTGTTTCGTATTTCTGCAGTAATTTATTTCAAACATACCGTGAGTTGTTAATGACAAAAATACTGTAGTTTTTGTGAAGTCATTATATAATCATAAGTTTGAAGAAAAAAAATGTTACTTTACAGTAACTACGAGTTATACTGGAAATATCTTTATATTTCCAGTATAACTCGTAGTTACTGTACCCTAATTTTATAGACCTTAATTAGAAGAAAATAATTATATTTTCAAAACTGGAGCAGGGACTTCCCGCACTACCCACCTCTTCCTTAACGATAAATTTATTAGTTCCTTTTTTATTTTGTTACTCGAAAATTATAAAAAAGCATCGATTAAATTTTAAAATTTAGGAGGGTACAATATCTATCACATGCCTTCTTCCCCCTAACGTAAAATTTTTAGTACATTTTTAATTATAAAGTTTGAAAAAAGTTAAAATTTAAATTCAAGGGTGAGGCAATGGCTCTCAAGTACTCCCCCTTCCCCTAACAAAATTGGCACTCACTAAACTTCATGGTATGGTCTATCATCAGTGTGATTGGTACAGGTTTTCTTTACAACATGATTCCTCAATTAGAGGAATGATTTCTTGATACACCCAGATGTATTTTCATGCATGTTTCATAACTGTTTCACAAAATGATGACAATAAAGTAATTCTTACCTAAAGCAAAATTCTTATGCTAGCAGAAAATAAATATTTGACATAACCTGACGATTCTCAGAACAAACTTGATGCAGAATAGCTAGAAAAGACTTAATAGAGAAAAGTCTTAATAAGAAAATTCTTAAGTTTGTGGGGGAGTGTCCTTTGCATAAAGGCACTCTAGCATTTTTGTGAGATCGTGACGTCAATAATTTAATATGTGTAGCGTGGAAGCGACATCTATCCTCTCTTTTATTTTAACTTTCTAGAGCGTGTCTGTCTTCCTCGGATCTATAGTTATGTCGCGGTTAAAAGCAATATGCAAATTTATAGTATCTCAGTTTGCAGCATATAAAAGCTTCGAGTTTGAGAGTGTGTGCAGCGACGCAAGCCAGCTAGGGTGCGAGTAGCGGGGCAAGCCAGCTAGTAGTGTGTAGCGGCGCAAGCCTGCTAGTGACTAGCGGCACAAGCCAGGTAAGAGATGAGAAGCGGCGTAAGCCGACAAGCGGTAAATTGAATTGGATTGAGCGAGTTATTAGCCTCCAGTGAGTTATCGATTAGTTTTGAAGTGAGATAGCTAGCAGCGTTTGCCGACTTAGTTTATTGAGAGCGGAGCTGTTCAAGGAGATCGCCGTGGTAAGAGAAAGTTTTATTACGTCGAGATAATGAAGAGTGTTTTACAGCCACGGGCTGTCTCATTATCAAGCAGTTTAGCTTAAGTCTAAGTGAGAAGTTGGTTGGAAGAGCCCCGACTGAGTCTAGTGCCGGAGCTGTGAGTATATTTATGAGTTTAGTCTTTTAGTATTGGGATTAGTTATCGAAATTAACGAACTGAAAGCTCCACTTCCCCTGAGTCCTAACATTTTAAATAAACGGTGGTTTTTACTTATATCTCGAGTTATGTCTGCATTCAATCAACACACCCCCACGACCGTCACAAATGACACCCAGTATGTGCAACCATCCGTTACAAGTTTTCTTAAGTGAAAAGTATCAAAATAATAAACGACAAACAAAATACATTTGATAGCAGTCTTGTATAATGATAGAACATCTAAAAAAAGTGTATATAGACTATGCGAAAAAGTGCACAGTCGTTTTCGACGCTAAAATTTTTTAAGTGAAATATTACAAATACTGTTTTGAAACTCTCACGCTAAATTTCTTCATAATGACTAACTATTATATGTATTATATAACTATTATATGAACTAATTATCCGATCATTCTCGAAGAAATTAAATTTAAAGATGTTACCTATATCACAGATCTATGCCTACCATGTATATAAACAGCACTTAAATATATATGAAATTAAAGTGCGTGTAAAAACTATAAGGACAGCAGAATATATAAACTTTTTGATAAATTTCAAAAAAAATCAAAAATTTTTGTTCACATAGTGTGAATCATTAAGCTCAAAACCAAATAAAAAAGTCAACAAAATTCAACTGTTAGTTTTTTATTATAAAAAAAAGTAATTTTGCTATTTTTGTTTGTGTAAAAACTATAAGGACACCAAAGAAAATTTTCACTATGTTAACCAAAGAAACAAATTTTTAATGTGTTATGCACACAACTATGAGTTTAATGATTGCAAATATTCCATCAGTCCTCGATATCATTAATTTTTAGTAAAGTTCGAGATTGTTCCCCAGGTCAAAATTCATGCTAGTACCAGCAACAAAAATATGCTAGTTATTGCAATATTTTGCTTTGTTTGCTAGGTATCCCTGCTATTACATGCTTTAAATTGCTAGCTAGCATCATATGCTATGTAGCTAGCTTACACAACAATAGCATGGCAAGCTATGTACTAGCATCTTATGCTAATTTGCTGATTAAGCTTTTTCCAAAGCATGCAGAGGTAGGTACCTTAAAATGCTATTTTATGCTATTTTATGCTTTCCAGCATAATATGCTATGTAGCAAGTTTAGGGAGAAATAGCATGGCAAGCTATGTACAAGTATCTTTTGCTTATTTGCTATTTAAGCTATTTCCAAGCATGCACAGTTATGTACCTTAACATGCTGTAATATGATTTTTATGCTTACCAGCATAAAATGCTATGCAGCCAGTTTAGGGAGAAATAGCATTACACGCAATGTATAAGCTTTTTATGCTTGTTTTCTATTTAACCTTCTTCCAAAGCATGGAGAGTTAAGAATATTACATGCTTTAGCATTACATGCTTTTTGATGCTTGCTAAAATGATATGATAGGAAAACAGCATGACGCACCATGTGCCAATAAAATATTCTAATTCACTAAACAAGAATAGCAGCAAAATTTTTTTTGTTGGTTATGAATTTCTGCTAGAATGACAGAATCTATCATTATAAGCAATATTCTGCACAATTTTGCAAAAAATGGAAGATTGTATACAATAAATTCATAAAGAGTAAATATTTGTTAATATTGCAAAAGCATATTTTTTTGTGAAAACTATTTGAAATTTTTACGCTTTCATATCAGAGCATATTTTATGTTTCAGAAACTGGTCACATTCTTTGCATAATATAAGTGCATATTCGATGTTTGCAAAATATGTGCACATATCTTTGAATAAAATAAGTGCATTTTCTATGTTTGCAAAAAGTATAAATTTTTATTTAAAAAAAAAAAAAAAAAAAAAAAAAAAAAAAAAAAAAAAAAAAAAAAAAGCGTATGTGCAGTAAAACCCCTGAATAACGGAACTCCCGGTAGAGCCAAGTTTTTTACGTTGTTCGGTGGTGTTCTCATACAATAAAACAGAACTTTCTTTCTATGGGGGTTTAACTATGGGTGATAGGGAATTTTGTGAGGAATTTACCTTTTGTGAGAAGTTTCTAGTAGAATATCCTACACATTCTTTAAAAGAAAAAAAAAATTATTCCTTCTTTTCCTTACTACTTATAAATTTTATCTTAACTCGAAAAGAAAAAAATATGCAATTATGTCTTTAAAAATTAGAGAAAAAAAAATTCGTTCATCAAAATTAAAAATACTGGAGAAGGATTGTTATCAACACTTAAATTCATGATTACCTTAAACCACAGATTTGAGATTAATTTTTAACTTATTAAAAAAAAAAGTTTTTTTTTAATAGCGGGTTTAAAATAGTAACTCTTCTCCTCTCTTAACGGAAAATTAACTGGCCTTTTAACTGATCTTTTAACTGATCTTTTTCTTAGTGTGAATTATTTTAACTTACATGAAAATGATAAATTTATTATTTCTTTAAGAATAGGATGAAAATAAACTTTTGTTTATTGAATTTAAAAGCTGGGCAAGGAGAAGAATAGCTATGCACCACCATATGAATAAAACACTGCCTTTTGAACTCGTTGAGATAATGCTTTGACACACAAACTTAACAAAAAGTAATAACAATTAATTTTTACAGGCTCTCCCCCCCCTCCCCTTCATGTAATGGAAGAAAATCACCGTCACTTTCTCATAGTGTTTAGTTCTTTTAAGTTACTTCAAAAGTAAATTTTTATGTGTTTATTCAAATAAGGGAAAAATATGTTTTTAAAATTTCAAAATCAAGAGGCTTTAGATCTTCTCTTCGGGATGATACAACGTAAATTCAAAACTTCCTTCGTCCACCCAAAAATTATTAGCTTTCAATTTTACTAGTGTTAATTAGCTTAAGTTATTAAAAATAATAAATGTGTTTTTCAAAATCGGTAAAAAACAAAATTTAGGCATTTAAAATTCAATATTCAAGAAGCAATTTTTCATTTAAGAAATATGTTTATAATAATCGATTTAAAAATATGTGTAATTGATTCTCCCCTCTTTCCTATATGCATTATAGTTTTAAAATCCCCCATCTTAAACAGTATTTACCTGAAATTTATTCTATCAAAAATACATTTCATAATTATTTATTTCTTGATTTATATTAATGCAATCATATTCTAATTACCCATTAATTATTTGGAAAAAAACTAAAAAAAAACTAATTTTATTCATTGAAAATTTGAGGAAATATTTGGATCGATAAATTCACTCTTAACTTTGTAAAAAAATAGCATATAGTAAAATTAGCTTCGTCAACAATCACTAGCAATAACAGGCACATATTGACAAGTCCCCGCTGGCTAGGTAAGCAGCGCGCGCGTTTCCTGAACCACAGGTAGTGAGTTCAATCCTCAGGAGTGAAAAAGTCCGATGCAGTTTCTTCCATCAATGTCCGTAGACGCTTCGAGTGTTGTCAGTAGATGGCAGCACCTGCGTTATTTTTAAACTAGCAACTTATGCTAGAAAATCAAAAATTTAAAGCAAATGATGGTAGAAAAATAGTGCTAGACTAGCAAAAAATACTAGCAAGTGATGATCTTTATTGCTGCTAGGCCAGCAACATATTCTAGCAACACATGCTGGATTATGTATGCTGGACAAGCAGCAAAGTGGGCCAAAACACACCATGACATGCTAGTAATTCTGCTAGAACTAGCAAATATTTAATGGTAGTTTGTGCTATTTTACTTGCTGGGATATAGCAAGTAATGCTTGTCTAGCAAACAAATACCAGCATGAATTTTGACCTGGGTCTTGTGCTATTTATTTCCAATTGTAGATGTAAATTCCAATTCTGAAGAAAAATGGCCTCAATTTTTATAAACTTCTCTATCTACACAATAACGCTATCTACACATATCGTGAGAAAAAAAAAGTATTTTTTCGTTTAGAAAAATATTGAAGCTTTGCACTGGCCGCTCATAAATCCTGATTTAAATCCTATTGATAACTTATAGTGAGATCTAGAAAGATGAGTTAATATAAATGGAAGACATTTTTCTTCAGAATTGGAATTCAGATCTACAATTGAAGATGAATAGTACAAAAATCATCCCGAACTGTAATAAAAGTTAACTATGCCAAAGATTGTTGGAATATTTGCAATCATTAAACTTATAGGTGAGTGCAGAAAACATTAAATATTTGTTTCTTTGGTAACTATATTGTATTTTCTTTGATATCCTTATAGTTTTCACACAAACAAAAATAGCAAAATTACGTTATTTTCATGATAATATAATAACAGTTAAACTTTGTGACAAACAGCTTGAAAATAACAGCTTGTAAACAGCTTGTAAATACACATTATATGGAAAAAAGTTTCATTTGTTTTGAAATTTATCAAAAACGTCAATAGTTTTTTGTATTTACAGTTTTAACACGCATTGTAAATCTTTTTAACACGTAATTATTACAAACATGCTCGATTATTAACAACGTAACATGGAAAACGACTATGGCTAGTTTATGTCGCACTCTTAACCGGTAATTAATTCCTGGATTTTGATTAATTTTATGCATGTTCTTACGTTATGCTTCATAATGCAATAGATGCAACCTTAATAAATGATATTTAAAGTTCATTTACAAGGTCACTAAAGGGAATTTCGTTACATCATAATCTATAGGGAAAACTTATTTGCATTACAATTTATCAATCTTATTAGAGACTTCAAAAATAATGAAATGAATGTTAACAACTGAAATGTGACATGACACGTGTAAAATAGATTCACTTTTCACTACGAGGGCCCACATACGTGGATTGCCGTTCTTTTCCCCATTAAAATTAAATTGTTACGATTTTTGCTATTTTCTCTTACTTTCATAATAGCTGAATATATTTTTCTTTAAAAGCAACCCAGTGAATGGAAAAAACTCAACTGATTTCTTCGTTAAAAAAAAAAAAAAAAAAAAGTCATTTTTATTTAAAATTGTAAAATACCTTTAATACAGTGCATTCAATAAATTGAGAAATTTTCAAAGTTATGTAATTTAAATCTTTACAAGGAAATATTTTGTGTGTTTGTGTATCGTGCAGTTGTTTAAATGCTTTAAAATTGTGATTATATGAATTCGGGTTACTGATAATTAAATGTATATTTTAATGGAAGTTTTAATTTTAGATCATTATTAGCGAATCTGAATAACTAATCCCTAATCAATCGATTTTAATGTTCTTTTTTCTAGCATACATGGCGTCAATTTATTTGTTTAATACCAATGAATCGGAATTTGTAGTATTAGTTATGCGTCGTGTACGACGCGGTTAAACGGTGCGTATATATTCATCATCAGTTTAAAGACGTAACAGAATAAATTCCGTTCCAGTAGACATGTTGCAATAAATATTTAACCATTTAACTGATAAATATTTTTGAAAAAAAAAAACTTAAAATAATGCTTATTTCTTTAACGTCTTTTACATAATTTTTAATCTTTTATTATCGGTTGGTCAGCAGAATTTTATGACTAATTGAATAAGAAAAATGCTCGGATTAAATAATGCAAAAATTTCATTAAAAATTTACGTGTGAGAATAAGGATTTATGATTGGAATATTACTGCCCGTATGACGTACCGACAAATTAGAGGAGCAATAAAAGTAAATCTTTAGATGTAGCAATTAAAGTAAATCTTTAGATGTAATAAATTGTTTTAGGTGTTACATGCACACATTATTGTACGTGGATAAAATTTACTGATTATGGATTGTCATTATATATTTTTAAAAGATCATTTGCATATTTTGTTTCAAAGTGTATGCATAAAAAACAAAAAAAAAGATATAGTTATAAATGTTCTTTTATAAACCACACCTGATAAACGGTTATTTTTCTATGCTTACATTCGTGTCAGATTATATTTTACAAGTTCAGATTGTAAATTGAACTATTGAGTAAATAAATGCAATTGTATAAAATGTACTAGAAAGTAACTATAAATATGTTTTTCAACAAATAATTATAAAAAACATCCGTGAAAAAAATCACCGTGAAAAAAAAAATACCTTTATTCTCTTAATTTAAAAAAATGCATCGGAGTGTTCATGTTGATAGGAGTGATTTTCTTTTAAAGCTTGCTTTAATAACAGGAACTAAAAGTGTTGGAGGTGTTCTTCGAAAATCCTGGAATTGGAGGGAAAATACAATCAGATGTTCAGGAGAATAAAAGAACAATATACAGCGTCTGTGTTTCACTCGTCTTTGAACAATTGTATTCCCTTATTGAGGCGTTTTCTACGGTCTTACAGTATGTTGCAACTAGCTTTAAGATCACTTTGTAGTGCATCATTGACTCAGGCAGTTAAGATTTTTTTTTTAATTTACGTTGGTGCAACACAAATAACACGGAAACATTTATATATTTCTGATAATATTAAAATGTTAGATAACATAAAATTAAAATGGAATTATTCTTTCAAGAATGGAGAAATAATGGCAGTTTAAACCGAAAATTGAAAACGTAATTCGAACAATGGAAATGTGGATCGAGCAGTGTTACAGTGGTTTAAGAAAAGAAGATCTAAAAGTGATTTAATTAATGATGCATTAATTATGGGAAAATCAGATGAGTTATCGAAAATACGCGATAAAAGTGTTAAGTTTAATGCTTCAAAAGTTGTCTTTACAGATGGCAACAAAGAAAGAACCTCAAATAAAAATATAATATGGAAAATCTGCCTCTGCTGATGATTTAGCCATTGACGAGTGGTACTTTAGGTCCTTAATTCCGATTTTGGAGAATTATAAATCAGATGATATCTTTAATAAAGATGAAACCGCACTGTACTATCGTGCAATGCCGAGAGGTACAATTGCAAAAATTAATTAATTAATTAATTAAAAAATATAAATAAGGCAATAGACGGAGTCATACTACTACTTTGAGTTAATCAAACATTGACATCTAAATTAACTCCTTTAATGATCAGAAATTGCAAAAATTCGTGGTGCTTAAAAAAGGTCAAAAAATGCTCTGTCAATTATGAATCTTCTAAAAATGCATGGATGTCAGGAAATATTTTCAAAGTTTAGCTTACAAAAAGCCGACTGAAACGGTGAAATAAAAAAGGAAGATTGTTTTATACATGGATAATGTATCTAGCCATAAAGTTAAAGTTCGCATTTCAAATGTGATTATACCCCGCGAGTAGTCGCGACTTTTTTCACAACGTCATTAGTCGCGCTCGGTCTTTTCGCCGCTGCCCCCCTCCGCATACCAAATATGTAAAATAAGAAATATTTTTCACCTAATATACGAAAATAACATTACAACAAACATATAAATTTGCAGTTTTCTTAAATTATGCATTTTATTCATAAGATCTGGAGTAATTAGAAAAAGGAAAAAGGAACTGACATTAGTAATTTTTACGTAGACTTTTTCGCAAATTTCAACTTTGTTTCTAAAAATATACCTGAAAGAAAAACAGAGGTGTCCTGTTACTTCATTAAGGTGGTCGAGAAAGCTTCAAAGTCAGCTATATGGTAGATCTCCGTTGTATTTGTAATGTGATGCAAGTTAGGAGAATATAAGTTATACGGGCGGCGAAAAGACCGACACGCGACTACTGACGGGATACAATACATTCTTGCTAATGCTACGAGTAAAATCTAACCTCTAGACCCGGGCATAATTAAATCTTTAAAGGTAATTACAAGCGTCTTTCCTCAAATGTGCTGTGCGTCTCTTAGATGAAGATCAGTTAGTGCTATATTCCACTTCAATCTACAAAAAATATCTTTACTTAATACGATGGATTTCACTGAACAAGCCTGGGATAATGTGTCTCTATATACAATTAAAAATTGCTGCAAAGCGACGAGATTTTTAAAATATAAAGAAAATGATGATGTCCATGTCTCAGATAATGATACATTGATTTATGATTTTAACGGAGTAGAGATTTTAATGGTGTTAGTTTTTTGTTGCAGCTTACTGCTTCCGATTTTTCGAAATATGTAAAATTTGATATAAATGTTCAAACAGAAAATGAACCTAGTGATAAGGAAATTGTGACACCCCACAAAATAGTGGCCACAGAGATGATGAAAGTGACGACGAAATTGTAGATCCTCCATCTCTACCTGATGTTAACAAATCGTCACCTGAGAATAAAAAAGGTCTATCTGCGTTTTTTAAAAAATGACCTATTGATATAAAAAGGTTCTAATAGTATCTATAAAAGCATTTTTAAGTCAAAATTATTTAACAAACATTATTGCAATTCAGAAATGTCTTCATAGACACAAATAGACCATTTCTATAACGATAAGCCTTTTTTAAAAAACACAGATAGAATCTTATTATTCTCATTTAATGAAATGTATGTGTATTGTTCGTCAATATTTTAGTGGAGACTACAATTTGATAAACTCATTAGAAGAAGAAGTGTAGAAGATCAGTGTCCGAAGTATGAAAAAAGAAACTTCGATAAAGATTTTTTTTTTTTTTGTAGGCAACTTGACACTTGCAGCCTGATAACTTCCCAAATAATTAAAAAAAATTATGCAGAGCATTATGTATTTTTAAAGGTATTGTTCCGCTTCTGTATTGTGTTCTTGTAACATCGCCTTGGCGATAAACACAGCCCACGCCAATTATACGCCAATCGGCAATTTACTGTAACCCTGCTCACGTGTTGTGTGACGCAGTGGATTGAGAGAAACAGTCTCTTAGCAACAAGCTCTAATACTGCAACAAGCAGCGACTCTTAGAAAAATAAACATTCCATTAAATTTACAGTCTACTTGCTTTTTCTTTTAGTTTTTCTTTTTAATTTAGTACACCTCCGTACATTTGGTCCTAGCGACCCGGAGGTATGAACGAATCAGTGTCTTTTCTATTGAATTAAATATTGAATTTATCGAATTTCGTCAACAAGATAATGTCGGAAACTGAGATAAAAGCATTGAACAGAAGGCGAGGGAATATCAAGGCCCAAGTCACCAGGATATTTAACGCAACGGATGGAAAAACATTTAATCTATCCGAATGGAAAGCCCACCTGGATTTACTGTCGAAAACTGAAGAAAAGTTTGAAGCTCTTAAACTGGAATATTATAGAATAATAGAGGAAGAAAAGTTGGAAGAAACTGAAAAAATACTGAGTCAACTGGACGAGGATATTCTAAAACTAGAGGCCCCACCAGTGGCCGAGAGGGTCGGACCTCTCAACTGGTAGACGGCAGGTGCTGGGTTCGAACCCAATCGCGGCTGTCGGCCTAACCGTTCGGAGTTTTCGTGGTTTTCTTCGAACCTTGCGTAAATACGGGTTAGGTTCCCTTAGAAAGACCCCCACGAAGGGCATTCCCCCCTGGTCCTATATCCCTAGCGCAGATAATTGGACGTCAAAAATCAATCAATCAATCAATCAATCAATCAATCTAAAACTAGAGGTAAGCTTAAAATCCTCTATTAATGCTTATTATGAAAATACTGATTCTAATAAAAAATCTATTGAACAGGACCAAGCTAAAACGTCTAGCATTAAGCTACCTAGGGTCATATTGCCGGTTTTTAGTGGCAGAATTGAAGAATGGTCCGTATTTAAAAGTACATTTAACGAGCTTATTAATGATAATTCAAATTTAAAAGATAATGAAAAATTATTTTATTTGCGTTCTGCTTTGACTGGTGAAGCGAGGAGTTTGCTTACACCAGATGAAAATTATGTTTCACTTTTCAATGCGTTAGAACAAAGATACGAGAATAAAAGAGTTATGGTAGATTGTCATATAAAGAATATTTTAAATCTTTGTGTAATTAAACAGGAATCCGCTAAGGATCTCCGCATTTTATTGGATAACGTGAAGAAAAATTTAAGAGCTTTAAAGATCTTAAAGTATGATAGAGATAATTTCTCGAACGCAATTTTGCTGAATATTATTCTAAATAAACTAGATAACGAAACTCGTAAACAATACGAACTAACATTAAAGGATAATGAGGTGCCTAATTTTGATGAATTTTTAGAATTTCTTGAGCGAAGATGTCAAATCTTAAATAGTATAAGTTCTAATGTATCCTCTAAATATACTGCAAAATCCTTATTCATAAAAACAAGCAAACCTCAAAGTAAATGTTGCGTAATTTGTAAAACCGAAAACCACCCCTTATATCATTGTGTTAAATATAAAAACATGAAGTTAAGTGAGCGAATTAACCTTGTTAAGAAAAATAAACTTTGCTTCAATTGTTTAAGTTCAGCCCACCTCATTAATTATTGTAATTCAAAAAGCACTTGTCATGTTTGCAAGAGCGCAAGCCATCATTCATCATTACATAATTATACAACACCAGTAAACAATCCTATAAACAATCTCCCAATACATGAAACAATAAATAGCAATTTTGTTTCGGAAGATTTATCACAAAACGAAACTACTGCTCATTCATTTTTTTCATATGAAAATGATAATAATAAATCTGTTTTAATTAGCACTGCAATAATTTATTTGACAGATGTAAATGGCATCAAAATTCCTTTCAGGGCAATATTAGATTCCGCATCTCAGAATTGTTTTTGTACATTTAAAGCAGCACAAATATTAGGCTTGAAAAAGGAGAAAATAAATATTCCTGTAAGTGGAATAAATAAATTGCCTATTTACATTAAATCTAGAATCAAATCAAAGTTGTCAAATAAAATGTATAGTGCCAGTTATGATATTGAGTTATTAATCGTTCCAAACATTTGTGACTTCACGCCCTCGAAAAAGATAAACATATCAGATTTAAAAATTCCAGCAAGTATTTGTTTAGCGGATAAAAAATTTAACATTCCAAGCAGTGTGGAGATAATTATCGGTGCTGAACTGTATTTTTCTCTTTTAAATGAAGAAAAAATAAAGTTAGGCAATAATTTATATTTGCAATCAAGTATTTTTGGATATTTAGTATCTGGTTGTATTTATGACAAAACAGTAAATAATAATAATACTAATTATTGTTTCTTAACAAAAAATCTTGAATTACTTAATGACACTTTGAAGTCTTTTTGGGAAATTGAAGAAGTGCAAAATTTAAAACCCTGTAACAGTGAGGAATTAGAATATTGTAATGATCACTTCGATAAAACGCACTTCAGAAAACCGGATGGTAGGTTTGTGGTCACGATGCCGTTTAAACCACAGGTTTTAGAACCCGATTTGGGAAATTCCAAAAATCTTGCTTTGAAAAGATTAAACTCTCTGTGGCAACGTTTAGATCGAGATCCTGTTATGAAAAATTTATACACAGAATTTATTAAAGAATATAGAGATTTAAATCACATGCATGAAATAAGAGAAAACACGAACTTTAATGATGGCTATTACTTACCACATCACGGCGTTTTACGACCCTCTAGTAAAACCACAAAACTACGCGTCGTTTTTGACGCTAGTGCCAAGTCAACCAACGGAAAATCTTTGAACGATTTATCATGTAAGGGTGGAGTTCTGCAAGATGATCTTTTTTCGATATTAATTAGATTTAGAAAGCATATTTATGCTTTTACTGCGGATATTAAACAAATGTTTAGGATGATAGAAATAAATCCATCCCAGTACAAATATTTAAAAATTTTGTGGAAAGACAGTATGTCATCCCCGGTTAAGGTATTTCAGCTAACAACAGTTTCGTATGGAACATCTTGTGCTCCCTACTTAGCCACCAAAGTATTACAACAATTAGCTCTAGATGAGAAAAAGGAATTCCCGTTAGCATCGAAAATTGTTTTGAAGGACTTTTATATGGATGATTGCCTATCGGGCTCATCCAATTTAGAAGAATTCAGATTAATGAAATCGCAATTAACAGAACTCCTCCTAAAGGGAGGGATGGTTTTACACAAATGGTGTACCAATGAGGTCCAATCTACTGATAATCACATGTTTCCCCTGGACAGAAATTCTGAAGAAATAACTGTTAAAACATTAGGGATGTTGTGGAACAGTTTCAATGATACGTTTAGGTATAAAGTTAATATCAACACAAAGAGTGATTTCACAAAAAGAGATGTACTTTCGCAAATTGCCCGCATTTATGATCCTCTCGGTCTCTTAGGGCCAGTGATTGCTAAAGCAAAAATATTCATGCAGGAGCTATGGCTTCTTAAAATAGAGTGGAATGAGAAGCTGCCCTCTCATGTTGCCAAACAATGGGAAACCTTCCTCGAAAGTCTTAAAGAACTGGAATCCATTGAAGTGCCAAGATGCTTCCTAGCTGTGAACCAATCAGTGGTGCTAAATGGTTTCGCAGATGCGTCTTCCAAGGCTTATGGCGCAGTGATATACATGCAAACATCTAGTTCTAGTGAAACCATCAGTTACTTATTATGTAGTAAATCCCGCGTGTGTCCAACCAAAGTAATAACAGTGCCACGTCTCGAACTGTCAGCATGTCTTCTTCTGGCTAAACTCACTAACAAGGTCTTAAATTCATTAGACAAACAAGTAGCTTCAGTCAATTTGTTTTCTGATTCAACTATTGCTTTAGCTTGGATAGACACTGCTCCTCATCTCCTGAAAACGTTTGTGGGAAACCGCGTTGTGCAAATTAAGGAACAAACTAAGAACTTTCCATGGTTTCATATTCCGTCAGAACACAATCCAGCTGACTTGATATCAAGAGGTGCAAGTGTGGAAAACCTGTCTTCTAACCAGTTGTGGTGGCATGGCCCGCCTCTTTCAATTCTTGAAGAAACAATAGCAAAAACTGACTCTAATATAAGTGACATTAAAGATGAACATTATTCTAGTGAGCTTAAAGCTCCCAGCAACTTGACATTCGCTATTCATAATGACTCTAATTTCTGTGATAATTTAATTAATCTTAGCAATAATTTCCAAAAATTAATTAGAATTTTAGCTTATATTTTCAGATTCATACATAAATGTAAAAAAGCAACATCTGCAACCGGCCCTCTGTTGCTGGAGGAATTAAGAAAGGCAGAGGTTTATTTAATAAAAAATAAACAGGTAAAGTATTTCAAAAATGAAATTTCGGCCCTCCAAGCGGGATCTTCGGTTCATCGCGCAAGTAAGTTAAAATTCTTAAATCCCTTTTTAGATGGAGATAGCTTATTGAGGGTGGGAGGAAGATTAGCAAAATCAAATTTGAATTTTGACCATAAACACCCCATTATACTTCCGGCGAGCTGTCGCTTGACGAAAATAATTTTTCAATATTATCATAAACGAGATTTTCATGTAGGACCCCAATCTCTTTTGAACACAGTGCGTCAAAAATATTGGCCGCTTAGTGGCAGAAATATTGCGCGTAAAATTGTACATGAGTGTTTACAATGCTTTAAAATTAAACCTATAACGGCTAGTCAAATGATGGGGGATCTCCCTCCTGAAAGAATAGTGCCCAGTTCCCCATTTTCAAATGTGGGATTAGATTTAAGTGGGCCTTTTGAAATAAAATATAACGGTCAAAGAAAGGGTACTTTTCAGAAAATCTATGTTGCCATATTTGTATGTATGGTCACTAAAGCTGTGCACTTGGATTTTGTCTCAGATTTGACATCCGAGGCTATAATAGCGACTCTAAAAAGATTCTTCGCTCGTCGTGGGAAAAGCTCTGTAATCTTTAGCGACAATGCTACAAATTTCGTTGGGGCTTCAGCAGAACTAAAACATTTACGTAGACTTGTTACGAGTGATGAAGTTTCGAACTTTTTAGCTTCTGAAGGTATTAACTGGAAGTTCTCCCCTCCTAGGGCGCCAAATTTTGGTGGCCTTTGGGAGGCAGGAGTCAAATCTTTCAAATACCACTTAAAAAGAGCTGTGGGCTCAGCTCATCTCACGATCGAGGAATTCCTGACAGTTATCACACAGATAGAGGCTATTTTAAATTCGCGACCGCTTTGTCCTTTGTCAACAGATCCTGACGATCTTCAGGTGTTGACTCCTGGTCACTTTCTCATAGGAAAGCCTCTTAATTTAATTCCAGAACCCAATTTAAGTGAGGTCAAAGATAATTTGCTAAATAAATGGCAAAGGACTCAAAAATTAACGCAGTTAACCCTTTCCGGCGCGGAGTAAATTTAATTGAAATAATTAGCTGCTACCAGAATTTATAAACGAGTTTTTTAGACAATAAGAACTTGCTTATTTTAAGGCATTTTATCAAAGGAAAATTTTAATTAAATATTCTTGGTGCCAGTAAAATTAAAATTAGGTGTCCTTTTTAAGGGACACCGCGCCGGAAAGGGTTAATATGGAAACGTTGGCAGAATAATTATCTGAGCCAGTTACAAGAAAGAAACAAGTGGCTATTTAAAAAGCCTAATATTCTGCCAGGAATGCTAGTTTTGCTTAAGGACTCACAATTACCCATTTGCACTTGGTCACTAGGGCGCATTAATAAGGTTTTCCCAGGCGCGGACGGGATAGTCAGGGTAGTTGAAGTTCGTACCGCTAAGGGTAATTTTAAACGACCTATTTCAAAAATAAGTATATTACCCATTGAGGACAACATCATAGATCCTAAACTTTAAATGTGCTTTATTATGTATTAATTTTCATGTATTATTTGTGTTTATTTATTTTATTTATTTATTTTTGCTTATAATCTGTATCATATTGTATTATTACTTGTATTGCATATGTATCTTGAAATATAAAAATATTTCAACGCCGGGCGGGATGTTCCGCTTCTGTATTGTGTTCTTGTAACATCGCCTTGGCGATAAACACAGCCCACGCCAATTATACGCCAATCGGCAATTTACTGTAACCCTGCTCACGTGTTGTGTGACGCAGTGGATTGAGAGAAACAGTCTCTTAGCAACAAGCTCTAATACTGCAACAAGCAGCGACTCTTAGAAAAATAAACATTCCATTAAATTTACAGTCTACTTGCTTTTTCTTTTAGTTTTTCTTTTTAATTTAGTACACCTCCGTACAGGTATGATTGAACAAAATTCTTCTTTATTTTATTTTACATTCTTTTTAACATAAATCACATAAATTAATAATGAAAACTTAAACCAACGCAAGTAATATAATAATACAATATACTTTAGTACACATACTATTGGAGAAAGAGTAATAATAAATTATTGAGTAAAATTATGAATAGTGTAATTAATTTTTAAATTATTATGTAAATAATTATTGCCAATTTATATTTATTATGTCTGTCGTATATAATCAAACGATAAAGTATACACATAACATAAAAAGTTGTCCTCGCTTAATTGCATATAATTTAGTGAAACCACATGCATGCAGTTAAGCGGAGCCGACTGCATTAGAGAATTCCCAAAACTTTTTGCTCAACCTAATAAAAAATGATGTTGCAATTATAGCGGCTTCGTGACTTAGCGGAAAAATTAGTTAATTTTACATTTTAGGAATGTGCTATTTATATATGTATAAATGGTACAAAATTTTAAACATTTTAGGAATTATCTATCGAAAATTTGATTAATTTAAAACTGATATACATAGGCTCTCGTCACAATTTGTAACCATACTATATATATATATATAATTCCACATGTTAAAGTTATGCCGTTACAATATCAGGAATGAAAATTTTTAAAACACACTAATAATACTATATTTTTCAAAATATTTGAATTCTTATGAAAAATATAAAGCACACAATCGATTATTTGTTTATTTTATCAGACATCAATATGGTTTACAGAAAATAAATTCTGGACGAAAAAGAAAGTTATATACAGTGTTTCCGTTTCAAAGATTAATTTTGAAACAGAAATTTTTTATTGATTATCGGTATTGCACTCTTCGTGCTTTTTTCAGTATTTTATATATTTTTTTTATTTTTCTACATTTATTTATTTATTCATTTACATATCTTGTTAGTGTATTAGAATATGGCTTTTGATAGAAAATGGTATATTTCAAAAATAGAATTTTTGTGATACATTTTAATTTTTAATTTAAAAACATATGGATTAAATTTATGTTTTTCTTACACTTTCTGCTGGACTTACATTTTTTGCAACTCAATATTTCACATGGCATAGTTATAAAATAAATTAACACTTCGTAATAATGCATTCTCTCTAATTTTTGAAAAAATGAAAGAATTAAGATTTTAAAATCAGTAAAATGGTTTTATTTAACTGTTGAAATGTTTCAATGTCATCACATATAGTCACTTTTAAAACAAAGAAAAGTGATACTCTAAAGTTGCGTGGTCTATAGGGGCACTAAACTGAAATGTCATCATTCTGTTTTTTTATGTGACGCACACATTATTATTATTGTTATTATTATTATTATTATTATTATTATTATTATGAATTATTATTATTATTATTATTATTATTATTATTATTATTATTAAGTAACTCATGTCACAGTTTAAGAAAATTAAATGATCTTATCATTACGTATAGAAATTTTATGTGCGAGAATCTCTATTGTATCTCGCTATTGTTTCTGGATGGACAATATTGTTTTCGGTTAAAAAAATACTTTAATTTCGTTAAAGTTTATGTGTATAATTTCTTCTTCATGTAATTTTTCCAATCCGGTAGTTTTTCTATTATATTTAATACTAGCGAAATGGTCCTTCCATGCTGCTTTTTCATAAACTTAAAATCACCTTTTGTCATTCCAATAAGGTAATTCTTTGATATTAAAAACAACAGACTTTTCAAAATTGCATCAAATAGAAATTATTGGTATTAGCTTCAAGTAAAATAAAATAGTTTGTCCTTCAAAACAATAGTTTGCATACATTAAAAAAGAAACAAAAGATGTTCTAACACGTAAAATATCCATATGTAACGTTACAAAATCATTTAACTTATCAAGACTGTGGCACAAGTTACTTAATGGTTTCGAAAATAGACGTAAAATCCCACTAAAATAAATAAATAACTATAATAATATGCGTTACATGAAAAATTGAATGGTGCCATTCAAGTTCAATCCACCTTATACCGTGTAACTTTAGAATACAATTTATACTGTCATTTAAATTTGTATTGAAGATGACTAGATGATGCGTAGAAACATGTCAACAGTTAAATAAAACTACTTTAAGGATTTTAAAAAAGTATTCTTAAATCCTTTACGCAATTAGAAAAAATATATGTCACATAGCTATAAATGGATTCACCTACAAGTTTTTTTATTTATTTTATTTTATTTATTTATTTTTTTTTTATTAAATGCATCAATTTTTACTCATACTAAGCAATATAGATGATAAAAATTCAGCTACATGGATTAAAAATGTACCGAATTGTACATTTGTAAACATAAAGTAAAGAAGTAACCTTTTACTCCTTTATTTATTTTTATTGAAAACATATATCTGACTTGTGTGCTTTCCATGAAAGCCGGTTTACAAATCAATTTAATATACAAGGACGAGAGAGCATAAGAGACTTTTACAACACAAGAAAAAAAAATCTGGGAGCTCTAAACAAGAAGCGTATGCAATGGAACCAGTGGGAATCGAACACACAACCTCCTGCGATCACAAGTAATTAGCACCTAATTATTATTAATACCAAGTAATAAACACCTAAATTTATTCTTTAAACTTTTCATTTAGCCACAGACAGATCTGATCCTTCTTCTTGAAGTAAAAAGTATGAACTAGTCGCCCCACTGGTAGTATAAGCTACTGCCACGCCGGGAATTTTGGGTTCAAACTCTGCGTAATACATTGATGTAATTGTGGACGTTTCTTGTAGTTATAAAATCTGGATTTCCGGGGCGGGTATCCTCCACTCTTGTAGTTATACCATACGTACTTTAAAAGGTACAATTATGATTGCTCTAATTGATCGAATTGTACAATATGAAAAATATGTAATGGGCAAAAATCCTGATTGGTTGGATTGCGGATTAGGATCTTATGATATTCTTGCCACACTGAAAATGAATTCGTCATAGTGTGTATTTTAATAAAGAAACTTCCAATAATATCCTTTTGTATTACTTATTTTTCAATATTTTTCAACATGAGTAGTTGGTTTATTGAGCGTTGCACTTTTGTTTTCATATGTGTTTTTTCGTATTGTTTTAACAACACGAAAAAACACATAATATGTAATTAAATTTTATATATCGAATGATTAAATCCTTTATTCTTCTAAATTGCCTTATTGCGAATATTTATAATACCAACTTTCTAAATGTTTTGTTTATTTATTTTTCAAGTTGTGATTTTTATTATTATGTTTTGTAACTCAAAATATACGCTTTTTCGACAAATAATTAGTTAAGAAGTTATAAATAAAATATTTTAAATAATATACGGTGATAATAGATATTTCGTTCCATTTTTTATTTGAAAAAAAAATACCTTAATGTTATGAAATTTATATTTCATATCTTCATAATAATATAGCGGATATATGAAAAATAGATGATTTAGATATAACAAGCTTAGATTTTATATATAGTTATCAAAATTAAAATTAAGAAAATGCAAAATACGAATAATATTTTTTTTTCTCATTTTAATAGCTTAAAAGCGGTGCAGCCAACAGGATGATAAAAAATGCAAATCTGAAATATAACCCGTGTCATCAGGGTCCCATTTGAAGCAACTAAATGTTGAAATATTATTGAGTGCAAGGCGTAAAAATTTTCGACAGAAATATTTCCGAGAACTATAGCGAAGAATAATAAGTTTAAAACTGCAACTCCGATTACATTAAAGATGAATGAGACAATCAAGAACTGATTAATACCGGTATAATACATTGAACGTTAATATTTTGACATTTTATTCAAAATCAATCTCGGTTAGTTTAGCTAATATTATGTTTCTCATCTATCTGATTTTTTTTTTTTTTCTAAGTTTAGACTCTTTCTCTCGGTCATTCCATGGAGAATTGTTTTCATCTTTCTTTAGTATTTAGATTTAATTTTTTTTAAATAATTAATTTTTTTATTTATTATTACTTCTCTTGTTTGTTATATATATATATACATACATATTAACATTTATACACATACATACATTTTGCTGTAGTGCATTATTAATGCATGTAAAATCAGTATTTATAAGTCAATAATTTTACTTATTTTATGTTTATATTGTTACATTTCTTTAGATTTACACCCACTTATTATTTTATATTGTACTGAAAATTTCATTCTGCTCACATAGCTGCTTATTTTGCTTCTCAACCTCTCGTTTCACTTTACTTATATCAGTCGTTCCCATCTCTATATATATTTTAACCTGATGGATTGTTTTTCTTTCTTTAGCCAAGCAATTCTTTCTAAATAATATTGAACAAAAAAATATTCACAATTTTCATTTTTTCAAATAATCGTGTTCCTTAACAAAATGTTACTATTAGTTTTAACATTCTCACACTTTATTTTTTTATTAAAAAAACTCTTATTTATATTTTACTAAAAGAATGTAATAACAATCGAATTATGTAATAAAAACAATAAATTACATATAAGGTCAGATTTAGCTCACAGGCTGGTATAGCCTGAGAGATTATGTGTTCGTCCGTTCTGTATGTAGGTAAGTGCGTAACGCGATAACTCATCATAAAATTATCCGATTCACTTGAAATTTTGTATGTATGTATATTCTGATAAGGCGCTTCCCTGAATAGTTTTTGGAGTTCATTCGATATATATAACAGGGGGTACGAGGGCTAATGCCCCTCCCCTTAGATTATATGAATGTTTTTTTTATGCAAAATGATCAGTTTTCGTTCAAAATTCAGATAGATGATCATTCTGATGAGGGACTTCCGTGATTAGTATTAGGTGTTCATTGGATATGTATAAAAAGGGGGAACGGGGGGTTCATGCCCCTCTTCTAAATTGATATAAATGAGTTTTTCATGCAGAATTATCAGTTTTTTTCCAATTCTTATATGATAAATCATATCTGTGACTAGTTTAAGGGTTTCAATGATTAAGTATAAAAAAGGGAAGTGGAGGGAACCTCCCCCCCCCAGCCTGGGAGCTCAATGCCATCAGTTTTACTGGCCAATATTCTTTTTATTAATATGGTGCCTTTTATCGGGGTTTTTTCGAGAAAAATCACTATTTATTAGGGTTAACGTTAAATATAAATATATTTTTATGCAATATCATAAAAAATACGAAATTTAAATATGCGTTACATGTAAGAAATTATCAAGTTTTTTTTTTTATAAACTTATCTTTAGTATATCACTACACGCTTTAATTGTAATAACTGCAACATTTGTTTTAGGGAGGGAGAGTGACATAATCAAATTTGTTTTAACAATATTTCAACATTAGTCTTCTAGTTATTTTACATTTTTAAACACAGATAAGATAACATTTAAATTTGTTCTGATTCTGATGCATTTCGAAATTAAAGATATTTTTTCGACAACCATTAAAATTTGTGTTTACACATGTATTTTTATAAATAACACTAAATATTTATTTTGTATTGAATTAAATAAATATTTTTGTTCAAAATACAAGCGAAATATATTTTATTGTTATAAATTCGTCGCATTTTTAGAAAATGCGTTGGTAATTAGAAAATAATTAGTTTCACATTTGACTGAGATATGCAAATAAACAAATACACACGGCGAGCGTACTCTTATTAACTTATTAATTAGACGCATTATAATATGTATGTATATACAGGGGTTGGACAAAAATATGGAACCACCTTAAAAAAACACGTTTCCTTGCCTAGTATTGTGTACGGTACCCATTGTTATTCAAAACAGCTTGCAGTCTTCTCGGAATCGATAAATACAGTTTCTGTATGTTTGCCAAGGGAATATTGCACCATTATTCCTGCAAAACGGTGGCAAGTTTAGATAACGATATTGGCGGTGGATAGCGAGAACGCACTTTCCGCTACAATGTAGACCACAAATGTTCGATAATATTCAAATCTGATGACTTTGGTGGCCTGGGGAGATGCAAAAATTCATCCTCTTGTTCAGAAAACCAGTCCTGGACAATGTGAGCTGTGTGAACGGGGACGTTGTCGTCTTGGAAGTTACCATCATCATTGGGAAACAAAACTTGTACCATTGGATGGACTTGATCGGCCAAAATGTTCACATACGTCTGAGCAGTAATACGCCCTTACAGAGTTATCATGGGGCCAGAAGAGAACGACGATATGGCTGCCCAAACCATCACCGAACCCCCGCCATGTTTCACTCTTGGCAACAAGCAGTCTGTATTGTAGGCTTGAGATGACGTTCTCCAGACGTAAACTCGGCCGGAAGTGGGGAACAATGTGAAAGAAGACTCATCAGACCATATTACGCTCTTCCATTGCTGTATAGCCCAGGCTTTATGATTTAAATACCACTTTTTCCTGTTACAGGCATTAGCATTACTGATGGATGGCTTTTCAATTGCAACACGACCAGCAATTCCCTATTTATGAAGCTCCCTTCTAATTATTTTGGTACTCACAGGATTTGGTAACACGACATTCATTTCAGCAGTAACTTTTGCAGCTGTGGACTGTTTATTTTTCGCTATAATCCTCCTTAATGATTGTCTGTCACGATCACTCAGGACACACTTTCGTCCGCGCTGTGATTTAGCGGATGATGTTTTTTCCACATTTCAAATATGCGGAATAAGTCTTCGACACAGTACCTCTTGAAACACTATAAACCTCGGCTACCTTGCATACGGAAGCACCCACCATACGCGCGCCAACAATTTGTCCACGTTCGAAGTCTGTTAACTCTGACATAATGGAATGATAATCTCACATAACAGTGCTCCAACAACGACTGAACGGTGCAGCGATTTTACGAAGTTGTATAGGTGGCGTCAGTAGGCAAAAACTCCATTGCCATCAACATAGTTTATTATAATCAATCTTTCTTTTCAAACATGTATTTCAAAAAGTGTTTCCATATTTTTGTCCAACACCTGTATATATATATATATATATATATATATATATATATATATATGTGTGTGTGTGTGTGTGTGTGTGTGTGTGTAAAATTTTAGAATACTTTGCATTTAATAGTATTTTTTTATTAGTTTGCTTCATATTTACTAAGTTTCAGTAGTACATGGAAAAGAACGTTTTGAATAGAATGAACAAATAAACTATTACAATTACAAAGAATGCTCTGATATAAAAATTACTATAATTTGTACATTTAAAATATAAAGTTAACTTATATTTCCTTAAAACAAAAGAGAAACAGTGTAAGTAATAATAATAATAGAAATATGTAAAATGTGTGCTCAATTTAAAAACGAATTTTCCATTTCTTCCATATATTTAAATTTATTTAAAACTCATTATAAATTTTAATATCATACAACTTTGCGGTAAAACTCAGCAAAATAGATGCAAAATAAGAAATAAATTTTACCAATGGAGCGAAATGTATGTCCAAGCTGAGTCTCAAAGCAAGATCATTGGCTTACTTTGTCAGTGCTCTATCGTTTAGGCTTGCATGATGACAAATAATTATAGCAGAACCTGGTTCCGAATGCCTGGTTTGGTTATCAGACCATATTGTTTAAAAAGTTTCGGCAATGTAAGCCGATTCTAAGTGTTCGAGTCCCCACGTCGGCATATTTTCGCTCTGTTGGAGAAATTCAATTCGCGTTATAACACTTAAATCAGTATGATTATGTTAAAAAATAATAGGTGGCCATTTCTGTGCCATTGGTGAAAATATTTATTTAACAGGAACCACTGATAAGATTATTCTTTTTAAACATTGTGCTTTATTCTGCTTAATTTTTATCCTTCTCAAAAATTGATTGCCCAATACTTCTTTTCTATTAATTCATACCATCCTTATATCAAATAGATTCCTAAATCCACACATAATGCGAGCAGTGAAATTCACTGTGCGCCAATAGCAGCAATATTTTTTTTTTTAATGAAAACCCTGTTTTTATTATTTAAAGCATATGATGCTGGTTAAATCAGAGTTTGAAAAACCCCCGATGAATTATTAGAATTCCATCTGGACCATTCGGTTTTGTTCAGCCCGTAAATGAAGCCTGTGATTAAAAATCTAATTCTAAAGTTTTTGTTCAAAAATGCACATTTACATTTTTTTTTTTTTTTTTTTTTTTTTTTTTTTTTTTTTTTTTACCAAAAAAAAATGATCGTATACATGTGGTGAAAAATAACCTGCATTTACTAGTGCATTAAGAATAATTACAATTCATATATTTTAAAATAGATTGCAATATCCATTCGAAGAAGATATTCAATTTAAGACCATATTTTTTATTTTGGTATAAATTTTGAGTAGGAGGTGTAAAACTGCAAAAAATCACTTAGCATGTTACAAATTTCGTGGATTTTTTTTTTTTTTTTTTTTTTTACTTTTTTTTTTTTTTTACTTTTTATATTGTAATAAATGTTTCCCCTCCAACGAGTGATTCATTTATTATTTCTTTTTTTTTTTTTTTTTTTTTTTTTTTTGTATGTTTTCCACGTAAAGATTTTTCTAATCTTTTGAGATGCGCTAAAATGATCGTGTGCAAATGACCATGCATGTTTAGTTAGTTTTAATGTAAAAAAGCATCATCTAATGCGTGAAGTGAACTAGATTCGCCAGTAAATTTAAAATGATGGAGTAATTCCACATGAAAGCAACCAATAAAAAATATATATATTTTTTTTTATGTTAATGTTTTAGACTGTACTGATTTTTTATCTGTTTGTTGTACTTACTTATGAGATTAAATATGTGAAGTTTAAATTTTTTTCGACAATTCGTTTTAAAGTTATAAATTTTTGAAATTTTGAAAATTTTACAAAATTTGTACAGTTATGTAATCTTTAATCGGTTATAATTTCTAAACTATTTGATTTAGAGAATTAAAATTTGCATCATTGTTTTCAGTTTTTTATGGTGTTTTATATGTATATAACATGACCAATTTACATATTTTTTTCTTTTTTTTAATTATATAAATTTAAAAAAATTCAAATAAGGAATTTTGGATTTCTTGAAAAAAAATATTACATTCAATAACCTTTTAGCAAATTTTATGCCAAATTTTATGATGGTACTGTGTCATACAGTAAAAAAAAACTTTGTATCAACGTCCATGTAAATCTGTAATAAAAAACAATTTAAGTATGCTCCACAGTTTAGCCGGAAGTGTTATATGGAAACAAATACAAATTGGAAAAATTTAAGAATAGCCTGTTTTATTAAAAGAAAACAATAAATTTTAGATGTTTAATAAGCAAATGTTTTTACTTAACTCAATTTGGCACAGTGGATTTCAATTTTATATCTTAGTACAAGTATTTTTTCTCCTTACGTAAAAATTGACCTGCTCTTTACATTTCCTCTTTGGGTACTGTGTACGTTCTGCCTGTTGCAGTGATTGGATGTAGTTTGCATAAAATAAAGTATTTTGGTACTGTCAAAATATCTGCTTTTCTAGGATAAGTGAATGACGGAGATGATCCGCTTGGATGAAGGAAAGAAACTTTAACATCTTCTTCGACCTGATCTTTTGTGAGAATACATGCCACCCACCACTTATTCTCATAGGCACAAGCAACATACCCCACAATTTCTTCGAGCAACACGTCTTCATCACTAGGACTCATCTGAATTTTATGTGTTTCATTTTTGTCAGAAAAAGAGTATATGTTTGTTTGGATTTTGTCTTTATCGAGAGGGGTGAACGCATGACATTTTTGAGTGCTTTCCACTGCTTTCTTAAATCTTGATTTTAACATCTTTTGTTCTTCAACATATTCCTCATTAGTCACATAAAAAGTGACTGAGAGTATGTTTCTCACTCCCCAAGAAAAAATTTAAAAGGTGATAATATTTGGTAGTCTCGTGGACTTTGGAGGCTGGTTTTAGAAGTAAGCTTCTTTACAGTTCCACCAACTCCATCGCATACACCTTTAGTATGTGCCGTTGCATAAAAATTCCACTCGGCCTCAATTCCATCAAAACCTTCTTTCTGATAGCAAAGATTAACAAAATTCTTGCAGTTTTTGTATTGAGCTGCTCGGCCATCTGAAAAGTACACCTTCTTCAAGTGGGGAAAATAGCTCTCAAAAATTCTGTTAGCTTTCTCTGGAAAACATGTACAGGGACTCTGTTGTGTGTTAATCAAACTGAGATGAATACTATGCTTTTATGAAGTAGAATCGGATAGTCTGTTTCTTGGTCTTTTTCTTTGTAGTAAACAACGACTGAGTGCACAGAAGCCATAGAATTGGTTCAGTGTTATTGAACTCTACTTTGAATTTTTTTTCATTAACTCATTTATTACCAGTTTATTCTTTTTTTAAACATAAAATTTTATTAAAAGTAATATTAAATTAAGAATAATTAAAAAAATTCTATTTAAATTCCAAGAAAATATATTAAAAAAGTTTTTAGCTTATCAATTATACAAAATATTAATTATCTTGATTACTTTTAATTTTTACTGTGATGTGTTAAACAAAATAATAAAACCTAAAGAATTATATACTAAAATTTTATTTGATAATTGAACTTGACCTGCATGAATGAGAAATATGAACATTGGAAACAAAAATAGACTACTTTTTATAGTCAATTTGCTTTTAAACATAATATAATGAGATTTTTTTTACAGAAATTAGCCGATCATTGATATAGAATTTTTTTTTCTTTATGATACCATAAGAGTACCATCATGAAATTTGGCATAAAAGTTTCTAAAAAGGTGTTAAATGTAATATATTTTTTAAACAAAATGAAAAATTCCGATTTTGAATTTTAAAATTTTTACATAATTTTTTTACAGAAAAAAAAATATTTTTAAACAATTTGATCATGTGATATATCCTATGAAACAGCATGAAAAACTGAAAAAAATGACTTAAATTTAAACTCTTTAGATCAAATAATTCTCAAGCAGATTAAACATTACTAAACAATACAAATTTCATTAAATTTTTAAAATTTAAAAAATTAATAACTGAAAAACAAATGGTTAAAAATGATTTTTTATTACTATTTTGTACAATATCTGAGCCAAAAATTAAGAAAATCCAAAGACCTCAAATTTTGTCCATTGGTTGGTTTGAAGAGGACTGACTCGATGAAATTCATATTATTAAAAAACTGTTTTCCCAGCGAATAAAAATTGATATTTAGTTAGTTGATTATGAATTTGTCTAAAATCGCATTCTACAATGGAGTTCAAATAAAAGAGAAAAGCTATTTTCGAAAAAAAACGAGCATTTTGAATTATTTTTACTAAATGTTAACTGCAATGTTTCGTATTATTTTGTTTCGGCATCTTATACAAAAGACTACGATCTTTAATGATATGTTATTCCGTTCTTTACACTTTACAAAAATTTGAAAAGTGCTTTTGATTTTGTGTCTGTTTGAAATCCAACTCTTGTATATATATTTAAATACTGTTAATTACTTTTAATAATTTAATGTAATTAAATTACTGTGAATAATTTAATAATAGTTATAATAATAGTGTTATTAGAAATAATAACACCAGTAACACTTATAATAAGGAAAAATTGATTAACTTTGGGGAATATAATTCTCTCTCTTTTTTATTATTATTATTATTTTTAGTAATAACAAATAAATGTCATTTCCCTTAAAACTAAAACAACAACAAAAAAAAACATTTAAAATAAGTGCATTATAAAATAAATATCTGTAGATGAGTTTAAAAGAAAGTCTCATACACAGCGTTTTATTGATTATTTTCGGAATGCAGTCATTGATTTTTTATTCTATATCAGAACTACTTGAATTTTCTCGCAGAACATAACTCTGCCTTTAGGTAGATTATAAAGTCTTTCTACTACTATTTGTAGCAATATTACTACTAATAAAAAAATACCAAAAATAATAACAATAATGATATTAGACATAATATTCATTTTGAAGAAAATTCGATCAGCTTTGGAAAGCAACACTTCTCTATTTATATATTCTATAACAATTCAAAATTTCATTTACCTAAGACGAAATACTGAAAAATAAACCTAACACACTTAAAATAAGTACATTATGAAATAACAATCCCTAAAAAAGTCTTGAAAAAATACCATGTTTTAAATCGGTTATTTTCTAAATGCAGTCTTCATTTTTTTCCGATATTAGAAGAACTCCTTGAATTTTCTTAAAGGACATAGGACTGCTTTCAGAAAGATTGGGATATTTGTAAGTACATATTTACGTTTCTAATAGTCAATCTTATTTTGACACACAGATAGAATTTAAAATAATCTTAAATATAAATGTTTATCATTTCTTTTTCTGAACTTTTACATCTTACATTTTGCATTATAAAGCACTGCAGCTACTACTAGCAGTATTACTGCTATAAATAATAATAATAATATTAGAAAAACTAATGACAGTAATATTTATAATAAAGGTAATTTGATTAATTTTGGAAAACAATAATTCTCAATTTATTTTTCTTTAACAATTACAAATTTCATTTCACTAAGATAAAATATAGAAAAATAAACCTAACACATTTAAAACCGCTCAGATGAGGCAATCCAAAAACTTTCTTCTATCTTATGCATGTTAATACATCCTCGAAATTGCAGCATAGCAGCGCCCCTGGTAACGTGTTATAAACTAAATTTAGTTAGATACAGCTTATATCAATTTATAACTGAATTGAAGTTTAAAGAAAACCCGTGTATTAGTTTTTGATATGGGGCTATTGCATTTAAAAAATTTGCATAACAGCATCACATGTTACGGGATATGCACCAAAAACTAATCAGGATCGAATTTTATCAGGGACTAATTTAATCTGAAGTTTGCTGAAAATCCATGAAATAGTTCTTGAGAAACATTTATTGCGAAATCGGGAAAAATGCAGCATAGAATCATCATCTGTTGAGCGATTTACTCCAAGAACTAAAACCTATATCGGGAATAACTGAATCTGAAGTTTTGAAAAATTTTGTACTTTAGTTCGGGGATGGAGCTATTGTAAAAGTTTTAAATAACACAGCACAGCAGCACAAGCTGTTGCGCGATATATGCCAAAACTTAATCAAATATGTTTTATATCAAGGTCTCACAGAATCGAACGGTTTGTGAAATTCCGTGTATTAGTTCGGGTGATAGAGTGCCGACAAAATTTCTGTCACATAGAGACATAATGACTGACATAAAGATAGACTCACTGACTTACAGGCAAACATTTTGTAATATATATATATATATATATATATATATATATATATATATATATATATATATGACACCCAAAAACGTGTAAATCCGTCGAAAATTGGGTTTCGAAAATTTTCATGAATCCAATACTTTTTTCATGTAAAGATAGAAGAAAGTAATATGTACATTATGAAATAAATATCTCTAGATAAATATAAAAGAAAGAACCATACACAGTTTTTTATCGATTATTTTCAGAATGCAATCACTTTTTTTTTTTTTTTTTTTTAATTCTATATCAGAATTTCTTCAAATTTCTTACAAGACATAAGACTGCTGGCATATTTGTGAGGACAGATTTACAAATGCAATATCGAATCTCCTTTTAAGAGGAAGGTGAAATAATAAAAAAAAAAAAAAAAAAAAAAAACGAATGCATTTACCTACATCTATTTATACAACATTTTAAGTGTAAATGATTTTAATTTTCTGAAATTTTAGATTATACATTTATGTACATTGTACATTATATTGAACCTACTATTAGTAGTATTATTTCTAAAAATGGAAATATTAATATTAGTAGTATTAATATAATAATAATAATAATAATAATAATAACAATAGTGATATTAGAATTAATAGCAACAGCAGCATTTATAATAAAGAGAATTTAAGGAACTTTAGAATTCTATAATGCAAAATTTATGTTCCCTTTAACCATTTCAAATTCCTTTTACTTGTAATGAAATACTGAAAAATAAACAAAACACACTTAAAATAAGTATATTATAAATAAAAAATTCTCTAGTGAAGTTTAAACGAAAGTCTCATACAAAGTTTTTTATCGGTTATTTTCGGAATACAGGCTTCGATTTTTTATTCTATATCAGAAGAGCTTCTTGAATTTTCTTAAAGGACATAAGACTGCTTTTAAGAAGATTGTCATATTTCTGAGGAGAGATTTACGTATCTTATTTTGAATTTGATAGAAAGATAAAATTTAAAATTAGGAATGACATTTTCAAGTGCAAATGATTTTAATTTCCTTTTATGAATTTTTGCATCATACGTTAAATAATAAAGAAATTTTATACGAAATAAGCAAAAACTTCTTGTTTTTTATAACAATGCTAATAAATAAAACTTAAAATATTTTTTTAAGTTTCTATTTCCTAATAAGGAAAACAAATATATTCTAACATCAGTAAAATCATCAGATCGCTGTTTGTATCAGGCATTTCAGGTAGTTCCAGAACATTTATGATAACAAAAATTAAACCAGTAAAAAATGCGATTAATTACACATCATCCTATGCATAAAGAATCACAAACCAAGTCAAACTGAAGAATAAGATGAAATGTTAGAAAGAAATACATTTCATTAAAAATATGGGATACAGATTAGGAGAAACATGTTTTGCAAGTCCCCGCATATGCAAGTTATTGCCACATTGCTAGATGAAAAAGGGGGCATAATTTGTACGCTGAAATAAAAGCAAAAAGATAAACAAATGTGATGAGGAATTCAATTCACAATTTATCTTGTGCTTTTGACTTGGAGGTTGGGCTTGGTACAATGCATGAAACAAATTGTTACCTGTGGTTCTGAGTTAATCAATATAAAATTCATCTTGTTGTGCTTTTAATGAATTAAAAACTTCTAGATAAAAGTTTTACAGTGAGTTGTTGAGCAGATGTTATTAACAGTAATAAAACGCGATGGAATTGTTCAACCGAATACATAGGAGCATTTTTTTTAGATAGTTGTCTAGTTTATATAGCTTGAAAACTCCGACCTGTGAACCATAGATGAAAATATATTTTTGAAGGCGAGTGAATATTAAAATAATTGATATCGTTATGGAAGAGATTTGAATTTAGATTTTAAAAATTATTAATTAATACTTATGTATTATTTTGTGTTAAAAAAACAAAGACATGCTGTCTTTCATATGAATATTTAAGTTAATAGAAATGAAAATAAAATGTTAAATGATTTTGAAATTTGTGTAAATTTTAGTGATTGTAAAATATTTTAAAATACTATATTTATATGTAAAAAACACATACATTTATTATTATATTAGCAACATGCACACACACATACACACATATATATACATAACTTCCATGTCTCTCAAACTTTAACTACCAATATGTCAGCGCAGAAATAGAATCTTTACTTAAAGAGAGAAATATTTTCAATAAATTCAGAAATAGGTGCATTTTAAAAACTAGCATTCGTAATTATTGGAAAAAGTTAACTTGAGAGGTTTTGTGCAATACACAGATGTTGTGTAGATTTGCGTCTTTGTAGATTAAATTTCAAATTATCTCTTCTATTTTTGAAGTTTGGTTTATTAAATCACTTTTATTTACTTTTTGAATGTTCTTACTTATATAATTACTTATCGCAGCCGATGTTCTAATAACATTTAAATTTTGATTCAACATTACTATTAGTAATGTTCTTATTGTTGTATATGGCATAATTGGTGCATAAATCTCGACATAGTCCTCCCCAAACTTTCGTGTACATCATTTGCCACTTTTATCCGTGTTGTCACGTTTTACTTTATAGGTCCACATACAATAATTATTCTCCTATTTGATGACAGATTTACTAATTATTAGGTTGTATTCTTTATTAGTGAACTTATTTCGCTTTTTAACTCCTTTAACCAATTATGTTTACCATAAAAATTTCCCATGTTTTCCATTTCCTTGAAATTATTTGGTTCAATAGAGTTTTTCTTCGTAACCATGTATATTTTCGTATCAAGATGCACGTCTTTGTCTGTTCTATCTGATCCTCTGGGTTCCTCTATTTGTTGATTGGACATGGATGGTGTCTCTTTTCTATTTGAAGATTTTGTTTAAAAAATGTTTGAGAAGATGAAATAGAAAATGTAGTAAACAGATTTAAAGGAACTGGACGGTGTCTCTTAAATACTAAGGCAGACCAACACCGAATTTTATTGGCGGAAAAAAGGAATAACAAGGAATTTTCTAATAAAGATACAGCGACAAAGACAAGCAACATGACTGAAATAAGTCCTCTTGCCTCGACCTTAAAAGATGTTATGCTTGCTGCTATTTCTCCCACTCCGATGACAAATGAGGACCCCAGAAGCCAAGGGATACAAGTGACAAAATTTAGATTTCTAGTAAATTGCGTTCAAAGTTAAACATCAACTGTAATTGAATGAATTGAGATAGGAAAGTTTTGCTTATTTCTTAATGATCTTTAAACTCTTATTTCAATAGCTGCTTGAAAAAAAGTGGAGTACAATTTGTTTTAAATTTATAACTCAGCAATGTTTAACATCAGTCGGCACTTGTACCCTTTGGGTTCCAAGCAATAACAAAAACTGCTAAAAAAAGGGTACAAGTGCCGAATGAATAGAAAAAATGAAAAGTTATGAAATAAAAATAATAAATTTATGAAAAAATTAAGAGCCATGTTGATATAAATAAATGAAAGAAAAAAAAATAAAAGTTCTATAAAGGAAAAATTATGAAATAAAAAAATAATTTACGAAAAATTTATAAACAATGTTGATATAAATGAATGAAAGAAAAAACTTTTGTTCAAATATAAGTTTTTAAATTTTATTATAAATTTTGAAACATTGGAATTTTATAATTTTTAATACTTTCCAAAAAAGATGAAAAGTGAATATGATTTTGGTTTGTCTGTCCGTCCGTCCTCGTCTTAACTCTCGTAAATATATTCGGATTGCCCTGAAAATTTAGGGAATTATTCACGTTTACTCCAATACGAACCTATTGCAAAAGATGTGTCTAACAAGATTAGTTTAATTACAAGGACAATCAAAAGTTTACCGCTTCATTACGGGTTATGAAAAAATCGTTTCAAATGAATTTTAGAGAAGTTACACCTTGTCAGATATTAAAATTTATATGCATTTACAAATTGCACTAAAATAAACATTCTGTCTAAATAAATATGCGGTGAAAAGAATATTATTTATTTACAGGGCCACACAAAAGGTTTCCATTACCTAATGGTAAAGAGGAAATTATTTTCGACATATTTTAATTACATTACAATTTTCATGTATAATAAAATTGATATACGTCACTGAGGCTTAATATACGTTCGTGCATAATACGAAAAACACAGTATTTACAGGGACACAAAAAAAATTCAAATAGTATATTTTTTTCGGAATAGTGTATATTATCGATGATGATTGATGGATGGACGAAATGCCTTTTTAATTATAATTTGTGCTTTTAAGTTTCACTAAATTTATATACATTATATGGTACGTATAAATGCTATAGTTCATATACAGGGCAACACAAAAGATCTCGTAAATGCTACTGAACATGAGCATAATTTACTTAAAGATTGCTTTTAAATAAGTTATGTATTTTTATGCTCAACTGCATTCAGTTTATTAAGAAATGCTTTTAAAATATAGATAAAATGGTATTCAGGATCATGTACAAAATTTTATACATGTTCATATATGGATGATAATTTCTGGAAAAAACTGATTTCAGTAGTCTTAAGAGTGTTTTAGTTTGAACTTAATTTTACCTAAATACAGGCGTATAATAAAGATTCAAGGTAAAGCACTGGAGGAACAAAATTATACAAATATTTTTCCATCTATTAGTATAAACTGCTGAAAGAGAAATTTCAAACTGTTACGCGTTTTCTTGCTAAACTAAATTTCCCTATTATACAGTATATATCAACCGACAGATAAAACAAATGGCTGTTCGAAAGTACAGTAGAACCCCGCTAATCCGGACACCGTTAATCCGGATCTCCGGATAATTCGGATCGTTTTGGTCATTTTTTTTTTTTTAAGTTTGAGAATTGATTGGCTAATTTCCATAACATTAACTTGTTTCATCGTCGTATTCTGAATAAAAAAACTTTTTCTGAAATCTTTTCGGAAGAATCAAACAAAGTAAACATTTTTACTGTCTGTAAATATTCCATAAGTTTAACATAACAGTGATTTTCTGTAAGTATGTTTTATTTTATTTTATTTTTTTCTATATCTCCAGATAATCCGGATTGGGTCTGGCCCCAATTAATCCTAATTATCGGGGTTTTACCGTATTAGAATACATATTTGGCTATGGATAGTAATACTTTATTACCCTAAATAGCGAAGATTTTTAAAGATTTCAGGGATTGTTGGAAAGTGTTTCATAATCTATGGTTAACGAAGGATTTTTCTTACTTGTTAACAATTAAAATGCATTTATTTAATGTATAAAAAAGCAAATGGCCTTGTATGTCGTTAGTAGCGCTTCTGCTATATAGACGTAAACGCATGCAACTGCACTTATACCTCTTGGCCTCCACGCGTTTCATAGTTTTGGAAAAGAGGTTAAGTAACTGACCCCTAAAACGCAGTACATAATTAAAAAAATCACTCATAACTCTTTACCTACAAATAAATAGACTTATTTTCAGATAGTCTGTGCATTTAATTCATTTTTTTCAATTTTATAGCTTATACCGCTTGGCTTCTGGGCTCCTCAAATACTGTCCATGCAATCCAGATCCCTAAGTACAAAAAAGAAAAAAAATCCAAAGCAAGTGTGATGAGGTACTAATCCCTGAAACAGTTTGATAAAGGTTGGCTGATGAAGAAACTGCTCGTAAGAAAAAACAAGTAAGAAAAATCATGCGTTAAGCATAGATCATGAAGCACTTTCCAACACTTCATTAAATCTTTAACAAAACTTCGTTAATTAAGGAAATAAGGATATATAGCAAAATATGTATTCCAATACTTTTAAATAGCCCTGTATATGATCTGTCAGCTGATATACATATTACATAATAGGAAAATTTAGTTTAGCAAGAAAAAAGCTTACAATATCTTTTTGAGAAATTTGAACTAATTAATGAGAAACATACTTGAAAACTTTCGTTTAGCCCTGTAGTTTACCTTGTAACTTTATTACACGTAACTAAGAAGCTAAAATTCATTTTAAACTAAAACACTCTTAAAACAACTGAAATCATTTTCTCATACATCATCATTCATAGGCTCAATATACTCAATTGTTTGCTTGACCCTGTATATAATTTAATCTGTATTCTGCAAACAATTCTTAGTAAATTCAATGCAGTTCAGCGTAAAAATGCAGAATTTATTTAAGAATCACTTTTTAGTAACTTATGCTCATATTCAGTAACGTTTGCAAACTCTTTTGGGTAACCCTGTATCTTAACTACAGTATTTCTACACACCATATAATATGCATATATTTTGTGAAACTTATACGCACATATCATAATTAAAAATGCATTTCATCCTTCCGTCAGCTATCATTGGATACATATACACTACTTCGGAAAAAATGAACTATTTGAAATCTTCTGTGTGTCCCTGTAAATACTATGTACTTTGCATTAAGGAAGGCAGTATTCTATAATTTATACTAAGCTTCATTGATATACATCAATTTTATTATACATGAAACAGTTTAATATAGTTAAAATATGTCGCACACAACTCCCCCTTTTACCATTATCTAATGGTATTCTTTGTTTGGCGCTGTAAATGAATAATAGTAACATTTTCACATATTATATTTTATAGAATGCATATTTTAATGCAGCTAGTAAAAGCATATAAATTTCAATATGTTTGGCAGTGTATAACATCTTTAAAATTCCTTTGAAATGATCTTTCCCCATAGGCCGTAATGTAATGGGAAAATTTTGATCCTACATGTAGATAAACTAATCATGGTAGAAACTTCATTTTCAATAGGGTTTGTACTAGGGTAAACGTACATAACGTCCTAAAATTTCATGGCAATCCGCGTGCATTTACGTGAGTTAAGCGCGGACAGACGGACAGACAAACCGAATGCATAATCACTTTTCAAATTTGTTGGAAAGTGCTAAGAGACAATCAGAATAGATATAAAAGAGGAAATTCTATCATTGTAAGTTTATTCAAAAGGAAATTCTGACATCATAACTAAGTAAAATAGGGAAAAAAATAGGAAAAACTAAGGTGGAGAACAAAAATAAAATTGATCCTAATTTGAAAGCAGCAGCGCCACTCTCAGCAATAAAGCAAGGTTCTTGCTTAGAAATAAAAAAAAATACTATGAATAAAAAATAAAGTTTAAAAAACACGCTCATAAGATAAGTAATAGAAATGAATGAATATTATTGCATAAAATATCTGTCGCAATTAAAGAAATTTGTCTAAATTAGGGAAACGTACAGGGATGCAAAAATGGCTGATTTTAACAACTAAAGTTTAATATTATTCTTTGTTTATTATTCTTTATAAAATTTAGTGGTACCAGTGAATACTTTTTGGTGCAGCGCTTGCATCACTGAATGCAACTATTTTCCTGATTTTGATGACGAATATAATGTAGAACTTAGTCAGATTTGCTACATAGTGAAGAAGGAAAAGTTGGCAACTGTGGACACTATTTCTTTAATGGAAACTTTTTTAAGTAAAGCACATTTTTCAATAATATGTTACTGTTTAATTATCTACTTAAGAATACATTAAAATGGGTAGCTACTACTTCAGGCTTGCATGTTTTACATTCGGCACCACTTGTACTATAAAGCACAAGTGAGAGCATTTTACTTAAATTAATTATCTGTATCAGAAGATTGTGTAAATAATGGTGATTAAAAAAAATCGCAACAAACATCAAACTAAATAATATAAATTAAGACAGACTTGAATACATTTTTTTTTCAATAAATTAAATTTATATACAAAAAATTAAAATACTAAAAAGCATTTAAAAATACAAAAGTAAACATTTCGCCAAGCTACAAGCAAAGCCTCCTCAGTACAAATAATAATTCATTGCATAACAAACATTGGAACGAATGAAGGCAGTTACAGTTACTTATTATTTTTTAGAAAAAGATAATATTCATTCGGGAAAGTACGAGCCTCATTCAGAGTTGGCGATCGTAAACAAGTGAACCATTCTTCAAGGGGAATTCTGCCGTGATAATTAATAGAACCTGATTTTAAGATACTGACCTTCGCAAACAGCCGGATGTATTTCGTTCGAACGCAATAATGGTCAATTTTTGAATTTAAATTAGCGCTTTTTAGAGCACTGGTATGTTCCCGCAGGCGATTTTCTAAAGATCTGCCTGTTTCACCAATGTATACATTAGCACAATATCCACCACCGGGTAATTTAGACCTATCGTATTTTTTGTATATAAATTTTATTTTTTTTAAAATATGTATTCAAGTCAGTCTTAATTTATTTCATTCAATCTTTTAAAAAATAACTTTATTCTATAATCCCATGATCTTAGATTCGATACTGAGAAAAAACGCTGTTTTACTGGAGGCAATTCTTTTAAAAGTTTCAATGGAAGAATTTTCAAAATATCTATATTCCCGTGCGATTCCCATGTGTAACAGGAAGAGCATTCAATTTTTAACTTTCGCTATCGAAGAAAGAGATTGCCGTTAGTGACAAATCTCATGAATTTCATTCTTGATTTTAATCTAGAATAGCAGTTTTTCTAAAGAAATAAGATTCAATAACTGGAGGCAGTACGAATATAAAAGTCGAATGAATGCAAATAAATAAATATATTTCAGAAAAAGTAACTTTATATTTTAAAGAATTTATTAGTTTAAAGAAATGTAATTTTAAACACAATTTTCTTTATACTAAATTAAAGAAATTTATTTTTTGCTGCTTTTCTGTAATTCATATGATATCTTTTTTCAAAAATAGAAATTCTATTTAATGTTTCGCAATAGATGCCAAAAATTAGTTTAACAGTACAGCAGATGCCTCATTTTTAAATACTGAAACTGTTTTATTACGAATATATATATATATATATATATATATATATATATATATATATATATATATATATATATATATACATATATATATATTGTTTTCAATCCAACTCGGCTTTTTTTATAATTTTAGGAACTAATTATAAGGAATTTTATAATTAAAATAAATATAAAAATAAATAGTGAATTTTTTGATTGTTCAATTGTGTCAACTTAAAAAAATGCGTTTTGAAGTATTAATGTTAAAAATTATGCATAGAGTATTTCCAAAATATCATAAAACATATTTTGTATTTATTTTCTTATTATGTTTCACATGAATTACAATAGGATCAGTAAAATTTGATTAAATTTCCAAGCTATAAAATTATTGAAAAACAAAAATAAAAATTAATTTCACATTTGAAAAATATAATATAAAAAAGCATAATTCAATAAAATATTATTATTATGAATTAGAAAACTTTATGTACATAATTCAAATTATTGAAAATTTAGCTATTTTTTAATGAATTGCTAAGGAAGATCCTCTAGCGCCAGATCAAGTTTTCTGCGAGAATGATGTTGGAAAGCTATTTTCATTGGGATCCGAGAAATATACACAACCACCCGTCTGAATGCAACTAGTGAAGGATTGCATTCTAGACGTTGTATTTTTATCATTTATCGATTTTGCAGGTAATTTGCTATGTAGCAAATAAACTAGGAGTGGTAAAAAACATATTTCAATGATTACAGAAATTACAGAGAAGACAATTTATGCTTGTTCGAATTAGTAACTTAGCGAATATTAATCAGTTTTTGATTAGAAATGGCCGAAGCATCAACGCTTCCTACACTAGTGTTTACTACTCGATGAAAAAGGGTGTTTCCAGCGCTGAAGCCACAGATTTTGTTAAGTTAAAGCATGACTGTTTAAAAGATAGAAAAATGAGATCTGTATCTCTGTATCTCTATCATTTTGAAAAGCATACTTGGTCATGTCATTGAAATCGGGCGAGGAGTTACACCCCTTGCTCTTCAAGCATATACTGGGTGTCCCAAAAATGACGGATGGATTTTAAAAATCAATAACTTGCAAACGGTGACAGCTATTTAAAAATTTTTTGCATGAGGATTATGTATAATGTGAAGAGTTTTTTTAATTGTAATTTTTTATTTTAGTTCGAATTTCAAACAATAGGTGGCGCTGACGGCGATTGAAGTCCAGTTCGACGCCTCACTCAGCACTGATCACCTGGCCTTCATTCGCCGTCAGCGCCATTTATTGTTTGAAATTCGAATTAAAATAAAAAATTACCGCAAAAAAACTCCTGATATTATACATAACCCTCCCGCAAATTTTTTTAAGTAGCTGTCACCGTTTGCAAGTTATTGAATTTTAAAATCCATCAGTCATTTTTGAGACACCCGGAATCTAGTCAGGGCAGTCCAGTTTGTTATACAAAGTAAGTCATAATTAGTGAAACAATAGACTATCTCCTTACATTTTTCCTCTAGGCATATAATTCCAATTGCAAATTTTCATTTTAAAAAAAAGTAAATTTTTATCAGATATGTTACAATCCCATAAGTGTCTATTAAAAAAAATAATAATAAATAAACTTTTATACTGCCCCTGTAAGGCGAAATTCTCAATTAAGAAATTATTCCTCATCCATTCCTGAATTAAATAAAATAATTCATCTCAATATCTAAATATCTTTAAGATATATTAAAATCCAAAATTCTCTATAATTCGTGATATACACCACTAAACCATGTCTCAAAACGAAGAATTTTTAACTCGGTTTAAAAAAAAAAAATAATGATTATCCTCAAATTGTTCATTATGAAACGTCGATTTAAGAGAGTTCCTCTTATTTGGATATAAAAAAGCAGCGTAGAGATTTAACGTTAAACCTGCTTTTAAAATGTGTAGTAGTCTGAGCTAGAAGTATGCATGGGTTGAATTATCTAGGTGCGGTCTCGAACCGATCCATAGGAAAAAGAGTTCGGTTCGACCTGAAACTAGTTGGATGTGCCAATCCCAAAACTTTCTTCTATCTCATACGTACATTTTAATATTAAAAAAAAATTGTTACTCCTTTTAATGCTTTAATAATTTTAATTCAATACCATACCAACTTTAAATTCCATCTTAAATTTCTGCTTCAATCAATTAAACGGCGTAAAAACGAATTTCCCTCTCTGCACGAGCGATGGACAATAGAATGATAGGCAGATTTTTTTTTCAAATTCAGGGAGGACCTACTTGCCTTACCAAAAAATAATCGTATACAAAACATTTCGTTCAATTCGATGCATAATTCCATGTACTTTTGGTCGGTACAATATTGAAAATTGCACAAAAATCGCGATTGCAGCGCCCCCTTCTGACGGATTTTTTCCAAATTTAGGGAGGAACAACTAGCCATAGTCATACACATACACAATAAATTTGGTTCAATTTTATGCATAACTTCATATACGTTTGGTCGGTACAATATTGAAAATGGCACAAAAATCGCGATTGCAGCGCCCCCTTCTGACGGATTTTTTTCAAATTCAGGGAGGACCAAATAACCATAGTCATACACTTACACAATAAATTTGGTTCAATTGTATGCATAACTTCATATTCTTTTGGTCGGTACAATATTGAAAATGGCACAAAAATCGCGATTGCAGCGCTCCCTTCCGTTGGAATATTTCAAAACTGAAGGAGGACCTGCTTGCCACAGCCAAAAACATTCACAAAAATTTGGTTCAATTCTATCCATAACTTCATACACTTTTTGATGGCAGAATGGCGATATACACACAGATACACACACACACACAGACACACACACAGACACACGAGCAGAGAGATATTTTGTAAGAACATGTTTTTTGGAATCTCTGAACTCTAAAACGTGTAAATCCTTCGAAAACCGGAAGTCGAAAAAAATTTTGATTACAATACTTTCTTCTATTGAAGATAGAAGAAAGTAAAAATGTTAAAATTATAACATGCCTGCCCTGTAAAAAAAAAAAAAAAAAAAAAAAAAAGTTATAGCCCGGCTTAGCCGTGGATTTCTATATAGTTTTTTACTTAGATATTGTTAAAAAATGTTTCATCTGAAAGAGTTCTGACCAAAAATACTTATTGTAGCTTTTTGTTTTTCATATTTGCACTTTTTATTATGAAAACAGTGCCAAAGTGTGTGATATATTTATTTTATCACTGAATCTCTATTTATATGTAAATGTTTCACTTTTACTTCAATATCGTTAATCCATATTCCATGTATTAGAGACTTTGAAAAATTTTTTACAGTAAAATCTTTTAAGACGGAATCACTAATAAAAAAAACAAAATACGTTATAAAAGTATATATGGTAAAGAGAAATTTATATAAAATAGAGAATGATGCTGCCAAGCACACCATGCGACATTTTATAACACTAAATTTTCAGAAACACATTGTGATCTATTTAATACAGTAGTAAAGAATTTTTTATCAACATATAGAAAGGCACTCAACCTACGCATGTTTTTTTGTTGTTGTTGTTGTTGTTAAGGTAAAATGTTAAAAGATTCAATATTATAAGCTGGGGAAGTTGATATCACACCAAATATTAGCCGCAACTTTAATCATCATCGTGTTTTTTTTTATTGCTTATATTTTTACAAGAAGAAAATATTGGTTTCGTGAAAATTTAGGAATTCCCGTTTTTGGCAGATTTACACGTTTTAAGGGTCGGATATACCAAAAAACTTGTTCTTACAAAATATATCTCTGTCTGTATGTAACAGACATAAATACTATGGGCACTCTTGCTGAAGATCTAATGCACGAATTTTAATAAAGAGTTATACTCAGGCAGTCTGTGGCATGAATGGATGCCGTTTGCATTTTGCTTTAAATCGCCCAACAGGTGGCACTGCTATACTGTATTATTCACGAGTTTTTTAATAACTCTACCACAAGAACTGATGCATGGAGTTTAATAAAAAATATATTTAGGCACTTTATGATATAGATTGGTATTGATTATTCTTTCATTTAAATCGTTCAAGAGGTGGAGCTGTTATGCTACATTTTTGACGATTTACGCAACTACATTATTTGCATTATTTCAATAACTAATGCACGGATTTCAAATGTCAGATTTAGTTAATATTTCACATGAATTTACATTTTGATGTAAATTTATCAACAGGACGCGTTGCTATGCTGCAATGTTCACGTTTTCCGTAATAGCTCTGTCTCAAGAACTAATGCACGGACTTTTCTTAAAATTTATATTCAAATAATCCATAATATGAAATAGTTCTGTGTAAGTTTTTGTGTCAATAGTCGAACATGCGAGCTATGTTTAATTTTCTCGATTGCTACAGTAGCTGTATCTCAAGAACTGATGCATTCTTGAAATTTCAAATTCAGGTACAGCTTGATAAATATTATTGCTGTTTATGTTTTGGTATAAATCGCATAAAAATGGGTGTTTTATTGTTGCATTATTCCCGATATCCGCAATAATCGTATTTCAAGAACTAATTAAGGGAATTCCATGCCTTTAGATTCCTTGCGATGAGCATAAGTTGTCATTAAGTTTTGACATTCTCATAGCCACTTTTCTAGTTATTAACATGAAAAAGACAGGTACGATTTTTAGGATTGCCACATCCGACTAGTTTGATTTTTAAAAGGAGGTTTTTAATTGATAGTTACTACTGAGAAATAATATTGTCATGTTACAATTTTTGCCAGCATTGAATGTTTAAATGAATATTTTTGCTAAATTTGCATATATAAAATTTAATGTATCTCATAGGATTCTGAACGCTACATTTAGGTTTTAATTTTCGATTGTAACAAAAGATTAGGTTTTAATCACAAAAAAATGTCCTGAATGCAGCAGTAAAATTTTGTTTCGGTAATCTGCAGATACAATTTTCATGATTTTTTAACTAAATGCACAGTACTTAATTTTTTGTACATTGAAAAAATATATGTCCTCATAAAATACAAAATCCTCTCAAATTTGGACAAAATTATGAAGCATTGTATGATAGGGAAAATCCCCTAATGGATTTGGCTAAACTTCGATTATCTCTGGAAAATAAATATTCCATGCCACTTTTATTCGCTTTTAAACGTACACTTAAAAAAATTGCATAAAGAACTTTATATTATGATAAAAAAAAACCCGTTTTTGAAATTAAAAGACGATAAACAGGACATGTAAAAAACTTCATATAACAAAAGAACATGTGTTTGTTCCTGAAAACATTATGTTCCCCGAAAAAAGCACCATAATGTGCTTGACGAAAAGTTTTAATTATAATAAATTGTAATATTTATTCTTCTTTTTTCAACGACAGCTTTCTGATGACATATTAAAGCAAAGACTGCTGATTTTTTTTTAAATCTCTTTTATTGCTGCAAGATATTATTCCGTTGCTTTAATTTAAATTATTTTTGTGAGGGTTTAATTTCTTCCCTTCTTTTAAAAGTAAAGCGGTGAAAGAAAAACATAAAACGGCTAATAATATTCGCAATTTTCTGCAATAAAATTACATTCTTTCAAATTACAATGCTAAAGTTTTTTTTTTTTTTTAATACAAAATGACCTTTCAGGCGATGGCCGGTCTTAAGATCAATGACTATTAAATAAATCTGAAATTTGTGTGATTTCCCATTTTTAACTCTTTTTTCTCTGTATTGATATTTTTAAATTAGTATATTTTAAAATATATTAATTTGAAAGTATATGCTATTCATTATTTCGCGAGAGACTTAAATGAGCAATCATCTGCCATCATGTTCAAGCAGACAAAGTTTATGAATGCATTAAATTCATAAAGCCACTGCAGAGTGTGAACGGTTACATTACTTTGCAGTCAACAAATCTAGACATTTAGGGTTTACGTGTAGCAAGGCATTGGATTTACTGATCCGTAGACTTTTTCATAAAAAACGAAGCCAGTTGTTCTTTTAATGCATTTCCTCATCTATACTAATAAAATCCGTGCACCTCTGTCTGTCTGCTTGAAGCCGATTACAGTTCGCAACGCGGGCGAGTTGGAAGTCGCGAGAGGTGTCTTTCGATTCGAAAAATTCCGGGAAAGTCATTTCGGGCATTTTCGAGACCGTAGGACCAAATTAAAAAAGTTATGAATTAAAAACCGGTCGGGAATCGGAACGGAAAACGTCTTATTTCTCAAACAGGTCTCAAACGGAGCTCTGAGGCAGAACACTGCACTACCTTGCGGTGAAGAACAGGAACATTTCCCCTTTGGCTAAAAGAAGAAGCTGCCGAAAACCTATTTTTCTCCCGTCAATTTGTCAAAGAATGTATAAGAGAAAAAAAAGTAATTGGTAAAAAATATTAAACATTGTTTAATTAATATAATAAGTACAACTATTTAAGCACAGCAAGATATGTTCACTAAGAGGTAATAGTGTTGCTAATTAATATTTTGAGGATCTCAGATGTAACTGGCTATTCATATATTTACTCTGTATGTGAGTATTAATCGTTGTAGCTCATTTTCATACTTTTCATTTTGGTAGCATACACGAATATTGTGTAACCTAAGATTTACGCGATTAATACTAATTTCTGTTAGTACAAACGGAAAACGAGCTGCCAAAATTATTTGTTAGTTATGTTCTTTGTGATATTAATGAAATTGCTTATTTTTTTTAATAGCAGTCTTTAGCAGTTTTTAATAAACAAACTTTTTTTGCGCGTTTTTTCTTAAACCATCATGCAGACAGTTTTTAAAGTAGAAAAAACTGATTACATATTCAGAATCTGCGTAAAAGTCTGCTTCTGATGATCCAAAAAATACGAGAAAATGTATTATGGACGCGCAGCGCCAACCGTGCAAAACCAAATATTTTTAACGGGACAATGGCGACAATGGCGCGTAGCGCCGGTGGGCCGGCTTCGCACGATGGGCCCGTACCGCCCACTGTGCGAAATCACATATTTTAATGGGATAATGGGCGCATAACAACCATAGCTCTTTAATTTACTTTTTTTGTGCTGAGGATTCGAACACCAAGACTTGCTTATTAAATGAATTTTTTTGTTTATTATATATTGCTTAATATCGCGGTTCGTTTGGAAAAAAAGGCCCAACTAGCGGGCGTAGCTCGCTAGTCAAACATAAAAACTGAAAAACAAGTACCACATTATGAAAAATTCTTAAATTCGTTAGACTTGTACACGAATCTCTATATTATGCAACATGATCGTACATAGCAAATTTAGAATTACCTCAAGAATTGTTGACATTTCATCTTTTGAAGCAAGTAAAACGAGACAGATATCTGAGTCCCATGTCCTGAGTCTTTATGTCCACGTTTTTGTTAGCCTCGCCTATGGTGGCAGATATCGGCCTTGTACTGAAATCGGTGAAAGGAGTCTTTCGAGAGATGGTTGATAAGGCCCCTGACTCTCCCCACGCAGACACTCACGAGGTAATGCTATTCCTATGGGGAGGCATTTTTCTATTAACTTTCTCGCATTTTAACTTTTATTTTATTTTATTTTATTTTTTATTTTATTTTATTTTATTTTATTTTATTTTATTTTATTTTATTTTATTTTATTTTATTTTGTTTTATTTTATTTTATGTTATTTTATTTGATATTTTATTTTATTTTATTTTATTTTATTTTATATTTTATTTTATTTTATTTTATTTTATTTTATTTTTTATTTTATTTTATTTCTTATTTGTTTTATTGGATAGCTTATGTCCTTCTAAAGATCGCTCCTTGATTGCTTTTTTGATTTTGGCTGCAAGTATTTTTTTATATAAAATTACTTTCACTTTCTTAACCGTTTCTGAAAGTGAAAGTAACTTTATAAAAAAAAAAAAAAAAAAAAAACATCTGCGACCAAAATTGAAAAAGTAGTCAAAGAGCGATCTCGCGAGGGACCTCAGCTATCCAGTGCAAAAAGAAGTATTTAAAATATAAAAATGCGAAAGAGTAATAAGAAAAATGCTTCCTTATAGGAATAACATTAGCTCGTAGTTGTCTTCGCGGGCAGGGATAGGGGTCTTAAGTTATTGAAGTGAGAGGGAAGTGGCTTAAAGTGAATGAATTCAATACCTCGTAACAAAGTATTTTCGAAATATAATGTACACTTAGAGTACTTACAAAGTGCCAGAAATCTAGATTCGTGGAATAAATTTCGCAAATAAAAATGACAATATGGCTTTTTAAATAATCGAAAAAAGAATGTAGCGTCTGACAAAATATTATAAATTGGATTTCCAATAAAATTTATGATGGAAAAAAATTCTTAAATTATGATTTTAAATAATATATTTAGTAATATACTCATTCGAATATTAGAAGCAAATTAAATAGAAATAATTAATTAACAATATTAAGAAAAAGGGAAACAGTGCAGGGAAACAATTTAGATGAATATCGTGAAGTAATTTTTTTATATAACAAATTCCCATACATTTATTATATAGTTGTAGAATTACCTGGCTTTGCCCGTGTTAAATAAGGGGAGGGGGGTATCCCTCTAGATAAAATACATGATTAAGAAATAATACGGATATCAAAATAATGAAACTTTGTGCATTCTTGTGAAAAATAAATAAATAAACAAATAAATAATATAATAAATGAATAAAAATATGACGGAACTGTGTCACAACCACAGTAAAATCTTTTAGATTTTAATATAATATTGCACGTTTTTTTGACGGATGTAATAGAATAATATATTATTTTAAAGACAATATGAAAAAAGAAAAACAATCAATGGGTGTAGCACGCAGTGAGAATGCTATAAAATTCAGAATTTCAATGTATTTACATTAGCGTTTTTTATTAAAATACTCTGCAAATGAATAGAATGGAAAGTACTAGAGGCGATCAAATGAAAAGGTACGAAACGCCCTAACTACCAAACCGGTTGAAATTTGAATATGCCGCTTTTGAATAAAGTAGCAAGACATCGAGAGATGCGATTGGAGTAGCCAGCGTAGTTGTTAACATGCGTAGGCGCTTGTGTTCGAAGGAGGAGAGAAGCAGACAGCAAGTGAATTCCGTCCAATTGAGACGGCAGTGCCTGTGAGGCCATCATGGTTTTCCCATTGCAAAATCCGATGATTAGATAGCAGCGAGGTGTCTGATCAAAGTCTGACGCAGTGAGAAATCTGATAACACCTAGCTGCCTTTAATCATTGGAATTTGCAATGGGACAGCCATGATATCCCGACAAGCACTGCCGCGTCTATCGGACGGAAATCACTTGCTGTCTGCTTCTCTCCCCCTTCAGGCACAAGCGTTTACGCATGTTCACAACTACGCTGGATACTCCAATCGCATCACTCGATGTCTCACTACTTTATTCCAAAGCGGCATATTCAAATTTCAACCATTTTCTTTTAATTTCTTTGGTGAAATTTATATTGTGTTTCAGTAGAGCATATCATATTTTTCGTATAGACCAGGAATAAAGTGAAATTTTTTGTATGTATATACCGTGTGTTCCAAAAATAACCGGTGGATTTTAAAATTCAATAACTTGAAAACGGTGACAGCTATTAAAAAAAATGCAGGAGGGTTATGTATGATGTCAGAAGTTTTTTCGCCATGACCTTTTATTTTAGTTCGGATTTCAAACAATAGATGGCGCTGACGGCGATTGGCGTTCAGTCGAAGCTGAAACTGACCTACCTCAGCATTGATAGAAAAGAAGGAGATTAAGGATATGGAGTACGTCTCATTCGATTTGATTTCAATGGAATGCATTTTTGCCATGAAAGTCACAGATTCTTCGATAGTGGAATACAGCGTTCAGAAATGGGTATAAATTTCGCAAACAGTATTTGAGTTTGCAGGAGATTTTACATTTATGAAGTTTTATTTGCCCGGATAAAATTACTTTTTTATGGCAGGATTTAAAGTATTTTTTATGCATCGTATTTTAAAACTACACTGTTAAAAATTTGAAGCCTTTGCTGCATCATCACACCTCCGCTTTTATAGAAAAGGATTACTTCAAAGTATTATGGAGCATTCTCATTGGTCAAAATAGAGATGTTCTATAATAGCAACGATTTTTTGCTACAATCTTGATCTTAAGGCCCGATTCTGAACTCATTCGATATGATTTCAATAGAATGTGTTGTTGTCATGGAAATAACATATTTTTCCATAGAAAAATGCAGTGTTCGGAATTGGGCATAAATATAACACACTGAATTCAAGTTTGAAGGCTATTTTGTATTTATGAGTATTTATGGGAATTTTATCAAACCCATTTAGAAATTTAGTCTAAATTTCCAAAATTTTAGTTTGGAATGAAATAGTTCCAAACTAAGTTATAAAATTCCTAACTTTCCTATTGGAATTTTTATAAAATTAGTTAAAAGATCTAAAATTTCTTAGAATATCACAAAAAAAACCTCCTTACCTAAATTTAAAATACGATGCATAAAATATTCTTTAACTAATGCCATAAAAAGTAATTTAATCCGGGATAAAAAAATAAAAAAAAAACTCATAAATGCAAAATCTCTTGCAAACTCGAATACTGCTTGCGAAATTTATTCCCACTTCTGAACGCTGTATTCCACTATTGAAGAGTCTGTTATTTCAATGGCAACAATTCATTCCATTGAAATGTTATGGAAAGAGTTCATAATCGGATCCTAAGAGCAAGATTGTAGCAAAATATCTTCACCCACACTGTTGAACTTTGAAACTTTAGCTGCATCGTCACTCCATTACTATTATAAAATATCTCTATTTTGACCAATGAGAATGCTCCATAATACAGTGAAGTAATCATTTTCTATAAAAGCGGAGGTGTGATGATGCAGCAAATGTTTCAGATTTTTAACAGTGTACTTTTAAAATACGATCCATAAAATATTCTTTAATCATGCCATAAAAAAACAATTTTATCCGGGCAAAAAAAAAAAAAAAAAAAACTTTATAAATGTAAAATTTTCTGCAAACTCAAATACTGTTTGCGAAATTTATACCCATTTCTGAACGCTGTATTCCACTATCGACGAATCTGTGACTTCCAGGGTAAAAATGCATTCTATTGAAATAAAATCGTCTGAGACGTACTCCATATCCTTAATCTCCTTCCTTTCTATCAATGCTGAGGGAGCTCAGTTTCGGCTTCGGCTGAACGCCGATCGCCGTCAGCGCCATCTATTGTTTGAAATCCGAACTAAAAAAAAATCACGGTGAAAAAACTTCTGACATCATACATATTGATTGAACCCTCCTGCAAAATTTTTTAATAGCTGTCACCGTTTTCAATTTATTGAATTTTAAAATCCACCGGTTATTTTGGAACACACGGTATATTTATACAAAAAGTTTAACTTTATTCCTGGTCTATACGAAAAATATGATATGCTCTACCGAACCACAATATAAATTTCAATAAAGAAATTAAAAGAAATAAATTATACGAATATCGATCCAATACCGGGATTTGAATTAGCTAGTGAGCGTACCGCTTCATTTAAAACTGATCGAAATGAATAAATGGAATACGTCGGAATAACTATTTGAAAACGCAAAAAAAGATAAAATAACATTAAGCAGACACAAAACTTTGACACCAATTCACTGTTCTATCTTGCTTAAATCTGAATCAGAATATCACAATGTAAAAACATATTTCCAACATGCAATTATTATGCATCCATTATTAGAGAATTCATTGAAATCCTGTACAAAAAGAATCACGTATTTAACGACACCCTATCGTACAATGTTTCGTGTTTATGGTTTTAATGTCCTGAAAATAAATCCGGACAATTTTAGCAAAATGACGTAAAATATATGATACAGTAATTAAATATTTCTTTTTTTCCAATTTTTCATCTTAAACACTACTAATTCTATCTTCAAGCCACGCAATTAAACGTGAAAAGCGACCAATGAACACGGAGGGGAATTATAATGTAAATGGATTGCAATTAATAATAATGCATATCTTCTATCCCTTAGTTAAATCCAAAAAACGACTTCTACTTTCAAGTGTAATAAATATTGGCTCGTTCATTTTCAAAATAAAATCCTTTCAGCCGAGCCAGCGGCTTGGTTGGTAGCGTCAGCTCCTCCCACACCGCTGGACCCTGGTTCGAGTCCAGCTAGCGGCATGGGTGTCTTGTGTTGTCCCTGTGATAATGGATGTACCGGATATTCTGTAATAAAGTGTTCTATGTGGTTTCTTGTGATCATTGGAGGTTATGCCGGCGAATAGCTGTAGCGTCTACCTCAAAGCATGTAAAATGTAAAATGTAAAATCCTTTCATCGTATAAATAAACAAAAAATAGTTATAAAAATATTATCTGAGGATGAGCTGATTAAGGCTTGAATGCACTAAGATATTTTAAATAAAACAAAATATTAACATGTCTATTTAATTTTTTTAACTGCATTTTAAGTAAAACTGAACATATTAAAGTTTATATTATCATTTTTTGTTTCGTATTCCTCCATTTTTTGTAAATTATTGTATTATAAAAATTTGCAATAAATCATATAATGTATGCTAAAATATAATTCAAAGTACATTAAAAATAACAATAAACTGAATTTCAAGGTCCATTGTCCTATTAAACTAAAAAAAAGCTTCCTTAGAAAATCTGAATATGCTATTGAAATAAAAGAAATATAAACAATTGAAACTGAAAATGTGTTTGAATTATTAAAAATTTCAAATGCATATTTTTGTTAAATTAAAACATTAAATTAAAATCATATTTAAAACACGAAACAAAAAACGTTCTTTTAAAGTGTAAAAATTAATAGCGACTGCTATTTTATTAACTTATTAATGGAATAATTACTCTTTTGTACATAAATTAAAAATAAAGACTTCGTTTAAATCCATTTTTTTCATCCAGTTAAATGATTGTCTAGGATTATAATTGAAATTGCTTTTAGAAACTATATAATATTGCTTTGATTTGAAATAACTTAACAAATTCTATTTCTCTTAAAACTGTTGCGAAAAACATTCATTTAAAGTATCAATTAAAAAAATGAGTTTTTATTCTACATTATAAAATATTCTTAGACTTTGTACATTAATTGCCATACAGTATGCCATATATTCACTTTAAAAAAAAGCTTATACACGGTAAATAGTCCTTAAATAAAACATAAAAAATAAAATTTCTTTTTTTAAAAATCTGTAAAAATACCGTTCTTTATATCTGCAAAAATAAGCTTTCAAATAAAAATATTAAAAATACATTTCCAATTTTTTCTCAAAAAAAAAAAAAAAAAAAAAAAAAAAAAAAAAACCTTGATTTTTTTTTGGACAAATTTTACGTAACGATGGAAGAAGACATGATGCATCATAAAGGGATAATATATGTTACAATTTATGTTTTTTTGCCAATATTGCCCAACATGTTAAATATTTTCAAATTTTGTTCTTCCAAAAACTCATATATGTATAGATCAAAATAGTATAAAAAATAAAGGTGAATATTCTATTGCTAATTGTATTTCTTTAAATGACAAATTAAAGCATCTCCCAGGGTGTATTTAGCGTGTGAATTTATCATAGTCTTTTCATTTAATCAACATCATCTTTTTATCTTGTGAGAACTTATACTAATTAAAGCTTGTATAATCTTCCGGTAAAGTTCATAAAAAGATATATTATGTTAAATAAGATAAGAACAATATAAGTGAGTTCCGCATTCTGATACACACACTAGGCAAGCAGAAACAGCATAACCTTAGAACAATACGAAATAAAGGTCGTGAGTCATCTTTTGTGTAAACTTGGGGGGATGTGTAAGGTGGTTCAGAAATAAAATAAATGAACTTTAAATTTATTTTTCATTTATCGTAGTGTCATTTGATAGTGTAAAACATGACTGAATTTCTTAATTATAACTATAATATTGTAATAATTTTTAATTTTACAGTAGTTTTTTAACTAACCTATATTTAATATTTATGTATAATACGTTATGCCATTTGTAATATATATGTAGTATAGATTTACAGATCTTATCCACGTTTTTCCCTTCTTTTTTTAATATTAATAATTTTAAACAAATATAATTATAATTTTATTCTCTTAGATGCAATCCCTAGAAATAATTAAAAAAAAAGATTAACGGAACCTTTTTTTTTTTTTTTTTTTTCAAATTATATTTAATTAAATCTGCAAAAGATAAATATTTGAAAGATAATAATGCAAAACAAATGGGCTGCACCAAAGGTGTATGAAATTCCATTTCGAAATATGAAGCAATGCTTAAAAATGTAATGTTACAAAGATGATCCAGGTCTTCAGGTTATTCGTATTAATAGTTGTTATTATTATTATTTTTTTTTTTTTGTAATGATGTTTGCTATAATGCAACTGTTGCTTACAGAAGCTGAGCGTGTGACAATAGGCTTACGTCAGTAGTTGCTTCAACCAACAAATGACGTGGGCCACGGCAGAACTATTAACAATGGACATCATTTGTTTCCATCAAAGATGGATAAACAGGAAACGGGAATTCTCGTTTGGACGATATCAGCCCAATTCCTAAGGTCAGATAATCTAAAAGTTTTGGATTGGGGAAACAAACAGCAGTGATTTTTACTGATGAAAGAAGAGAAAAAAATGTAGTAAAAGGCTGGCAAAATATAGTAAATGGCAAAATAAATAAATAAAAATAAAATAAAATTAAATTAAAATGAAATGAAAAAAAAAATCAAAACAAAAATCAAACAACATAAAAAAGCGATGTAAATGTATTTTTCCTCAAAAACATTAATTACTTTAAGTACTAGGGGAGAATAAAAATAATGATGTTGATTTTTGTGTCATTTGTAAATGATAAGTTTACACAAAAATATGTCTGAAGTTTGACTGGACGCAGTGCATCAAATGCAAGAAATATTTGCCCATAATTGTAATCATTTGCATTGAATGATATGTTGTGGAGGCTTGAATTCTAACCTGTAATTTATTAGTATTAGCAAAGTGTATACATACACACACACACACACACACACACACACACACACACACACACATATATATATATATATATGTAATGATTGAACGAGATCGATGTTCCATAACAATGTACAAGTTCCAGTGGCACACCATCTATGAGGCAGAACAGATTACTACTACCAAGAATCAACAGTGGGACGAGCTGAGCAGTCGCTCCGGCAATTTGATCAGCAGTGGATGAGTTTATTGGGCTATTTCCCCATAAGAAAGTTCAATCAAGCAGTCTTTAAATTAATTTTATTAGAACTCATAAATAAGTTAAGTTCTTTCACGCCATCACCTTGGCACTCTCATCGAATAACTTCCACTTCACCAACTCCGTGATTAAGCTACATTCCACAATATTAGAATTTTGGGGAGAAAGAAGAAACAGCATCCTAATAATTTTTGAAAGTCAATCGCATTCTCGGGAAACATGACATGGCTTCCGAGTAGTTTTTAAAGAAAAAATGTATTCTAATTCAGCGGAGAAATAAAACGCGCGTCTGGATAGTTTAAAGAAAAGGTGCATTCTATTCTCCTGAAAAGCCAAATGAAAAAATCATTTTCACGACAAAACTAGCGCCCTCCTACTCCGCGTCAATCATTTTAAAAATCCAATCAGGATGGACTCGAGCCTCTAACGGACAAAATGATCAATTCTAATTGGCCGTAATAGGCGGTCTATTGGCAAGAACTATATTTTTTCCTCGGAACACTAAGCCCTTTAGCAACGCGTAGTAACACTTGTCACGCGATGTTAAAAAATAAAAAATAAAATTAAAATCGCAGGAATATGCCAGAAAGTAAAAAGCTTACGAAATACTTCCCGCCTTTTTGAGAAGCAAGAAATAATTTATTAATAACTAAAGTAAGAAAAAGAATTTTAGCTGTTACAAGTTACGAAACTAAGATTGAAATATGTTCCAGAAATTTAGAATTGAAGCTAAGAGAGAATTAAAAAAAATGGCGCAATTTTTTTTTTTTTTATTTTATTACAAATCCCCCTTCCCAGAAAGACGGGTGAAAAAGTAGGTCTGAGACCTGCAATTTCACAGAAAGGGAGATGATGCAGACTTAGCTCACGAAGTTGTTGATATAAGTAATAATAATTAGATACTGAATAAAAAAAAATTTTAATTAATTTCTCTTTTTTATATAAATATAGAATTCAAATTTAAAAACACCAAGGTGATGCGTGGAATAACTTCAAATTTAAATACAATAAAATAGGCTTCAATACAAATACAAGATATAATCTTGTTTAAAGTACACATCAAAAAGTAATTTGAAAATATAAGCAATTACCCATAGTAATAACATAAAAATGAAACATAAAAATGAAAAACAATAACGTTAAATTCTTTTTTAACAATGTCAAATCTAGAAATCAATTTTTAAAAGTTTGTTTCAAAAATCCTCTTAAAGTCATATTTGGAATGGCATAGTTCATTACCTCATTTCAAGGATGTCTAATTCATTTAACTGTCCAAATTCATCAGCTAACATTATAATATTAGTTCAGTTTTTGTGTGAGTAAGTCCTTGAACATTCATAACAGTTCCATTTTGGAATCTTTGTGAAAATACTTTTATAATTGTATTTTTAATTAATAACACATTTTATAATATAGTAATAATAAAATTTAACAATGTAAATAATAAACAATATAATTAAGAAACATAATAAGGAAAAATATCAATAATAATAAATATCATAAGTGTAAGTAAATCTCATAATGGGTATAAGTAAATCTCTTAATAAGTAATAATAAATATCACAAAAGACATTCTTTAAATACTTAATCTCGTTTATCTCATCTCATATTTTTGGGATGAAATATAGAGAGAAGTGGAATAAAATAAAAAATGCAATCAACTATGAAATTATTTACTTAATCTGGTAATCCGAGTACAGGATTAAGTAGGAATATGTACAAAAAAAAAATTAAAATATAATATGATAAATTAAAATAAAATAAAGATAAATAAAAATTTTGTTCATGTTTGAGAATGCACGTGACCTTTAAACTACTAATATTCTTAAAAAGAAATATTAATAAATGATAAAAATAAAAAACAAGATCTATTCATGTCAAATAATTACACAATAAATATTCTCTCGGTGTGATAAAACATTGCAAGATGCAAGTAGGAAAGAGAAAAAGAAACAAAATTATATTATAATTGACATGTACTTGGACTGGAATGCAGAAGCAAAGAAAGAGAGAAAGAAAAAAAATATATTAAAATAAAGTGATAAAAATTTTGTTACTTGGCAAATAATTAATTTAATAATTGATAGATTAAATTTAATATTACAAATAGGTTCAGTTGAAAGAAAAAAAAAATATTCTAAGTAGAGTAATTCAGTACAGAATAAGAAATTTCCACTTTGTTCGTCTACGCCGGCATAAATAAACAAATATAAAAATTTCCAGACAAGTGACACTCTCGCTGCAGTCAAGAGATATCATTGCCATTCTGTGAGAATTACAGGATATTATCTGAATTAAAATATGAAATGAAATTTACTGTTTAAGAGAAAAAATTATAAAATGATAAACTAGAGATATAGTTTAAGCTACAGTTTTTACCTGAGTTTGTTGTTGTTGATTAGGGGGTTGTTGCTCATGACTTAATTTAAATTTATCAGGGGAATAATAAGGCCTTAATTTAGATACATGTACTATTTCTGAACTTTTGAACTGGTTTTGCCTATCAATTTCAAAATTTACTTCGGATAATTTGTTAAGAATTTTATAAGGGCCACTAAATACTTGTGACAACTTTCTAGTATTAGGGTACTGAAATTCTTCATAGATAACTAGATCTCCTATTTTAAATTTTGGTTCGATATAATCTTTATCATAATATCTTTTATTTTTTAAATGAAATTCATCAGTTCTTGTTTTAGCAATTTTAAGTGCTTCATGAACAGGGGGATAATAATTTTGTTGTAAGGGGGAGTCATAGGGTAATTGGCCAAAAAGCAAGTACGCAGGTGGAAATTTGGTAATAGAATGGGGTGTATTATTATATTCATTAATTACCTCAGTTAAAAGCTTAGTCCAGGGAATTTTAGAGGTAGTGGAGTTTACTTTACATTTTAATCTAGTTACTATTGTCTGATTTACTCTTTCACATTTCCCATTCGTTTGTGGATGATGGGCAGTGGTCAAACGTTGTTTAATATTATGATTTCGCAGGAATTTTTTGAATCTTGAAGAAGTAAAAGCAGCATTCCTGTCACTAAGTATTTTTTGAGGGGACTGTACACTTGAAATCTTACTAAAACAGAATAATTGTTGAGGGATTTTGATATTGAAAATTTGTTTCAGACAATTTGTATAAGTTTCTGTAGTGACACTTTTGGAAGGAAATGCCCAAACATATCTTGTGGCATGGTCTATTATAATATGGAGATATTTTCTGTAGAATTATAATAATTGAACCCTCCTACAGTATCAACAGACAGACAGTCAAAAGGTTGATCTGTAGTGGGCATAGCTTGTAATAAGCCAAATTTTTTCTGTCTAGGTTTTTTATTTTTCTGGCAAATATCACAGTATTTAACAAAGTTAGTAATGTCTTGGGTCATATCTGGCCAATAATAGTTAGGAGAATTTAATTTTGCATTTTTTGAACACCAGGGTGACCAAACTGTTCATGAGCAACATTAAGCAATTTTTTTCTTAGGGACATGGGAACTACCACTTTACGAAAACCTTTTCTTTTAACTATAATCAGTCCATTGTCATTAATATAATTTGATCCACACACATTTTCTTTTTCTTGCATCTCAATAATCTCTTTAACGTCAAGAAGAAAAGTAAGGGGCTTACAAAAATGAGAAATAGGGTTTCGGGACAACATATCGGCTTCGACATTTGTAGATCCCTTTAAGTACTCTATTTTGTAATCGAACATACTTAACTTCAATGACCACCTAAATAATCGACCTCTTAAATGTTTGACATTTTTTAACCAAACAAGAGATGCATGATCAGTATGGATGGTAAATTGTACACCGTGAAAGTAATGATAAAATTTATCTAAAGTATCAATGATAGCAAGACACTCTAGTTCGGTAATGAAATAATTTTTCTCATAACTTCTCATCCTCTAGAAAAATAAGCAATTGGATGTAAAAAGTTATTATGGTCGGGTTGTTTAAGAACTGCACCTACCGCTACCTGAGAAGCGTCAACAAACATGTGTAGGGGTAATTTTGGGTCATAAATCTTTAAAATTGGTTTAGCAATGAGGGCATCTTTTAATTTTTGAAAAGAGTTTTGACATTCAGTATTCCATTCCCAAATAGTATCTTTCTTAAGTAATTTATTTAGGGGGTGTCTAATTTCAGCATATTTGTCAATAAATTTATGATACACATTTATAGAACCAAGAAATCTTTGTAATTCTTTAGTGTTAGTAGGAGGTTTTAATTTTTTAATCGTTTCTATATTAGTATTAGCTGGAGTTAAAGTTCCATTTTGGATTTCATACCCTAGAAAATTGATTTGCTTTTGAGCAAAAGTACATTTAGATAATTTTAATTTAATATTTTCTATTCGGCATAAATCAAAAATTTGGATGAGATGCTGTATATGTTCATCTATTGATTTAGAAAAAATAATTATATCATCAAAATAATAACAAGCAAAGTCTATTTTATATTTTGTAACAATTCTTCTAATTGTCCTGTTGAAAATTGGGGGGCCTACCTTTACACCAAAGGGGAGAACATTCCATTCCCAGAGCCCACAATTAGTAGTAAAGGCTAACTTTTCGGAATCGGCTGGGTAAATAGGTATGTGCCAATAGCCTGAGGCTAAATCTAGTGTAGAGAAATATTGGGCACCACTTAATTTGTCTAAAATTTCATCTATTCGGGGTAAAGGTTCAGCGTCATTTTTCATGATAGAATTTAATTTTCGGTAGTCAACACACATTCGGGTTTTTTTACCTTCATCTCGTTTATTTACTAACGTAACTGGAGAAGAGTATGGGCTATAACTTTCTTTAATTAACCCAGCAGCTAATAATGATTGGATTTGCTGAGATATTTCTTTTTCATCAGCAGTGGATGTACGATAAGGCCTCAAAGATATTGGTAGGTCAGATTTAAAATAAATACGCTGAGGTTCAATATTAATTCTCCCTACATCATATTTATTTTTTGCAAAAATATCTAAATAATCCCTTAAAAGTTCCCTTACATTTTTATTTTGAATAGCATTCAGATCCCCCAATAGATTATAATCATCATTATTAGTTCGCGACAAGGATTGAGGAGTTATGGTATTTCCATAATCGGGTTGCACAGTAGTATCATTTTTTATAATATCAAAATGAAGCAATTCTAAGTTATCACTGGATATGTTGACATATGGGTTTAACGAAATATTGTCTTGTAACACCTGGCTTTTTGCACAATCAATTTTCAATTTAAATTTGGCACAATCAGGTAAACCTAAAATAGCATAGTCCAAATCAAGTTGACTTACTAAAAAATTAACATATCTCTTTATATTACCAAATTTAATACATAATCGACAAGATTTATTAATTGTAAGAGTTCCTTGTGCCTGTCTGATAGTAATAGGGGTAACATTATGTAAATTACCATTTAAATATCGAACAAATTTGAGGGGTAAAATTGAGACAGTTGATCCACTATCCACCACACAATACACTTCGTTATTGCCCACATATCCAGGGATAAATAATTGTCAGACATTATTAGTAGGGGGTGGTTGAATATGAGCAGGAGTTTGAGCTTGACAGGAATTTGTGTTAAATATACAACTCCTCTCCCAATGATATGCATTTTCTATGCCTCTGTTTAAACATACTCTGCACGGACGACTAGGGTAATTGTTTTGATAATGAGTTGCAGGCATTCTAGGAGTGAAAAACCTAGGATTAAAATTTTGGGATGAATTGTTTGGAGTAGGTCGAATCCAATGTCTGGGCTGAGGATTGGGATTGTGCATTGGTCTAGTTTGTTGAAAATTTCTATTGCCGTTATTAGAGGTATGATTTGGAATCGCTGCTAATTGTTTAGCAATGCGAAACCATTCACGAGTATTGGAAGGAGGGTTAACCATCAAACAATTCTGATACTCCGGCTGAAGGCCATCAATTAATCCCTGTATAATTAAATTTTCCTCAAGCTGAAGTTGCCTTCCAATCTCAACTTTCTTTCTAAAATAAGAATCCAAATCACTTAGATCATTTAACTTTAAGGAAGTAAATTCAGAAAATTTTGGAACTCTAACTTGAATGAATTTTTCACTTAAAATCTCGACAATTTCTTCATAAGTAGCACAATCCAAACAATCATTTATATAAGTTTTTAGCGCTTCCCCCTTTAAATATTTTGAAATATTTTGGTGTTTCCACTCATTATCTTTCTTTTCTACCGAACATTCTCGATCAAAATGTTTAAACCATTTAAATATATCCATGCCCGACCCAAATTCAAAAGGGACAATATCAAGTTTATTTTCTGACATTTTTTCTTCTTTTACTAATCCTGACCTTAGTAACATGAAAGAAGGATAATTCATATGGAAAATATTTAAATGCTATACTTCAATTATTAAAATTCAATTACTATACTTCAAATACCTCAATAAATAATAATAAAAATAAATAAATAATAAATAAATAAGTAATAAAATAATAAATATCGGGTTTCCATACATGGGAAATAACAAATAATTTTAAAAACAAAAATACTTTTCTTTACGTATGGAAAATAAATTTTGCAACAGAGTATTTTTTTAACAACAAATTAATCCATCTTTCGATTTAAAAAAAAAAAAATAACACCTTTAAAACTAAATAAAATTTCTATGAGCAGAAAATTTTAATTAATTATAAATTAAGAACAAATTTATTTTTTAATATCTGTAATAAAAGAGAGAAAAAAAAATCAAGAATTTAAACAAAGAAATTATCATTAAATTTCTTAATCAATAAAACAATAAAATAATAAATAATAACTTACAGACATGTTCGATGTGGCCTTGTTCAAATACCTAATTTTTTATTAAACTAAACAAAAATAAAGAACTTCGTAGATACGACTCACAGGTGTAAATTTCAATTATCTTGTATTACAGATGGAATCTACCGTAGTTTCGCAACCATACAGCAGGTGTTCATTTATTATGAAATGAAAATTTATCAAAATATTTATGCACTTTTACCTAGAAAATACAGTAAATAAATAAATAAAAGAAAATGATGTTGAATTGATTTCATGCAGGTGATCTTTTGTAATTTTTATTTTGCATATCTCACAGTTTGGTTGCATATCTCACAGTTGAAAAGTTTCTCACTAGAATGCGGAGGTATATTTCACAATTAAAATATTTGTAGATGTAGATACCACACATAATTACAAACAAAACTTTATAAGACGATCTTTTTTCACAGATTGATTCATGTCGGTTCAAGATGAGTAATAAACAAAGGCCGAAGTTCCAGCAATTAGTTTCAAGCTCGGCGAAAATGGCACGTGCACACACAGCGTTGAAGAATTCTCTAGAGACGTATGCAGGTTCATTTAAGAAATCCTGCCGGCTAATATGTAATGATTCGACGAGATCGATGTTCCATAACAATGTACAAGTTCCAGTGGCACACCATCTATGAGGCAGAACAGATTACTACTACCAAGAATCAACAGTGGGACGAGCTGAGCAGTCGCTCCGGCAATTTGATCAGCAGTGGATGAGTTTATTGGGCTATTTCCCCATAAGAAAGTTCACTCAAGCAGTCTTTAAATTAATTTTATTAGAACTCATAAATAAGTTAAGTTCTTTCACGCCATCACCTTGGCACTCTCATCGAATAACTTCCACTTCACCAACTCCGTGATTAAGCTACATTCCACAATATTAGAATTTTGGGGAGAAAGAAGAAACAGCATCCTAATAATTTTTGAAAGTCAATCGCATTCTCGGGAAACATGACATGGCTTCCGAGTAGTTTTTTAAGAAAAAATGCATTCTAATTCAGCGGAGAAATAAAACGCGCGTCTTGATAGTTTAAAGAAAAGGTGCATTCTATTCTCCTGAAAAGCCAAATGAAAAAATCATTTTCACGACAAAACTAGCGCCCTCCTACTCCGCGTCAATCATTTTAAAAATCCAATCAGGATGGACTCGAGCCTCTAACGGACAAAATGATCAATTCTAATTGGCCGTAATAGGCGGTCTATTGGCAAGAACTATATTTTTTCCTCGGAACACTAAGCCCTTTAGCAACGCGTAGTAACACTTGTCACGCGATGTTAAAAAATAAAAAATAAAATTAAAATCGCAGGAATATGCCAGAAAGTAAAAAGCTTACGAAATACTTCCCGCCTTTTTGAGAAGCAAGAAATAATTTATTAATAACTAAAGTAAGAAAAAGAATTTTAGCTGTTACAAGTTACGAAACTAAGATTGAAATATGTTCCACAAATTTAGAATTGAAGCTAAGAGAGAATAAAAAAAAATGGCGCAATTTTTTTTTTTTATTACATATATATATATATATATATATCAGTAATTAATAAATGTAATCAGAGCGCAGTCGTTATCACTGGTAATTCTAACAGGATAATGTTCTTGGTGAAAAGTTCCTTCTGTGTAAAAGATAATAGGTGAAAAGCCAAATCTCAAAAAATAGTATAAACATATTTTTATGAAAAAAAATTTTAATTCTGGGCAACAATGAACGATTTCCATAGAGAACAAAAATATTCAAAGAATTAAAAAAACTCACTAGAAAAATGAAAACTGTTCATACACTAATTCCAGTAATGATACTTTGGACATAACTTGCTTGGAAAAAAAGCTGATTTTTCAGACTTTGAAGAAGCTGAAGATGAAATTGAAATATGAGATGTTAAAGAAAGCAAAGAAGATGAATATGAAAGCGAAGATGAAATTCAAACAAAGAGTCAGAAACGCAGAGAGTGATACAGAATCTGTTCAGATTCTCAATCGGATAACCGAACAGAAACCGAAAAAAGACAAAAGTAAGACATTGCTTTCAATGGTATTGAACGGGAATGATTAGGGAATGGTTGTTTTGGCAGACTGTCATCGCATACTATATTCAAGAATAGTTCCGAACGAACTCGCTATATTATGCGAAACGAAACATTATGTTTGTAATTTTATCGGCGCATTTAGACTTATAATTGATAATTAAATGATGAATCGCATAAAAACTTGCATTGTGCTCAAGGCCGGAAATGGTTTACAGAAGGACGATTGAAAAACTACTATTGAAGAATTATATGCGTTTGGCTATTTTGTATGCTCGATGAGCCTATGAAGTGAAAAATTTTAAATTATCTTAATTGTAGTTTAAAAAAGGCGAATGGGGAGGGGAACTTTATTCTTTCACAAAGCTATCAGGGCTCCCAAATGGTCCGCGAACTGAACATCAGAATTTTTTTAGAGAAATTTTCTTTTAAGATTTTTCTTGCAAATTGTCAAGCAACCACGTTTGGAAGTTGATTCTAGCTCAAACGTATTATGAAATTTTCTGTTAAAAAATACTGATGTTCAGTTCGCGGACCATTTGGGAGCCCTGAGCTATGAAACAGATTTTCAGGAATTATGAGATTCATTTGTTTCGACAAAAAAAGTGAGATGAGTGTTCGCTTATGGACTAGCAAATTTTGATTAATTTCTAAAATTTGGAAGTCCTTTATTGATAACAACCAAGCTTGTTACAAACCAGATCAAAATATAAACGTAGGTGAACGACTGTTTCCCAAAGTGCCAAGATGCAGATTTCTAAAATATATGCCGAACAAACCGGACAAATTCGGAATTATGTTGTAGTTAGCTGAAGGCGTGCGAAGTGTGTATGTTATAAATGGGTTTCGCTATTTAAGCAAAGATGAACTCAGACCATCAGACTATCTTTTTATTAACTTGAAAATTACTTGTAAAAAATATGCATAATTGTGGGAAAAATATAAGAACGGATATACTTTTTTACGAGTATACAACTTGCAAAGAAGTTTCTTGCTAAAAAAAATAAATAAAAACAAGTTTTGTTGGAACTATGTGAGAAGATAAAATAGAAATGACAAAAACAGCTAAAGTTAGAAAAGATAACATGGCTCATTTCTCCATAAAAATCTACAAATAAAATGATATTGTTCTAGCAATTTACAAATGTAAACCTCGTAAAAAAGTACTACTTTTAACATAAAACATAAAAATATAAAAATTGCTTCTAATCAAATCCAAATTCCTATAACTGTGTCGTTTTACAATAAAACTAAGTTTGGAACAGATGTAATTGACCAAATGGCCTGCAAATGTAGTATAAAAGCGCTGGGTCGCGTATGGTCTTCGCAGGTATTTTATAATAATTTGGACTTGGCAGCGATCAGTGCGTGGATTTTATATAAAGATACTTATGATGAAAGTATAGCTAGAATTTTTTTTCAAATAGCCGAAGTTAGTTCAATATGTAAATATATGTGCACATATACTGCAGCACATATACTCCAATGAATATATGCGATAGAGAAAAGAAGCTTCCTCCCAAAAACAAGAACGGAAAGCTCTGGATTGTACTCCAGAAAATTGAAAAAAAAAAGTCTTTATAAATGCAAATCATGCCAAATTCAATTGTGCAACAAAATTAGAGAGATTTGCACATGCAATGTATGTAACAAATGTGTTTGTGGCATGTGTTCATGTAATATAACATATACGTCTAAGGTATATGACTCATAACTATTTCATGCATATCAAATGTACTATAATAGAAATGCAAATAGAAAATGTTTTTAATTAATAATTAATGAATTATTTTATAAAATGTTGAATTTGTCAAATTGTATTCTTTTACTTACACTAACTAAGAAGTTACAATGAAAGCCATGATAAATATTTCGTCAATTTGTCGGATGCGGCAAAAATATGTATATATTACACATCGATAGTTCAAGAGTTAAATTTGTTTGAGATGCTTAAACGCTGATTTGGATGGGTGGTTGTGACTATGACGGCCAATTATCAAAAAGATGAATATAAGACCTAAAAGGGATAAAAGAAATGGAATGTCTTCCGCGGGAGGGGTCTTTCTAAGGGAACCTAAACTGATTTATTTTAGGAAATCCATAGTTCGTAGAAAAACGCAACACTGATTTTAAATGAAATACTCTTATTTTTAACCCGCGAGTAGTCGCAAATTTTTTCACAACGTCATTAGTCGCGCTCGGTCTTTTCGCCGCTGGCCCCACACATACCAAAAATGTAAAATAAGAAATATTTTTCACCTAATATACGAAAATAACTTTTCAATGAAGACATAACTTTGCAGTTTTCTCAAATTATGCATTTTATTCATGAGATCTGGAGTAATTGGAAAATGTAAAAATGAACTGACATTAGTGATTGCTCCATAGACTTTTTCGCCAATTTCAGCTTTGTTTCTAAAAATGTACCTGAAAGAAAATCAGAGGTGCCCTGTTACTTCACTAATGTGCTTGATAAACCTTCAAAGTCAGCTACATGGTAGATCTCCGTTGTATTTGTATTGTAATACAAGTTAGGAGAAGATAAGTTATACGGGCGGCGAAAAGACCGACACGCGACTACTGACGGGTTAGGAAAGATGCCTAGAAATGGAAGAGAAAACAGTCACTGCGCATAAAGCCGGTCTCCTTGTTCACTTTAGTTATTAACTCATATCTTTCATTGACTTATTTTATCAGAATCTCATACCTAACTACAGGATTGCTCAACACTGGAAAACTGATCTTTAATATGCTAGCCCTGAAATTGCTGAAATTGAATTTAGTTAGTTATTTTTGAATATCTCTGGTTTTGGATGCTATCCGGATAATTCCTAGTATTTCTCATCAAATTGTAGTTTTCATGTCATCGCAATTATTTGCGTAAGTAGTCTGCACAATGTCTTTTGGCAATAATGTTGGTTTTTTTTTAAATATTTTTTCATCTATTTTATAAGACGTCACTTTGCGTTTTTCTTGTTCTTAAGTAAGTGGAGATTGTTGTTTGCTTTAAGAACAATACAGGTCCATCGACTTGGATGTTATTGAAAGTCAGTTTATGTTGTGAGGTTTTTACTATGTTTTTTGATATTTTAGTTAAATTTAGTATGTGATATTTAGATTTTTTTACCTTTTAAAGACCTTTTTCAAATAAGTAAAAGGTATTTTGATTCAAACTTTCAGTCTAAAATAGTAAATAATATTCTACCCAATGTTTAAAAATATATCGATTTTTAATAAAATTTTAAGAAATTTTAAAAGATTTTAATCGATTTTTCTTGTTTAGTGGCATGTTTTTATTAAAAAATTATAAATATGTTTATTTATAAAAAATATATAATATATATTTTATAGCAATATAGCATTGGCATTTATAAAAACAAATCAATCAAAATCGTTTAGCTCACGTTGGAAATTTTCGATTTCTGCAATATTTAATATTTTGTGATTTTTAATGTAATTTTAAGATATTATCGCCATCAATCGTGATTTTTTCATATTTGTGAATCAACTACCATCGCTGTGTTAACACTTGTTGAATTAGGTTTTGCCTTATATTCAATAAATTTATTTTAAAGTAGTACAGCAATTTTTGAATTTTTCTTAAATTTTATTCGATTTTTGCGATTTTAATAGTTTTTGTTTTGTTTTTCGGTAGAAATATGTACTTTGAATGTTAAACGTGCCAATTCATATTCAGGAATAACTGAGTCCAAAATTTGATTAAAATAGAGTATTATTTCTACATGCTAATTCATTGCGGAAGTCATAAGAATGCAGCATGGAAGGACAATCTGCTGAGCTATTGTCACCACAATGCAAAAAAAAAAAAAAAAAAAAAAAAAAAAAAAAAAAAAAAAAAAACGTCAATTCATCTAAAAAAAATAACTGAATTTGAAGTGCGATGGAAATATGCGCATTAGTTTCTTAGATAAAGCTATTGCGGAACCGTGAAAAACGCTGCAGGGAGCGCCATCTGTAGAGCGATTTACAAAAAAAACTAATCAGTATCAACCTATATCAGGGACGAAATAAATATAAAATTTTATGAAATTCTGCTAATTAGTTTTTGAGACACAGAGTCCTCAACTCTCTTTAATCAAAGACTCAAAAACACACAACTTGTAAAGAAAAAAATGGTATATCTGATCCCTAAATCGTGTATATTTTTTGAAATCCCTAATTCAACGATTTTGCCAAATCTAATATTTTTTCATAAGAATAGAAGAAAAGAAAAAAACTGTTGGAACATTCATATGAAAAAGGTTTCAGCGCGCATGTGACTTTACTCCTCTGAAACTTTTCACCGTGTTCTCCACCATGTCTTTTGTTTTCATTGTCTTGTGAAGGTTTTTGAATCAAATTTAAATAAGATTTAAGAAAAATAATCAGTTGTAATGAAATTCTCTGAAAAGAATAAAAATATGTTAATATTTTAGGAAATGTGTTTATTTATATGAATTTAAGTGTATCAAAGCATGCATGAAGAATAAAAATGTGACTATTTTTTAGAATTTAATGCTCAACTAGTAACAGCAATATATATATATATATATAAAAACGCTGGAACATACAGAAAATGAAAAAAAAAAGTAAATCAAAGATATTTTTAGCTGAATTTTTAAGAGTAATCTTTCCATTTTTACACCTGATTATAATTCGTGTTAACAAAAAATCATCATTAATTAACAGCATGTCAGTGGGTAACTTTTTCAATATTTCGATTTAAGTTATGAAGTGGACACTTATGCAATTTGTAAATGAACATTAAAAAAATATGTTCGTGGATATAAGTGCTTTTAATTCACAAAAGTACACATCCATTCCACAAAACCTATATAGCCATGAGCGCTAGAAAAAGAGCATTTCGAGAATTTCATTTTGTAAAAAAAAAAGTATTATGCATTTAATTTTGTAGATGGTACCCTAATTGTCTTAGTGATCAGAATTTTCCAGAACAATGTGAATCCAAACATGTTTCTTAAACTCATACTTAAGCACATAAATAATCGTCAAGATCTACAATGATAAGTTACATATTCCTTTGAATATTCTACAAAATACGTAAAATTGAGTTGACGATGTCTTTTGGCATATAGTACATTCTACGAAAGTACTATATGTACGAAAAATATTCGTATATCTACAGAATTGAACGCACACATAATACAAGAATATAAGATTTTGGAAGTATTCTGTTGTGCTTGAAATGTTTGAAGATGATAAATAAATAAAAACACATGTATACTATTAATTTTTGAAATTCCTCTGTAAAGTATGCATCATTTAAATATATATTTTGTAAATTAGATGCATAAACGAAACCAGAATTACCATAATATTTGAAAGTATATTCAATATTCAATTTACAGTCTGAGAAAACATAAAATATTCTCATTATAAAATCTTTTCTAATTTGGAAATGCACAAATATCACTTCGCACGTTATATGACAGATCATTGTAGATTAATGGACTGCATGATTAAATCATGTGTAACTAACCATTCATAGTGTGATAGGAGATCATTTGACAGCTTAAGATATAATCTCAACAATCCATGCTTTAATGCGTTATCAGACGTTTCAGAGAGTTTAATAATGTGTAAAGATATCCAATATAATCTCTTTTTTGATCCATTGAATTTAACAGAGGACAAATTTTTAAGGATTTTCTGGTATTACATCTATAATATTATTCAAAAATAGATTGTTAATTTTATTATAAGAAATTAAATTTCTGCAAGCTGTTTTCTGTTTCAAGTATAAAAGGCACTTAAAACTGCATTCATTTGCATTAATTTAGTTCATGTTTTGAATTTAACGATCGCACTGATTTTGCAAAAACTTTTATGCTTAAATACATAATATCTAAATGGGCTTGTAGGTATATGTATGTTTCAAATTAAGTCTGAATTTTAACACAAGTATTATAGATTTTAATTTATTGCAAATCGCTGTATCTTACAGCAGATATGGATTTAAAATTAATAAACTTCATATGAAATATAAATTTTCAATTAATTTTAACAGGAAAGTTATATTTATTGCTTGTCACAATTTTGAACACTAATTTTATGTGACCTCTAACAAAGGAATATAAAACATTTAAATATTGCTTGTTTATATAGTAAATAATTGACACGTTCGCTGCCGCTTACGTAAAGATGTGATGATAGAAAATGCCGCACTGTAGAAGTGGGTTTTCCCAGAAGCCAATTTACTTTTTATAAAAAAAATTAGTGAAAGATTTTCCCGTGCCATCGCGTGACTGTCTATTGGACATAATCCCACATACCGCGCTGGCGCGTAAATGGCCGCTTAACGTTGGCGCAATACCATGCGCTTTAATATATTTTTAGAAATATTAAATTTGTGTATGTATCGTCAACTTGCTAATAAAAATTTTTAAAATGAATTTTCCAGAATGAAATAAACGATAATATATACACATTAATCACAAAACTCTCCTTAAAAATAGACAAATGGTAGCCATATTATAAATAATAAACTGCAAGCAATAATTAGATATTTATAAGATATTAATAAGAATTTAAGACATACTTGTCAGCGAAGATAACTGGATCCTACATGGTCAATTACCCTGGTACCATGTCTCAGTAACCCCATTCTTTAAAATTTTATGGCATAACTGGAACATCCACCTTAGATTTGAAACATGAAATAATTACCGGGTGTCCCAAAAATGACTGATGGATTTTAAAATTCAATAACTTTCAAACGGTGACAGCTATTTAAAAAAAAATTTGCAGGAGGGTTATGTATAATGTCAGGAGTTTTTTTACCGTAATTTTTTATTTTAAATCGCATCTCAAACAATAGTTGGCGCTGACGGCGATTGAAGGCCAGGTGGACACTTCACTCAGCACTGATCAATATAGTCACATTGTTGCACTAATTGCAGACAATGTAGGTGCAACTCGATTTTAATTTGCAGTCATTTTTCAGTAAATATTCAAATAGTCTATACTTTTGCATCAATGTTATTATTTTTTTTTTGTCCTTTCACATTATGTAAAAGGTAAAATTTAAAATGTATTGTTTGTGAAGAAAGGATAAGTCACAAGTAATGTATGACAGATGAATTACAAAAATTCGGTACATACTTCTTAATATAGAAGCGTAATCAATCATTACCTAAACTTTTGCTGAGCACTGTATACACGCATATAAAGTTATATGAAAAACTGTAGTTATAAAGATGTATATTTATTGAGATTAAACTTAATTAAACTAACTTCGAATGAAGAGTAGAAAAATATTTTACTTAATAAAATATTTAATATAGAAGAAGTATCAGTCAAAATTTCATTGAGATAACAGCCAGGTTTAAATCGCGACCCCCTCCAATAAAGAAATTTTTCGAAGGATATAGCCATTTTTATATATTCATGAGGAAAATCGGAGCTAAAAATAACCAATAGTAAACTTTTCTTAAAAAAAAGAAAAGAAAAAAACTTTTTTCTAATAATTCTATAATTAATATATGTAGAATGACGTGAGCACACTAAAACCTTCCCTGAAATAATATTATGTAACAATGCAAGTCCATCAAAATCCATGTCGTTGTACTTGAATGATATGCAACCGGACGTAATTTCTGTTTGTATTATAAATATATAAATAGATACACGACTTTATTTGAAACGAAATGTGTTTACATAAATCTTAAAAATGATGAAAATTTTCAAATGTTTTTGAAATCGTATATATATCTGTATTTATTTTATTTATTTACTTTCTTTTTCATTTTATTTCAGTTTTGGATGCTTCCGAATCACGAACCATGAAATATGCTTTCCTTTTCTTTATACAATACATCAATATGGATGCAGAAAATAGATTCTCAACGAAAACGTAAGTGACAGCGAATTTCTATTTCGGGGAAAAATTTTGATGCTTACAATTTTAATGATTAAGTGTCATAGAAACTTTTACTGTAAGCGCAAAAGTTGTTTACCTTTCATTATTTTACTGACAGTGCATTGAATAGCTCAATTTCACTAATTCATTTATTTTCGAGACAAAAACGAATCAATAAAAAAATGTCATTAAAAAATTTGTTTTGTCGCCAAACAGGGTTATATTGCCCCCCCCCTCCCCCAAAAAATCATTTTTCTTAGAATAAAACTATCATTTTTCATCTTCATATTACTCATTTTCATTTTTTAATGTCATTAACACATTAAAAATGTTTTTATTTTTCTTATTATTGATTTTAAATATAATTAGTATTTTAATTTCGTTCGGGGGATATTGCCGTTTAAATTTTTCCATGAGGATAATCTGAGTGCCAAAAAATAACTAATTGTTAATTAAAAAAAATACTTCTAATAAAATCAAAATTTACCGTAATAATTGTTCACCTACATTTTGATATTTAAAATTTTAAAGTTTAAGTGCCATAGAAACTTTTACTTTGGACTCAAATGTTGTTTGTTTTTCCTTATTTTATTGTCTGAACAGTGAATAACTCCATTTCATTGATTTCTTTATCTCCGAGAAATAAATATCTATACATATAATAAAACAGTAGGACCCGGTGTGTCTGTACATTGAAGATAATTGACAAAAATGGAGTCAGGGCGATAAAAGAAAACCAATGAAACACAAAAAAAAAAATTTTTGAATTTTTTGTCTGTCTGTCTGTCTGTCTGTCTGTTTGTTCGAGGTTATCTTCGTAACTACTGAATGGATTTTTATGCGGTTTTCACTAATGAAGAATGCACACTCCCGGGCTGTGTATAGGCTTTGTTTCATCAAAATCGGACAACAGACAAAAAAGTAACAAAAAGAAACAAAAGAAACTATTAGGTGCGCTGCTCACGTTTTTTAGTACATAACGTTTTTTAGTACATATAAAATCCAATAGATGTCACTGTGCGATTTTAAAACGCGCTATCGTTATGTTTTCGCCAGTCTACTTAAGTATGAGAAAGTTTCAAGCTGGCTGTCGTTCCATGTGGTTTAGTCGGTAGAACGTCAGTGCGCCATACTGATGGCCCGGGTTCGATTCCCAGCATGGAATTTTTTTTCACTATGTTGGCATTAACGCCTATAAGCAATTAAAAGAATTTGAAATATTGTATTCAAGGCGAATTTTCTCTCTGGGAAAATTTCCTTGCATTAATATGTCAGTGTAATTTTTTTTTCGATTTAATTTTTTTTTTCGAAACTTTGTTTTTCTTAAAAAATTACAGTAAATATTTGATATTTCCCAACGTTTTTTGAATGATCGACTTGCTTTTTTTTTTTTTTTAATGTATGTCTGAACCTTATCTAACTACTTCTTCAAGATTTCTTTAGATAAACCGACCAGCGTAGCGGGTGAAGGCCGCTAGTTTTTCTAAATCTAATTATTATATTAATAAATTTAAAAACACCATTTTAAATAACACAACACAAATAATGCTATTCTGCAGTAAATCTATACATATAATAAAACAGTAGGACCCGGTGTGTCTGTACATTGAAGATAATTGACAAAAATGGAGTCAGGGCGATAAAAGAAAACCAATGAAACACAAAAAAATTTTTTTTGAATTTTTTGTCTGTCTGTCTGTCTGTCTGTCTGTTTGTTCGAGGTTATCTTCGTAACTACTGAATGGATTTTTATGCGGTTTTCACTAATGAAGAATGCACACTCCCGGGCAGTGTATAGGCTTTGTTTCATCAAAATCGGACAACAGACAAAAAAGTAACAAAAAGAAACAAAAGAAACTATTAGGTGCGCTGCTCACGTTTTTTAGTACATAACGTTTTTTAGTACATATAAAATCCAATAGATGTCACTGTGCGATTTTAAAACGCGCTATCGTTATGTTTTCGCCAGTCTACTTAAGTATGAGAAAGTTTCAAGCTGGCTGTCGTTCCATGTGGTTTAGTCGGTAGAACGTCAGTGCGCCATACTGATGGCCCGGGTTCGATTCCCAGCATGGAATTTTTTTTCACTATGTTGGCATTAACGCCTATAAGCAATTAAAAGAATTTGAAATATTGTATTCAAGGCGAATTTTCTCTCTGGGAAAATTTCCTTGCATTAATATGTCAGTGTAATTTTTTTTTCGATTTAATTTTTTTTTTCGAAACTTTGTTTTTCTTAAAAAATTACAGTAAATATTTGATATTTCCCAACGTTTTTTGAATGATCGACTTGCTTTTTTTTTTTTTTTAATGTATGTCTGAACCTTATCTAACTACTTCTTCAAGATTTCTTTAGATAAACCGACCAGCGTAGCGGGCGAAGGCCGCTAGTACATATAATAAAACAGTAGGACCCGGTGTGTCTGTACATTGAAGATAATTGACAAAAATGGAGTCAGGGCGATAAAAGAAAACCAATGAAACACAAAAAAATTTTTTTTGAATTTTTTGTCTGTCTGTCTGTCTGTCTGTTTGTTCGAGGTTATCTTCGTAACTACTGAATGGATTTTTATGCGGTTTTCACTAATGAAGAATGCACACTCCCGGGCAGTGTATAGGCTTTGTTTCATCAAAATCGGACAACAGACAAAAAAGTAACAAAAAGAAACAAAAGAAACTATTAGGTGCGCTGCTCACGTTTTTTAGTACATAACGTTTTTTAGTACATATAAAATCCAATAGATGTCACTGTGCGATTTTAAAACGCGCTATCGTTATGTTTTCGCCAGTCTACTTAAGTATGAGAAAGTTTCAAGCTGGCTGTCGTTCCATGTGGTTTAGTCGGTAGAACGTCAGTGCGCCATACTGATGGCCCGGGTTTGATTCCCAGCATGGAATTTTTTTTCACTATGTTGGCATTAACGCCTATAAGCAATTAAAAGAATTTGAAATATTGTATTCAAGGCGAATTTTCTCTCTGGGAAAATTTCCTTGCATTAATATGTCAGTGTAATTTTTTTTTCGATTTAATTTTTTTTTTCGAAACTTTGTTTTTCTTAAAAAATTACAGTAAATATTTGATATTTCCCAACGTTTTTTGAATGATCGACTTGCTTTTTTTTTTTTTAATGTATGTCTGAACCTTATCTAACTACTTCTTCAAGATTTCTTTAGATAAACCGACCAGCGTAGCGGGCGAAGGCCGCTAGTATTGTAATAAACGGAAGATTTACATTAACATATCTCCTTAGATTTCAGAAAATTTGATGCATTAGTTTTTTACAGTTTTTCCATTTTGATATTTTACCAGTTATTATTTTTTTTATTATCATTGTCATGAACTTGTTTATTGGTAGCTTAAATTAAAGTTCCATTTCTGCAATAACTCGACTGTTGGAAGAAAAAGATGACAAATTATCTCCAATAGAGGGAATATGGTGTTGGGAATGCATGCAAAATCATCAGATACCAGCAGAAGCGTGTGTAATAGTTGGAGAGCATGTTTAAATGCACAGTTCGCATCAAACGATGGATGCCTTCAAACAATGTTAACACGCGGTGAGCAATTTTTAACAGCAGAATGTGATTGAGGAATCTATCGTGGAATTCAAAATTTGTATGGCACAGAGTGTATGTAATGCACATGCTGCAGATATTTTTGTTGTTGAAGGAGATCACATACACTTGACCAAATTATGACCTGTCATCACACTGCTTCTTACACTACATAAATCCCTACACCTTTTGAATATTGATCTGCGTGACATACACTCTGCGACATACTGATTTTACTTCGCTAGCACTTATATTTCTCTAGCACTTCTCCAGATTTCAATAACACTTACATTTCTCGCTGTAAAAAAAAAGAAAAAAACAATACACGACAGCACGTTGAACCCCATTTGGATGCATCCATGTTGCCAACGGTGTCTTTTAACCTGCTCTCACGCAGTCAAACACATATCTGGTTGGATTCGATGATGTGGAATGCATCCCTTGCACTTTGCACTTTTCATAGGATCATGCACAGTAGGGCGGAGCGTAAAAAACGTTTTTTCAAAATTCTTTTCTCCCTAGCGCGGAAAAGTTGAGTAGTGGTATCATTAACATACACACAAAATTTTATAACAATCAATAAATATCTTCCGGCTCCACTTTTGGTTCGAAATATGCAATTTTAGCCGAAAATGTTGTAATTTTTCACATTTCAGTAATATTTTTCATTGTCAATTTTTACTTAGCCCTAGTGCGGAAAAACTGAAAGAGTACATAAGGAACATAAGTCAAAAATATTAGAGTAATTAAAAATTATCTTCGGGTTCCACTTTGGGTTCTAAATGTGGGAAATTTCTCGAAAATGTTACAAATTTTCACATTTTAGTCATTTTTTTATTTTTCGATTTTCTATTCCATCTGGCATGGAAATGTTCGAAAAATATGCCAGAAACATAAGTAAAAAACTTTAGAATAATAAATAAATATCTTCTGGATTCCCTTTCGGGGTCTAAAAATGTCAAAGTAGCCAAAAAGTATGTAAATTTTCACATCTCAGGGATTTTTTTTCTCATCAATTTTCTGTTCTGGCTGGAGCGGAAAGTATAGAAAATCATGTGAGAAACATGGCAGAAGAGGTTATCAGTGACACTTGCCTTGTGTAATTGCAACCAGATTCTTCTATAAGTGTCAAGTATTCTTCAATCACTCATTGTTAATGGAGCGTTCCCTCAATATTCCTCTGAATTAAAGTTTGATTTTTTTTCGACGGTCAAAATAAAATCTTTTCAAAGTATAGGTGGATATTAAACTCTAATCTTGGAATTGGCATTTCATGCGATATTTATATTTCTCTCTTCTTGTGTAATGCCTGTCTATAACATTGGACATGTCATCATGTGTCAGAAATCCTAAGTCTTCAAGAAGTGCGCCTGTTACTGATATTGCAACTCGGTCGGACATTCCCATTGCTCAAGTTCTGACTAGGGCAACACGACAGGTTGTTCGTGAAATGCTTATAGTATTTAGATTGCAATGACACTAAAGGTTTATCACTAAGATCGTGACACAGTTGTTCATCAACAAGAGTAAAAGATTTAAAGAAATCTAAGTCTTTGATGAAGCAGTAATAATTGTTTTTTTCCCTTTTAATACTGTTTTCTGAAACTTTCTTATTCTTTTTCAAGCCTGCTCGTTCATTTACTAAGTTTCCGGGTTTTGGGCCGTGTTTCTGAGTGTATCAATTGTGTCTATGAACAATTTCCTTTAAATTATTTGATTCTGAAGAAACTGTCTTCCAATTCTTGGAATTTTTATATCACATGGGCATTTACATCCTTCTGGAGATGTACACTTGTAAGAAAAATGTTCAAACAGATGTTTTTTCCCTTGCAATAGGAAAATTTACAATTTTGACTTCTTTTGTTCTTGAGCATCAAACTTTTTTTTACACTTGTATTTATCATTATATGAACCAATCATTTGGAATAGTCTTTGCCTAGAAAGCGTTGGAACTGAGGCAGCCTGCAAAATTGCTTCAACCATTTCAGCCCAAAATCCGCTATCACCCGAAAGGTGGGTCCGATTTTTAATTATATTTCGATTCATTTCTCACCAACAAAAAAGTACATTATAGCTTCATAAGTTGGTAGAACGCCAGTTTTTAATTCTGTTGGATTCCCCAAAATGGGATGAGACAAATCCCGTGTACTGCGCCTTAACTGTGATATTTCTGTGTAATATTTTCCGTGCACACTATTAGTTCAACACAATATTAAAAATTAAAATTTTGTAAACACTTTCAGATGTATTATTTTTCAATAAAATATAGAGACTAAAATTGAATATCCTCATTACGAACCTATCACGAACAGAGCATTAAATCAAAGGTAACACTACATTAAACGAACAGAAAGCTGAACTTATTAGAGGAATGTCCCTCGAATCGCTTTTAATTCGATTTTTCTATGATTTTTGTGTACATTAATGCCATGTATTTGCCATTTTAAGTAATAAAAGTCAAACCAGAAGGTATTTATTAATTACTTAAAATGTTTGCACTTATATTTCTCATATGATTTTCCGAATTTTCCGCGCCAGCGAGAAGAGAAAATTGATAAGATAAAAATCCCTGAGATGAGGAAAATTTACATAATTTTTGGCGACTTTGACATTTTCAGATGCTAAAAGGGAAACTAGATAATATTTATTGATAATTCTAAAGTTTTTCCCCTATGTTTCTATTATTTTTTTTTTTACTTTTCCGTGCCAGTGGGTGTGGAAAATCTAAAACCAAAAAGAGTCACTAATATGTGAAAAATTGCATCATTTTCGATAAATTTTCCATATTTAAACTCCAAAGTGAACCGGAAGATATTATTTATTAAACTTTAATATTTTGGACTTATGTTTCTTATGTACTCTACCAACTTTTCCGCTCTAGGGCGAAGAAAAAATCAGGAATTAAAAATATTGATGAAATTTGAAAATTTACAACATTTTCGACTAAAATTGCATATTTTGACCCAAAAGTGGAACCGGAAGACATTTATTGATTGTTGTGAAATTTTGTGAGTATGTTAATGATACCACTACACAACTTTTCTACGCTAGGGAGAAAAGAATTTCGAAAAAAAGTTTTTTACGCTCCGCCCTAATGCACAGTCATCTTTATCTTCAAATGTCGGTGTTATTACAGCAAGATCACTTTCATTTGGGAGACACTTATTGTATATCAGTTTAAACAATTGAAAGAACATATATAAATTTAAAAGAAGCCCAAATTTCAGATAAGAATATAGCACTTGTGCTACAAATGTGTTATAATTCACAAAACTGCGTTTTGCAGGATATACGAAAAATTGTTTCAGGCGGAGGTAGGCACTGGATTTTGAATGCAGTATTTGCTACTTTAGAAAATTATTAGAGGAATGAAAACTTCGTAGAATTGCATGCAAAATTCAATTATGCAAATTTTTCAGCAGTCACACTTTTGTACCAAGGGTGCGATATGATGAACATATGTATGGCATATGATGAACATATTGAAAAATTTTGCAAAATAAGCCAATTAAAGAATTAAAATTTTTTAAAATCCTTTTATTGACACAGCATTAAAATACATGCAATGAAAATTCAAAATGTGTTTATTTTATTTGCGGGTTCTCACACCACGAAACTCACAATAGTATATATATATATATATATATATATATATATATATATATATATATATATGTATGTGTAATAATAAAAAAATTTCGTCATTTTCTCGTTTCGATTTCTTCTAAATTCTTATAAAAACATACTTTCATTACTATTTTCCGAAATCTACTATTATTTAATTATCAACTAAAGTTTCTTTTCTTTTTTTTTAATGCAGCATAATCTATTATTTATTTTACATAACTTTTGGCGCCCTCTAACTTTTTTATGTTTAGTTTTCGACCATGCATTCTTTGATACAAAATGTTTGTTTGGGTGTGTACTATCACCTCTTAAAATTTCCTCCATCTTTTTTGAATCATCCTGTATATATATATACATAAATCAAGTCAGTGACTTTGAAGATTGTTTTTTTAAAAGAAAAACATGCATTTATTCGTGTTAATTTACGTTGATATAAACTAAAGTCAAAATATTGTTAAATAACAAGTTATAAACCGTATATTAGATATAGTAAAACAATTTTTATTTACGGCAGGAGGCTTACTTTTTGACATACTAGATTTTTTTTATTATTAAGTTAAGTAGCTAAAAAAATTACTCATACATTCTTTATATAGGTTCTCCATAGTTAGATATTTTAAATCTCTTTTTGAGGGTATAATTCCCAATAGTAATCCATTTGTTAAATTAAATTATTCGGATAACAATCATGATCAAAAACCATTTGCAATTATTTCAAAATTTTATATTATGAATTTCTAATAAACATTTTAGTAGGTCTAATATCTTAAAGAAAAAAAAAACTTACTCTGGTTAATTTTATGTTTACATCTACTAAAATCCAAAGAAAACGTTGTTTTAAAAAGTATTCGCTCCTGAACCTTCTTGTGGAAAATGTACAAGGATATAACGCAATAATATTAGAGTAAAGATAACAATAATATTATTTTCAGAGAATGTTCAAAAATGCTTTAGCTCAGAAAAAAATCGGCAATTATGATTTTTTTCCTTTTATTTAAAAATTTTTAGAAAAAATAACTTTTTTACAAAAAATGCAATAAAAAAAATCCATGTAAATATACAAATCTGTACATAAAGTATTTGCAATGAAATCATAAAAATACACCGTATATTACTGTTGTATTCCTTTGAGAGAACCGGTAGTGAGATATTTTTTTCTTGTTTTATCCATGTATATGTTTAAGAGTTATTATGCTTTGCATTATACTGAAAAGTCATTGATACATGTTTAGTAGTTTCAGTATAGTCAGGATTTCAAAATATTTACTACTGATTTAACACCCGTTTTAAGAATCGAACCAATTTTAGTGAACATTTAATACTTAGACGCATATACTTTAAGAAATTGGAATCCCAACAGTCTTCAACAACTTTTTTTGCAAAGATTTTTGCTCACAAATTTGGCTTTTGATATGTAGTACGGGATAAAATGTAGTTTTCGTTTTTGCACAGAGCATCATCATAATATATCGGCGTATTAAATTGTATATCAGTTTTCAGATTTCGGTAAATTTTAGAAAAAAATCATGTTTAGATATATTTCCTTTGTTCTTTGAATATTGGTTCATTTTGAAAAGATTACAGCTACTTTCAAACAAATGGTTACATATATAATAGCTCAGTTAATATATTATTTTTTTTTTCAATCGTTGCTATTCTAAACTCCGACCAATCAAATGTGTATATTTATCTGTTTATTAAAACTACTTCTGTTTAGTGCTGTTATTTATATTAATATTAATCTAAATTAGGAAATTATAAAAAAATTCATTAGAGTATATATTTTTTCTAAAGCATTAAAGGAGCTTTTATATAAAACAATTAACATAAGGCAAAGAAAATTACCAAAGTTAAAACTAGCAATTGACATTTTCTTATGTAGTTGGAAAAATTTTCCGGATTTTGATTTCCCTAGCCATCTGACAATCTGCCTATCAATGTTTTTTTTTTTTTTTTTTTTTTTTTTACTCGCGTAAAAACATTTAAATCATCTATTGAAAGTTATTTTGTAGGATTGATATGTGCATCACAAATAATAAATAAATATTTAAATAAAAAACTATTACAATAAGATTTATGCAAATCATTTGCAGTGTATTTTGTACTAGTAATACTTTTTAGTACACTAACAGTGCCCTACAAATGAAAATAATGAAACAGAAGGGCAGAAAAAAATTTAAAGCAGTTGTTGAACATTGAAGGCACTTTTGGAACGGATAAAATCAAGAGTGACTACTAAACAGGTTTTTTTTTTTTACACTCTTATTTTGTTACTGAGTAGCGCACTCATCAAATTATCCTTCCCTTGATGTTCTCAAGATATTTATTATTGTTTTTTAAGTTGTTTATATGTTTTTTTTTTCTTTTTTGTCTCTTTAACATTTACCATAACTTATACTTGCACTTTTACGCTTGCTACGCAAAGTTATATTTGATGGATATATCTCCTTCCTTCTAAAAATTTGTATTTACTAGAATATAAACTATTTCTTCAGATTCTTCGTATTTTATTTTATTTTTCACCTTTTATTTATTTTTTGTGTTCTACTACTCCTGGTCTAGTCCCTACTTGCCAGGTAAGAGTATTTTGTGTAAGGAGAAAAGGGAGCTTCAAACTCATTTTTTTAATTTGTTTTTAGAGGAAACCGGGGCAAGTTTTCCAACTTTTTACAATTTTTTTTTTTTTTTGTATTTTTTCTTAATTATCTATATTTAGATCTACATGATAACATTATATTACCTAGCCTTTCTCTACAAACTGGAGTATTAAGGGGGAAAAAGGCTTGAATATATTTTTAATAGAAATTGTTAAGTCTAGACATGTCACGTTTGGAAATAAGATCCGTAAGCATTGCAATTTTTCCAGTCCACAAGGAATGTGAAGTAGTCAAGGATGGCGTGAGAGGTGGTACCGGGAGGCATCTGTAATATTGCTAGGCGTCATCTGGCATATGCATTGTAAATTATGAAATTGTTAACTACATACGTACGCAGAAAGTTTTGCCATACGAAAGCAAGGCTGCTCCAGGCGACTATTTTTTATTTCTAACTAGCACCACTTTCTGAAATTAGAAATCCTTAACACGTGCTTACAACATTCTCATGAAAAATATCTATCAAAATTTATATTAGAAAAATACTGGTGCAAACTGAATATAAAAATAGTCGCATGTTGCAAGTTGGAAAGTTATTTGTGTTGTACATTAATTAGAAAATTTCATCTCCGTCAATTAAAAAAAAAAAAAAATCCTTGTTTGAATTTTTATAGAAGAATTAGCTTCTAATTTCTGCATGCATTATCTGGACAGCATTGCATTGATCAACTTACTTCTTTTTCAGCTACAAAGCATGATTTTAAAACCGTTAATTGTTTATTCTATTCAATCATAGCCGTATTTCGATAAAAGGCGAATTTAAAGAATATTGTCCAAAATTAATTGCTGTTCCAGAAACCATTGCAGCAGTATGCGAATCTATAAAGCTAGATCTCATGTGGCATAATGTAAAAAAGATTCTGTTTTGGCCATTAGTATGACATGCATAAAAACGATTTTACATGGATATTTAACTGTGAAGGAGATTTGTGCTATTTGGATTCCGCATATAATGACTATCACACTGACACAACTCTCACGTCGATTCGTACAAAAGATTGATAAAAAAAATGCATTTGTGGTGAAAGTTTTTTTTTTTTTTTGGTTAAAAGCAGTTTGTAGTAGTTGCATATTTGAAAATTCTACATCAATATGTATGAGCCCTTAAGAAAACAGCAATCAATTGCACGTATCTTTAAAATTGAATAAAACAAAAGTTATTTGTAAAAGCAAAACTTCGAATAGTCGCCTGATTTCCTGGAATCAATAAGAAAGTGGCTACAATGTCTCTAGCGAATTTGAGAATTGTCGATGCCGAATAGCAGAAAATCATTTGTTTTTCAGAAGTCTTTGAACAAAAAAGGAAAACAACCAGCGACACAGAATCCTTCTTAATCATGACAAAGGGAAATTTCGCAATGCATCACAAACAACTCTATATTTGACCTGTCAGAACTACGAACTGATGTGTTATGCAACGCATAATTTTGCTATGAGTTTCAATATTTTATTATTATTATTATTCCTCCCTGTGAAGAATAAATTCTATGATCAAAGAATGAAAAAAGGGTTGATGCGTCCAAAATGCAAATTTTAAAGATGCTTCAGTCGAAATGAAAAAAAAATGATTCATCTACATTATTATGAATTTTGATCCGCCCAGAAATTATTTTGAAAACCAATAAAATAATTTTCAATAATAAATATTTGTTTTTAATTATTATTCCAGATATATAAATATCAGTCCTCCTATACTACTATTTGGGAATTGTTTTAACATCCAGAACCTTTACACGTATTAATTGCTTACATTTTTTAAATTGTAAAAAAACAAATCCCTCTGAAATTTATAGGCTTTTTATAGCATGTCATAATCTGATTTTTTGTGAGACTATAGTTTTAAGTATTAAATTAAATTACCATATGCAAGTTAAATCCTACTCACTCACCAATATATACGGTTATATACCCTACATATTATGCGAATTTCATCGTTTCAGAAACGACCGTTGAAGATATATGAACAGTTTTATTATTATAAAAAGGGTTTAGGATATACGTTATTTGTTTTAAATATCGATTTTGTTTAATTTATATATTGATTCTTTACATTTGCAGATTAGCCGCTTCACTTTAAATAATAATAATAATAACAATAAACTTATTTTTTTAATAAATCCAACCAAAGATCACTGATATTTACATTATGTTTTTAATGAAAAAACGTAGTTTTAGAAAGATAAAAGCTTGCAAGTGTTTGATCATTAAAAAACGCTATTATAAAAGGATATTACCTTGTTTTTTATTTACTTTATAAAATATTGACAATAAATTCTATCTGTTATATTAAATATCAAGATTTATTTAGACATATTTTTAACGTATAATAATAATAATAATAATAATAATAATAATAATAATAATAATAATAATAATAATAATAATAGTAATAATAATAATGAAACTGTTAAAAAAAGAAATTTTTTTATTCTGTAATTTAATTATTTTTTATTAAAAACTCTGATACCTTTTTATAGCATTTTTTTCTGATAAAAAGTTTACAATTAGTTTTTTAAAAGTTGTCATCAGAAAATATATCCTGTGGAAAATAAGGATCTAAAATTAAATGCGATAAAAGAAAAGGGAATTTTCTCAGGCTATGATGTTAAGTTCATACACAGATAGCATTTTCCTTTATTATATTGTAAACAACTTTCTACAATTATTTTCAAAAAGAAACGTGAATGTATAATATAATGTCTGATTCGATTTTTAATTAATGTACCGGATCCACTCAGCGTTTCCACGGGCTTACGGGCATAACATAGCATTTTTTTCTTACAATATTTCTTTAACTTACAATTATTGTTTTCTATGGCAGTGAATACACGAATTGAACAATTTTTCAAAATATCGTAAAGGAAGAAATGGTACTTTTGGTTATATGGGCCTATGGAGAAATCTGCATCAACTCCAATAACGAATGTTTATTAAAATGCTTTAGTGACAGTGTAATCAAAATACACTGCTCAAAACAATTAAAGGATATTGCAGTTTTAGATGGATTTTGTATCTCGGAAACTTTTTAGCTGATTGATTCATGGTCGACAGACATAGTAGGTTATATGAGAATAAATTACACATGTTTTGCAGAAAAAAGTGCATTTTATTGCGCATTTGTGTACAAAAGGAAAAAACACAATTTGTGCATATTAGAAAAAAAGAATAAGAAAAGGTGTTTTCTTCAAAGAAAATCATTTTCAGTAGATGTAAGGTTTCCACGGGCAGCCAGCAATGTTGAACACCTTTGAGGAATGGACTCAATGAGGCTATTAATGACGAGTTGGGGTATTCTGCCCCACTCTTCCAAAAGAGCTCTTTCCAGTTCTTGGAGAGTTTGTGGGGGTTGTTGGCGGCCAGACACTCGTCTTCCTAGAGCGTTTCAAACGTGCTCGATTGGATTCATGTCTGGATAACACGCTGGCCATTCCATTCGAACGATTCCTTCCTCGAAAAGAAAATCCTCCACCAGGTTTGCACGATGTGGCCTGCAGTTATCGTCCATTAAAATGAAGTTATCTCCGATTGCTGCAGCGTAAGGGACTACAATAAGTCTGAGGATCTCATCCCTATATCGGCGACCAGTCAGAGTTCCATCTCGAATGATGTAAAGGTCAGTGCGCCCGTCAATTGAGATACCACCATACACCAACACACCTCCACCGCCAAATCTGACACTTTCGTGCACGAACGCAGGATTATTCCTACTGCCACGGTCCCTCCAGATGAAAACACGCCTATTATCCGGATCCACAGAAAAACGGGACTCGTCAGAAAACAGAATATTGCTCTATTCATTTCTCCTCCAGTTGACATGCTCGGTTGCCCACTCCCTGCGGTCGCGACGATGCCTTGATGTTGATCTAGCACATACCATCGGTCGGCGAGCATACAGCCCTACAGAATGGAGCCAGTTTCGGACAATCTGAGTTGAAATCGTGTTGCCTGTAGCCGAGCGAAGGTGCTGTTGGAAAAAAGTAGCGTTCATGTTTCGGTGGCTCCGAGCTGTTAATGCTAAATACTGATCTTCATTGGGCGTTGTTTTCCGTCTACGACCTTGCCCTGGTCTTCGACCTGCACATCCACTCTCCAGAAAACGGTTCCAGATCCTGGAAATGACACTTTATGACACTCCAATGGCTTGCGCTACTTCGGCTTGAGTTTGGCCCCCTTTTAACCTACCAACAATTCTCCAAGCTTCTGAATCTGTCAAATGACTTCGCTGAGACATCGTACTCATCGAAACAAAGCAATCACTGATTGCCGATCATCTTTGTCTTCATTCTCTTTTATCCAGTTGAAAGTCAAATTTCATTCGCTGCCGCTGAAGCGACGTTTTTGACGTCAAACTCAAAATTTGCATACTCCACAGTTTGAAAACCAGAAAAATTTGGTTTTGTGATTCTCTTCTTCTATTTTCGGCAAACAAAAATTTCGTTTATATCTTTATTTTATATAAAACTTCAAATATCCTTTCATTCTTTTGAGCAGTGTAGCACCACACTCCAGCCTATTTCGGGAAATATCACCAAATTTAAAGACAAATATAAATTGTCATTTAAGATGCCAAATTTGCAGCAGATTGTTTGTTTGGAAAAAATTACGTTTAACTCCACTAATCTTCCTTAATCGAACTTATAGCAATTTACTTAACCGCTGTGTATTTAAAGTTTTTTTTCAAGCCTTTTTTTTATTTCTAGTTTATTTGCAAAAACATATTTTCTATTTTTTTTTATGAATGTTAATGGAAGCTTTTTTTCTAAATCTCCTTTTTTTTAAATTGAAAACTCTAATAGATTTTTTGGATTTCATTGTACATTTTATTGCATATAGCACTAAAAAGATTTTTTACTGTGAAAAATAAAAATAATGTATATAATTAAATTTTCCAAAAGTTTAAAAATGGTAACTGCTTATCAGCTGCGCATGAAGAGTTAAACGCCGAGGAATTTTCTAAGATTGCACTACTTACCAGTGCCGTTTTAAATTGAAATATTTTCACTATTTAAGCACTTTTTTTGATATATGTGGGTAAAATTTCTGTTTGAACTCAATATTTTTGTAACTACATATTTAATTACTTTAAATTATTTTTAACACGGTTATTTAGTAGGTAAATTAATGATAACACTTGTAAATTTTCAAGTGGTTGAAAATTGTTCGGGACAGGATCCATATCCCGAATATATTGGCTCTTTATGTATGAAGCATTTACTGTAGTTTCGAAGAATATCCTTTGATTTATTCTATTGAACTGATCCGGATATGAAGTAAGATTTTGTGACAGTTAAAATGCTATTTGGGGTTATACGATATACCTCCAGCAATCGCCCGGAGGTACTCTGTTGGAAGAGAATTAATGACGTGAGCTAATGCGTCCCTGGTTCGAATCCTTTATTAAATATTTTTCTTCAACTTAGAAATTTAAAACTGCTATTTAGGAAATGCGTTCGTTGTAAAAATAAACTTGATAGAATTACTATCCTTTTGTTTGTGCGTAAAAATGAATAAAGCTCATTTCATGTGGTAAAAATAAATGAATGAATGAATAAATAAATAAATAAATTTTTCATTCGCATATGAAATAGAAAAGATTTGTTTGGTGCTGATAGAATGTTTTTCATTTTATTCAATTTGTGTTTCACAGAGAACATTGAACATTGAAGGCACTTTTGGAACGGATAAAATCAAGAGTGACTACTAAACAGGTTTTTTTTTTTTTTTTTACACTCTTATTTTGTTACTGAGTAGCGCACTCATCAAATTATCCTTCCCTTGATGTTCTCAAGATATTTATTATTGTTTTTTAAGTTGTTTATATGTTTTTTTTTTTCTTTTTTGTCTCTTTAACATTTACCATAACTTATACTTGCACTTTTACGCTTGCTACGCAAAGTTATATTTGATGGATATATCTCCTTCCTTCTAAAAATTTGTATTTACTAGAATATAAACTATTTCTTCAGATTCTTCGTATTTTGTTTTATTTTTCACCTTTTATTTATTTTTTGTGTTCTACTACTCCTGGTCTAGTCCCTACTTGCCAGGTAAGAGTATTTTGTGTAAGGAGAAAAGGGAGCTTCAAACTCATTTTTTTAATTTGTTTTTAGAGGAAACCGGGGCAAGTTTTCCAACTTTTTATAATTTTTTTTTTGTATTTTTTCTTAATTATCTATATTTAGATCTACATGATAACATTATATTACCTAGCCTTTCTCTACAAACTGGAGTATTAAGGGGGAAAAAGGCTTGAATATATTTTTAATAGAAATTGTTAAGTCTAGACATGTCACGTTTGGAAATAAGATCCGTAAGCATTGCAATTTTTCCAGTCCACAAGGAATGTGAAGTAGTCAAGGATGGCGTGAGAGGTGGTACCGGGAGGCATCTGTAATATTGCTAGGCGTCATCTGGCATATGCATTGTAAATTATGAAATTGTTAACTACATACGTACGCAGAAAGTTTTGCCATACGAAAGCAAGGCTGCTCCAGGCGACTATTTTTTATTTCTAACTAGCACCACTTTCTGAAATTAGAAATCCTTAACACGTGCTTACAACATTCTCATGAAAAATATCTATCAAAATTTATATTAGAAAAATACTGGTGCAAACTGAATATAAAAATAGTCGCATGTTGCAAGTTGGAAAGTTATTTGTGTTGTACATTAATTAGAAAATTTCATCTCCGTCAATTAAAAAAAAAAAAAAAAATCCTTGTTTGAATTTTTATAGGAGAATTAGCTTCTAATTTCTGCATGCATTATCTGGACAGCATTGCATTGATCAACTTACTTCTTTTTCAGCTACAAAGCATGATTTTAAAACCGTTAATTGTTTATTCTATTCAATCATAGCCGTATTTCGATAAAAGGCGAATTTAAAGAATATTGTCCAAAATTAATTGCTGTTCCAGAAACCATTGCAGCAGTATGCGAATCTATAAAGCTAGATCTCATGTGGCATAATGTAAAAAAGATTCTGTTTTGGCCATTAGTATGACATGCATAAAAACGATTTTACATGGATATTTAACTGTGAAGGAGATTTGTGCTATTTGGATTCCGCATATAATGACTATCACACTGACACAACTCTCACGTCGATTCGTACAAAAGATTGATAAAAAAGAATGCATTTGTGGTGAAAGTTTTTTTTTTTTTTTGGTTAAAAGCAGTTTGTAGTAGTTGCATATTTGAAAATTCTACATCAATATGTATGAGCCCTTAAGAAAACAGCAATCAATTGCACGTATCTTTAAAATTGAATAAAACAAAAGTTATTTGTAAAGGCAAAACTTCGAATAGTCGCCTGATTTCCTGGAATCAATAAGAAAGTGGCTACAATGTCTCTAGCGAATTTGAGAATTGTCGATGCCGAATAGCAGAAAATCATTTGTTTTTCAGAAGTCTTTGAACAAAAAAGGAAAACAACCAGCGACACAGAATCCTTCTTAATCATGACAAAGGGAAATTTCGCAATGCATCACAAACAACTCTATATTTGACCTGTCAGAACTACGAACTGATGTGTTATGCAACGCATAATTTTGCTATGAGTTTCAATATTTTATTATTATTATTATTCCTCCCTGTGAAGAATAAATTCTATGATCAAAGAATGAAAAAAGGGTTGATGCGTCCAAAATGCAAATTTTAAAGATGCTTCAGTCGAAATGAAAAAAAATGATTCATCTACATTATTATGAATTTTGATCCGCCCAGAAATTATTTTGAAAACCAATAAAATAATTTTCAATAATAAATATTTGTTTTTAATTATTTTTCCAGATATATAAATATCAGTCCTCCTATACTACTATTTGGGAATTGTTTTAACATCCAGAACCTTTACACGTATTAATTGCTTACATTTTTTAAATTGTAAAAAAACAAATCCCTCTGAAATTTATAGGCTTTTTATAGCATGTCATAATCTGATTTTTTGTGAGACTATAGTTTTAAGTATTAAATTAAATTACCATATGCAAGTTAAATCCTACTCACTCACCAATATATACGGTTATATACCCTACATATTATGCGAATTTCATCGTTTCAGAAACGACCGTTGAAGATATATGAACAGTTTTATTATTATAAAAAGGGTTTAGGATATACGTTATTTGTTTTAAATATCGATTTTGTTTAATTTATATATTGATTCTTTACATTTGCAGATTAGCCGCTTCACTTTAAATAATAATAATAATAACAATAAACTTATTTTTTTAATAAATCCAACCAAAGATCACTGATATTTACATTATGTTTTTAATGAAAAAACGTAGTTTGAGAAAGATAAAAGCTTGCAAGTGTTTGATCATTAAAAAACGCTATTATAAAAGGATATTACCTTGTTTTTTATTTACTTTATAAAATATTGACAATAAATTCTATCTGTTATATTAAATATCAAGATTTATTTAGACATATTTTTAACGTATAATAATAATAATAATAATAATAATAATAAAACTGTTAAAAAAAGAAATTTTTTTATTCTGTAATTTAATTATTTTTTATTAAAAACTCTGATACCTTTTTATAGCATTTTTTTCTGATAAAAAGTTTACAATTAGTTTTTTAAAAGTTGTCATCAGAAAATATATCCTGTGGAAAATAAGGATCTAAAATTAAATGCGATAAAAGAAAAGGGAATTTTCTCAGGCTATGATGTTAAGTTCATACACAGATAGCATTTTCCTTTATTATATTGTAAACAACTTTCTACAATTATTTTCAAAAAGAAACGTGAATGTATAATATAATGTCTGATTCGATTTTTAATTAATGTACCGGATCCACTCAGCGTTTCCACGGGCTTACGGGCATAACATAGCATTTTTTTCTTACAATATTTCTTTAACTTACAATTATTGTTTTCTATGGCAGTGAATACACGAATTGAACAATTTTTCAAAATATCGTAAAGGAAGAAATGGTACTTTTGGTTATATGGGCCTATGGAGAAATCTGCATCAACTCCAATAACGAATGTTTATTAAAATGCTTTAGTGACAGTGTAATCAAAATACACTGCTCAAAACAATTAAAGGATATTGCAGTTTTAGATGGATTTTGTATCTCGGAAACTTTTTAGCTGATTGATTCATGGTCGACAGACATAGTAGGTTATATGAGAATAAATTACACATGTTTTGCAGAAAAAAGTGCATTTTATTGCGCATTTGTGTACAAAAGGAAAAAACACAATTTGTGCATATTAGAAAAAAAGAATAAGAAAAGGTGTTTTCTTCAAAGAAAATCATTTTCAGTAGATGTAAGGTTTCCACTGGCAGCCAGCAATGTTGAACACCTTTGAGGAATGGACTCAATGAGGCTATTAATGACGAGTTGGGGTATTCTGCCCCACTCTTCCAAAAGAGCTCTTTCCAGTTCTTGGAGAGTTTGTGGGGGTTGTTGGCGGCCAGACACTCGTCTTCCTAGAGCGTTCCAAACGTGCTCGATTGGATTCATGTCTGGATAACACGCTGGCCATTCCATTTGAACGATTCCTTCCTCGAAAAGAAAATCCTCCACCAGGTTTGCACGATGTGGCCTGCAGTTATCGTCCATTAAAATGAAGTTATCTCCGATTGCTGCAGCGTAAGGGACTACAATAAGTCTGAGGATCTCATCCCTATATCGGCGACCAGTCAGAGTTCCATCTCGAATGATGTAAAGGTCAGTGCGCCCGTCAATTGAGATACCACCATACACCAACACACCTCCACCGCCAAATCTGACACTTTCGTGCACGAACGCAGGATTATTCCTACTGCCACGGTCCCTCCAGATGAAAACACGCCTATTATCCGGATCCACAGAAAAACGGGACTCGTCAGAAAACAGAATATTGCTCTATTCATTTCTCCTCCAGTTGACATGCTCGGTTGCCCACTCCCTGCGGTCGCGACGATGCCTTGATGTTAATCTAGCACATACCATCGGTCGGCGAGCATACAGCCCTACAGAATGGAGCCAGTTTCGGACAATCTGAGTTGAAATCGTGGTGCCTGTAGCCGAGCGAAGGTGCTGTTGGAAAAAAGTAGCGTTCATGTTTCGGTGGCTCCGAGCTGTTAATGCTAAATACTGATCTTCATTGGGCGTTGTTTTCCGTCTACGACCTTGCCCTGGTCTTCGACCTGCACATCCACTCTCCAGAAAACGGTTCCAGATCCTGGAAATGACACTTTATGACACTCCAATGGCTTGCGCTACTTCGGCTTGAGTTTGGCCCCCTTTTAACCTACCAACAATTCTCCAAGCTTCTGAATCTGTCAAATGACTTCGCTGAGACATCGTACTCATCGAAACAAAGCAATCACTGATTGCCGATCATCTTTGTCTTCATTCTCTTTTATCCAGTTGAAAGTCAAATTTCATTCGCTGCCGCTGAAGCGACGTTTTTGACGTCAAACTCAAAATTTGCATACTCCACAGTTTGAAAACCAGAAAAATTTGGTTTTGTGATTCTCTTCTTCTATTTTCGGCAAACAAAAATTTCGTTTATATCTTTATTTTATATAAAACTTCAAATATCCTTTCATTCTTTTGAGCAGTGTAGCACCACACTCCAGCCTATTTCGGGAAATATCACCAAATTTAAAGACAAATATAAATTGTCATTTAAGATGCCAAATTTGCAGCAGATTGTTTGTTTGGAAAAAATTACGTTTAACTCCACTAATCTTCCTTAATCGAACTTATAGCAATTTACTTAACCGCTGTGTATTTAAAGTTTTTTTTCAAGCCTTTTTTTTATTTCTAGTTTATTTGCAAAAACATATTTTCTATTTTTTTTTATGAATGTTAATGGAAGCTTTTTTTCTAAATCTCCTTTTTTTTAAATTGAAAACTCTAATAGATTTTTTGGATTTCATTGTACATTTTATTGCATATAGCACTAAAAAGATTTTTTACTGTGAAAAATAAAAATAATGTATATAATTAAATTTTCCAAAAGTTTAAAAATGGTAACTGCTTATCAGCTGCGCATGAAGAGTTAAACGCCGAGGAATTTTCTAAGATTGCACTACTTACCAGTGCCGTTTTAAATTGAAATATTTTCACTATTTAAGCACTTTTTTTGATATATGTGGGTAAAATTTCTGTTTGAACTCAATATTTTTGTAACTACATATGTAATTACTTTAAATTATTTTTAACACGGTTATTTAGTAGGTAAATTAATGATAACACTTGTAAATTTTCAAGTGGTTGAAAATTGTTCGGGACAGGATCCATATCCCGAATATATTGGCTCTTTATGTATGAAGCATTTACTGTAGTTTCGAAGAATATCCTTTGATTTATTCTATTGAACTGATCCGGATATGAAGTAAGATTTTGTGACAGTTAAAATGCTATTTGGGGTTATACGATATACCTCCAGCAATCGCCCGGAGGTACTCTGTTGGAAGAGAATTAATGACGTGAGCTAATGCGTCCCTGGTTCGAATCCTTTATTAAATATTTTTCTTCAACTTAGAAATTTAAAACTGCTATTTAGGAAATGCGTTCGTTGTAAAAATAAACTTGATAGAATTACTATCCTTTTGTTTGTGCGTAAAAATGAATAAAGCTCATTTCATGTGGTAAAAATAAATGAATGAATGAATAAATAAATAAATAAATTTTTCATTCGCATATGAAATAGAAAAGATTTGTTTGGTGCTGATAGAATGTTTTTCATTTTATTCAATTTGTGTTTCACAGAGACACCTGAAAGCAGTGAATTGTGATGCAAAGAATTGATGAATGTATGGAAAAAATACGGAAATGTTTTAGTTAAAAAATGATTATTAAGCCCATACAGCTTTACCCTCAAATGATATTTACGAAAGCTGCAATAATATATATATAGAACTGTTTTAATAAAACTGAAATACGTAGTTATATTTGGAATACAGTAGAAAAACTAAAAGCACAATATTTTATAATACAATGTGTGCGGAAAGCCTGTCAATTCATAGGCGGACATTTTTCAGCTGCGTAAGCGCTGTATATGTAATTATTTTCAATTAATTTTTATCACAGTTATTTATTTTGTAAATAAATGTTAATATTTGTCCGGGCTAAGATTTGAATCATAGATGTACTGTCTGAAGCAGACAATACACTTTACGTATCAGAGTTACCTGCAAATTGAAAAAAGAATATATCTTTAGTTTTGTTCTATTGAGCTGATTCAGATATCAGAGAAGATTTCGTGATAGTGAAAATGTTAGTTAGGAAAACTACTCCTCCAACAGCTGTTCGAAGGTGCTCAGTTGGAAGAGCATTAATGACGTCAGTCAATACGTCCTGGTTCGAATGCTCAATTCAATATTTTTCACTCTCTTAGAAATTGTAAACTACTATTTAAGAAATGCATTCGCTGTAAAAATAATTACAACAGAAAAAAAATTACTATATTTTTCTTGATGCATAAAATTGAATAAATATAAATTGGTATGGTAAAGAGAAAAAAAAATGTTTCATTTGCATATGAATTAGAAAAGATTAGTTGGGTGCAGTTATAATGTTTTTCATTGTGTTCAATTTGTGTTTCTTAGAGAATACCTGAAAGTCGTGTTTCATGAAGATTAAAAGATGGAAAAAAGTCGGAAATGTTTTAGTTAAAGAATGAATATTAAACACATATTGCTTCTTTTTTTTAAAAGATACTTATGAATGCTCTAATAAACAAATATGCATATATGTTTCACAAACTGTTTGAATAAAACTGAAATACTTAGTTATATTAGTGATAGATTGGAAACATTAAAAGCAAAATATTTTAAAATGCAATTTGTGCAAAAAGCCTAATAACTCAGTGGCAGCTCACTTTTTAAAACTTCATTAAGCACAGCATTTATAATTATTTTTAATTAATTTTTAACAAGTTATTTGTTTGGTAAATAAATCTTAACATTTGAAAGTTTTTAAGTGGGTGAAAAATGTCCTGGACAGGATTTGAAATAGAGATGTACTGGCTGAAGCAGGCTTTTTATTTCAGTTTAAAAAATACTCTTCTATTTATTTTATTGAACTGATTTGGATATTAGACGAGATTTTGTGATAGTTAAAAACTTAGTGGGACACTATTCATTTAGTAATTGTACGGAGCGGCTCAATTGGAAGAGCATTGACGACGTCAACCATTACATCCTAGGTTCGAATCCTGGACAGCACATTTACCAACTTAGAAATTTAGAACTAGTATTTAATAATTCCATTCATAATACAAATAATGACTACTGAATAACACTCCTTTTAAATGTGCGTAAAGATGAAATAAGTTTAGATGATGTGTAAAGAGATTTAAAAAAAACTAAACACACCATAAAAAACTTGAATCTGCTTGGCTTTTCAAAAAAAAAAAAAAAAAAAGAAAAAGAAAAAAGAAAAAAAAAAGAGTCTTTCTTTACCAGGCACAAACAAGGTGTGCATTTACTACGAAAGCAGTGGCACGATTGAAATGAAAAGGCTAGAAAATTAACAAGCTGTTATCACAATCAATAGAAAAGCAGAAAGAAACAGCCAATCACGGAAGAGTATAATCAAAATGGACAATGGACCCAGTGAGGAAGGGTTAGGAAGATGTAAAAAGGTGAGAAGGAAAAAAGAAAGTATAATAAAAATAGAATATAATAAAACGAAAATACACACATATATAAGAGCTCAATTTAAATATATATATATACAACGCATACACACACCTAAATATATCTAAATATGCATAAACATAATTAATACAATAAGTTAATTATAAGATAGTGCTGAAAAGATATTTTAAGCTATGGATAGCATTTAAAAATAAGATTTATCATTAACAATAACTTCAAGATTAACAAATATAGTTAAATTTCCAAGAAAATCTAAATCAGAGTTTTCGAAGTAACGAATTCAAGTTTTTTTTTTTTTTTCTATGGTGTAAGGAGCTTTTATCTTTTTATGTTAATTCACACCAGTTTCAACTAATTTTTCTTAAATGATGTTATAAAGCAAAAAAATCAGTTTTTATTTGCAAATGAAATAGAAAAAAAGTGGTTGGATACGGATAGAATATATATTTAATTTGTATTTGACTGAGATACTTGAAAGCAGTTATTTACAAAGATTAAATGTATGATTTGAAACATAGAGAAATGATTAATGTTTGGAGAAAACACGTAAATGTTTTAGCTAAAGAATAAATATTAAATCTTTATTGTTTCTTTTCTATTAAAGGATACTTACAAAAACTGAGATTAAAAAAAAAAAATTACAAACTCTCTAAAAAACAAAACATACGTAGTTTTATTACATATAGATTGGAAATAGTGAAAGTTTAAAATTTTAAATACAATGTGTGCAAAAATCCTGAATATTTAGTGGTGGTCAAAGGTTTCCGCCAGCACAAAATGTTTGTTTAATTTGTACGTATATCCAGATAGATTTTACATAGATATATCCATTTTGCCTATATAACTCAGATAGATTTTCTACTATTTATCAAAACAAGATTGAAAAATCAAACGTCCATATTTTTGCTAACTTCTCACTCTTTTCAATAATCTAATTTTTTTATTCGTCAATCTAGTTTCGCTAAAATGCGAAAAATCTAACTGTTTTTATAGAGGTTTTACAAATAATGAAATTTTATCAACATTAAAGTGCCATAATTTCTTCTAAATTGTCTGATATTTCGCTTCCTAATGCAGCTGGAGTCTCAAACATTGGAGAGGACAGGTGAGGTTTTGTCGCAAAAATATTGCCTAAGTTGTCAATCATCGAAACTTTTCCCAATACGTTGGCGACAATCTCAATGTCAAAGAGAGTGTTTTTGTTTACCTGTGAGATGCTTTTTCCAATTGTAAAAGAACGTGCCTGCAGGGAAAAAATAGCTTATCATTGCTAAATACGTGTATGCATGCAGTAAATAATTCAATAAAATAGTCAGGATATTGATAAATATAAATAAGCATATTATTATTTTTTTTTCATAAAATACGTATAAATCTAAAAAGCGAGTTTAGGTAGTAAACATCGCGTGATGAATTAAAAACAATTACAGATTCGATTTTTTTATCTATAACTATACAAGTAATATATATTTTCATCGAAAGGACATCACAGGTAGATTTGCAGTATTTCTTTTTTAATTGGTTATTGTCATAATTTAGATGTTCGAAGAAGAGAGTATTTCCATGATAAAAACGAAATTTCATGTATATATTTTTTTTTTCTGTAAAGATGACTTTGAATTATTTCTATTGAATTCTGTTATCTCCTTTTTCTTGTTTTTTTTTCTGATTTTCAAAAATTTTAAAATAGATTAAAGTCTCTACATTGTAATTTACTTTTCATGAAAAAATTAAAACACACTCATAAACAAAATAAATCTGAGTTTAACGTGCAATATGTTATGATAGTATATAGATTTCCCCTGAAAACGGATTTTGTGATTTTTTTTCCATAAAATAATAAGGTGTTCTGGTGTAATAACGCCAAGTGCTAATATTATGCATAATTATTAAATAATTTGGTAAATGACACCTATATTAGGGTGGATCGAAAAGTATAGGATTTTTTTTTTTTTTTTTTTTTTTTTTTTTTTTTTTTTTTTTTTTTTTTACAAATCACTATCGGCGCGGCGTGCAAAAGTTGCCTTTTATGTATAGGGGGAACTGGGGTACATTGATACAGTTTTTTTCTAAGATTTTTTTTTTGGTGTCAAGAAAGTAGAAAATTCAATTTTTTTTCCATGAGGTGACAGCGAAACTTGTGTAGTATGTTATAAAAATGTACAATCATTGTTTTATATAGTATTTTTGCATGTAATTTTAAAAAAATCAAAAAAAGTCATTTGTATCAATGTGCCCCATCCCCGGGGCAGATTGATACGTTTGAGAAAAATGATGACAAAATAATACCAATGCATATTTTTCATAGAAAATGAATTAGAAAACCATTTTATATTTATTTATAAAAATTCAAATCACCCACAATTTATTTTTAAGCAATATTAAAGCAATCAAAATTAAATATATTATGACCTGATGTTCTGGCTGTTACTTGTCTGATTGTTGGCTGTGGTAACTTTGTCATATCTACCACTTCAACCCCAGCATTATCTTCTTTCTTATGAAAGATGAAAAAATTACCAGTTTTTCTGTTTATAAATAGGTTCATAAACCAAAATAAAGGATAATTATATTAAAAATTCTGTTTATAATATAAGTATCATTTTCTGTTCTGCAGTTTGTTTCTCTTACTTAACATTTCGCATGTCGAAAATACTTTTTTCTCTGGAGAATCGATATAAATTCGAGATTTGCCAGAATGGCGTCCTTTTCATTTATTAGTTCTACTAGCACTAGATGCTGGGTAAGTTCCTACGTCTTCTGTTTTCAAAAATACTATAAAATGTTCTAATATAAAGAAATTAGAGCTATTTCACTTCAATAAAAACTAATATTAGAAATTTTTCGTGAAAAAAAAGGTTGGATTAAGGAGTGTATGGTAAAAAAAATAATAAAAGATAATGAAAATATGAACTATTAAAGGATTTAGGCTGTATCAATGTGCCCCGTCATAGACTGTATCAATGTGCCCCATACAGCGATTTTGAATAAAATGAGTCTCAAATCCAACACTTCACAATATATCTAACAATAAATAATGAAGAACTGATAATGAGTAGCTGTACTTACCAGGGAGAGTATTCATTTTGGTTGAAAATACTGGAACAGTTATATAATAGCATTTCAATTGTACAACTCATATTTACTTTTGAACAACAAAAACAATAAATCACCCGTCCCATTTCATCAAACTACTGCATCATTCCAAGATTGATTTTCTGTAGTATGTAGTTGAATACACTAGCATCATCTTTTGGAGCTGTTGTGAAACTTCCTGTAATGACCCTGTGAGCGGTAGAGGGGGTGTATGAATGTGCCCCATGTATCAATGTACCCCAGTTCCCCCTACTAGTTTACAAGATTTTTTTTATTAAAATCCATTCACATCTTCCGGTGCCCCAAGCGCCCCAAAAATAATTAAAAATTGAGTTTTTATAATTTCTTTTATATTTTTTTGTTTTATTATTTTTTCGTAATTACTTTTGGCGCGGGGTGCAAAAGCTATCTTTTATCTATCTTAGCTTACATATTTTTAAAAAATGAAATTCATTCATACCTGCCGGTGCCCCAAATGCCCCAAAAATAGTTTAAAATTGAAGTTTTCTTGAAAAAAAATTGTTTTATTTTATTTTTATTTTATTTTATTTTATTTTACTTTTTGAAATTCATTTAGCACTGGGTTGGAAAGTTGTTATTGCAATACTACATAACTCTGCAGTTCCGATATATTTTTTTAATCAAAATCCATTCACATCTTTGATGCACCAATTATAATTAAAAACTGAAATTTTTACAAAAATGTATTAAGAATTATAATTTACAAGAAATACTTACAAATTTTGAAAACAGTTTAATTAATAACGTAAAATGTTAAAAATAACATTAATTTTACAATAATAAGCGACATATAAATTTAAAAATCAAAGCATTAAATCATAAAAATTACAAAAATCGAACATACGTAGAGAAAAGTTTTACATTCTTCAAATTGGAAACTTAAATATTTTTAAAGTTTGTAATCTTTTTTGGTATCAAAGTGTTTTATATGGCTTCTTGATTTTATTCTATTCAATATAAACCGTGTCTCTTATCTAGTCCAGATACAGTTACTGATGCCTCAGACACTAGTTGAACGCATTTTTCAACCGCTTGGGTATGGCATGGACATTTTGATAATTCATTCGTTTTTAACAACTTTTATCATATTCTCAATTTCTTTTCAAGGCACATTCATCAAAAGAGGTGGTTCAAAACGTCCAACTCGTTGCCAGTGAATAAGTTCAAAATAATCTTTTGCTTTGAAGTGTATTTGGGGTACTTTGAAAATTCTCACTTCTGGTGATTTTCTCTTTTTATTTCTAACATAAATTAGCTTTCGCATTGCTAAAGATCTGATATGCTCTGTGTTATCTGTGAGCATTGACAATAGCAAATTTATAGGGTGGCAAAAAAAAAACTATTTCGTTGAATAACAGCATCTACGATCCTTCTTAAATTGTTTTCCAAATATCTAGAATATGTGATAAGTTTCCAAATATGACGCGGTCCTTCAGTTATGTATGGCTTTGTTTTGATATGAAAATATGCAGGTGCATATACCTTCATAATATATGTTGTAAGAGTAATGAGATTATCAGAAGGATTTTCTGTAGCCACTTACAACCTTAAAATTCTACACGCAGTTGTTAGCCATCTTGAGTTATAAACTGGACCAGGTTTCATTAATGCCAGATCAGAATCACATTCACCACGTGGTATTGCTATGCAAATATCATATAAATATTGCTGGTCAATGTTGAGAACTCTTCTATCTATATTGTCTTCCAAATAATAAAGTATAAAAAGTTTATTTTATACATTTAATAAAATATCAGTAACGTTTTCTCATCCTCTCGATCTACGTTTTACGTTAGATAAATTATTCTTTAACTGTTAATTTTACTTGTATTTTTTAGCTCAAAATTTTCATGAAACTCGATTTTCGGCAAATAATTAAAAGTTTTGGAGCATTGGAAGAAATTTATCAAAGTCAAAAAATATTTGAATATACTATAAAATGCATCTTTTTTTATCCCGCTGATAAAATAATTTAAAATAAATTAAAAAGAACACAAATTATAAAATTTTATAAAATTTCATTTTTTTTACTATTTTGGGGGCGTTGGGGGGCACCGGAAGATATGGATAGATTTAAATTTTAAAAAGTTTGAACTAATATATATATAAGTCAACTTTCGCAACCTGCGCCAAAAATAATTTAAAAAATGTTAAGAAGCCAAAACAAATTATAAAATTTATAAAAATTTCAATTTTTAACAATTTCTGAGGCGTCTGGGGCACCGGAAGATATGAATGGATTTCAAAGAAAAAACATATGTGAATTAGTATGCATAAAAGGCAACTTTTGCACCTCGCGCCGAATCGATAATCCGAATTTCGATTTTTCGATCCACCCTAACCTATATGCTCTGCACAGGAGGGTTTTGAGTCATATAAACCGCAAAAAATAGCTTAAAGTTAAATTATTTTTTTCTAGGTCTTATTGCTTTTACAAGCAACTAAAATTAAAGCTTGAAGTAAAATTTGCGATACACGTTTTGTGATGTGAAGATTTTTTATTTTTTTTTTTAATCCGGAAATAATTTCTTTATTACATAAATTTGTAGTGCATTTCATGTACTTTCAAAATGTTGTAGAAGATTTTGGATATCTTCTCGAGATAATTTGTAGTTTAAAATGTACTGCGCAATAAGTGTACCGGGGTAATAACGCCAACCCTTGGCATAAATACCCTGGTTGATTCCCAACAGTGGCAGAACTACATCCTAAATACTGATTCAAATAAACACAGTTAAAACCGTTCACTGTTTATAATAATTCTATTCAAATGGCCCTTTTTGAGCAAAAAAAAAAAAAAAAAAAAAAAAAAAAAAGCTTAGAATCTGATATTCTTTTGCCTCACTTCCCCCACGCGACGCCTTTATTTTTCTCACACTTTCACAAAAAAATTAACATTTTAAGCTTAGAATGCAGTTTTTCAATTCATAGAAACGTAGTAATTACCCATATAGGTGTGTAATAACGCCATATAGTATGGGTCAAGAAATCACGCCATTTTATGAATACATATCTGTTAAATTATTTTTTATATAGATAGTCAGTGAGTGGCTGTATCAAATTCTACATTTGTTTGAAGAATACAATCTAAAACGAAGCCGTGAAAATTGGTTGAATCTTAACATGGCGTTACTACCCCAGGATACCTTATTCAACAAATTAAAATTGTGTCTTTTGAGTATGGTTGCACATATTTACCCGTGATTTATTATGCTTTCCTGAGTGTAAAGTGTTATATTTTATTTATTGTTACCATCATTTTCGTATTTTAAAGACAGTTGTATTTTTTATTTAACGAATATTTACAAAACATTTTTACAAAAGATCACTTCTGTGTTATGCGATTATCTTTGTTCATAATTGCACAAGTTTAAAAGTTTATATTCTCTTTGCCATATATGTTTTTTAAGCTCGTTCGTAAATATGTAAATACGCAGAATCTATGGTCGTGGTTCAATCCGTCCGTCTGTCCGTCGTCCGTCCATTAGTTCATCCGTCAGTCCGTCAGTTCGTCCATCGTTCGTCCGTTAGTCTGTTTATCAGTCCGTACGTCCATCCGTTCATCCGTTTGCCCGCAAATAAAAACTCGAAAACTACCAAACTGACTAGTTTCAAATTAAAAATATAATACTATTACAAGTCATTTGTCAAGTCATTTGAAACTTTATGAAAATTGGATGCATAGCTTAATTACGGGAACAACCAAATTATTCTGATACATTACGGTCAATAGGAAAAAAATTAAGTGGATTTTAATGATGTTAAACTCTTTAGAACATATGCATCTATGAAATATACACTGAAATATACATTCTGTTGAATATGTGGTGTAGAGAATATATTTTTATTAATGTACAAGGCCACACAAAAGTACTTATTAAATAATGGTATAGGTGGAAACATTATTTGGGGTCATTTTAAATTATTAATGCTTTCGGTTCTGGTGCACTATTAGTACATGTATATTAATTTAGTATTATTTTGTTTTAAAAAATCCTTTTTTTACTATTTATGAGTAGTAAAATAATATATGTCTAAGCATTTGCTATATGACTTCATTTATGCTTAAGCATTTAATAATAAAAATAATTATTATTGTTTGCTTTTTTCTCTTTGCGCCGTTTGCAATTACTTTATTTTAAACATATATTCCATTCTTTAAATTTAAAACAGAAATTAATTTCCTGGAAGAATCATGTGCAATGAAGAGCAAAAATCATTAGAAAATTGTAATATAAGATGTATCTTAATGCAATACAATACATTCTAAACATCTCCAAGAAATTTTTTCTTAGCTTATTCTCATATGAGTATTTATTGAAGATTGGGCAAAACAGCAAAATTTGTTATCTTTCCGACTAAGAAATATTCGTTAAACACTAATTAACCTGTTCGGATTGCTAGTGCTAATCTTATTAACGTAATAGTAATAGCAGCGAAATAGTAACGTAGCAAATCTAAAATGAGTTTTTTAATTTAATATTTTACGTTATATATATAACAGAAAAAATAACTCATGGAATTTCAGCAAAAGTTAATTGTGTCACTTAAAATTAATAGTTATGTTTTCTAAAGCGTATTAAGTGATACAAAATGTATAAATGTTTATATTAAACACCTACGAATGAAGGAAAAGAAAAGCTATTAATACATCTAATAGCAACCTACATTAAATTTTCCGCATGGGAATTATTTTACGTGGGTATATGGCGAATATTCACACATTAATTTTTTTAATAATTTAAAACATAAAATGTTCATTCTAAACAACATATCTCAGTATTTTTTTAATAAACGAAAAAAAAACATGAGTGATTATCTAAGCGAATAGTTATTCATTTGCTATAAGTTGTTTTTGTATCTTTTAATACATTTATAGAATTTGAAAATAACTCTTATTTTCAAACGACACATTTAAAAAAAAATAAATGACAGAATTTAATATAATTCTAATAAAAGTTTATTATTTTCCTTTAAAGATTAAAGTGCTTCACTGCACATGCATATTAAGCGTAAAAAATGCCCCCCCCCCCCAAACAAGTTAACATTAAATAACCACCTACTCATGAAGTGATAGAAAATGTATTGATGTTTACATTTAATAACCACCTACGTTGGATTTTCCGCCTGAATTCTTACGTATGGGTATGTAGCTGAAAATTCTACATTTAACAATTCACTTCCTTTTTTATACATATAATAAAATCAAAACATAAGGTGTTCACTCTAAAAAACGCTTCTTATTATTTCGAATAAAGCATAACTTGAAAATTCTCTGCGCATGTAATTATTTATTTGTTTCTATTTTTTTATTTGTATTAATACATTTAAAAACAAGTATAAATGTTTTAATTTCAATTAACAAATTTATAGAAATCTATAAATGTCAGGATAGAGTATTATATATATATACAATTTTCTTCCTTTCAAAGACGAAAGAAGAAGTCAGCTTTTCTAAGAATTGCTTTTATTCACAGAAGCTGTTGAATAATTCAATTACAACGGAAGAAGCCATACATTTTTGCAGATATAGCATTAAAACTAAATTAGGAAACTGAACAATTAATTTAAATTAAATATCATATATCACTTAACTAGTTTTTAGAATAATATTCTTCTAAAATTTCTTTTTTGCATGAATTTACGGTAAAAGACATACAGGTCTGCTTTTTCAAGACTGGTGTTTTGAAACATATAAATCTTTTTTATTTCTATATATATATATATATATATATATATATATATATATATATATACATGTACATATGTATTTTTATTCAGGTGAAATATATTAGTATGCATATTCGTATATTAGTATGATAAGCGTTTTATTAAAAGGGAAAAAGCATTACTCAGGAAAAACTAGTAAAAAACATGATTACTTTAAAAATGAAACAAACATTAAAAAACAAAGACATAATAATAATAATAATACTTTAATGAAAAAAAGAACAAAAAGTCCTGCGTCAAGTAATCATCAAAAAACATGTATAACACATTCAGAATTCCGTAACAATTTTACTGTATGCCAATTTAAGTAATAAATATAAAAAAAATTATATATCAACAATTTGAATACTCAATTTCAGCAATAACAAGGTACAGTCGGAAAAGTATCCAAATTATCTTGCTTATCCCTGTAAATGCTCAATAAACTTACAAGTATACTTACATTCCATATAATGATCGTGTTTCTTTTAGGAAGGCAAAAGAACATTTAAAAATTCCGATAGATCAATGTACATTCATAAATGGAAACGTACTCGAAATCTTTTGTTCATCCTTGCGCTTGATATTCAGATATTATAGAACATATTTTTCACCATGCACTTTGATGTATGGGGTTGATTTTGAGTTTTTCTGTAAACAAAGTATTAATTCACTATATTTATTTGTGCATGGAAATATATATATACATAGCATAAAAGAAATTATATATACATAGTTGTATAACTTTTTAAAGAAAACAATAGCTTTTATAATTCTGCACAAATAAATTTCGAACTAGATAACGAAATCTCGGTCAAGTACACTAATAGGCAAAATTGGATATAGGGTATGGAAATAGGTAGAGTTTTTTTGAAAACAGAAACAAAATCCACAACTTGTTAGTTAAAATTCTTACTAAAATTGTTTAAATGTTTACTTATGAGAAAAGGAAATTTTTTTTTTTTTTTTGATATTATATAAACTGAGATCAAAGCACAAAGAAAATAAGGAAAAAAAATCATAACTTCATCAATTCAAAAGATATAAAAATCCACTTAAATTCGTTATAAATCTTCTTAACAGTAGTTACACTTTTAACATTGACAAATTTTTAATAGGATCAATCCTTATAGGAAAAAATATTAAAAATAAAATAAACAAATATCTATAATAATAAAGAGACAAGCATGTTTGTGTGTCAGCGCTGTTCTGAAGAGACCGCTGCATGTAGAGTTACAAAATTTGGAGGGAAGGTACCTCTATTACATGCAGTTTTGCACCTCCAAGCTCGATTTTCGATTTTTTATTAGATTTTTTTAATAATTTTTTAGGCGATTTTTAGCGTTTTTTTTGCAGTTTTATCCCAATAGTGAAAGGAATAAGGTTTCATTCTTTTAACCCAATATAGCATTTTTTTCTCTTTTCAACAAAGTTTATTCGGAATTCTTACATCGATTTTTAAATTTTTAATGAATTTTTATGCGATTTTTAATGATTTTTTCATATTTTGCGGCTATTTTTTTATATTGATAAAAGGAAAATTGTTTCAAACTTTTATTGTAATGCACAAAAATTTATCTGCTACGATTTTTAGATTTCAACAATTTTAATTTGATTTTGAATGCGATTTTTAACGATTTTTCGAGATTTTTTGCACTTAGTGTCTATTTTTTCCATAGTTTTTCTGTCAAAAACTTGAACCGTTGAGAATGCAATAGGTAGAATATTTTTGCGAAATCTACCTAAAATGTCAAAAGTTTAGGTACCAAAATTTTTTAATAGAAATTTCCTCAAATATCTTAAATTCTTGCTTAAGACCGCCACCCCCTCGAGTAATATATCTCCTGATAAGTTTTTAATGGAGTTTCGTTTAGATATAATTTTTATAAGAATAGAGTGCGCTCCCTGGTGGTGGAATATGGAACCAACAGACAGCGATTTTGTTAAAACTGGGAAATCTTGCAATGTGATCTGTTTTAAACTGTAAGATTGTTTATAATACATGATAAAAAAAAAAAAAATGGTGTAACATATTTTTAGATGCGAAAAGAGAGGGGCGCGTACAATATTAGGAAATGTAACAAGAAGGCCTGTTTGAAACTTTAAGATAGCTTATAATAAATACTAAAATTTTTAAACGCCAACGATATCCTGGAGAGACTGCTGCACGTAGAGCTACAAACTTTTGGTGGAAAGTTCCTCTATATATGAAGTTTAGCACCTGGAAGGCCGATTTTTGATTGTTTAATGTAATTTTTAATTGATTTTTAGCAGGTTTTTATAATGTTTCGAGGCGGTTTTTCCCCATTAGCGAAAAGAATGCGATTTCATCCTTTTAACATAATATAATGAATTTTGTGCTCTTTTCAATATAATTTATTTGGATTTCACGCAATGACTTTTGGATTTTTAGTGAAATTTTTAATGTTTTTTCGTATTTTGCGCCGTATTTTCATATTAGTAAAAGGAATTTTGACTCAATCTTTTAGTTTAATGTACTAAATTTTGTCTACTAACAAGTTCATGCAAAGAAAAAACTGCACCCGACCCGAAGTTTCAATTTGGCAACCCCCCCTCCCCGTGAACTTCTTTTTTGTGATATACCAAAACTGACCAATTGGTAGTATAAATTTGGAGCAAACCAAATTTCCGTGTCCGGGGCAATCGACCCTTTCGCCCGCCTACCCTTTTCCATGGTGTAGTCTGCTACGATTCATAAATTTCAGCGATTTCTATTGCGATTTTTCAAGATTTTTTGCGCTTAATGTCGAATTTTTGTCATTCATGAAATATTTCCAATTACAATGTTTTACCCTATTTGAATAAATTTATAACCCAGCTATTTTTTAATATTAGTGATTTTTTACGCAATTTTAACCCTGCTGTTCTGTTCACATTTACTATACGTATGTAGTGTTCGGGTCAATGTGACCCGATTTAGAATATTACCTTTTCTAGCAGTAAATGAAAATAACTATTTTAGAAATAATTAAAAAAATAGTAAAATAAGCTTAAATATATATATCAAATAATACAAAACACCAGTAAAATAACTTAAAAATATTTGAATACTTACTTTTATTTACAATTTGTACAAAAATAGCTTACCTGAAATTTACAAGTGTGTTTTTTGCAATTGTAACATAATATATCAGTTTTGTTGTCGTTGGTTGATGGGCAGAACTTGCATTTTGCACGTTTAGTACACAATGGAGTTTTCTCATCGTTTTTCTCGAGGGTACGTTTGCACTTTTACTACGCATTTTCTTCACAATTTGGACTGAATCTACGCTTCTGGGAAGATGCTGTCTTACTTCAATGTGTGGAAAAATTAGAGATTTCCCCAATTCTTCTAAAAAGAGCCTTCGTTTGGTTAATTTATTTTCATTCCATTTGTTGTTTATTGAAATCCACAGAATAAATGCATTGTAAGCAGATGTATCAAGCATATTATAGAATACTATCATAGGCCAGCGCTTTGTTTTTCTCTTACAAATGTGTGTACTCAAAAGTTCATCAAGACTATCCACTGCCACTTTAGTTGCATTATAATCTAATATCATTTGTGGTTTTTTGTCAGGTCTGTCGCTAACTTCATTTTCATGATGGAAAGTGCTCATAAGAATAACATTTTTGTTCTTTTTGGGATGTAGTTTACAACTGTTGTATCTTCTGTAAAATAAAATGATGAGCTGTGCACTTCTTTGTTTAGCATTTTCTCAGGAAGTTCGGGCTTATTTTTTCTAATGGTGTCAAGCATAGTCATTTTTCGTTTTAGAAGAAGTTTTCCCAAGTTATAGGATGTGAAAAAGTTATCACATGTTACATTGTGCCCCGAATACCCATAAGTAAGGTCACTCACTACCCGCATACCCTGACTTTTCTCTGGCTTTGATCCTTGATTTTTTCCAGTATAAATTTGTTCATTCAGTACATACGAAGTTTTGCTATCACATAAAGTCCATATTTTTATCCCATACTTGGAGGGTTTACTAGGTATATATTGTTTGAAAGGGCCTCGTCCACGAAATCCTACTAATTGTTCATCTACAGTAACATTTTCACTTGGATTATACAATTTAGGTTGAATTTCTATCCACTTTTCCCAAATATCTCGAACAGCAGCTAATTTATCTACAGACCTTCTTTCTTGCCTGGTAGATTTATTGTCAAAACGAATAACTCTCGATATTATATGAAAGGTTTCGAGAGACATTGTAGCACGAAATATATTTCTGCCTGTTTCTTGATTTCACAAACTTTTTGTTGATTCTCCATATGATTTGTACACACCAGCTAATAATAACAATCCGACGTATGCTTGAAAAGTTTCAGTACTAATATCTTTCCATTCTTTTTCATACAATTTTCTTCCTTCTATATTAGTCATTTTTATGATTTCGTTCTCGATTGTAGGATTGAATACCGTCGCAAATGCGCTTTTTATGCCAGTTATCCTTGTCGTTGCATATCTTGTGAGACCTGGAATAGTTTTTATAATATTAGCAGACGTTAATCGATCAGAATGAAGAAGGGGATTCAATTTCCATACTATTTCAGGATTCTTAGACTTAATACTCTGAATATTGTGCGTCTTTTGAATATCAATATCAAAATCGTTGTCAGAACTTTCACTTTCACTTTTCTCACTTGTATGATTTTCATACTCAGACGCATTTTCCTCTTCGCTGTCAGAGGCTTCCATTAATTTAGCAATATTAGCGTCGCTCAAATTTCGACGATTCGCCATTTTTTCACTAATACTCAGAAATACACCTGTTCTTCAGATTATTAGAAATTGAAATACAGCAAGAAAAAAGAAACGCTACTAACAGGTGCATTTTTTTTTCCTTCCGCCAATGATATCAACATTTGACTTTGCTCTCCTGTCACGTGATATAACACCTGTGCCAACGAAACAGATTTCGAAATAGATAAGCTGCAGTAATTATTTTTATTGAATGATTCCAAACAAAATTAAAAGTGCATGATAAAATTATTTTTTAACTCGGGTCAATATGACCCGAACAGTACATTAGGACTAAGTTAAAAAATATCTCTTGGAAATATAAATAAACGTAAATACTTCTAGGAATATATAGTTATATTACTAATGAACAAAGTCAAAAAGTTTCATGGAAATATCTCTGCGCTAATTTTTTTTATAAGTGAACAATAAAATTTTCGGGTCAAATAGACCCGAACAGAACAGCAGGGTTAAATGAGATATTTAACCTTTTTTTTTTAGTTCTATGGTAATTTTTGATTTTCGAAATACAATTTGATTATTTAACTTTTAATCGTATATAATTTTAGAGATTTTTAATGCATTTTTTAAAAGATTTTTTGCGTGCCGCGTCGATTTTTTATCATCCATAAAAGATTTCCGTCTAATACTTGATTATGCTGTCGATCAATTTCGCCAAATTATATAAATCATCAAACGACTTGCCAAAGTATGCAGATTGATGTAATTTTTGTGTTAAATAATGAAAGGACAAATGAATTAGAAAAAACATTAATAAATATACAAATAAAACGTCGAAGTAAAAATCACTTGATGACGTAACAAACATGTGTAACGTGTTTAATGTCAAGTGAATGTGACATATACAATCAGCCATTATTGGTGTTTAATCTTATAGTTTGGCAATTAGATTCTTGACCGACCAGATAATCAAATATTACTGATTGCCCATTAGAATGCTTTATCCCTTTGAGAAAATTTTGATAACTGCGATTTTAAATTTAACTAGCGATTTTTAGTGCATTCTTCAGTGCGTTTTTAAAGAAGTTTTCAGTGTTATTTTTAATTAAATTTTTAATGCGATTAGTACCATTTTTTTCGATCCCCACAGTAATGTTTAAACAATTAAAAAAGGAATTTGATTTCAAATTTTTAGATTAATTTAGTAAAATTCACCATCTACATTTTTAAAATTTTGTCTATTTTCAATGCGATGTTTGGATACATTTTGTGTTCTGCGTCGACTTTTTTGTAATTCATGAAAAATGTGATTGCTATGTTTTACCCGACTACAATAAATTTTTATTCTCGGGATGAATTTACATTTAGGTCGATTTTTAATACATTTTTCAATGATTTTTTTAATGGTTTTTAGAATTTCACAGCTATTTTTTTGAATTTGTAAAAGGAATTTAATTTCAAATTTTTATTCTTATTCTTTAAAAAAAATTGCCATTTACGAATTTTGAAATTTAGCAATTTGTAATGCGATTTTTTTTTTTTTTTTTTCATTCATGAAAGTTTTTCAATTGCATTGTTTTACCCTTATATACCCTAGCCTAATGTATTTGATTTTTCTGTTTATCTATATTTAATACGATTTTCGAGATTTTCTACGCTTTGCGCCGATTTTTTAATCATTCGTGAATAATTTCCGATTATAGTGTGTTACCCAAATACAGCAAACTAGCCGCCCTTGCCGATCAGATTGGTCTCCCTTGAATGTAAACTAACCATTAAATCACACTTTTTTTACTTATAATTTATTTTAATTACTTAATTTTTGCTAAATTAGAAGATTCTGCCAGAGAAATAGACACAAGATGTCACACACACACCACATTGGGCTGATTGCAACTAAATAGCAATTATATGTGCTTCACATGGTAACCCTCCTATTGTTACTTATTTATTAATAAACTGTTTGTTTATTTTTATTTTCTTTTTTAAAATGATATAAATTGTTTGTCTCTATAATTATTAACTAAGCTTTTTTTATGATTATTCCCTTTTAAAATAATAGGAATTAGTTAAAAAATATGCACGTAACTGGTTTTCGCCAAATTGGCGCCTGAAAAATAGCGCGCCAATGTGGTGCATATATGACATCTGTGACAATTAGCCATTTGTTTCGTTCCTTGGCATTTTTTTGCCATTCGGAAACTTATTTCGATTTCAAACTTTTTGCCTAATATAGTTATTTTTCGATTGTACTGTGTTACCATTTAATAGGATTTTCGGCGTTTGCTATTAATGAATAATTTCTCATTACAACCCCCCTCCCCCTTCATATTAATTTTTTAAGCATTGACTTCCAAATATTTAGCGATTTTTAATGCAATTTTCAATGTGATTTTTAGATATTCTTCAAGTTTCGTGACAATTCTGGAAAATGATTTCAATTTCAAACATTTTTTTTTAATATCGTTAATTTTTTTATTGCAGTATTTTAATTTTTAACAGTAAATTTTTACCCTAGCGATTTTTTAAGATTTTGCGATTTTTAATACTATTTTCAGTGCAATTTTTGGACTTTCACAGTCATTTTTTGACATTTTTCAAAGAATTCGATTTAAAAATTCTAGCCTAACAGGAATTTGGTTTCAAACTTTTAGTCTGTCTGATAGTTGTTTTGCTCTCCTATTTTGATCTCCAGCGATTTTTAATGCAATTTTTTAGATTTTATTTTGTTTGTCCGAGTTCACGGTGATTTTTTTCATACGGAAAAGGAATTCGGTTTTAAACTTCTTTCTAATATGAAAAAAATTCTCCTGTGCGATTTTTGCTATATTAAAGTTTTTTATTGCGATTTTTTAACTTTTTTTATTCGCATTGCACTGCCTGTCATTTTATTACACTAATTAGATTCAAAACTTTTATCCAAATAGAGTAAATTTTTAGTACCTTGATTTTTGAAAATTTTGCCATTTTTAATGCAATGCTTACGTTTCTTCGCGATCCGCTTCGATTTTTTAGGCGTTCAATTTTCGATCGAACGTAGTAAATTCTGCCCTCTTTTCCTCTAAGTTTATTCGAATGTTGAAATACAATTTTTGAATTTTATTTTATATTTTTATAAACTGTTTAATGTTTTCGCAATTTTGTAAGTTTTTTCCACATTAGTAAAAAGCATCCAGTTTCAATTTTCTAGCCCTTCTCTTTTCGATGAAAGTTAAACGAAATTCATGCAACAATTTTTAAATATTTCGAGTTTTTTTATTTTGATTTTAAAGTTTTTCACAATTCTTTCTGTTTTTTGAAAAATCCGAGCAACGCCGGGCAGATTAGCTAGTTAATAATAATGATAAAACTTACCGGTACAAGAAGAAAAAACATCGTAATAATATGATTCTAATACATTTAGTTAGTACATAGTAATAAAATTAAAAGTTCTTCAAAAGAGTCCAGATAAAATTGTCAAACTGGGCGTATCTGTAATCCCGATTTAATTTTTTGTTGGCAAAAATGGTATTTAACGCCAAAATCTCCTTGTGCCTCCAACCAAAGGAATTTGATTTATGGTGCAAACTAACATAAAGGTAAATCATTCAAAGGTACCTAGGTACAATAGCAATGTAACAAATAGCTTATATTTTGCGTTAGAAGATTGAATATAATTATTTTAATGCTATGGAAATCGCAAAGAATTGCTGAAAGACATTGAAATGTCATAAATATCACATGAAAAACGCATTACTTTGGGCTAAATTATTTAAACTGAATTTTTTCTACTAAAAGAAAAAGAGAGAGAGACGCTAAAAATTTCTAAAAATGATTTACAAAATCTACGAAAAATTCTGAATTTGTTATTAGAAATCCATATAATTTTTGTTGAAAACAGAACTAAATTCATTGCATCACGTCCATAAATCGAGTGCCGGGAAAGCATATCAAATCACACAGAAAAGATAAAATCGAATTAAAATCAGAAAATCGTCAACAATTATGAAGAACAATATCTAATGTATTAGTCTTTGAGTTGAAAATCTAATTTCTATTACAATAAATCAAAAAAACTATTGTTAAAAGCAAAAGAACTTTAATAAATTGGATTTAAAAAAAGCCGTAAAGAACACTAAAAATGGAGAATCGCACATTCATAAATTGAAATATATACTATAAGGTACTTGTACCCAATATGGACAGTGCTCTCAATATCAACACCACTAATATCTATAAAAGTAAATTTTTGATCAAGAAATGGCGCTACATATCCATGAAGAAAAGCAAATGGAAAGATAATTAAACTTGGAAAGTGCAAAAAAGCGCGCTGTTCGCCAGTTAGAAGGTAACTTGTTGTTTTGTGGTGTGTTGATCGTAATTACAGGTAAGTTTAAATTCTTATCAGATATGGTAAAATTACTTTAAACATTGAAAAGTTGGAGTGTTTTAGAAAGCTGATAAAACATATTTTCAATTGCTGTTGCATATATTGCTTACAAATGTTTTCTTTGTTTATTTATTACAATATTTATTAATACTATGTTCGATTCCCAATATGAACACGTTTTGTCCTCGATTCCGATTGTAAAAAGAAGACACAAAATCACCAGACAATATATTCAAAAGGCATCAAAGTAGTAAAATCCTTTTTCAAGAAAATGCCCTCTGAACAATCCTCCAAGAAAAAAAAAAAAAAATCCCCTAAAATTTCTTGCAGAAAAAAAAAGTTTCCCCTCAATAGTGTATTTGTTGGCGGGCGCAAGTACCAACGTTATGACTTCCTCAACAAAGAAGAATGGTACTACTTCTTATGTAGTATTAGACATGCGACAGATAAGTCCATGAGTATTGTGTGGGAATTATCGCCTATAAATAATATATATATTTTTTGTCAATTCTGTGAGGACTCGGTAATAACAGTTGTAAATTCGGCAGACAGATGCAATAAAGCTAAGCAAAAACAACTATATTATTTCATAATATTTTGTCGTAACTGAAGTGCTTTGCATGGGTCTTCAAAGAGCCAAAATTTAAAATGATCTCCCCCTTTCCAAAGTGCATGCACTGAAGAAATTTACTGAACCCCCCCCCCCCTTATCCCGCAATACTTTGAGATATTTTTTTTTATCCCCTCTCTTTTAAAAGCCCTTGGAATAGTGTTTCTTCCATACATCCTGTGTAGTAGGTCAAAAAGGAGCCACCTGTCTCTAATGCTATATGTATGTCCATAATAGGGACAGATGGTTCCTTATATAGGCACTTGTAAAAAAAATTGTTTTAATCATTTAAATTAAACCACAAGAATTATAAGGTCGTTACTTTTTATAATGATAGTCAAAGGTCCAGAGATAGGGGTCAAATATTTTTGGAATCCTATGACGTGTACACGGGGGTGAAAAAAATAATTTTTCCTTAGGTTGTCCATATTGGGTACAGGTACCTTATTATGATAGACATTAGAAATCAAATTTCTTCCTCAAAGAACAAAAAAGAAAAAAGTATTGTTAAAAATCGTATTAAATTTCGTTAAAATTTAAAAATAGCTATCATACTAGCAATTACTACACTAGGCTAAAAGTATAAAATAGAATTTATGTTATGCTAAATGTCTGAAATGGAATTATTTTTACAAAGAATAAAACATCTCTTTAAAACAAGAAAAATCTAATTAAAGATGAGAAGGTGAAAATGTAATATATTAGGCTAAAAGTTTAAAACCATTTCAGTTTCCAACTGTCAAAAAAGTGCCTTTTAATTCAGAAAATCGCTAACATGCCACTGAAAATGTCTAAAAATTATAAAATTGATGTGCTTAAAATTTATTATAATTGACATGATATTACAATCAGAACTATTTCATCACGAACAAAAGATCCATGCAAAGCGCCAAAAATATCTAAAAAAGGTTAAAAATCTCATAGAATATCAAAATGAAAATTGTTAATTTCAAATGTTTCAAAAAGATATGGTTAAAGAAAAAAATGAAAGCATAATCTTTTTGTGAATGTAAAACAAGCACATTGGGACTGAATAAAAAAACTAAAAATGTAGAAATATTCAAAAGTAACTTGTGACAAAATGTACTATAGTGAGTAATATATTTTAAAATGTAAATAAACCGCTAAGATCAAAATTTACTAAAATGAGATAAAACATTATAATATAGAATATCGAATTATTATTATTATTTTAATCCAATAATCTAAAAAGACAAAATTTTCTGTACTAAGTAAAAGTTGAAAATATAATTTCTTTTGCCAATTTTTAAAAACTGCTAAAAATCACCTTGGGATTCTCATAAAAAGCTCAATTCAAAAATCCTGAAGGGCAGATTTTACTATATTAGGATGTAATATTTAACTCCTTTAAAATTGCCGTTGGACTCGAAAAAACTCAGATAATCGAGTTAAATGTTCCATTATAAATTGCTCTTTATTCATAAATCCCAGCGGATGCCAATTGACAACATTCTGTTAAACAATTCAGTCGGATTCCGTTCAAGAATTACAAAAATAAATGTAAGTCGTCAAAAACCACTAAAAATTACATTCAGAATCTCTAAAATATAAAAATCGTAAAGGATTAAATTAACTACAATAGACTATAAGTCTGAAATAGAATTTAGTTTAGCAATGTCTAATAAAATCCCCGTAAAACTCCCTATATGAAATAATAATCATAATAATAATAAAATTCGTATTAAAAATAAAATGAAATATGAAAGACTCTCTGCACGAATTACGAGTACATTTAAAACTCAATATAATAGGCTATAGGATTGAAACCAGAATATTTTAATAAAAATTTGAAATTCACCTAAAAATGTTTAATTTTTTTCCGATATTAGTTTTTGAGTTTATAAAGATTACTGGAAGAATGAGCTATCCACATACAAAGTACGCGGATTTGTTAAGCTTTATTCTTTGGACACGTATAGATTACTAGTAAAACTCCTGATTATGTGAAATAATTTGAATATGAACTATTTTTAAAACTCAAATAAAATTTTAGTTTGGAATATAAGAAAGATATAAATCACCTAATTATTAATTATACTTACTTCTTACACACAGAACATAACAGCAATTCATACGAAATTGTTTTGCAGAACCATTTATTCATACGCAAACTAAACTTATTCAGATGTTCAGAAAATTTATATGTGTTTTCGGGCTGCAGTTAGATAAAAATTTCTGTACATTCCAGTTTCATAAAAGATCTTTAGTAATCTTACAGAATTTTTTTTATTAGTAATATTATTTATATATTGTGTAAAGTAATATCTTTTACATGAATTTTTGTTGTCGCCGTTACATAAAATTATTGGAAAATTCTAGTTTCCTTAAAAAAAAATAAAAACAACTTTGCAGATTTTTTTTCTTTTTAGAGTGTGTACATTATCTTTTCTTTAATAATTCCGATTTCAATTTTCTTACAAAGGAAAACAACAAAATAAATCTGAACACATTTAAGATAAGTACATTACGAAATAATATCTAGAGAGAATTAAATATAACGCTCTTATCTAGCTTTATCGGTTATTTTCGGAATGCATTCTGAAATACTTTATTCTCTATCAATAAAACTTCTCAAATTTTCTTGAAAGACATAAGACGGCTTTTAGGAAGATTGACAGTTTCTAAGATCTGATTTATCGCATATAAAATTTTACTTTGATATGATATAGGAGATTAAATTAATTAATTTCAACAACTTTAAGCATTATGTTTTTGGAATTTTAAGATACAATAAGAAAAAAAAATAGTACATGCTTTTTTATTATTGATACACAGAATGAATATCAAAATAGAAATATATATTTTTTTAAACAATCCAAACATCTTTGAAAGTTTAATAAAATAAAATTTTTAATATTAACAGCGATGCAAAAATTTATGATTCTTCTATGTTTTTAACTGATTAAGAAAAATGTAGAAACAGATATAGATAAAAATACTACAATATATTTTGGAACATTTTAATATATTATAATGATACAGTAAATAAATACTTATGTGGTAAACTAAATCACTAAAAATCAACGTTTAAACAAGCGATAGATAAAGCGAGTTAAACATAAACAGACGAATACGTTTCGTTAGTACCAGTACTTACATCATCAGTGTAAAAATCAATGAATAAAATCCAAATCCTCTCAACGGCGTACAAAGTTAATGGTGAAGGCACTTGCTTTTTATGTCCCTTTCAACTGAATTCTTCTAAAAAGTGCTGTATGGCTTTTTTATATGATATTTTTGCAGTTTCTTGAAAAGAGAATGAAGTTAAATGAACAAAAATTCAAGATATAAGAAGATCAACACTACTTGATGAAAATATTCCTGCTTTGCTGGCCATCAGTCTCATTCCCGTAAAAGTCACTAAAGATAGAAAACACAGTGTTGTCATATTAAACAAGCCAGTGGTTGCTGATGTTCGTATGTTCATATGTCTACACCTCAAAATCCTAATTAGTAATTACAGAACGCAAAGAACATCAAGTTTCAGCAACCAATGAAATCAAAGAGGAAGTGAATCATTGTGGCACTATAAAGCCACCCAGAAAATTGAGATGTAAGGCTCACTAGACAAATGAGGGGAAAACTAACTAAGGCGTTTTTAAATTATTGATATAAATCGCTTCAAGAATTTCTAAATCCAGAGGAGTGATGCATTTATTTATGATCGTGGTTGAATCAAAATTGACATGAAGGTTAAGCTTTAAGCCAATTTAAAAACAATAGGATTCAAACATTAAGGCTTTCACCTTGCATACAATTGGCAAGATTTTGTTAATAGGTCAGTTTAAACAAAGATGTTTTAGTGAGGTTGTTACCCAACATAAATAATGGTAAATAGACAATTGAGAAAAATTATTTTTTATGAAAAAAAATTATATATATATATATATATTTATAATCTTTTACAGTTTACATACAAAACAAATATGTGATAAACAAGTAATAATTATTCCATAAGCATGTGTTTTTTTATAATTAAATAAATAAATTGATTCATACATAATTTAATTCCTCGCAAAACTTTGTAACAGGATGCGTACTTTTGTTCTTTCCTTGTTAAAATTTAAAGGAATTTGTGTAATTTATATTTAAATAAATTTTTTTGTAATGACTTTTGTAGAAAGATGATTGGTTCAATAAAGAAATCAACAAAAGTTCGTGTGTATATGAAGTATTTGAAATACAAAATGAAAAATGACTAAATATTTTGTGTGATATGGAATATAGATTTTATTAAGAGTTAGAAAAGATCGAGACGACACGCCTACTCACATTCAGTTTTCTCTAACATTTTATATTCATTTAATATATATATATATATATTTACAGTGGCGGTCAAAAGTTTCCGGCCAGCAAATTTTTTTTCTGTTTACAACAAAAGATGCTTGCTACCCGGCAGCCAACACACTTTCTGTAAAATTGCAAGCTGTTTCCTTTAAGACTGCTGTTAATTTTCTGAGGTCTCATAAAAACTTTAGGATAGTCGCATTACAATTAACATCGTGATGCTTGTGACAAAAATAATTCAATTTCCAGCATATGTACTGAAAATGACATGCATGAAATTGACAGCATAATATACCATAAAAACACAAAGCTTTACAAGAAAAAAAAAAAAAAAAAAAAAAAAAAACTTACTAGCATCACCGACTACCACAAACTGGAAAGCCACAACCGCTGTAAAATTTACAGATTTCTGTTTTTAAAAATGTTCGAAAATTATCAAATCTGGCGAATCTCTTGTTAATATTTGCTGGTGGGACACGGAAAAAGAAAACATACATATATACGTTGCTTACTTCAGATGTTACTTAAAGACTTTTCCACAGTATTCTTTATCATGATCAAAAAAAATATTACTTTTAATAAAGATTTTGATTTAAAACGAAAAAAAGAGATTTTTGTAAATAAAGTATAATAATATATCAGTTTTTTTTAATAGCGATGCATACTTGTCACGTCTTATTTGATGAAGTTATTACTTTGCGCTGATGGCTAAGAAAAGCTAGCATAAGATATTTTCTTCATATGCTAATTGTTGTCAATGCACAAATACAAATGTATTAAAATATTACACTAGTAATGGAATATTATATATGCAATGAACATATTTATAGAATCAATGTATTATTGCCTAAAAATATTTTTAGATTTGTTTATTATATTTGAAAAGCGTTCATTAATGTTCTTACAAAAATGGAATTTACGTTGAAATTAAATAAAAAGCTATATTGTTTTCTATTAAATGTTGATTCTGTCAAAAAGTGGCAATGTTTCTAAGCAGTATTTGAATATGAAGTAATGTGTCTTGTGAAAATAACTCCCCTTTAAAATTCTACCCATTTCCAAGGCTTAGTTTTATTTTCTGCTATTTTATTTTTATTTTTTCATTAACAAAAAGATAATTTGATACAATAACTTATAGACTAAGTACGGAAGAAAGATTATTTTAGAAGATGTGTCTTCATAAAATATAGTGGCGCGACTACTTCAACAATGCTTTTTGGTGTTATTAATCACCAGTGTGAGTAATAATACTATGCAAACTAAACCATAAAACAAGATGGAATAATTACATGCAAATTATCGATTCTAAAAATATAAATTCTACAGCCCCAGAAATTTACATACTACCTTTACACAGCATTAACTGCTATAACAGAATACAATAACAATCACTTGATATTTTACACTTTTCACATTAAAACATTAACGGCATTTATGACCTGCAAGACAATTCTCTTTCTATTTTTTAGTTTTCAAGAACAACAATAATACTCTTTCGTTCATTTTTTACAAAAAGAAGTTATAATAAATGCAGTTTTGCCACTGAAAATAATAAAAGAGTGTATTAACACCAGTGGATGACATTATTATCCCAGTGTACATTGTGCATTGTATATTTTAAGCTACAAGTTACCTTGCGAACATATGCAAAATGTCCCACATTATTCTGAAAAAAACATGAAATGAACTGCAAATGTATATAATAAACAAACAACATTTCATAATAAATACATAGATTTTAATTCACAGAACTTATGTAGCAAACATCAGATAACCCTTGGATTCTTACATGCTTATTCCAGAAATAAGGTCTTCAATCACATGAAATTATCTTTTAGCGTCATTTTCAAATTCGGATTTTATAATAGAGTTTTTCAGAGCAAATTTTATGTCCATTTTCCGTATTCCTTCATAACAGAGCTTAATATTATCATTTCGCGTTATTATTCACCAAGATTTCGCGTTATTATTCTTACCCGAAGTTATTTTATTAAATATTTTTGATTTAGTTTTCACTTTCAAACAGGAAGAAATAACGAATTCTTTTTAGTCATTCATAGTGTTTCGTTCATAGGAAGAAATCCTATTGATCTCTGTCTATCACAAAGTCGGTACACAAAAACAGTACAAGCCATTGAGTTCAAATTTTGTATACTTATAACTGAATAACTCGCGTCACACAACAATCATAACATTTTGAAAAAGACTATTATTGTAATTTATAATAATAATAATATTGATAATAATAATAATAATTATTATTATTATTATTATTATTATTATCAGTTCATTTTTTTCTTGTTTTTTTCCTCTAATTGTTGCACGCAAGTTTAAATAGATATAAAAATTATTATGTATGTATTTTTTTAAATTTATATTTATGTACTTATTTTTTTCATCATATTAAGTAGTTCATATTTATCGTTTATCATGCATATAATATATATATTTAATTTCCAATTAAAAAAAAGGAATTTTCGATTTTATTTAAATAACTTGATTTGAACATTTTTAATTTGATTAAAATAAATATTTTTTTTAATAAAAATCGTTGAATAATTGTGCATTAACAATTTGGATTTATTAAATAATAATTTTTTTTAAAGAAATATAAAACGAAACCGTCTGTGTGATCTGCGATCACACTTACGCACTTGTTTAACTACATAATTGATTGCATATCTTTAACAATTATGTATTTTTAAATGCCAGATGATACTCATTTCCTTTTTGTAAGTGAATGAAATAAAGAATTCTTCTTTATAGTTCTCTTGTAAAATAAATGCAGAACTTCTCAAGAATCCAGTATTATACACTTGATATAAGAAGGACACTTTATATCCTCCAATGCCTTTCAACAAGCAATCAATAAACTCTTGCGTGTTGGTAAAAAATAAATCTGAAAATAAACCATTTTTGGAGGACGTTTATTCCTATTATCAGTAAAACAGTTTTACATACATTCCAAGCTAGCAAAAATGGTATTGCTTAACAAAAATTATTTCAATAAATAAGACAAAAATGCTTATCTTAATTTGCTAAACCAATTTCAAAAATATTCTGCTTTAATCTTATCCCCAATAACAACAAATTAAAAAAATATATATATATTAAGAATATAAGCATGTCGTAATAAATGAAGACTAAAATTATTCTTAAAAACATACTTAATATAAGAATAATTTATTTACGTAGTATTGTAATTACAGTTCATGCGTAACTTTCAAAATAAATATAATTGTCTTTTTTATGTTGATGAATAAATCCCAGCATACAAGAAATAAAATATCATGCGTCAAGCATAGATTATGAAACACTCCAGAATTATGCAACAAAACTGCCAATACCTCTGGAAGTATGTAACAAAATTGTACCATTTAAAAAAATAAAATATTATGTCTCATTTCACCATATGGAAAAATATAATACATTTCAGAAATGAATTTTAGCTTCTCCATTTACAGTTGGAAAATTATTCAAAATTTTAGCAGTCCTGTATATAATACAGTGGTATATAACTATTAATAACATGCATTCCAAACTTTAATTCACTTGAGTGATATAGTATATACTTAAGCTGAAAATTTCCCTTCAGTAATTTCCTTTAATAAGGAGAGTCGCACGCGAATATTTTTGTTCAGCCCTGTATATGAGGTATAGCATTTATGTATAATGAGCTATATGCAAAAAATAATTAAATTTAAAAGCTCATACAGAAGTATAAAATCTACTCTACAGAAATTATTACGCAAAGACAGTACTGTAATTGATTTTTTTGTGTGTCCCTGTAAATGAATAAAAAAATGCTACGAATGAACTTTTTTCACTTGATAGTAGTAAAATTAAGTGATTTGTATTAGTTTCAATGCAGCTGAAATACCGTAATGTCACTTAAATACTCTGCAAACGATTTTTCCCTGTATACCTGAATGTAAATAAAGTAAAATATTTTGTAAAATCACCATAAAATGAAAAAATAAAGTAGGACACATTTCGAGCTACAACAATAACATCTAGTCAACTGCTAAACCAACATGTGTCTGTAAGGGCACAGTGTCGAGAAGAATTTCGACTCTGTGGCCTTATGGACACGTGTTGGTTTAGATGATGACGGACTGTTATTGTTATAGCTCGAAACGCGTCCTACTTTATTTTTCATTTTTTAGTGATTTTACAAAGTGTTTTACTTTATTGTTTAATTATCGCCAGTGTTTACAGTGTTTTTTCACTATCTAAATCTAATTAAACTCTTTTGAGTGAACTTGTAAATGAACCATTAATCGCACATAACTAATATGCAATACCAAGCATACTTTGGTGATCCTAAATAAGCTTCATTCAGTTGAATGATAATCCGTATATTTATGGGAGTTAGAGCGCAGCCAGACGGACAGACAAATAGAATGCGTAAGCACCTTTCATCCTGGTTGAAAATATCTAATATTTAAAGGCTTTGGTCTAAAAAATTCTGCGGTACTCGAAGATCGAACTTTACAGGATGTCTTCTACCCACTATTTAAGATTACTGTATGAAGTCTCCCGCCAGAGGACTCTGATACCCTGACCAATTTATTCGGACCAATCGTGCAAACCCTGAACCAAAAAAATGACTATGTGCACGGAATAGAATTCACCTTATTTAAAGCTTATTTGAGCAGGGTTTGCGCCACGTGGTTCAATGAAATGGTTCAGGATTTGAAGCTGAATCCAGCTTCTTTTTTCAGCGGTATTTAGCGAAATGCGCAGGCCGTTATATATTTAGTTGGCCATGCTTCTATGTCTTTGTCATATGTGATAACTTGTCCTTTCCGCAACTATTTCAAAAGAAAACAAAACTGAGACGCTATATCAATTTACATTAAATTTATCTAATATTTTATACTTATTTTTGTATGTATATTAATTTTATTCAACAGTTTATATGTATTTTATTTCATGTATTCTAAATATCTGTGCAAGATCTTTACAAACGTTAGGAGTGCCTATTTTAGTTAACTTTTCAGTAAATTGCACTTTTCACCTAAAATCCTAATTAATTCCTAAATTACTCGAGCGATTTCGATATTTTTTGTGGTGCTAGAGTATAAAGCCGAGCAGATATTTAAGAAAAAAATAATTATAAATAGTTACAGAAAAACAAAATTATGGTCATTAGAAAATTTCTGCAAATTTTCAATTGTTCTAATTTAAAAATTTTAGTCTCTGAAAAAACTGTCTGCCATAAGTTTCGAAAATGATTTAGTGAACATTGATTCCAAATGTCATTAACTTTGACAGGGTAGTTTTCGAGAAGACTGATCTGGAATTTCGTATATTTCCCGTAAAATTACAATCGTCCTTTGATTCCTTTAAAGGCCGAAAAATGTCATATGGGGCGATATCCATGCCTATGGAGGATTTTTCAGGACTTCCAACCGAAATTTTGCTATAAGATTGAGAGTTTCGGTGCACACATGTGGCCTAAGATTTTTCTAAAGGAAAAACATTCATTTAGTGCGTTTACCTCTGAGCTTTTAAAAATCGTATTTAAGCCTAAGAAATTGAATAACAGCTCTTTGCGCTAATATGGGCGAATCGATCATTCATCCGATTGCAAAAAATTCATTTCAGGAATCAGTAAACTGAAGCACTAAATATGCGCAACTGACAAAATTGTCAGGTCATTTATCGGCAGAACCATTAACCCACTGAGATTAGAAACAACATCGCTACAGCAAAAGATATATTATCATTTGAACAACCCTCATATCTTAACAAATATTTTATCATTGATAAAATATCATTAAAATTTAATAGACAAAATTTTGCCCAAATATTTAATTAGAACTTAATTCAATGATAAATTTTATATCTTGAATGAATTATCTAAAACATTTCCTTGATTCTTTTTTAAGAATCGAATTAGCATCACAAATCATTTTCCATTTATTTTTCGTTAATATCTGAGTAAACGTGAATAAATGTCACATTTTATTTTCAAAGAACTCAAGGGCCCCACCAGTGGCCGAGAGGTTCTGACCTCTCAACTAGTAGACGGCAGGTGCTGGGTTCGAACCCAATCGCGGCTGTCGGCCTAACCGTTCGGAGTTTTCGAGGTTTTCTTCGAACCTTGCGTAAATACGGGTTAGGTTCCCTTAGAAAGACCCCTACGAAGGGCAGTCCCTCTGGTCCTATATCCCTAGTGTAGATAATCGGACGACAAAAATAAACCAAACCAAAGAACTCAAGTGTTTATAAAAGTTAAAGAATATATTTTTTACATATCTGTCTTGTTTACAACTCTGTTGCTTTTATTTAACATAATACACACTTTTCCTTCAACACAAGTATAATTAAAAAAAAAAAGCAGAATATCTAGAAGATCAGGCATGGTATTTAAAGACGCTTCATAGAGATCAAAATCTTTTACGTTGCAGTTATTAAAATATCTAGAAAACGAAGATAGCCTCATAGAATAATTCTTCCTGGGATTTTCTTCCTTTGTTTATTTAAATGGAAATTTATGCTCACAGAAGTAAAAGGTTAATATTCTAAATAAGAATGTATATTCCAGTTGTGTGAAGAAATTGGTTTATAGTTTTTTATTTTATCAATATATTGTATGGCTGCTAAAATATATATATGTATGGTTTCTAGTGTTTTATTTTTGAATTATTTTTAAAAATATTTATTTGCTTTAATGATAGAAAACCAACGATTAGAAATGCACAAGTAATGCGTGAAAATGTAGCAAACAGCCGTTTCGAATCTACTATCAAGATTCTTCATCTTTTTCTAGCTCCCTGAGTCTTGCACCGATAAAGAATCTTAATAGTAGATTCGAAACGGCTGTTTGCTACATTTTCATGCATTATTTGTGCATTTTCAATCGTTGGTTTTCTATCATTGTACACTTTTGCACAAAGGCTTTATTTGCTATTTTAATTTATTTGTTTTGTTTGATTTTTATTTTAGTATATATTAGTTTTATATTAGTATATTATCGATATATTTTCTTTAAATTATACCTATAAAAATACATTATTTCTATTAATGTTTCTATATAAAATAGTTCTGGTTAATGAATTATAGATTTATATTTTAAATTAAAGATTAACATTTTAAATCACTTTTTTTTCGAAAAAAAATGTACCTTCTTTTTATTGCTATACAAAAATTTTCTAATATTTTAATTAAAACAATTGCGTAATAAAATAATTATGTAATAAAGAGAGCTTATAATCCCTGAAGTGGACTAGTGTAGACTATGACTGGGCCGTCACTATAGATTAAACCTGCGTTTTTGTAAGACACCCGCTCTTGTCGCAAATCTGGAGAAATACATCATTTATCTGATCGCACAAAACAACTCTCAACAAATAATAAACTGATAGAAATCCATTCACCACAATTGCGCGACAGACAAAAATTCCACGCCATCTATCAGCAGACACTTTAACCCACTGAGATTAAAATCAATGACGCTTCAATTGAAGTCTATTTTTGATTTCAATGTCTATTATTCATTAAAAAACAATACGTAACTAATAAAAGATCATCAACAATTACATAAATAAACTTTTTTATAAAGAATTTAATAAGACATTTAATTCAATGAAAAAATTTAAATATTTAATGAATTATAAAACTTTACATGTTGTATTTCTTAACGCAATCAAGTCCGTTTTCAAGAAACTCTCCATGAAAAGCGACAAAACTTTTAAATTTCAACACCTTTTTCTTTCCTTTGGAGGTTTTCACATTATCTAATCTCAAACTTTGAGCGATTAAATAATTCACAATCACAATGTGAAAAAAAGTATGGTGTCAACAAATATTAAAAATTGAAAAAACGACTTGCTCTTAATTGGTTAATATTCAAAATAGTACTACAGAATATTTTTCATTTACCTTTCATTCATATCTGAGTAATCGCGAATTAATTTTATTCCTTGATATAAAAGAAATAATAAATGATTATAAAGGCTAAAGAACGATTTTCTTTTTACTTACCTCAATTGTTCGATACTCCATTGCATTTCTTTAACGTAATAAACAATTTTCTTTCATCACAAGTGTAATGAAAAGAAAATATAAGAACATCTAGAAAACCAGACATTATATTTAATAGAAAGACGATTTATATTGATCATAATTTTTATGTTGCAGTCATTAAGACATTTCTGTACGAATATAGCCACATAAAGTAATTTTCTTTGGAATTTTCTTGCCTCATATCTTTAAATAGAATTTTACGCACAAAAAGGAAAAGGGAAACGTAGTAAAAAGGGAAAATATTCCAATTGTGGAAGTAAAATGAATTTTTGTAAGATTTCTGAATTTATAAAGACTTTCTAGCACAATTAGAACGTGTTTATGACTTCGGTTTTTCTGTCTGTCGGCTCTCTAGTTCTCGTAAATATACGCGAAGTGTCCAAGCATTTTTGAAAGTTATTAAGTTTTACCCAAGCATGAGCCCTATTGCAAATGACGTTTCTAGCATGCTTAGTTTATTTAAAGGGACAGTAAAAATTATTCCGTTGCATTGCTATCAATTGGAAAAACTGTTTTAAATGAATTTTAAAGTTGTTAGACGCTTCCAAATATAATAAAATTGATATACCACTGATATATATATACTCTGTTGAATATGCAGCGTAAATTATATTTATTATTCATTTACAGGGCCACAACAAACGATTCTATTACACGGTGGTAAAAGGAGGATTTATTTGTGGCGTATTTTAATTATCTTAAATCATATCGTTTAGTATACATTTTATGTATCTCGCTGAGGTTTAATATAAGTTTTTTCATGTTTAATACGAAGTGCATATTATTTATAAAAACATGCAAAAGAAATTCTGAACAGTACATTCTATCCAAAGTAGTCTATATTAGCGATGATGGTAGTAGATGCATTTTTTAAATTACAGTATGCACTTTTAAGTTTCACAGTATTTATGCATAATATGGTTATGTATAAATGCTATATTTAACATACAGAGCTACGAAGACGTACGTAAAAATTATTGAGTACCTATGTAAATAACTTTGAGAACTATTATATATATATATATATATATATATATATATATATATATATATATATATATATATATTTCCTATTCAAAAAGAGGAGTAACAATTTAAAAACAACTAATAATTATAAATAACAGGAAGAAAATAATAATAATACACAAAAATTAACCTCTAACAATTTTTCAAACGGTATTCACTGTATTTAAAGCATTTTCTGGAAATCTTCGAAACATTGAAGAAAATTCAAAAAGCAATATGGATTATTCCATTATAAGAAAATAGAGGCAAAGTCATGAGTAAAATTCTTCCTCCTTGTGTACAAAAAGTTTTGTGGTTCCTTGTGAATATCGTTTAATTAATATGCCCAATCATCGGGGACTTTTATGTTTATTTTTTTTCTTTACTGACAAGAACACTGTCAACTATTCAGCTGATAAATTTTTGTGGTTCCGCATGCACTGAAAATGATTGTCTTATGAACTTTGGCGAAAGATGCATTTTATGAAAATTAAAAAATATACGTTTCAGTAGCCGTGAATGGACCGTAGAAAAGCATACATAAACATGTAATTCTTTAGATACCGTACACATACACAAATGCTCTGAATTGAAATCAGTGTCGTATTTTCTTTATCTTATCTTTCGATTTCTTTGATCATTTAAAAAGCGATATTGTTTCAGATTCTCACATTTTGACAAAACTTTCTAAATATCAATCATGCGCGTTTTTTTTTTCTTTTTTATATATTCAAAACTTCTAGAAGCATTTAAACGATATTGTTTAAAAAATCTTTTAGAAAATTTTAGATTGAGAGGGATCTTTTTAATCAATCGAAACAGAAAGGTAGATTCGATTTGACCTCAGAAAACTATTGCATCGCATGCATCTGAACTTGGAAATTCTAGATATCCATCTGTTGTTTATACATATATTTTTTGGTCAGCATTTTTTTAAAATTATGCTATATCTATGATTACTGAGATTTGTTTTAGTATTATATTATATTATTTTCATTTCATTATTATATATCTTCATAATTTATTGAATTTTTATTTCTCGTTTAATTAATTCTTAAATAATAATAATAACAACAACAACAATAATATTAATAATAATAATAATAATAATAATAAAAGAATTATTTTTAAATTTATTGGATGCTTTTCAGTTCAAAACAATTTTGACAAAAAATGAAAGAAAAAATATTTTTTGAAGGATCTGAAATTCGTAAGAAAGTAAAGAAAAATGAAAAAAAAAAAAATAAGTCTTTTATTTGCATTAAATGAAGTCAAAAGAAAATGTATTCGAATAAATGAATTTCTTTAAAAATTATTCTGCCATTGAAAATTTCTTGACTACATTTTTTGTTCAATTAAACGATTTATCTAATTTCGAGTTATCGAGACCCGACTGCATATTATAATCAACACACATACACATACACACATATACATATATATATATATACATAATAGCAGTGTTTGAATTGAATTAAAACACTTTTTGTACAACAAACCTTATATTTTTGACTGAATCAAAGGTTTTTGAACTTTTTTTCTCACTCTTCCATGTTTATCCATGTATTCAAAACTGCTATTTCCTTTTCATTTAAAATTTAATACAGCTCTTAAAATCATGTTTCATAACAAAATCGCGAATACATTTTCTTCCAAATTTTTCCTCATTTGACTAAAAATGAATTAAGTGCAATGGTTTTCGCATGAATAGATTTTAAAGGGGTAATATTTTATTATTTGTTAAATTAAAATTTTTCCTTTTGAAAGATTTAACTAACGTAGAAATTTAATTAGTATACGGATAGGATTTTTTGATTTGTTGTATTTAAAATAAACATTACAATATACAATATACAATACAATACAAATGTACAATATACTGTTTCAACAGTTTTTAACTTATGCTATCTCATTACTACATAACTTTTATTAAATCAGTTGTAAAACATATGCTTCTGGTATTTATCATCTTAATTTCATCCAATTTTCCGAAAGTAACAAGTCATCTAATATGATTATATCTATAAATGTCATGCAGTATAGTTTTCTAAAAAATGTTTGATTCAGCATCACTTCAGATATTTGTTAGCTACAAGTTCAAGTTATTATTATAAATATTTATGCATTTAAGTTAAATTTATCATATAACGCAATTTTGCTTGTGTTTCATAACAAAATAATATTTGAATCTTGCAATTGTGTTTTAATTAATCAGTCACAGTTATTACATTTATCTTAACGAATGATTTTTCACAAATATTTTTCTCTAAATTTCTCTAAACTGGTTTTTAATTAAAATATTTGTTAACATTGCAAAACACTGCCAAGAAGTCGCCTTGGTACATCTTAATTTACACAATTAAGAAAATTATTGTTGTCTTATATTAAAGATAAATTGTAATATTAAGGCCACGAAAGGTATAAAGCTCACTCGTGTTGCTTAACACTCACGTTAATTAGGTTAAGAGTGTTCGAAACTACTTTTTTTTGAGTTATTAAAATTCTGAAATTTTTTGTGCTGATTAACCATATCATTTTTAAACAAAATAACAAAATATTGTTTGTAGAATTTTTTTCTTACATTTAAAAAAATAGAAGTATCAAAATTTTAATTTTGATTAAGTGCAATACGTGGAATAGTGTTTGTGTGAATAGATTTTGCAGGGGGATATATTATTATTTGTTTAAATAAAAATATAATTTTCAAACATTTTAACTATAGTATAAATTTAACAGATATACTGATATAGTGTTTGATTTGTTTAGTGTAAAATAAATATTTCAGATATATAACTCATTAGAGCGTACCATTTATTAAATTGCATGTAAAACATTTGCTTCGGCTATATACTGCTATATTTGCTTCTGCTATATTCATCTTAACTTTTATCGAATTTACCTAAAAGTAACAAGTCATCTAACGTGATTATTTCCATAAATGTCATGCATTATAGTTTTCAAAAAATTGTTATGACTCAACAACACTTCAAATAATTGCCAGCTACAATGTCTAGTTATTATTATAAATATTTAAGCACTTGAATTAAAGTTATAATTCAATTTTGCTTATGTTTAATATTTGAATCGTCCTATTGTGTTTTAGTTCATCAGTTACAGTTATTAAATGTATTTTAACCAATGAATTTTGAAAAATATTTTTCCTCTTATTTGCTAAAACATTTTTTTAGTTTCAGCATGGTATTATCCAATAAAGAATACTGAATTATTCATCGATAGTAATAGACAAACTATTTTATAAATGATATTTAATTAAAATATTTGCAAAACACTATCAAGTGATTTATTCAATTTATTTTATTTATTAATTATATATATACATATACTATATGTAACTTGTGTAAGTGTATAAGTATTATATATATATATATATATATATATACAGGGTGTTTCTAAATTCATGGTCCAAACTTTAAGGGGTGATAGTACACATCAAGACTAACAATATTCAAATAGGAAACCAAGGGTCCCAAAATCTTCCGAAGGAGATAGGCGCCATTAAAGTTTAGGGTACAAAAATTCAAATGATTATGAAAAACAGAAAAAGTCAGAAAAACAGAACAGTCGATTCGTTTGCGGTTTTCACTAAAATTATTCTTTATGTCAGTATTGTCTTGAAAATAAATTATAAATATAAATTTCAAAAAATGACGATAGAGGGTGCTTTAGACTTTAGAGTAACGAACAACTATTTTTTACCGTTATTTTTTGCATCTCATTAAAGGTTTCGTAAGCTTAGACTTAAACTTAAATTTTGAGCTCAAAATCTGATAGTTGGAAGCAGTTAAGTAGCACAAACTTAGCTGTGTTCAGAGGGTTTTAAATTCAAATGATTATAAAAAACGGAAAAATTGGTCAATTGATTTGCGGTTTTCACTAAAACTATTCTTTATGTCAATATTTCTTGAAAATAAATTTTAAAGTTTAATTTCAAAAAATACCGTTAGAGGGCTCCTTAAACTTTAGAGTAACCAACAACTATTTTTAACCGTTATTTTTTGTATCTAATTAAATGTTTGCAAATGCTTAGATTTGAATTTTGAGCTCAAATTCTAAATCGATGGAGGGGTTAAGAAGCGGAAACTGAACAGTGTTCAGCAGTTAAAATGTTACCCTCCCCACCCCTCGAACACATTTCAAATTTCCGCACTTAATTACTCACAACGATGCAGATTTTGAGCTCAAAATTTAAGTTTGAACTTTTACAAGCATTTAATTAGATACAAAAAATAACGGTTAAAAATAGTTGTTGGTTACTCTAAAGTTTAAGGCGTCCTCTAACGTTATTTTTTAAAATTAATCTTTAATTTTTTTTTTCAAGGAAATATTGACATAAAGAATAGTTTTAGCGAAAACGGCAAACGAATCGAACAATTTTTCCGTTTTTTATAATCATTTGAAATTTGAACCTCCCCACCCCCATTGAACAAAGTTCAGTTTGCTCTACTTAACCACTCCCAATGATTCAGATTTTCATCTCAAAATTTAAGTTTATGTCTAAGCTTCTAAAAAAATTATGAGATGCGAAAAATAACGGTAAAATATAGTTGTACGTTACTCCAAAGTCTAAAGCGGCCTCTATCGGCATTTTTTGAAATTTATCTTTATAATTCATTTTCAATAAAATACCGACATAAAGAATAGTTTTAGTGAAAACCGCAAATCAATCGACCAATTTTTCCGTTTTTTATATTCATTTGAAATTAAAGCCCTCTGAACACAGTTAAGTTTGTGCTACTTAACTGCTTCCAACTATTCAGATTTTGAGCTCAAAATTTAAGTTTAAATCTAAGCTTACGAAACCTTTAATGAGATGCAAAAAATAACGGTAAAAAATAGTTGTTCGTTACTCTAAAGTTTAAAGCGCCCTCTATCGTCATTTTTTGAAATTTATCTTTATAATTTTTTTTTCAAGACAATACTGACATAAAGAATAATTTTAGTGAAAACCGCAAACGAATTGACCAATTTTTCTGTTTTTTATAATCATTTGAATTTTTGGACCCTAAACTTTAATGGCGCCTATCTCCTTCGGAAGACTTTGGGACCCTTGGTTTCCTATTTAAATATTGTTTGTCTTGATGTGTACTATCACCCCTTAAAGTTTGGAATATGAATTTAGAAACACCCTGCACATATATATATATATATATATATATATATATATATATTACAATTTTTTAATTTTTTTCGCCAAAATTAACCTTTATACTATCTTAATTTTATTATAATAATATTTCGTACTTACTTCAACTTATTAAATTAAATCTTGTTTCTAGATCTAATCTGCTAATCTTTATGCAGACGATGTAGATTCTTAATTTGCCTTAAAAAACATTATTCCAGTATGCGTAAATTTAAAAAGATGGCTCTAAATTAACCCGTCAATAGTCGCGTGTCTGTCTTTTTACCGCCCGTATAACTTATCTTCTCCTAACTAGTATCACACTACAAATACAACGGAGATCTACTATGTAGCTAACTTTGAAGGTTTCTCGATCACCTTAGTGAAGTAATAGGACGCATCTGTTTTTCTTTCAGGTACATTTTTAGAAACAAATCTGAAATTGGCGAAAAAGGTCTTTGTAACAATAACTAATATTAGTTCATTTTTACTTTTTCAATTACTCCAGATCTCATGAATAAAATGCATAATTTAAGAAAATTACAAATTTATATCTTCATTGAAACGTTATTTTCGTATAAAAAAAAATTCTTTTTTTACTAATTTGGTATGCGGGGGGCGAGCGGCGAACAGACCGAGCGCGACTAATGACGTTGTGAAAAATTCGCGACTACTCTCGGGTTAAAAATATTCTTAATTAAACTTTATTTCATAATATTCAAAATAAAACTCACTTCTTCTATGTTTTTATCAAATCTTTTTAAGAAAGCATTATTAAATTTATTCCAAAACCATACTTTTCAGAAAATATCATTATTTTATTTTATCTGTATATTTATTTTCCCTCAGTCAATCTTTGATAGTGTGCATATCAATAAATTCATTTCTTTTCTTTTTCTCTTAAAATTAATAATCTATAAAAATCGTCTGCCTAAGATATTTAAAATCCTGAGTCGATTATAAATTCGTTAAATAATATATATTTTTTTTTTAAATAAAATTATCATCTGAATGAGGTATTTAATTTCGAAGCTGGACAAGAATTCTTTTTACATAAAAGAATGATGGTTTGAGGTTAGAGAATGTTCTAGAATTTTTTCTTTTTAGATTTAAAAGAGGAAGCTCGAGAGGTGGTAAGAGATGAGAAGAAGGATTCTTGGGTGCGTTCTTGCATGAGTATGACTTGATGAAGTAAAGCATGGAATATTTTTTTGGATGTTTCGGTAAAATATCGTCTGCAACAGGAGCTTTTCCCTCTATTATAGCGCCAGTTTAATAAAATGAACTTGCAGCAGCCAAGGGGTGATTATTTTGACCTTCTACATTTATTTATTTTGTTTTTGTTTTTCTTCTCGCTGGCCATGACTTCTGTGCGGAGAAAGGGAAACCTGGCGATGATGTTTCTGCCCCCCTAATTTCAAAATGTCATATATATATATATATATATATATATATATATCATTTCTAGCGCTTTCCATCAAAGTTGAAAAGTGCTTATGCGTTCGGTTTTGTCTTTCAGTCTGGGCGGCCGTCTTTCCATACTTTAAATGTATTCAGAATTCCATGCAACTGATGAATGTTATTTATGATCACTAATGCATGCTTGGTATTTCATATTAAATATGTACGATCAATGGTTCGTTTACAAGGACATTCAAAAGGATTTGATTACTTTATGTATATGGGGAAAATCGTTAAGTGAATATTTTAATGACATTGTGTTATTTAAAATGCATTAAAATCAATGTAATGCAATTGATGTAAATCACTGAATTTAACTACGATCACGTTAAAATACACTGTAAAAAAAAAGGGTCGATCTACTAAAAAAACTTTAGTGATCCTTGTAATTTCTAAAAAAATTTTAGTAATCTTAATCGGTTACAAGAAAATCTGTAAGAATTACTAGAAAAAAGTTAGTAACGAAGAGAGTTAATAGTTTTATATTTTTAATAACTATTACTAAAACTTACTCGGTGTGGCCTTGATAGCATAGTGGTTATAGTGACGGACTCCTGACTAAAAGGTCCCAGGTTCGATACTGGCCACTGCCAAATACGCCCCGAATGTATGTAGTGTAAATACTCGTTAGTAAAGGGATTATGAAAATCCTGTCGGAGCAGTTAGCAATGTTTGATGCTGCCATCTATTGCAGCTTTGCCGAAAATCTTCCTCTTCAGAAGTCTCGATGCAGGTCGAAGGAACCTCCTGCCCTTCGGGCGCACGTAATGGTTATTAAAAATATTTTGGAGCTATTACTAAAATTTGCTTTGTGGCTCATACTAAAAATTTTTAAGTTAGTTCTACAAAAAATTCTTTTGTTCAGTTTACAAAAGAAATGCCTGTTTCACTTACAAAAAAAAAAGTTTGTAATGGTTACTAAAAAATTCTGTGAAATACAAATTTACTAAAAAAATTTTAGTAACCTCTTAATTTTTTTTTTTTTACAGTGTAGAGCATTTATAACATCTTTTTATTAATTTACAAGGACACTCAGAAGAAATTGGTTACAGTACTGTCTTTGAGTAGTAACTGCTGGATAGTACGTTTTAAAATTCGTTATGGTCTTTTAAAATTAATTAGTTTTTTCCTCATATTACTCTTTACATATATTTACATATATTTTATGCCTCATATACAATGCTGCAGAAAAGTATTGGTATACCATGCTCCTTAATAGAGGAAATAGCTTAAGACGAGTTTTCAACTAAAATATATGAATTTCTTAAATGAAATGAATTTCGGAATGCATGTTTTCAATATATATAAATCTCTATATCATATACAGGGCTGCTAAAAATTCGGAGAATATTTTGATTGTAGTTGGGAACAGCTCAAATCCGGTTTTGAAATGCGTTATACATATTCATATGTTGAAATGAGACGCAATATTTTAATTTTTTAAACGGTTCAGTTTATTTGCATTTTCCTGAATGTGTTGGAAAGTGCTTTATAATTTATGTATGACGCTTGATTTATTTTCTTTCTCGTTTACATTATTATTGGATCGTTTCTTTTCAGTATTCTTGACGGATTTTATGTTGTTTCAATGCGTAATAATATAACGTTTCATAATATAACGTAATGATCTAATTTTGCTACTTCAAAAAAAAAAAAAAAAAACTTTTTTACCTAAAAAAAGTGAAGATAAGCTTTTTATTGCATTGTGTAGATTTTTATAATGTAATAGTTATTCCTACATAATAAAAATACTATAGAAAATAAATTAACTGTAATGTGTGAAAAATGATAAAATTTAGGCATATAAAAAATATTTGAAGAAACTTAAAATCTAGTTTATTTTTATCTTTTTAGAAAAAAAAGAGCCAACCGTTAATTCAATTTTTATTTACCAACAATCTTGTTAACTTATTTTCCAAAATGACTTACCTTCGAATCTTGTTTTATTTTTTTCGCTCTTTTTCCTTCATGCAACATACAGCTTTACTTTAATAAATAATTTTATTAATGTAATGAGTTCATAAAGCTGAAAGTACTTTTTTTTAATTCTTTCAAAACTTCACGGTAAAAAATTTTGTCAACTTTTTCCCCTATAGAAATCAATTAAGAAAATCTATTTGTTTAAAAAAATACGCAATTAAAATTAAACAAAAAATGTGAAGTGTCAAAAGTTTTCTTATTTTAAATTGCTCTTACGATTCAATAAACATTCTTGCTTGGTGATAAAGAATGCTAAAAATTTTTGAATATTATAAAAAATTAATTAAAAAAAAGAAAAAAAATCTTTTATGAATAAACAAAAAGTGCTTTTTTCTGCATAAGTTATACTTCGGTATTTTTTTAACAAATTAGGGATAAATTATATTGTTTAAATTTATTACAAGAAAATTTAATATTGCGTGGGAACTACAAGTATACAGTCTATAACATGCTAATACCTATATATTAAAAAAAAAATATATGCTATTTTTCCAGTAATCATATGTGAGACTCCTACAGATATGATTTTGATAATTATTTTTCAAATGAAAGCTTTCTATTTGACCGTACTAGCAATTTTAAAAATGTATTTCGATTTTTAAATTTTGTTTTAAATTTTAAAAGCTTTTTTACGATATTTGTTAAAAAAGGTGGTAAATAGGTTAATATTTACTCCGTTAATATAAATATATTTCGCATCATCACATTTTACTAATCAGAAGTATATTTAATAATTCATAAATAATTCATTTAATAATTCATTTAATAATTCATAAATAATATTGAGTAATCGTGGTAAATAAAATAATAGAAAATAACCTAGTATAGAAAGTAACATATAAAGCGGAATGTTCCCTATGAGGAAAACGATGTCATTATCAAAACAAATAAATTTACTCCATGAATAACGTTGTTATAGCTGTGTAAATGATTTCATCATATTAAATTACTATTGCATTTAAATAGTTTAATCTTCTACTATTTATTTAAAGATTATTGCGATATTTCTGAAAACACATCACACCCATTTCAATATAATCTGTATATTTAAACTTCAATTTTGTTTTCTCAGTCATGTAGCATCTCTACTATGAATATTTTAATGAATTTATATATATATATATATATATATATATATTAATTTAATTTTATATATTATAAATGATATATATATATATAATAATATATGTAAATAATATTTTATAAATATTTTATATATATTTTTTAAATTAAAAAGGAATGTAAAAATTTCAATCCACTCCCGAATCCTCGGCATTGGCTCGTGAGCCGGCCATTTCTATAGGAGTTCGGTTCTTGGGAGTCGTCTGGGAGCACTATGCGAAGCACCAAGCTAAGTGGCCAATTTCTTCTTTCTGGTATGGAGTGCGTTGTGTTTTTATAATCAACAGGCCTTCTGTTTGTTTAAAGAGTTAGGCTATGTGACGGCGACTGGGCAGTGCACAATCCGAGACCAAAAGTATCCAAATATGTGCCGGAGAAGCATGTCTAGCACCAGGGCATGGGGCACCCTGTCTTAACAAATATGTAAGTGAACTGCATCCTTAAACTCTGGTATTAACAAAATCAAAAACATTTCTGTAAATTTGTGAATGGTTGTTCATTAAAACTTGAGATGTGACATATACGGAATTTAAATTGTTGAATTGCTTAGTATTAGTTAAATCTAATTATCACGCTTGATGTATTAAATGATTTTTATAACGTATCCCTTTTATTATACGAAGGAAGACTCATCAAAATTTCTTGAAAGAAAATGATTGTTTAAATGTATAATAATCCTGCAAATATTATTACCAAATGTTATTTTACATTGTCTAGTGCTAGCATATATTTTAAAATAAATAACTTCCGTGTTTTAAAAGTTTAAATAATAATTTTAACTATTGTAATCGAACTATGTTTATGTCGAGCAGTGTCCGAGAATACTTTTAAGAAATACACTCAGGTGTCACATATAATGTGCACATGATATTCAAAATGTTTTTCAATATATGTTTGAAAACCTTAAGCAAAACTAATTTATTGAAAGAAATCGAACAATTATAAGTAGTCGTTACATATATATTTTTTAATTATTGGCAGTTGCTTTAATACTATAGTCATACGTAAATGTTAAATTTTGATATTAAAAAAGCTTCTTGGCAGCTTGTTAACAATAATGTAAAAGTTATTTGTCTGTTGAATTTTTTTAACGAAAAATCTTTACGCTTTTAACATTTCGTTTATCCTTTTACATGTCGCACATTAGATTTTATCTCCATATTTCAAAATGCGGATTAAAATATGAATGCTATATGCGTCAGCAATAAATAAATTTAAATTTTATATATATCTGTGAAGAAGTCACATTACAGCAGCTCAATTAATTCGATTACTGAAGTAATCGTTTTAGTCGCAATTTAAATACATTGCATGAACGTTTAATGTGTTTTGACTTATATTTGCAAATTCAGCTTTAAATTAATAAGTAAAGCAGAAATGTTTGTGTTTTTTTAATGGAGGAAATCCTTTTAAATCTGAAAATGTCTTTTCTAAGCATAAATTTTATTTAAAACTAAGCGAAACGATGCTTTTACAAAAATGTAAGAATTCCACATTAAAAAAAGAAAATAAATGGTTTAATTAATGTTTAAAATATTTTCTGTAGTACGAAAGAGAAAACATAATTAAATTAAGTACAAATCTTGTTTTGTTAAAAGAAATAAAACTTTCTTTTTACTTTATTTCTATTAAAAAGAAACATTTTGAAATAAAATAAAGTAGAATATTTTTTTTTTATTTTGTTGAGATAAAATCATACTAAAATAAAAAATAAACATTATGTCATTTAAAGTTTAAAATCTTGTTAATTAAGAAAAACACTCGATAATTTAATTTAATGATTATACAAGAATAAATACTGTCCTACAAAAATGATAACTTCACATTTTTTTGTGTTGTTTTACGGAATAATAAGTTAAAAGGTACAAAAGCAGACGAAGTTGAAAATATCATTTTCAATACTCTATAGTCATAACTTAATAATATTTATTATCAAATATACAATGTTTATTCATACAGAGCATACATTCATCTAAAACTCAGGATAATTCAAGATTCATTTTCGTAAAATACTGAAAGAAATATCGTTATAATCTACAAATATAAACAACTACAAAGATGTATTTCTTTAATTAATTATAACATATTTGACAGTTTAATAAATTCGGTAACCCATTCAAAAAAATGAACCAAAACTTGAAAAAACAAATGTTGACCTGTATCGCAGATTCATTAAATTCTTAATTTGACACAAAGTTTAAATACAAAATAATAAATATTAAACATTGAGTACTAAAAATTATGCTTCATTTTATACAACACACATTATATTTTATGTGTTAAAAAATATACATCTACATCGTACATGCCATTTTTTTGCATTTGTTTAATTAAAAAAAGAAATACATCGAACCAAAAGTTCAATAAAAGTATGAAAATAAACTGATTTTAAATTACTGTTATATTTAATGAAAAAAAAATGTTTAATTAACCATAAAAACCTTACAGATTTTTGAATTTACAGTGCAAATTTGTATCTATTGAATGAAATTTTGTTGTTGCCATTACATAAAATTTTCTAGGAATTCTAGTTTCCAAGAAAAATGTAAAGATTTATTTTATTTTTTTTTCTGATTTTTTGTTCTAAAGCTAACTAATTGGTCAGTTTTATTACCCAACCACTGTATTAGTGTATGTTATAATTTGTAGCAAAGTAATGCAATGAATGTTATATAAAATTTGTACTAATCCAATTTAACTGATTCTTAACTCCCATTTATTTGACAATATTTTTTGTTTTCTACAGTTCCGTGCCTATATTAACTAGTGCATGTTCATTTGATGGTACATTCACCTTAATTTTCAACCATTCAAAAATAAAGTATTAAACAAATGAATAAAGAAAGAAAATCATAAAAAAATCACAGGAATATATAACATAAATTATATAAATACTTTTATAAATACATCCAAAGTTATTCAGACAATACCACTGAATAAACCAATAAAACCAGTATTTTTACAATCATATTATTAAAAACAGTAGAAGTTTGAAGTGAAATAGAAGGCAGATTACCAAATCACTAAAAATATATGGATAAATGGACATTATATAACCAGAGTAATTCATATATTACCATACAATAAACCAATTGAACCAGCATTTTTACAGTAATCTTATTGAAAACAGTTGAAGTTTGAAGTGAAATAAAAGGCAGACTACCAAAATAATGAAAGGTAAAGGGATAAAAGGACAGTAGAAGGATTTTTTGTTAAACCACTCTTCAGGGGTGCATAGTTTAACAAAAAAGAAAAAAAACATCAAACCAGTTTCTGTTATGAGTCATGCTAAAAGCTAAGAATTCGACTCACAATGCACCCGACTGGCTGGAAGCTATTTACTATTACAAATTAGTAAAAATATACTCAGTGAAGGAAATAAAAACAGTATGACAAAATATAATATTCCTTAAAAAAACATATGTATACTAAAATATTTATCATACACAAATCCTAGCATGATTTGTAGTTCATGTGAATCTACAGTAGAAATAATTTACATGTGACTTTCTAACAGTTAAGGTTATGGTCGTAGTATAAATCATGTAGATAATAAAATTAAAATTGTAACAATAATTATAAAAATTAATAGAACATATATTATACTATAAAATTTATGATACATTTAGAAAAAGAATAAATGCAACTGTTAGGAGTATTATATTTTTATTTTTATCGATTTTAAATATGACATTTTACGGTTTTAGTAGTTTAACTCCTTATATTTTTAAAACGGCATGAGTGAATATGTTTAGAAATAAAAAATTCACTTTGAATAAAATCCAATTATTAACTTTCATATCTATTTTGCCTCGTTTACTTCATTAATAATTCTGAAAAAGAAAAAAAATAATTACTTTATTGTATTTTTTAATTATAAATGATTTAGATAAATATGCATACGAATTTACAACAACAACAGCAACAATAACAAATAACAATGTCATTTTCATCTGTGAAGAAAATAAAAACAATATGACAAAATATAATATTCCTTAAAAAAAACATATGTATACTAAAATATTTATCATACACAAATCCTAGCATGATTTGTAGTTCATGTGAATCTACAGTAGAAATAATTTACATTTGACTTTCTAACAGTTAAGTTTATGGTCGTAGTATAAATCATGTAGATAATAAAATTAAAATTGTAACAATAATTATAAAAATTAATAGAACATATATTATACTATAAAATTTATGATACATTTAGAAAAAAAATAAATGCAACTGTTAGGAGTATTATATTTTTATTTTTATCGATTTTAAATATGACATTTTATGGTTTTAGTAGTTTAACTCCTTATATTTTTAAAACGGCATGAGTGAATATGTTTAGAAATAAAAAATTCACTTTGAATAAAATCCAATTATTGACTTTGATATCTATTTTGCTTCGTTTACTTCATTAATAATTCTGAAAAAGAAAAAAAATAATTACTTTATTGTATTTTTTAATTATAAATGATTTAGATAAATATGCATACGAATTTATAACAACAACAGCAACAATAACAAATAACAATGTCATTTTCATCTGTATACTAAAAATCATGCTCAGATAATTTAAAATGAATCGTAATGCAATTTATTTTTTATAAGAAAAACAAAGTTAATTCAACATTGAAACATTTTAGCATGAAATAAATTAAGCAATTAATTGAAAATACAAAAAAACAGAAGTTATTTTAGTATATGCATAGAACAAATAATTTCAGAAAAAATGCTTATTTCACAGAATATAGAGTCAAAAATTCTTAAAAAAAAAAAGAAATGGAAAATTAATATGACATTAAAGGGGTAATTAGACCTATACATTATTAAAAATTTTAGTTCGGACATGTAAATATGTTCAAAGAAAAATAAATTATTAAATTTAATGTAACATTCAATACAAACTGCAGTGGACTTTCAGTATTTACTATAACGTCTACTCTTAATCAGTCAAGTAGTTAAAAAATATTTTAATGGAACACTGCAAATATTGTTATACAGAGATTATTGCGTGCACACAAAAAAATTTACCTTTATTAAGGTTGTTTTAGGAAAGTGTGATTAATAGAAGTTTTTATATAAAGTTTTCATGCGAAATGCTTTTGAATAGCATTTTGAAAACAGAGTTTATACATTAAAACAATTACAAGCCTACCGTGTGTTTATTTAGATTCATGGGGAAAAAAGGGCCTTTTTATTAATATTTTTTTTTCTACCATGTCATTCAGATTGTATTTTTTTTCTGCCATGTCATTCAGAGATGTGAGAAGACTATTTGAAAAGGTCATATACTAAAAGAAAGAAAAAAAAATCGATTAGTGAAAAATATTGCGGTCACTCCGAATCAATGTATTTTGATAGGAATGAAAATTGAAAAAAGTCATTAGATTTTTGAATTGTTATACCAAAAGCTTACTATTCCAGTTGCAAGGCCTTTTTCTCTATTTTACATGGTTACATTTGAATTAATTTATGTTTTCTATTGAAATTGAACGAAATATAAATGTAATATGCGCATATATTTTTTATATTTAACTCATTTTTTTATTACACAGTATCAGAGATCTCAACTCCGTGTCATGTCGCAGACAGATATTTACTAAATAAAATGTTGAGTGTTTTATTTCATTGAAAAAATTATACAAAAATAATTATTATTTTAGCTACTACCATCTCAACAGCAAAGTAATTTAGTATGGTTATTTTATTTTATTTTATTTTGCACTTTTATCTGTTTTCTGTGAATAGAAAAAATTGTCACTTTTTAAATTTTCTCCTCCATGCACAAAAAGAAAAAAAAAAGTTGCATTTTTATGTCAAGAAATGAAAAAAATAATCATCATATTTTGTTTCTCATGCAGATAAAGTTACCAGTACATTTTTTGTTGTTAAATTATAAGTCAGAATTTTTTATTCCCTTACATATTTGATTTCTTATAAAAAAATCAACCACGGTTATTAGATTTTCTTACATTCGTGAACTGTAACTCAAAATGACAAAATCAACCCAAAGATTATATGCTTAATTATTGCTTATGTAATATATTAATCTCCTTTGTCCTGAATCAAGTTTTACTTGACTTAAAAAACAGTTTAAAATTATTTTAAAATACCTAAAAAGATGCTACAGTGTATATATCGCTGATTCTAACATGCACACATTTATTTAAAAAGACTAAATATAATTTTATCTATTTTAAAAGTATTAAAATTAATATAAAGAGTGGTTTTTAGTGTTGCCTTTAGGCAACACCAGAACTTATGAGGTTAGCACATGTTGAAACGAAAGCGTTTTACTTCAAAAAAGAATATATATACACATACACACACACACGCACACACACACACACATATATATATATATATATATATATATATATATAGGTTAATATTTAGAGCCTGTTCCATAATATCACTTCAGTGAATCTCTTGATATTGTAAATGCATGTTTCAGAAAAAAATGCGCAACAAGAAATTACAATGACGGTAAATTAAAAAAAAGTTCGTTTCAAAACACTAAAAAAGACGGAATGAATAACATTTAAAAACTGGGTGACTAAAAGCTGCTCTAGATGGCAGATGAATTTTTTGAGTTTTTGATAATCATTCCAAATAATTTTATTATGCTTTTGTATATAGAATTTTTCTTTAGTTATACATCTAATAGAATAAGTAAAAGTTTTATACCTTTTCTGACTAAACATTCATAACTGTAGCATACAATTCACCACCGTGAAAGATGTTAATAACAAACGGTGGTTCTGAAGAAAACATAAATATAATTTAGCCGGCTTATTGCAGATTTTTCTTTGCTGTAAGTAATAAGTCAAAAAATATATAATACTTTTCTTGAAAAACAATAATTTTTTTACAGCAAAGTTTGTACTGAATATGTGCACTTTTTTTCGATTGATTTTTATAATAAAACAAAAGTTGCTTGATTTCCAGAAATTAGACGGTATTTGGCGAATTTCTGAGATTTGACGAGAAAACGGACATTTAAGATTACCAATGGAAAACAAATTCTTGAAAAAGATTTATATAAACAAGTTGGAAATTGCACGTGAAGCGTAGCAAATTAGGTGCGTTCGGACGATAACGAAGTTTTAAAAATATTACGTTCATATATCAATCTCATAACATTGTAAATAGTGAACTACAATTAAAACGCTCATCAAACAATGTTCTCCCTATACCATTATGTAATGGAATACTTTTGTGTGGCCTTGTAAATCAATAACAAATGTTCTTTGCACCACAAATTATGTAAGATGTATATTATAATATGTACTTTATAGTTGCATATAAATTTTATTAAGTTCGCATGAGTGTAACACGATTAAAATGCATTTGAAACATTTTTCCCCATTGACCGTAATGTAATGGAATACTTTTGATTGTCCCTGTAATTGATCTATGCATCCGATTTTCATAAAATTTGTAATAACTCGAAAATATTATGCAATAATTATGTATTTTAAATTTCAAACGTATAGAATATATTTGAAACTTTTTCCCCATTGACCATAATGTAATTGAATACTTTTGATTGTCCCTGTAATTGATCTATGCACACGATAATCAAAAAATTTGAAATAACTCGACAGAATTATGTAATAATTGCGTATTTTAAATTTCAAACGATTAAAATGCATTTGAAACATTTTTTCCCATTGACTGTAATGTAATGGAATACTTTTGATTGTCCCTGTAATTGATCTATTCGTCCGAGTTTCATAAAATTTGAAATAACTCGAAAAAATTATGTAATAATTATGTATTTTAAATTTCAAACGTATAGAATATATTTGAAACTTTTTCCCCATTGACCATAATGTAATTGAATACTTTTGATTGCCCCTGTAATTGATCTATGCACACGATTATCAAAAAATTTGAAATAACACGACAGAATTATGTAATAATTGCGTATTTTAAATTTCAAACGATTAAAATGCATTTGAAACTTTTTTCCCCATTGACCGTAATGTAATGGAATAATTTTGATCGTCCCTGTAATTGATCTATCCATCCGATTCTCATAAAATTTGAAATGACTCGACAAAAATATCTAATATTTATGTATTTTAAATTTCAAACGATTCGGTTGGGTAGTTTTTGCGTTGTTATATGCGGACAGACGGACGGACGGACAGACGGACAGACGGACGGACGGACGGACGGACAGACGGACGGACGGACGGACGGACAGACGGACGGACAGACGGACGGACTGAACGACAACTATAGGTGCTACGTATTATATAATTACGAACGCACCTAAAAAGGGGATAAATGGGTGACATCTGGCAAACAAACTGGATTTTCGAATCCAGAGAAATTTTCTCGAAATTTCCAATATTTGACGACGGCCGGCATACATGTTTAAACCAATCTGAGTCCAATCTTTTACACACAATGTTAATAAAGAAGCCCATTTCAAAAAATAACTCTACAATATCTTTCAAAAGACGGCTTATTTGTAAAATCTTCAAAAACGAGTTTTAGTGACAAACAAAGTGCAAATATCAATTTTTTTTTAAAAAAGGGAAAGAAATTGTTTGTACATTTTTTATTTGTTTACTTCAATAGAAACAAAACAATAAATAAATAAATAATTGAAAGATTTTCCCCCGGAAACTATCTAGTCATCAACGTAAAAAAACTGGAATGTAAAAAGAAAATCTTTGATATTTTTTTTTTTTTTTTTTTTTTTTTTTTTTTTGCAAGAGACAACGTTTAAATATATTGTTTAAAAAAGCGTAATGTTATATATTGTTTTTATTTTGAAAGAAATGATTAACACATTTTTATTCAGGGATGTCGGAATAAATTTCATTTATACATTCTTAATAAAATTTAACACACTTCTTTCCAAATAATTATTTGTATCCAAACAAGGATGAGAAGGATAAAATTTTATTTTATTTTTGAATTTTTTTATTCGTTTATGTGAAAATTTCTTCACTACATATTATGTCTTTTGATATACTGTGCTAAAATAATATATATATATATATATATATATATATATATATATATATATATATATATATATCGCAATTAGAAATAACTTATAATATAACAATTATAATATAACAATACTACTAAAATAACAATTATTGAAAAATCATTTTAACACTTAAGGTATAAGATTAAAGTTAAATCCGATTAAGGTATGCAAAACATCTTTAAGTTATTCCATTTGTTCTTTTTTTACTATTATTTTTATTATTTTCACTGATTTATAAATTCGAAAAAAAAAAAAAAGAAATATACAAACTGAATGAAAATTATCAAATTAAACCATGTCTATTCGAAACTAATAATACATAGTTAAATACTATGTTTAATAAATATTACAATTTGTCTATGCCTATGAAACTTTTTTTCTTCATAAAGTTAATTACACAGATTATTTAATCGCCACATAATGTTTTTAACTGAAGTCAATTAATCGACCGACAATAATGCTTTTTGATTTTAGAATGATAATTTTTTAATGATATAACTTATCCCCTAGAAGGACGGGGCGATAAAATATATCCCACTTAATTTTAATTGCGAAATGTCACATTGACACCAGAATTTTGTAATGAAAAAATTTAATTTAAACAAGTACGTAAAGAAAAGCATTTATATACTTTAAGATTTCTTTAATTTGGTGTCATTCAATTATTTCAGCATTTTATGAATATAAGTACTTTGTCCCGCAAAGGGTTAAGCGATATTTTCATTATTTTATTTTCCTTATGTGTAAAAAGTAGACCATCATTCCGTAATCTGTTCCTACAACTCTAAATTTCAATTCCTTTTTTGTATGTTTTTAATGTAATAATTTTATTAAATTGTAGCACATATTGCCAATATTTAACTTTACCATTCGCCATTTATATTTATTAAGCAATCAAAATTTATATTTCTTTTATTCATTAAATTATTCATTATTTACCACAATTAATTTTAAAATTACACAGAAAGAAGAAAAAAAAACATACACACTTACAAATATGCGTTGTAAAATTACCTTTAGGATTCTTTAAATTAATTAAATGAATCATTTTACTTTAATTTCACAATAAAGAAGTACCCAGAGAATTTTTTTCAATAATTTGTGGTACTTTAATGAAGAAAAGAGTTTAATATCGATCAATCCATTGCATTTATTTTTAGTATTTATTAAGTGTTTCACATTAAAATTTCTTTCATTGAAGAAAACATCCATTCAATACCACAAAAGATTTTCAAATTACACAATAAGAAATAAAAATAAAAACGAGGTACTTACAAATATGTGTTGCAGAGTAATCTTGTATGGCTCTTTACGTTAATTAAATAAATGTCTTTTACTTTCATTTAAGTTCCTCCTTCAAGAAGCAATCTCAGAATTTCTAGAATCATTTATGGCACTTGAATGGAGAGAAGGACTTAATATCGATCTATCCGTATTAAGTTGATTACGCACTTTATTGCACGGTGCTGTCTTGGAAATAATAATTTATTTTGGATTTTCTTCCTTGTTCCTGAAACATTTTTGTTTGCATGTTTAATAATTAGGTATGAAATACGAAATATTATTTGTAAGAAGTAAGCAAGAAAATATTTCTAATCATTGATGAAAATTATATAATTTTATTTTCGATTTATTTTAAGCAGAGTTTCAAACTCGTTTTATATTTCTGAAAAACATATGAATATACATTTGCAAATATTTTATCTTTTATGGGTTATTATTTCTATTATTTCGAGCAAAAAATTTATAGAAAATTCTTGCAAGAAGACGTTTATTTAGATAATAGATATAATCTTGAAATCGACACAAAAACCATTATTAATTTAATAAATACTCATTTTAGGCGTAATTTACGATATTTTAAAGCGTAAAAATACTACAAAAATGCTTATTAAACTGGGATAGAAATAAAGCAGAGTTATAAAACGCGAGTTTAAGATCTGTGGATTGACGTGAAGTATATAACACATCGATAAAGCAATTAATTTCGAAATAATAGATCCGTGTATCCATTCAACTTGAATACTAACCATTATTAATAAACTTTTAAACATAAATCTTCATTCTTTCGTTATTGTAACATATTACTTACGTAACTTATAACGGCAACTAAGGAGTAAACTTAAACTCTTCGGTTCACACTTTCTTCTGTAATATTCCATGTAGTTGTTTCTCACACTAGATATACTAATTCAGAGCATCAACTGGAATAAAAATATGCATACAGTTATAGGTAAAAGATGGTGCTTTTACGACCGAAATGCAAGAAGAAAAACTTCCTAAAAAGCAACTTCACAAATTTTGTTGATAATTAATTTTTACATTCTTCATTTTTATTTATTAAGCGACCCAAATTTATATTCCTTACGTTCAAGAAAACATTCATTAATTAGTATTTACAATTTTATAATTATACAGTAAGTAATAAAAAATAAAAACCTCTCACAACAAATATGTGTTGTAAAATTAACTTTTAGAAATCTTTAAATTAATTAAAATTATTTTACTTTAATTCCTAATTCAAGAAGCAATCAGAGATTTTTTATAATATTTTATGGCACTTTAATAAAGAGAAGAGCTTAATATAGATCAATCCATCTTCCTATTCATCACCCCTATTTATTAAGTGCTTCACATTTAAGTTATTTTCAATTAATAAAGCATTCATTCAATCCCACAAATGATTTTTTAAATTACACAATAAGAAATAAAAAAAAAGAAAAGAAAAAAAGGTACTTACAAATATGTGTTGTAGTGTAATCTTTTAAGTTTCTTTACCTTAATTAAATAAATGTCTTTTACTTTCATTTAAAATCCTTCTTAAAGAAGCAATCTCAGAATTTTGAAAGTCATTTATGGCACTTGAATAAAGAGAAGGACTTAATATCGAACTATCTATCTTAAGCCGATTACGCACTTTATTGCACGGTGCTGTCTTGGATAAAATAATTTATATCAAAATTTCTTCCTTCATCCTTTAAATAATTTTGTTTGGATGTTCAATCATTAGATATGAAGTACCAAATAATATTTGTGAGAAATAAACAAGTAAATGTTTCTAATCATTGCTGAAACTATATATAATTTTATTTCTAATTTATTTTAAGCAGAGTTTTAAACTTGTTATATATATATATATGTTGTTAAACTTGTTATATATATATAAATCTTGCATGTAGAACCTTATTCACCCTTATTCAGAAAATAGATTTAATCTTGGGATTGATAGAAAAATCATTAACATTTTATGCATACTGATTTCATTTACTGAAAGGCGTAAATTAAAACTTATAAAATAGCGATTTTTTTTTAATTAAACTGTAATAGAAATAGAACAGAGCTACAAAAACGCAGTGTTTAAGTAATATGGTGTGAAGTCAAGTATATAGCTTATTGATGAAACAGTTTAATTGAAAATAATCGTTCCGTTTATTCAATAATCGTGAATGCTATGCATAACTATTAAATATAAATATACCTAAAACTTCATAATTTGCTGGAAACGTGGTTAGCATAGCATATTATTAGCGTAAAGGTCATTATAAAAAAATGTAACATTTCCGTCATATGCATTTTAAAGCTAAAATTTTAAAGAATTTATCATTTAAGTCTACTTTTTATTTCAATAAAATTTTGCCTATTCAAATTAATATCCATTTTTTATAAATTTTAATTTATCATATATTTAAATCAGTATCCGAATTTTCTAATAATAATTTTTAATTTATTAGTTTTTAGGTGCACAGTACGTGCATTCTCACCTTCGTGGCATGTCGCACAGCTGCAGTGGCTGGTTAAGTTTTTAAATAATTTATTTAATAAAAAAATATATTTACCTTAATATAGTCCCTTCCACAAGTTTCTCAAATAAGAAATAGCTAAGCATGTGTAAAATCTTTAAAATGCGATTTAGTTTATTTTAGTAAAACAATTATACCTGTGATTCTATAAAATCGCACCTTCATTATCCAAGTATAAAATGTCATTTTCCCCTCATAGATGACAGTATTGACATTACATTTTCATTCATATGATTAAAACCATTAATTTTGTTTGCTTACATCTATAAAGAAGTTCTGAGTCTTAAGTGGAGAAACTATGGGACAAGATTTGTCTTCAAGAATAAATTAAAATAATTTTAAACTCCCCGAACTTGAATTTCACACAAGTTCACAAGTTTTATTATACTTAAAATGTGCAAATTGTAATACTAAAAAATATATTTATTTTTCTGAAAATAAGTTCCATTAAACCTATTTTTATAAAGGATACTGCCCCTCTCCCCGTTATACTTGATTATTTATAAAATTTATAAATTATTGAAATTCAATGAAATCAAGTAGGATCATTGTTCCATGATTACATATAGTACCAAATGTTACATATAAAAGTGAGAAAAGGCGGAAATGTAAAGTTTTGATATTGAAAAATATTTTTGTTTAAAAGATGCACTGTTTGGAGACTGGCCTATAACTTGTAACTGCAACTAAGGATTAAGCTTAAACTTTTCGGTACACTCCTATTTCCATAGCATTCCATGGAGTTCTTTCTCACCTTAGATATAATTACTCAAAAGTTAAAACTGGAATAAAAAATGGTATTCAAATACAGCTAAAAAAAGAAGGTTTTTTCAAATGAAATACAAAAAGAAAATCTTCCTAAATAAACATTTGTCAAATTTTGGGAGGGGAAGACTTAATCCAACAATCTGTATAATTTTTTTTTTTTTTTTAATTTATTTAAGTCATTTTTAAAGATTCCACGGTCTATGAAACGCCAACATTCAAAGTTTTGAATAATTTTAATATTATGCGTGTTATTGTTATTTTTTTACTTAGATGTTCATTAGTTTTATTTTCGTAACGAAAGGGTAACTAGAGCAATACTTTTGGTAAATAAAATGATGGTGCATTGTGAGTCTTTGAACTTATCCGAGCTAAGTCTTTATGGTTTCTTTTATAATGGATAAAAATACAGATATAATGGATACAGACTAAAGAGAAAAATTATATTTTACTTCCTTCGAAATTTACTTGAAAAAATCCTTCTTAAAACGATTTTGCTACTGTTGTTTTTTTTCTATTATATATTATAGAAAATATACATTATGACTATTATATCTTTATATTATCTATTCTATTATATTATACTATTATCAGTTAAATGCTTCTTAAATTTTCTACTAGGTATATAAATAAAGTAAGTTTTCGTGCCATCTGATTTAATAAATATTATAATAAATGGTATTTCATATACACCTGATTATGCCTTCTCTAAATTAGCTGGGACAATTTTAGTGGAATTCATATTCTTTAATTTCGGGGGTTGTTTGGAGAGTAAGCAAATATTGAAATGTTGAAAGGAAAAAAAAAATAAACTTGGAATAGTAGAAAGTTTGTATTTTTGTGAATCTATTTTATCTTCAAGGTTTTTATTATTGGAAATATTCACTGTTAATTTATTAATTAGTTTCAATTTCATATGAGGTGTTATAAGTAATCAGAATAACAAATATTCTTTGTAAATAATTTTATGCATTAAAACTATAGTTTTTATCCACAGTAATATATGTAAATTAAAGATGTTAATATAAAATTTAAAATTCCGCAAAATTTCATAACATATTAACACAATATTAGCTACAAAAGAATTTTATTTTTAAATGTTCTTATGAAATATTTATATTTGATGGATTTACATGCACTGTTAAAAATAAATCTGTGAATTCCAGGTGAAACTACCGGCAGCAAAGTAGCCGAACTTTTACCGTTCCGTTAGTAGATTTTCCGTTGTGGGAAATACAAGAAAGGAAAACTCCATTTGAAGGAGCAGTAAATTTCCGTTACAAAGTTAATTTTTAATAATAATAATTTAATATAATTTTCAAAATTAAGGAATCGGTTAATCGTTAAAAAATTCTAAATTTAAAAAGTGATTTTAAGGTGTTGTGTTATTTTACTTAATTATTACTATCATTATATTGTATAATTTAGTCTATGCCGTCCTGAGGATCGAACTTGCGACCTTTTGACAGTGGAACAAATCCTTACGAACTGAGCCAAAGCTGTTGATGCCTGTTTGTACAAAGTATGTCTTTTATGAGTTAGAGGGAAAATCTGTTGTGTTTTTTAACGATTTCCTTTCAAATTTATCCTTTAGAATATTTGTAAACGGTTTATTTTATTATATTTTAGACTGATGCATAACATTTAGTATTTTTAAATCAACTTTAATTTTTAAAATACTTTAAATTAAAAAAATAACTGTTTAAAACCACTTTTTTCTGGATGAAAAAAAGTTTTTATCAACAATTTTTTACAAAAAAAAAAAAAAAAAAAAAAAAAAAGAATAGGCAATTTTTTAAAATTTTCATACACCATTGAATTATTCATTTTTTGGATAATTAATAAACAAAACTTTGAATAAGAAATAAGAGACAAATAAGCATAAAAATGTAATTTAATAAGGATTTTTTATGTTTTCATTAATTTATGGCGCCAATGGGACCCGAACCCGCAATCTGTGTTCGCTTGCGATTAGTGGTGTTGACCACTAGGCCATGGAGTCCCCCACAGAACGGAGTGTCTCTGTTTTTGTTTCTATTTCTATCCGTTTCGTTATTTTCTGGAAATATGGTAAAATTTTGATATTCTTAACGGAAAATGCCCTTTTGTTGGGAAAAGGGATCTTTTTTGTGAAATTCATTGAAAAAATATTCGTGAATTTAAGAATTTTTTTAACAGTGTGTTTCTGAAGTCTTTATATGTTTCAATGCCTCTGAAAACAAAAAATGTACAGATAATTTACCTGAAATTGTCCTTTTTTATTTATATGATAAATGCAGCCTTATTTAAGGAATTCCCATACATTTTACATAAAATTAAAAAAAAATGCAAATTTTTGAGTTTTTTTCAAACTGTATTTTTAGTAAACTATCTTTATATGATGTATTTAGTGATATTATAATATTCATATATTGTAAAAATTTCTGTGAATTTTTTAAATAAAAAGCAATTGTAATAGGTAAAAAAACGAAAATATTGTTTTAAGGAAAAAGCGAAGATTAACAGGAGAATTTGTGATATCAAATGAATTTCAAATAACCCTCCCCCCCACCCTTAAATATCGATATTATATTCCAGACAATACGCAGTCTATTTATATGTAATGTAATACAGAATTAAACAAATATTTATTATTTAATTTACCTTTAAATAATAAACAATTCCTACAAATTGGGTTCTAAATTTTAAATTAACCGCACATTTAATAAAAAAATATCGCAAAATTTTCTCATCTGATAATAAAGAAACGGCCAAAAAATGTATTAGAATAAAAGTTTTTTATAGTTATAAATATCTTTTCTGTGTTCAACATTTAACAGTCATGCAAAAAATCATTATTTTCTAGTTTTTTTTCTTGTGAAATTTCTAATACTGTCGGTTTGTGTAATCACTATGATGATATCTGAAAGAAAGGTGAGTAATTAATAGGTCAATTTTAGTTTTCTTTGATGGTATTTCGAGCATTGAAAGGCAGTTCGATAAAAGCCGAAAATTAATGAAAAACACAAAACACATTAAGTTTCGTTTTCGTTGATTAAATTTTTTAATTTTTAATGAAATAAATTGCATATCAAAGCATATTTTTTAACTAAAAAAGATAGGTGTATAGGTGTATTTTTGTCGGTCGATTATCTACGCTATGGGATATAGGCCCTATGGGGTGGGTTGCCCTCCGTAGGGGTCTTTCTAAGGGAACCTAACCCGTATTTACGCAAGGTTCGAAGAAAACCACGGAAAACTTCGAACGGCTAGGCCGACGGTCGCGATTGGGTTCGAACCCAACACCTACTGTCTACCAGTTTGGAGGTCAGAACCTCGCGGCCACTGGTGGGGCTAACTAAAAAAGAACAACGTAAATTGTCAACAGTTCAGACTTACCTGCAATACTATAATAACCTCATCTTATTCGTTAAGGTATTCCGAGACACATTTTAATGTAATTTTTATTTATTGAGTTCAAATTCTAAAAAAAAGAAATTGCTACGGTTAATTACTTTTAAATAAAGTCTTATAAAAAATGACATCAGATTTTTGAAAATTAAAGTTAAATTTCGCGAAAAAAATTGTGTAATTTAAAATCATTACAAATGTATTATTGTAATGTATTGTTATTGAAATATTGTTCTTAGAATTTAATTTCTTTTTTCATACGAAGAAGCAGAAAAAAATATTTTTTTTTTTAAATTTTGATTCAGCATATTTAATAATATTAATTTAAATAAAAAAATACTTAAAATAAGAAAAGTGATTTAACTTTTTTTAAAATCATATTTTTAAAAGTAGGTATATTTTTTAATTTTTTTTTTTCAAATTTGCTGAATCAAAATAAAAAAAAAATATGTATACATATAAGACTTGCTCCAAGTTTCAACCATTTGTCTTTTACGGTTCTTGACTTTAAATACTATATAAATGGTCAAAATATCTATCATGAATAAGCGCATTTTGACAAGAAGTCGTTTCCATTAAAGCCATTGTTTCAAATCTAGATTTTGAAAACAAAATAAAACGAAAAAAAATAAACTACTATATAAATGGTCAAAATATTTATCATGAATAAGCGCATTTTGACAAGAAGTCGTTTCCATTAAAGCCATTGTTTCAAATCTAGATTTTGAAAACAAAATAAAACGAAAAAAATAAACTACTATATAAATGGTCAAAATATTTATCATGAATAAGCGCATTTTGACAAGAAGTCGTTTCCATTAAAGCCATTGTTTCAAATCTAGATTTTGAAAACAAAATAAAACGAAAAAAATAAACTACTATATAAATGGTCAAAATATTTATCATGAATAAGCGCATTTTGACTAGAAGTCGTTTCCATAAAAGCCATTGTTTCAAATCTAGATTTTGAAAACAAAATAAAACGAAAAAAAATAATCTTGCATGTTCCAACTAAGACACATACTTGATTTAAACGAAATTAAAAAATAAAATAAAATAAAATAAACAGAGAAATTTTCAATTTAATAAAAGATATTTACAAAATTATTACGTGCCAGAAAAGTTCAGAACGTTCTCGAAAGCTTGGTGAAGCATGGAGTAACTTTATGTTGATTGTTTGTTGTTGATTGTTATGTTGATTGTTTATATGTATATATATATATATATCATTTTTAGAACTTTAACAGCTCTTATTAAAACACCTTTGCAGTCCTCATTTATATTAAAATAAATCTTTTAAAATTGCAATGTGATGTTTATATTGATTAAACATATCCGCATTTAATATTAGTTTTTTGACTCTTGCATTACAAAAAGAGAAAATACCAGGAAATAAATTGTCACACTGTAATAGAATTGCTACTTCTTTTATAAGGTATTGAATCAATTTTGCTAACGCGTCTCATACATAAATCATTTTAAATGGTTGAAAAAAGAATCTTTTAAGTTTGAAATATTCTTTATATCGATAAACAATTCTTAAGTGCAAAACTTCTAAGTTTTGAGTGAAACTATCCGTTTTATAACTTTCTTTCACTGAAATAATCAAATATGTGTTAAACTTTTACACAGAGTGTAAAATAACGTAATAAAAAAAGAGAAATGAAGGCTTAGTATGCAGTTTTAGGAAATTGTATATATCTATATCTATCTGTCTATATATATGTGGGATTAAAGAATAAAGTATCCAGCAATAAAAGATAATAAACTCAATGATTTAATGAACGTGATATCCAAAATGAGATTCGTGTGATGATGCGTGGAAAGAACGAGGTGTTCTATAGATTTCAGCGATGGCGAGTTTGATGGATTGTTAATCCAAAGCTCAGAGAAGCTTATTTATACTGAATATTATTCAGTTCTACTGTTATTTTTGAATGCTACGTATATATTTTATGTCTATTAAACCTTTTTTATCTTATCAAGAATATTAGTTTTTCTTAAATCATAAGTTAATCACTCAATATCCCACAAGTTTTGGGGGTTCGTTGCCGGGATTTGAATGACTTAGATTTGAATTTGAATTTCACTACAGATGTTATTTTGTACTAAGAAGAGTAAAGACTAAGAAAAATGTTTTTTTTTTTTTTTAACTAAAACGTATAATATATAAAAAAGGAACTGTTTGCCATATGTGTAATGAACAGAAATTATCCCTAATCAAACCTGCAAGATAGTACAATATATTGTTTTGTTGAAGTGTAAACAAAAATTATAATGTCTGTTCGGAATAAAGCTAGAAAGGCGGACTTGTTAACATTGTCTGATGATCTAGGTATACTTGTGCCTCAGAGTCTAAGAATCATAGATTTGATAAAGTTGGTGACGGAATCGAAGGATTATGAAGAAAATTTTGTAAAAGTTCGACTTGAAGTCATTGCCGCAGAGAGAATAGAAAAAGAAAGACTAGAAGCAGAAAAAGAAGAAAGAAGACTAGAAGCAGAAAAAGAAGAAAAAAGACTAGAAGGAGAAAAAGAAGAAAGACGGTTAGAAGCAGAAAGAAAATTAGAGGAAAAGAAGATGGAGATGGAGTACGAATTACGAAAAATTGAACTTCAAAGAAGTATGACAAATACAAGTGACGGTTCGGCTGTAACTGGTTCAGGTAAGCAACCAGATTTGTCTAAATTAATGTCACACTTTGATGGGAAGGGTGATATTAGTATCTATTTAGCTCTATTCGAGAGACATATTTCTAGGATGAATATAACAAAAGAGAATTGGGTCATGCACTTATTAAGTTTAATGCCGCTAGAAATTACTAATGTTATAACTAGAGAACCAGAGACATTAACAAATAACTACGATTATGTAAAAAACTTGCTGCTCAAAAGATTCAAATTGACGCCAGAAGAGTTTAGGCAAAAATTAATGTCGCATAAGAAAGAAAACTCAGCCACTTGGCGCGCATTTGATCTAGCATTTGAGTTAAGGAATTATTTAGAAGAATGGATTACCGGTCTTGATGTATCCAATTTTGAAGATTTAAAAGAATTAATATTAGTAGATCAAATCAAGAGAAGATTACCGATAGAAATGAAAGAACATTTTATCGATGATCTTCCCAAAATTAAAAATGTTGATGTATTAGTTTGTAAACTAGATGATTATGAAACAGCAAGGCGTAATGTTAAAACCATGAATAGACACTCACACCACTTTGAAGATAGGAAGTCAAAAATGCGCGAAAATAACAATTCAAAACCGTGGTTACCATCTCAACGTTATGATACTTTAAGAAAACAACAATTTGCAGATAATACAGCTAATAGAAATGAATCTTCTAATTTAAATGAAAGAAACAGGGCACAAATTAGATGTTTTAAATGTAACCGTCTTGGCCACGTAATATCCCAGTGTAAAAATGGGAATAATAGTCAAATAAATTATGACAGCCAAAATCGGAGCCAAAACCCGCGATTATCCAATCACAAAGAAGTGAATTGTGCATTAATCAAAGAAACAAACAGCGCCAAACCGGATCACATGTTAGACACCGATATTAACGGGAGCCAAAACCCGCGATTATCCAATCACAAGGAGATAAATTTTGCAGTAATCAAACAAACAAACAGCGCCAAGCCGGATCGCATGATAAATATTGATATTAACGGTGAAAAGACACAGATCTTTTTTTACACTGGAAGTGATATCAGTCTGGTCAGTTATGAATACTATACGAAGATTGGATCGCCAAGATTACGTTCAAATAATATTTCTTTGTCAGGCATAGAAAGAATAGTTGTTTATCCTAAAGGATACTTTTCATATGAATTTAACATTGATGGTTTTCTAATCAAAGCAAATTTGTATGTGTTAGAATCTCTTTCATATGATATTTTATTGGGATATGATGTGATTAGCAAATTAAATTTGGCGATAGACGAGAACGGAATTAAGATCGTTGGCGAACGCAACAATATTGAAGTAGGTTACACTGATATCAGAAGAATTCTGACATAAAATTGAATCATGCTGCCAGAAATAATAATGAAAAGAAAACGTCAACGTTAGATAATTCACGTGATGAAAATATTATAATTGTAAATGATAATAATGCAGGAGATAATTTCTTAATTAATTTAGCGAGCGTCATAGAAGATGATGAAATTGATTTAGATCACGTGAGAAATTTTAATATAAGAAAACAAATAAATGAATTATTAAAGGGATACAAGCCAAATAAATCAAAAGGTACAGGATTACGGATGAATATAATTTTATCTGATGAAATTCCCGTTTGTCAACGGCTACGAAGATTTCCTTTTAAAGAGCAAGAAATAATCGAAAACCAGGTTCAGCAATGGTTAAAAGACGGAATTATAAGGCGCAGTTTTTCAGATTACGCTGCACCGGTAGTTTTAGTTAAAAAGAAAGACAACTCGTATAGGTTATGCATAGATTACCGTAAACTGAATAAGAAAATAATCAAAGATCGGTACCCATTACCTTTAATTGAAGATGTTTTATATAAATTAGAGAGATCAAAAGTATTTACGACTCTCGATCTAAAGAATGGTTTTTTTCATGTTGAAATTGAGGAGAAAAGCAGGAAATACACCGCATTCGTGACACACGAAGGGGAATATGAGTTTTTGAAATGTCCATTTGGTTTATGTACATCAGGAAACCAGTTCCAAAGATATGTAAACACGGTATTTAGAAAGTTATTACGTGACGGCACAGTAGTTATTTATATGAATGATTTTATTATTCCATCACAAACTGAAAAAGAAGGTTTAGAGAAATTGAAACAAGTACTTGAAGTTGCAGCGGATTATGAGCTAGAGTTTAACTTCAAAAAATGCAAATTTTTAAGGAAAAAAATAGAATTCCTTGGTTATATAATTGAAAATGACGATACAGCCATCTGAATCGAAGACATCAGCTGTTTGGAATTTCCCTCAACCAAAATACGATAAAACAATTGCAATCATATTTAGGATTAACAGGTTATTTTCGTAAATTTATTCCGAACTATGCTCGAATAGCCAAACCATTGACTGATTTATTGCGTAAAGATGTCACATTTGAATTTGGCACAGAACGAATACAGGCGTTTAAAAAATTAAAAGAAATATTATTGCAAAAACCAGTATTGCATTTATTTAAACAAGGATCAGCACTAGAATTACACACCGACGCCAGTAGCCATGGTTTCGGAGCAGTACTACTACAAAAAGCGGATGATGGAAAATTCCACCCTATACAATACACGAGCAAAAAGACAACCCCGCAAAAAGAAAAATATTGTAGTTATGAATTGGAGGTATTGGCAATAATTGAAGCTCTTAAAAAATTCAGGAACTACTTACTTGGTACAAAATTCAAGATAGTAACTGATTGTGAAGCATTTCAGAAAACATTAAACAAAAGAAATTTGGCTCCAAAAGTCGCAAGATGGGCTTTATTCATGGAAGAATTTGATTATGAAATCACACATAGACCAGGGAATAAAATGAAACATGTAGATGCTTTGAGCAGGAATACTGTTTTAGTAATTACAAGATCACAGAGTGAGATGACAGCTAGAATAGCTATAGCACAGGAGAAAGATGAGCTCATAAAATCAATAAAATCTTTAGTTGAAAAAGGTGAAGAAAATGAATATCTTATCAAGAATAACGTGTTGTATAAGTTTGATAACGGAAGAGAGTTATTTGTAGTGCCTGAAGAAATGCAAAAAGAGATTATTCGTAAAACACACGATAAAGGGCATTTTGCTGCAGTCAAAACAGAAGAATTAGTAAAAAAAGAGTTCTTCATCCCTAACTTGAGAAAACAAGTTGAAACAGTGGTAGTAAATTGCATCGAATGTATTCTATTTAACAAGAAACGAGGCAAAGCCGAAGGTTTTCTAACGCCCATACCAAAAGAGAATATACCATTAAGCACATACCACATTGATCATATTGGACCGCTGCCATCAACAAACAAGAAATATCAGCATACATTCACAGTTGTAGATGCCTTTACTAAGTTCGTATGGTTTTATCCGGTGAAATCCACGACAGCTCAGGAAGTCATTGAAAAGTTATCATTGCAACAAACTGTGTTCGGGAATCCCAGCAAAATAATAACGGATCGGGGACGAGCGTTCAGATCAGATGAGTTTAAAGAATACTGCAAAGAGCAAGGGATAGAACACGGTAAAATTACTGCAGGGATGCCCAGGGGAAACGGACAGATCGAAAGAATTCATAGCATCCTGATTCCTGTACTAGCAAAGCTATGTGGGAATGAGCCCACAAAATGGTATAAATATGTGGCAGATGTGGCGAGAATTTCTCAATAGTACAGTTACAAGAAGTACAAAATACAGCCCGTTTGAATTGATGATTGGCGTAAAAATGAAAAATAAAAATGACTTAAGGATTAAAGAAATACTAGAGGAAGAAGATATAAACCACATGATGATGGAACGGGAAAATGTAAGAGAAGAAGCGAGAAAAAATATTTTGAAAATACAAGAAGAAAATAGAAAACAATTTAACAAGAAGAGGAGAAAGCCCAAGAAATATAAATTAAATGATCTCGTGGCAATCCAAAGTACGCAGTACGGCACAGGTCTGAAATTAAAGGAAAAATTCCATGGACCTTATAAAGTTACTAAACTAAAGTCAAATGATCGTTATGATGTAGAAAAAATTTGAGACCATGATGGTCCGAACAAGACCTCAACTGCTGCAGAATATATGAAGGCCTGGAGTAACGCATCTGCATAACGTGACATGTTTTTGTTTGATGTTTACCTGTTTTGTATGTGTAAATTTGTGTCTAAATTTTTATAAACAGCTGCCGAGGACGTCAGAAACGTCAGGATGACCGAGAATGTGGGATTAAAGAATAAAGTATCCAGCAATAAAAGATAATAAACTCAATGATTTAATGAACGTGATATCCAAAATGAGACTCGTGTGATGATGCGTGGAAAGAACGAGGTGTTCTATAGATTTCAGCGATGGCGAGTTTGATGGATTGTTAATCCAAAGCTCAGAGAAGCTTATTTATACTGAATATTATTCAGTTCTACTGTTATTTTTGAATGCTACGTATATATTTTATGTCTATTAAATCTTTTTTATCTTATCAAGAATATTAGTTTTTCTTAAATCATAAGTTAATCACTCAATATCCCTCATATATATATATATATATATATATATATACATATATAGATAGATAAATATAGATATATTTTAAAACTTAATGCTAAAACGTGTAATCATAAATTAATATGGCATCCATTTTTACTTTTTTCAAACTTTAAAAGAAGAGAGTATTGTATTCATTAAATTTATCGAAATCCAGTTTTTGATGGATTTAGCATGTCCCGAAAAGCACGCTTTTATAAAATATATGTCTTTGTGTCTGTCTGTCTATCAGTCCGTAATCTGTCTATCTGTATGTGATACAAATTTTAGTGGCTTCTATCTCAAGAACTAAATCAAAGAGCTTCACAAAAGTTTAAATTTTGTTAGATTTTGATGTAAAGTAAATATGATTAGTTTTTTGTGTATATCGCTCCGCAGAAAGCGCTGCTATGCTGCATTTTTACAATTCCCACAACAACCATATCGCATGAACTAATGCATAAATTTCTGTAATACTTCAAATTTTGTTAATACTTCATATCAAGGGGCTGATTTAGAGGTCTGCACGGGCCCGCGCTTGACCCGCGGGCCGGCAGAATTAGAATTTAGCGGGTTTAGAATTTTCTAACCCGCCAAGCCGGATGATTTAGAATAGTTTTTTCAACGGGCGGGGCCAGCAAAAAATCTCAACGAAGCCGAAACGATATATATAAAAAAAAAAAAAAAAAAAAAAAAAAAAAATTGGGCTTGCCGGTCCGTTCTGAAGATTTAAGCAGAAACGATGAAATATGAGCTATTTTCAACGAATTTAGTTTTAATGGGAATACGTATAAATGTGCGTCAAGAGCCTTACTAGTTTGACAGCATGAATACAAAAATTTACAGTGTAGAGATAGGCATCGGAGAATTCGACAGGCCTGAAAATTGCGGCCCGTGCAGACCTCTAGGCTGATTACGGTTTGGTGCAAATTGCTCAAATGGCGGCGCTGGCATAGTGCATTATTCGTGATTATTTCTACAGATCTATCTCAATAAACTGAAGCGCGAATTTTTCTTAAACTTCAGATTCAATTAGTCCCTAATATAGATTAATATTGTTTAGTTTTTGGTAAACAATACCCTAGCATGCCCTACAGATGGCATGCCTATGTTGCATTTTTCACGATTTCGTAATAGCTGTATTTCTAGAACAAATGCTCGGATTTTCATCAAACTTCAGACTCGTTTTGAATCTAATAACAAAATTATCTTGAAAAGTTTTTACATTCATCCAACATGTGAAGCTGTTACGCAGATTTTTTAAAAAGATTTTGTAATAGTTCTATCTCAAAAACTAATGCATGGATTTTCCTTAAATTTTTAAATTTCAGATTCAGTTATAAGATGACATAATTTATTGCGAGTAATGTAAACCACCTAACTGGTGGCACTGCTATGCTACAATTTTCTGGAAATAATAACATGCCGAAGATACAAGAAAGATTTTAGATTGCCATATCTGGCTAGTTAACATACCTGTAACGTAAACATGGTAAAAAAGGTAAAAGCTAAACATATACTAAACATAAAAGATGGAAATAATTGATAAATGCTATTTAAAATTAATTAATTCTGTAAAAATATAAATTCTCTATATAAAGATTCCCTCTCAATATTCGGTTAGCATTACATATCACAGAAATAAGTGAATACATTATGAAAAAATAAACTGAAATACATTAATAAAATTACAAAAAATGTAAAAAATTGCAAAATTTCGAATTGTTTGTCATTTTACATTTAAAATATGATTTTTTCTTAGTACTTTTTCTATTCTGCAAATATAATCAATATGTTTCAGCTTTTCAACATGTATTTTCATGGATTACTTTTATTTTGTTATATCTTTTTTTTACAAGTTTTATTAAATTCATTTATTTAAATTTATTTTTTGCTTTATATTGTCTTTTACATTAGCCTATATAGCATTCGTTTAAATTCCATAAGCTAACGATTAATGTAAAAAGTATTTTTTAGATATACATTTAGAAAATGTTTACTATAATTAATTTATTAAATGCCCGGTTTTAAAAAAGAAATCATGTTTAAATTGTAAGTGGAAATTTCAAAAATTAGTTTTCAAAACTACAGCAGACAGCAGGACGCTTAAAAAATGATAAAGTTGGGAATAAAAATTATCTTCATGTATAATTTTGTGGATAAAAATTTGAAGATGTTGACATTAGATGAAGAAGATGTTCTGTTATGAAGATGTTGATTTTTTCTTAGTACTTTTTCCATTCTGCAAATATAATCAATATGTTTCAGCTTTTCAACATGTATTTTCTTGGATTACTTTTATTTTGTTATATCTTTTTTTACAAGTTTTATTAAATTCATTTATTTAAATTTATTTTTTGCTTTATATTGTATTTTACATTAGCCTATATAGCATTCGTTTAAATTACATAAGCTAACGATTAATGTAAAAAATATTTTTTACATATACATTTAGAAAATGTTTACTATATTAAATTTATTAAATGCCCGGTTTTATCCAAGAAATCATCTTTAAATTGTAAGTGGAAATTTCAAAAATTAGTTTTCGAAACTACAGCAGACAGCAGGACGCTTAAAAAAATGATAAAGTTGGGAATAAAAATTATCTTCATGTATAATTTTGTGGATAAAAATTTGAAGATGTTGACATTATTGTAAAATTATTGTTTCTTTGTAAACGTGTCAAAGATATAGTCGCAGTAGTAGTAGTAGTATAAAATGTATAGTATGTAGCTGAAACCATTCCAGAGTTGGAAACACTCTGTTAAATATAACTTCCAGAAATAGGAATCATAGAGAACTGAAATAAATTTTGTTGTATACAATAAGATGTCATTTCAATGACTGTCGCAGGCAGACAAAAAAAAAGATGTTAAGGTATTTGAGTACAAAAAATTCGCCAAAAGCCATATCATAATACAACAAAATGTCGAACTAACACTAATAAAATTTATTTGCGATAACAGGAAATTTTTATAAGTTATCGACACAAAGAAGTTGAAACATTTCTGAAATGTGGGTTTGAATCCGAAACATTGTCTAGTTTTCTCTAAACCTTATATACAGTGGCGGTCAAAAGTTTCCGGCCAGCAAAAAATTTTTCAATTTATTTGTAAGTATACCCATATGAAGAGGAATCTCAAAGTGATACTTATACATTTTATTGACATAATAGTTAGGAACTTAGTTATAGTAGAACATGTAAATATCAATGAATTTAATTGAAATAATTAAGTATAAAAGAAAACACACGTTCTCAAAAGTTTCCGGCCACCTTCACACGTTTGAAAAAATGTGGTATTGTAATAGAAAATTACAGTGATCAACAACATTCACAATTAGTATTTCATCGTATTACTAATTTATTAGCTATAGTAATAAATACTGCGGCGCAGCAGCAAGACATTCAGACAATCAACGGTTAAAGATCGTCAATGGTACGTTTTTTCTACATTTCTTGTAATTTTGGAGAAATTTCGGCTGAGTTGGAATATTTATAGTTCCGCAGACTTTTGCCAACTTCTTTCCAAAGATTTTCTATTGGATTCATATTGGGCGTTTGGGCTGACCATTTCAAAAACGATTTTTTTTTTTTTTTTTTTTTTTTTTTTTTTTTTTTGTGAAAACCATTCCTTATCAAGACTTGCATACATTATTTATGTTGTTATCATGTTAACAAAAATTGTTGCGACCAACTTTTTTTTTCTCTAATAAGGCAGAAAATAGTCTTGCTAGATATCCTTATACATTGTATCATTCACTTGGCTGTGGATTTCAAATAACGGACCGACACTTTTTGAAGAAAATACTCCCCACGGCATAACGTGTCCTCCGCCATGCTTCATTGTGGGAATAACATAGGTCGAATGATATATTTTGTTGTTAGGTCATTGGATGTTGTGTCTGTCATCACTTCCAAAACTGTCTCGAATTCTATTGATGGAAAAATAGAACTTTTTTCCAGTTTTCACTTGACCAGACTGTGTTTCTTGGAAAACGACAGACGGGTAAGTTTGTATTTTTTTTTTTTAACTCTGAAAAAATTTTAACACCGACTCTTCCATAAAGTTATGCATCACGTCAGCATATTGATACGGTATACGGACTTATTCAATAACTGTTTTGAATTCGATTAACGGAAAAAAAAGAACTTTTGTCCAGTTTTCACTTGACCAGATTTTGTGTTCCTTCGAAAATGCCCGTAGGGTACGTCGATATTTTTTTTACCCCTGAAAATTTTTAAACAACGACTCTTCCATAAAGTTCTGTATCACGCCAGCATCATAACACGGTAGACAAACTTATTCCAGCAATATTTTCATTCCGTAAATCGCAGTACTTTGCAACGGAATTTTCATGCGGATTATCAATAGTTTTTCTCCTGATAATTCTGTCAACAAGAATAGTAATTGTTCGGGGTCTCCTGGACCTTTGAAAGTCCTGAAAGCCATGGCCATCTTTATATAATTTTCAAATATCATTTACAGTCGATTTTACCGATCGATAACTTAGCCGCAATATCTCAGGAAGATTGCTATTTTAGCGACAAACTAATCCCTCGTTTATGAAAATAATTGTTGAACTTTTCAAATTTGAATTCAAACTATGCTATACACTTCTATTCATTTATAAACACAACCAAGAAACACTTTACGTGTAGAAAAATACTAAAGAATAATAAGTGGCTGGAAGCTTTTGAGAACATGCGTTTTTCTTTATACTTAATTTTTTTTAATTAAATTTAATGATATTTACACGTTCTTCTATAGATAAGTTCCTAACTAATATGTCAATAAAATGTATAAGTATCGCTTTGAGATTTCTCTTCATATGGGTATACTTACAAATTAACTAAAAAATTTTTGCTGGCCGGAAACTTTTGACCGCCACTGTATATTTAATCATTATGAAAATAGTTATTTCTTTCTGTCTAGAAAAATATTAACCGCACTTGAATTCTTCTAATGAACTGTTTTTATTAGTTTTCTGTATGGTCAATGTTAAATGTCCAGAAATCCAATGTTTCTTTTGCCACAATGACAAAAAAGTATTAAAAACTACAATGAATAAATAAATAAAATCCAAAAAGAAAATCGAAATAAATATTTCAAAGAAAATGAATTTAAAAGTACAGTTTTTTCAATACGACGATGTAAAAATTTAAACCTTGTGATGTTTCAAAGATTCAAAATTTGCAATACCAAAAATTGTAGAATGGAAATTTCACTTAAAATTGGTTTATGATTGGTGGAGGAATATTAATAATAATTTTTTTTTTCTCAAATTTACTTCGTTAATTATCTATTTTATTGCAACAATATTTCATCAATAATTTATGCCTCCTCCCCTCAATCCAATTATTTTCATTTTATAATCTTTTGCTTAATCGTATCAAAAAGACACTGGAGATATATGCTTATAATTTTATTTCTTTACGGTGAATTGAACATATGATTTAACTAATGATTATGATGACAAATGAATAAATGAATAAAAAGTTTATAAATGGATATTATTCCATTTTGTTTATATGTGCCCCGCGAGTGTTCACAACTATTCCGCTATTGAGGCACCTGCGAACAATATTTATGAATTTATAAACTATGAAAAAATTATGAACAATAAAAGTGATTAAAAAAAATCATATGTAAAAAATAATTCTGTTTGCTATATTAAGTATCTTTTGTTTTTAGAAATAAAGCCAGTTAGGAGATAAAGCCAGATTTGTGTAAACTGTTCACATGCACCCCAATCTCCTCTATTTACGAAAAACCATGTAAAATTGAAAGTATTTGGTCTTTTTCGGTTAATGAGTGAAAGCCAGTGCAAAAATTATTGATATTAAATTTAATTTATGTAAAGTCTTACGACTTTTTCAGTTTTGAAAAATACTTAAAATCATTTATTGCTTGCTTGCAAATATATTCTGAATAACAGTTTAAAATCGGTACAACATGTTAGCTTAAACCTTTCGTAATAAATATTTATGTCTGTACAAACAAATGCCGTTGTTAAGAGTACATTGCCAACTATGCCATTGTAATTAATGTATAATATCACTCCATTTTAACATCGATTTATTATTTATTTTACGTTTGAAACTATTAAATATATACATTTTTTACTAAAACGTATTTATTTATAACACTAATATTTATATTTGTAAATGTATTAAATTAAAAAAGGCAAAAAAAAAAAAAAAAACATACTGTTTCTTTTTTCGTGAAGAATTTTATGTATATCCATTGGCTTATGCCTTTAAAATCGATTTTATTAAATTTAAACAGCCCCCTTTTTGAAAAAAATGAAGAATAAAACATTGTTACGCAAAATAATTCCTTTGTGTGATAAATCTTTACAAAATCTACAACATTGATTGATTATTGTGTCACACAACATTCTTACTTAACATTTATATACTTCTTTCCATTTTCACATATCCTGATAAATTCTTAAGAATTTTACACCGATTAAATTTAATTGCAATTTCAAAAAAGAAAATGATTATTATATATATATTTTATTGAGGAATAAATGGAATTTACAAATTTATTATACATAAAAAAACTACATCATTAAAAATTAAAATGTATTTTTCAGATTCTTGTTTTTGTGAAAATAGAAAAAAAACTCACAGCTTCTTAATTAAAATAGATATCAATTCTATTTAAAATTTATAATACTTCTAAAAAATAGGCCAAGAGTTTATGCATGAGAGATTTTCGATAAAGTTAAAAATGAGCAAAAATGGAAAAAAAATGGGAGAAAAAAAATTACATCGACAATTCTCAAGATACCACATCCGTTTATTTTTTTAGATAAATGTTCTCAATATTATCTAAAACTTTTGCACTTTTTGATAGGATCATCTCTTACCGAAAATAAAAATTAAAAACGAAAACAAAAAGGCGGTGGAAACATAAAAAAAAAACATTATCATCGTTAATTCTAAAGATATCAGATGCAATTAAATTTATATTACATGTTTTTTTATAATATCTACAACTTATTATACTGGCAAGATTTTTTTTTACAAACAATTCTTATAGCATAAATAAATTAAACAAAAAATAGGAGTTGAAGAAATAATCTCAAATCCAAATTGTTTATATTCTGGCACATTTTTAAGTTTATTTATGGTTTAAACGCATCTAAATGTCAGGTTTCTTAATTTAGGAAATATATAATATGAAGCATTGGCCAGTTTTTTGATAAAGATGGAAATATTTCAACAAAGGCTTTCAAGGTAGACATTTTGAACAGAATTTTCCAAAGCAATCGGGATTGAAAAATTTAGGAAATATTCAAATAAAAAACTGCTTACTTTCTGATTCATTTTTAATCCATTTTTGCTCTCAAACATATCCAAATAACAGTTTAAAATCGGTACAACATGTTAGCTTAAACCTTTCATAATAAATATTTATATCTGTACAAACAAATGCCGTTGTTAAGAGTACATTACCAACTATGCCATTGTATTTAATGTATAATATCACTCCATTTTAACATCGATTTGTTATTTATTTTACGTTTGAAACTATTAAATATATACTATATATACTATATATACTATTTTTACTAAAACGTATTTATTTATAACACTAATGTTTATATTTGTAAATGTATTAAATTAAAAAAGGCAAAATAAATAAAAGAACATACTGTTTCTTTTTTCGTGAAGAATTTTATCTATATCCATTGGCTTATGCCTTTAAAATTGATTTTATTAAATTTAAACATCCCCTTTTTGAAAAAAATGAAGAATAAAACATTGTTACTCAAAATAATTCCTTTGTGTGATAAATCTTTACAAAATCTACAACATTGATTGATTATCATGTCACACAACATTCTTACTTAACATTTATATATTTATTTTCATTTTCACATATCCTGATAAATTCTTAAGAATTTTACACCGATTAAATTTAACTGCAATTTCAAAAAAAAATGATTATTATATATATTTTATTGAGGAATAAATGGAATTTACAAATTTATTATACATAACAAAACTACATAATTAAAAATTAAAATGTCTTTTTCAGATTCTTGTTTTTGTGAAAATAGAAAAAAACTCACAGCTTCTTAATTAAAATAAATATCAATTCTATTTAAAGTTTATAATACTTCTAAAAAATAGGCCAAGAGTTTATGCATGAGAGATTTTTGATAAAGTTAAAAATGAGCAAAAATGGAAAAAAATGGGACTTGGAAAAAAATGGAAAAAAATGGGAATTTTTTACAAACAATTCTTATAGCATAAATAAATTAAACAAAAAATAGGAGTTGAAGAAATAATCTCAAATCCAAATTGTTTTTATTCTGGCTCATTTTTAAATTTATTTATGGTTTAAACGCATCTAAATGTCAGGTTTCTTAATTTAGGAAATATATAATATGAAGCATTGACCAGTTTTTTGATAAAGATGGTAATATTTCAACAAAGGCTTTCAAGATAGACATTTTGAAAAGAATTTTCCAAAATAATCGGGATTGAAAAAATTTAGGAAATATTCAAATAACAAACTGCTTACTTTCTGATTCATTTTTAAATCCATTTTTGCTCTCAAACATATCCAAATGACGTGGTTTCTTACTTAGAATCTGTATAATGTGCCGTATATGTCATTTTTTTTATAAATTCAGAATAAATTTCGGTAAAGGCTGTCAAAGTGGGCAATTTGAATAAAATTTTCCAAAGCGATGGTGACTGAAGAATTGAGAGTATATTTAAACAACAAACTACTTATTTTATGAATATAATTTTTAAATTCCATTTTGCTCTCAAATGTACTCATTTGACATTTTCTCTTATTTAGGAAATATATAATAAGCCATATTGATAAAGTCAAAATATATATATTTTTTAAATGCTGTCAAAAAAGACATTTGAGTCGAATTTCACTTATGATGATGCTGATAAAACTAGGAGAGAAAAGTGAAATAAAAATTGTTTAAAAGCGGTCAAATAAAGTTGCTAAACTGGTTTTATCTTAAGGCATATTTTATTTTTTGTAGTTGAAATGAGCACTTAACTTCGAGATCGAACTCCGCCTACAGTTCAAGCCGACAGGGATTTTTTATTTATTTATTTCCTCATGCAATTTAAATAATAAATTTAAAATGAATTAAATTAAAACATAGTAACATCTTTTTAAATTAAAGTTAGTACGCGCGTCTTTAGACATTATAATATTTAGACCGGAAGGCAACAGCACAGACATTTACTCCATTGAGTTCAATGATGAAAATCTAGGATTAGTTAAGTTTTCCGAATTTTATCGCGATCTCCGCTAACTTATTTAAACTCTGAAATGATCGAGAAAATTGTTTATACCGACACCAGTAACATGCAAAACAATATATTTTATAAAAAATCATAATTAAAATTACTTTATTCTCTTATTTTACACAGCGTCATTGAAAGGCATCTATGCCCAGGTTCTGGATCATGAAATAAAGTCTTTAACTTCGGATTATGTGAAACTTCAAATCCTACTAATAACCGTGATTTAAGAGCACAATATGAATTCTTCGGCAGTGACATACACACACACACACAAAAAAAAAAGGATTTTTAGATTTAAAAATTGGAGCCTTCGTCGATACTTTATCGAATTCTGTGCTTTCATTTTTCACCTGCATTCGATATATTTGGAATATCGACAGGCATTCTTTGAAATAATAAAAGTAAAAAAGCTATAGAAATATCAAACTTTGGAACAAAACCAAATATTTGCTCAAAATATGAGTAATTTAAAATAATGAAAAACCACCAACTCAGAGGATAAATGCAAATGGTAGATAAACTTTCAAAATTCTCACACCTGTACATGCAAAAAAAAAAAATATTTTTAAAGAAATATTTTTTGATGAGGTTATGTCCGGCCTTATTCATATAAACGGGATGACCAGTTTCTGTAGGTAGAATCATTTGCTGGATATGATGAAGAATATTATTATTATTTTATGTAATTTATAAAAATAGATTACTTACAAAGTAGAAAATGCATATTTCTGACGGTAACATTCGAATGTATACAGACCCCAGGGTCAATTAAATGAAGCGAAAAAGATATGTTTCAGTTCTTCTCAATAATCATCTGGAGATGAAATACATCTAATAGATTATTTAAAAAAATGTATTTCATTCTGTCACAAAAATAAAATATATGTATTATTTGAATTCTTTATATTTTACGCTTCGCATTTAGAAGCCCTTACTCATATTTTTACTTCCATAATAATAGTAATAATAATTATAATAACTATTTCATCTGAAATTTAATTGCCTTACATAAATAGAGAAAAAATATAACACATTAAGCTAATTTTTGAAATTTTCAATGTGTTTATAATTTCTCTGTACTTATATATTATGCGTTTGCGTTTCAAATAAAATATCTTTTCTTGAATTAATAAGTTTAAATATCAACAGGTATTTCTAAATAAGAACGTAACGTATAAGAAATTCAAACAATATAAAAAAGTAATATATATATATTACTTTTACTTCCAAAAATTAGAAAAAAATTATCTGAAACATAAAAGAATTATGTAAGTAGAGAAAAATTATAAACACATTAAGCTAATTTTTCAAGAGAAAATTAAATTTCTACTTGCTCCAATGAATGTTAATGAAATAGAAAAAAAACTATAAATTGGGACATAAAAAGAATGTTAAGAAAACGTTAATCACAGACACTTTTTTTAACTTTTTTTAAAGAAAAATTTAATCATTAATTTAATTTTTACTTAGTAACGATCTAGATAAGTTATTTTCTGAAATAACTGATGTTCAAAGCATACTTTTTTTTTTCTGTTTTTCTTTGTCAAACTATTTACTGCAGCACATTATTAAATAATTTGGATAATGTAAGATGTTTAATAAGTTAATGGGAGATTTAACTCTAAGATTATTTTATTACTCAACTATTTATATCGTTTGTTGACTTATTTAATCATTTTATATAATACAAATCAGCAATATATAGGTTATAGTTTCAAATATCAAATTTATATTTAAAAATATGTAATTTAAAATTAATGTGAAACAGAAATAGATATAAAATATTTTTTCAAGTGTTTTCATAATTAGTTAAATAAGCATAACCTAAAATTGCCATCAAGTCCTTTTGTGTCCCAGCGCAAAATCTATCCAACTGAAAGGTTTAAAATTAAATATTTCCAATTGTTGCATAATTTTGTCAAATCACATCAAATTTGAAGAAACGCAAATCAAAACTTAAAAGATATTAATAATAGTTTAGTTCATTCTTTTAAATCCTAATATGCTTGCTTATTTAAATAATATCCAGTAAAAGGTCCTGATTATAGGGTGCTATCGTGATTACGTCATATATCTGATGGACTCATTTTATTTACGTGTTACGGAATTGAATGTATTTAATGTTAATAAATTTTGTATTTATGCGTTTTTGCAAATGTAACAGATAATAAACACACATATTGCATAGTATCTGAAAACAAATGTATATAAACTAATAATGTATTACTTGACAGACATTACTGCATTACAAAAGCGAAATTAAATTTGAGATATACATAAAAACATTTAATTCAAAACCACAAATATAGAAAAATAGACGTTTGGCTGTGCAGTGGTCAGTTACATCAGTTAAGATATTAGCAATAACAGAAGGTAGAATAAGCCATGGACATTATCAAAGTCAATATCAAAGTTTCAAAAACCTGCAATATTTTTGCGTAATCAAACCAGATTTATTCAGCGTCTAAGTGTATAGCTTAGTTAACCAATTTTTCATAAATAATCTATAATATTAAACGCCATAGTTATTTTTTAAAATCAACGAATTTTTAAAAGATGGGGTATGGTGGATTTTAAAAGCATATTTAATTTAGAATTAAAATTTCAAAAAAATATGTTTTGATCGCACAGTTTGTCCTATTTAGTTTAAAGGTAAAAATGAGACATTTGCTCTAAGACCCATGATCGAGAATGAATTGCAAAGATTACAAGACCAACGAGTTCAGGATCCAGTTACTTACTATAATTGGGCGAATCCAGCAGTCCCTGTCCTGACATCTAATAAAGATATCACGTTAAGTTATAACTAAAAATGCACATTCACAAAGGCTTTAGGCGCCCTTTCATATCCAGTACCATTAATAAATCAAATACTTGCAGAATTAACTAGAGGTCGACAATTCTAAAAGCTTGTTTTGTCCCAAGCATATCTGCAATTGTCATGGATAAATCATCTAACATGGCAGAAACAATTTTGCCATATCGTGGAGTATTTAAGAGCAATCGCCTCCAATTTGGCACTTCCTTAGCTCCTGAAATATTCCAACGGATCTTTAACAGATTGCTCGCAAACGTACCAGATGTGTATTCATACTACGATGATGTCTTGATCGAAGGTTCAACAAAATAAGTAATAGTAAAACGATTTCGAAAAATAATGGTCCATTCTCTTAAACTTGGTTACACTCGAACTAAAATAAATGTACTACAGGAACACCAAATATCAAATTCGTAGTCTACACAGTAAAAAAAAAAAAAAATAATAATAATAATAATAATAATAATAATAATAAAAAAAATCATGAGGTTACTAAAAAGTTTTTTGTAAATTTGTATTCCACAAAATTTTTCAGTAACCATTACTCACACTACAAATGGTAACCATTCCAAACATATTTTTTTTGCAAGTGAAACAAACATTTCTTTTCTAGAATGAACAAAGAATTTTTTGTATAACTAACTTAAAACTTTTTAGTATGAGCCACCAAACAAATTTTAGTAACAGCTCCAAAATTATTTTTAGTAACCATTACTGACAGATTCTTAGTAACTATTCCAAACGCAATTTTAGCAAGTGAAACAAACATATATATTGTAAACTATATAAATGAATTTTTCGTATAACTAATTTAAAACTTTTTAGCGAGAACCACCAAATGATTTCTGTTGTTGAGGTGTACCCGAAGGGCAGGAGCTTCTTTGAATGGCATCGAGTGGGCAAGAAGACAGACTTCTGCAGCGTAAGATTTTCGTCAAAGCCTCAATAGCTGGCAGCTCCAAACATTGCCACCTGCTCAATATTGATATGAGTCTGAAGGGGAGGAAAAGTCCAGAGATCATTAGCCATGGTAACTGCTACGACAAGATTTTCAGAATCCCTTTATTTAACGAGTATTTACGCTGCATATACTCGGTGCGTCTCTGGTGTTGTTGAGCATCGAACAAGGGACCTTTCAGGCAGGAGGTCGGTGCTATGCCCACTAGGCTATGACGGCCACATCAAGTGAATTTTAGTAATAGTTATTAAAAATAAAACTATTAAGTCTATTCGTTGTTAGCTTTTTTCTAGTAATTCTTACAGATTTTCATGTAACTGAGTAAGATTACAAAAACAAAAATTATTAATTGCAAGGATCACTGAGAGAAACTAAAATTTTTTTAGTAGATCGACCCTTTTTTTTACAGTGTATGAAATCAAAAAAGGATATATTAAACACACAAAATACAAAGTAAAATATATTTAAAAAGCCCTTACTCCCACAAAGAGAGTGGAACTCCAAGCCTTTTTGGTTTTACAAATCATTTATACCTTGTTTCTAGAAAATAAAACAACCGTTACAAAAACCCATCATCATTTGCCGGACAAGAGATCAGAGTGGAAATGGAAGAAAAGTTTTGATGAAGCTTTTAATTCGGTTAAAATATCTTACAAGTCATTCATTCCCTATGCATTTCGTCGGAAATAAACCAATTATCCTGACATGCGGTACTTATCAATATGCGTTGAAGCTCTCCTCAGCTACAAATTGTCAGAAGGAGTCGAAGGACCAGTGGCATTCTTTTTCAAACGATGAAGCTCATATGATATGCTCAGATTGACAAAAAAGCCTTGGCCATAACTCAAAGTCTTAAGAAATTTCAAAATTACCTTCATGGTCAGAAATTGGAAATGAGAACTGACCACAAAATATTACTATGCCTTTTGGGCAGCGACAAACCCCTACAATCAATATTGTCTCCAGGAATGCAGCAGTGGTCCCAAGCTAAATGTTCATATGATTACCATCTGGTATATCTGGTATAACTGTAAACTTGCAATTTGATTCATAATGCAGAAGAACTTTGTCAGCTACCTTACTCATAGATGACGCATGTGGAAATATCTCAAAATGAATTATTACTCCGGGATCCTTTTCACAAATCCCCAATCTCGGCCGAAACTATTGCATAGGGGACAATGCAAGATCCCATCTTATCTCGAGTGATGAAATGGTGAATGAATTGTCAGCTGAAAATGCACACACAGAGTTCACACTCTAATTTGAACTGCAATAGGATATCTAAACGCACAAACAATGCCTTTTTGGGGATGCAGTGCCATAATACCCAGGTTTGGTTTGGTTTACTTTTGTCGTCCGATTATCTACACTAATGGGATATAGGACCAGGGGGCGAGTGCCCTTCGTAGAGGGTCTTTTTAAGGGAACCTAACCCGTATTCACGCAAGGTTCGAAGAAAACCACGAAAACTCCGAACGGTTAGGCCGACTGCCGCGATTGGGTTCGAACCCAGCACCTGCCGTCTACCAGTTGAGAGGTCTGAACCTCTCGGCCACTGGTGGGGCCATAATACCCAGGAAGGCACAAAAATATCTTAAAATCAATGTCCACATTTCACATCAAGGTATCGTGCGTACCTCATTATTGTACGTATTCTCATAAAATTATTCAAAAGTATTTCAATATACATAATTTAAGTTACTAAAATCCTCGCCATTTAAATCTGAACTGTTTGAGATTTAAAGTTACTGAACACATCTGGCGTTCATCATTTACTTGTATATAAAGTGTTTCATAAATTTAATTTTGCATAAAACTTAATAGTTTTATTATTACAATATTTGTTTTATTTATATCGTTAAAATTTCAAAATAAAGCATGTTGGTAAATATTTTTGTTGCATTTACCGTACGTTATTTCAGTATATTCGTATCTATATTAAGAATTAGTGAGTATCGGAAATCTCAAAATTTTCCTCTATCTTATGCATATAAAAATGCAACATAGCAGTGCTAACAGTTAGGTGGTTTAAGCATAAATCTTCTCAGCAAAAACTTATATCAATTCATAACTGAATCAAAAGTTTAATGAAAATAAATGTCTTAGTTTTTGAGATAGAACTATTGCAGATTAAAAAAAAAATCTACATAACCCAGCAAGTGTTGCGTGATGCACACAAACATCTAATCTGGATCAATTTTTATCGGGTATTTTCTGAATTTGAAATTTGAAGAAAATCCATGCAATATTACTTGAGTTACATTTTTTGCGAAACCATGAAAAATGCGGCATAGTAGAGGGGTATAGGAGCATCTGTTGGGAGATTTATGCAGTGCTCAGCAAAAGTTTAGACACTGGAGTTTTTTAACCTTTAAATAAAAAATACGAACACGTGAGTTTGTGAGGGAGTGACCTTTCCATAAAGGCACTCTAGTGTTTCTGAGATCGTGACGTCAATAAGTTAACATGTGTAAGCGTAAAAGCGACATCTATCTTCTCTTTTACTTTAACTTTCTAGAGTGTGTGTGCTCTTTCGGATTTTACAGTTAGCTCGCGGTTATTAGTAATATGTTAATGTGAAGTATCTCAGTTTGCAGCATATAAAAGCTTGGGTTTGAGTGAATGAGGTGTGTCTCTGGTATTAGCCAGTGAGTGAGCATCTGTGTCTAGCCAGTGTGTGAGGATCTCTGGTATTAGATAGCGAAGTGAAGCATTGTTCAGCGAAGTGCTAGCCGATTGAAAAGTAGCAACGAAGCCTCCAGTGAGTGGAAAGAAGTTCCGACAGTTGACTTGAGAGTTGGCCGGGGTAAGAAACCTCTTAGTTTCATTTGAATTGTTTGTGAATAAAGGATTACCCACAGCCACGGGCTGTTTAATTAAGCTTTATTTAGCAGATCAGCCAAGAGATAGCGGAAGATATTAGTAGGTGCCCCGACTGAGCTAGGCCGAAGCCTGTGAGTATGATTTAGCTGTTCATAGTGTTTTCAGTTGTATAAATTTAGGACTTGCTCCACTTCCCTTCAGCCATTATCACTTTAATAAACTTTGTTATTTTATCCTAAATTACTGAGTATGTCTACATTTAACCTCCACCACGACCAACCAAACGTTACAAATGACGCTCAGCATGCATGTAACGTTACAAATGGCGCCCACCGTGGGTTTACCGTTACAAATGGCGCCCAACGAAACATCGGACATTATGAGATTGTGCCACGTGTGTATTTCACCGGTGAAGGTGATATTAGTGAATTTTTAGTTAAATTAGATGATTATATTTTGTTCAATAATATACCTGAGAAAAGTAGGTACGTAGTGCTTAAATGCTCGTTGAAGGGCGAAGCACTTTTGTGGTTGGAAAATATAGGAAAGTTTTTGATTAATGATGAAGCGAAAAGATTTGAACAAACTGTGATTGAGTTAAAGAAGGCATTTCCTCCAGTTAAAAATAAAAGTATTTTGAGAAAAGAGTTCTATTGTAATAAGCAGAATATTTATGAGTCGGCGTCAAAATTCTATCTACGTAAGCTTGAACTAAAAAATAAATTAGATTTAGATATCACATTTGAGGAATTGTTGGACGTTGTTTTTCCTCTTTTTAATCCAAGTGTACAGGACTTTATTGAAGTTAGAGCACCGAAGAATTTTGCAGAAATGCATCAGATATTATCGAAGTATGAGACTCGGCATAGCTCGGATCAACGGGATTTGCGTAACCCTCGTCAGAGACCGGTCACAGATAGTAATTTGAGAAATGAGGGGGAACGTAATTTTGTGAGAGGGGGGCAGCGATTTCCGGATAGTAATTTGCGTAATAGAAATGATGGATTTGGTCGTAATATGTCGAATACGAGTAATGGCAATAGGAATTGTGGTGGTGCTAATAGTTTTAGAAGTGGCGAGAGAAATATGTATGGAAATAGACAGAATAGTGGTTATGATCGGAGAGGGGGAGTACGGGACAGGAATGTTTCTTCGCAAGTAAGGAGATTAACTTCGGATGAGAATTTTGAAGGTAGATCAGTGCAAAGGAGAGGTGTGAGGAGGTCGGGTCAGTTAAACTGGTAGGTGACTGTATTTCGGAAGGTATGCAGTCACAGATTAAATCGGAAAAGCCTTCTGTGAGTTTGAATAAAATTACTATTAATCCGGTTGAGTTACCTGAAGTGTTACTTGTGTTAGATGGTATTGTCGTTAAAAGTGTCTTCGATACAGGGCCAGATAAGTCGTTCATTTCTTTTGATTGTTATCGGAAATATTTTTCGTATAAGAAGTTGAAGAGGTTAAGTCTGGTGGTTCAGTCGGCACAGGGAGTAGCTTGCGATAATAAAGGTTCAGTAGAATTGGAAGTTGAAATTCGTTCGGTTAAGACATGTTGGGAGTTTTGTGTGTTTGATGGATTAACAGTGCATTGTATAGTTGGTGTGGATTATATGAAAGATAGAGGAATTAGTTTGGATTTCTTTAAAAAGTCGTTAATCGTGAATAATGATGAGAATGTGAGTAAGAAAGAGCATGTTTCAGTGTCAGTTAATTTGGAGGAGTCGGGGTTAAGTGAAATCGAGAAGGAGGAATTTAATAAGTTTTTGAATGAATTTGGAGAGGTTTTTTCTGATAAACCGAGTTTAAGGAATGAAATTCATATTGGTTTTGACGCACTAGTTGCTAGTAAACCATTTCGTTATGATTTTATATCTAATATTTTTAAGTCTTTGTGTGAAAAGTTGGAGACTGGCGACGGTAAGGAACTTACTCAGTCTAATATGGCTGAACGTGTAAATCGTACATTAATTCAAATGATTTCTTCGTATGTTGGATCTCATCACGCAAATTGCGACCAGTTTCTTCAGCATTTTGCGTACGCACTTCGTACAGCAGTTCATGAGTCAACGGGGAAAACGCCAGCTGAATTGTTTTTGGGTAGAAAAGTCATTACTCCATTCCAAAGGCTAGTTATGGTGTCAGATGCGGAAAGTCAGTACATGTGTCAGGATATTGAGAGGTTGGTTAAGGAAGCTAAAGTTCAGATGGGAAAAGCGCAAGAAAAGCAGGCTCAGTATTATAATATGCGTAGAAGGGAGTTAGAAGTGAAAGTTGGAGATTTTGTGTTAGTAGAAAAGCATCGGTTAAGTTCAAGTCGTCAAAAGAGAGTAGCTAAGTTTGGTCCGAAGTTTGTAGGTCCGTTCAAGGTTTTAGAAGTTCGAAATAATAATTTGGTTGTTGATGTCAATGGTGAAAGAATGACGGTTAATTTGGATCAGGTTAGAGTTTATAAGTTTAGAGAAAATGGTAGTGAAGGTTCTCATGTGTCGAGTGGTGTTTCGCGAAATTCCCGATCCAATGAGTGTCCCGAGTCCAGCACTTCTTCATCTAATTCTTTTCATCAATATTCAAGAAGAAAAGTTGGTCAAACAGCTCCAAAAACTGTTATTGAGAGTCGAAAGCCTAGCAATCCGAGAGCAAAGTATGATAATAAAAATAAGAGAGCTGTGTCAAATACATCAGATTCTGTGTGCCATAAAAGGAAAAAGATTATAAACTATCCCGTTCCTCCACTTATTAGACAGCAACCTCAGAAACATACATTTTCTAATAGTTCACCATCTTCGGTACTTAATCCCCGGAAAAGATTTCAGATTCAGATTCAGATTCAGATTCAGATTCAGTTAGGTGGGGAGGCCTACCATATGGCTTGAGCTCAACAAGCCCCACCTAACATTTATTATTAAAAAAAAAAAAAAAAAAAAAAAAAAAAAAAAAAAAAGTACAATTGTTTTACAAATGGTTACCCAATTTCTTCTGGGCGAACCTAAAGTTTTTACAATATTAAAACAGAGATATGATTTGATAAGCTTGCTAATGCGCAAGTTGAAATATATACTGATTCTTTTCAACGACGGTGATGCAGTCAATTATTTTCTGTAATAATTTCGGACATTTCAATACATATGAAAACCACTCATTTAATTTCATATTTGATGGCTTTCGCAGATGAAAGGTTGAAGTTAGTGGACAATTTAACATGAAATGCAAGGAGGTACTTCTGTTCCCACAAGTACAGAGGTCAGAATCTACTTTATTAAATTTAACTAGATATGAAGAAAAAGGACCATGATTGGTAGCGAATAAATATAGATTTCGATGAAAAAGTAAAAAGTCTTCTGAAATTTTCGGTAGAAATTCGTATGTGTATCTGCCGGTATCTGCATAGTCCCAATAGTTTTGCCAGTGTTGAAGCGAATCTAGCTTTAATTTTCTTTTTATTAAGGATGCTGGTAATGGATAGAATTTTGTTTCTATTTGTGATGATTCCAGCGTAGCTTCTTTTGCCAAGGTATCCGCTAATTCGTTTCCTTTTATGCCCGTGTGGCCTCTTATCCATTTGAAAACAAAATTTTTAGTAGTTTTCTGCAATAGTAATATGATTGAGGTTACTAATATATCTCTTGTATTAATGTCTTTTAAGGCTTGTAGGCTTGATAAACTGTCTGTTTGAATTAATATATTTTGAAAATTGCTTGAATTTGCCCAGATTATTGCGTCATGAATAGCTAACAATTCTGCTTGATAAACACTATTGTCATTTATTAAGGACTTTTGATATGTTTGAATTAAATGATTGTTATAGAAAGTACAGAAGGCATAGGCTGTGCCAGATTCAGTTTTTGAGCCATCGGTGTATATTTCCACTAAGTTAGTTAAATTCGGAGGTATGTCTTCTATCCAATGTAAATACTTTTTAAATGGTTTTATCTGGCACGCTTTTAGTCTTGTTTGTATTAGGGTTGGATCGAACTCTTCTGATGGTATGCCAAGTCTTAATACTTGCCCAGCTTCAGATTCTCTTTTTATTTGGTATTGTAGCGGAATTATTCCAATGGACACTCGGCAGACTGTTAAACGAACTTTAAATTCCGAATTTTTGCCTAATAAGAAACAACATAGATCCGGAAAGAAACGTGGCCTAGGATCTTCAGTAACTTCGGGTGCGTCAAAAAGAGGAGACAACTCTCAGATTACCGGCATCAAAAGTGTGAATCTCGCCATGGAGTGACCCCAGCGAACCGGCCAGAGCAGAGTCGTCGAGCGGAACCTACAAGTATCCCACGGCATCCATTCAGAACCAGGCTGCAGGCACGACAGTCAACTGTGGCGTCACCGTACAGTTCTGATGACGAAAGATCCTTCGTACAAGGTTTCTGGGACAAGAGGAGAAAAACATCCTGTAGCATGAAGCCAGCCAGCAGCGAATCATCTCTATCATTGGGTGATAATGTTCTTTATTAAATTTCTATTAGAGTGCATATATGTGGTAGCAATATGAAGGAATAGAAAGCAGAAAGACTGTTTGGTACTTTTGGCCATTTTTGGAATTTTTTGACGGACTATCGATTAGTGCTTAATTGTGTTCAAAATTTGTTTGCAAAATTGTTAGTTTTATGTATGTTTGAGATTTTGGTCTTAACTGCTTTTAAAAATTCTGGATCTATTGTTAAATTGTTGTGTTATTTGTTAAAAATGTTACTATATTGTTATATTGTTCATGTGTTATAAAATGTATGTTAATGTATGTTTAAATTTTCAGAAAGTACAGATAGTAATTTGGGTTATTTTGTACACGCGCCGCGGTTCAGGCGCGCACGTGTTTTGCGGTCAAGAAGTCCTTGACACGCGTTTCTATCTCTTATACTAACATTTAATGAATTAACTTTCTCCTTATCGTTCGTGTTTTATGTGTTGCGTTTCTACTTTAGTTGGGAATGGTTTCCGCAAGTTGCGAATTTTTAAGCTGCGTTTGAATTTGAAATTGTATTGTATTAAAATTGAATGTTAATGTGATTTTCTTGCAGGGAAGTATACCTGTGTTATGTATTGATTCTGCTATTTTTCTTTTAGTTGATACAGATGAAGAGCATGATGACGTCATTTTGTAAATTTTTTATATATTTTTTTTTTGATTGTTGCATAAGCACAGCGATATGACGCTGTACGTGTGTGCCCCAATTATTGTTAAAGTGGAGTTAAGTTCTGAAGAATTTTGGGAGTTAGTTCATTGGCTAATGGGTATGAAGGTATTACGTAATAGCAGAGTTATTTTGAGTATGAAGTAAAATTTATTTTAGATGAGTTCGGTATTTGGATGAGGAAATTTTTTGCGCATTGGGTTTTTTGGACTTGGTGCGAATTTTAGTATTAGGAAAGTTATGGGAGAAATTTTTGGTAATGTTATAGTTGTATTGCAATATTGAGGAAAATTTCGGAAGTTTAGTGTTTTGAGAAATTTTAGCACTCCCAGTGGAGTGGGCTGTTTTGAAAGAAGAAGTAATTAGTTTTGAGAGTTTTACGAGTTTTTGGAAGTTTTACGGGGGCTATTTGTAAGATAGAAGAATGATTGGATTGAATATGTGAATTTTTGAGGCAAACTGAGGTTTTTTGGTTGTGATGGGTTAAAGTTAATATTTTAAAAGTTATGTTTCGGCGCTAAATTTCACCCATCACTGTGTTTATTACGGCTCGAAATTTATAACAAGAAAAAGTTCTGGGCATGCATTTGGCCCAGCCCTTTTTCTCTGTAAAATCCGAGGGGGGTTGTGAGGGAGTGACCTTTCCATAAAGGCACTCTAGTGTTTCTGAGATCGTGACGTCAATAAGTTAACATGTGTAAGCGTAAAAGTGACATCTATCCTCTCTTTTACTTTAACTTTCTAGAGTGTGTGTGCTCTTTCGGATTTTACAGTTAGCTCGCGGTTATTAGTAATATGTTAATGTGAAGTATCTCAGTTTGCAGCATATAAAAGCTTGGGTTTGAGTGAATGAGGTGTGTCTCTGGCATTAGCCAGTGAGTGAGCATCTGTGTCTAGCCAGTGTGTGAGGATCTCTGGTATTAGATAGCGAAGTGAAGTATTGTTCAGCGAAGTGCTAGCCGATTGAAAAGTAGCAACGAAGCCTCCAGTGAGTGGAAAGAAGTTCCGACAGTTGACTTGAGAGTTGGCCGGGGTAAGAAACCTCTTAGTTTCATTTGGATTGTTTGTGAATAAAGGATTACCCACAGCCACGGGCTGTTTAATTAAGCTTTATTTAGCAGATCAGCCAAGAGATAGCGGAAGGTATTAGTAGGTGCCCCGACTGAGCTAGGCCGAAGCCTGTGAGTACGATGTAGCTGTTCATAGTGTTTTCAGTTGTATAAATTTAGGACTTGCTCCACTTCCCTTCAGCCATTATCACTTTAATAAACTTTGTTATTTTATCCTAAATTACTGAGTATGTCTACATTTAACCTCCACCACGACCAACCAAACGTTACAAATGACGCTCAGCATGCATGTAACGTTACAAATGGCGCCCACTGTGGGTTTACCGTTACAAATGGCGCCCAACGAAACATCGGACATTATGAGATTGTGCCACGTGTGTATTTCACAGGTGAAGGTGATATTAGTGAATTTTTAGTTAAATTAGATGATTATATTTTGTTCAATAATATACCTGAGAAAAGTAGGTACGTAGTGCTTAAATGCTCGTTGAAGGGCGAAGCACTTTTGTGGTTGGAAAATATAGGAAAGTTTTTGATTAATGATGAAGCGAAAAGATTTGAACAAACTGTGATTGAGTTAAAGAAGGCATTTCCTCCAGTTAAAAATAAAAGTATTTTGAGAAAAGAGTTCTATTATAATAAGCAGAATATTTATGAGGCGGCGTCAAAATTCTATCTACGTAAGCTTGGAAAGTGGAATTTGAATGGCCCAAACAAGTGGGCATACTATTGGAATGCTTTAAGTAAAGATCCTGGGAATTTATTAAGTCGACAAAAAGAAGGTGACTTTTAAATAATTTGGTCCTCACTTAGCTCTAATGATCGTGTATCTGTGGAGTTATTCATTGGTTGCCAAGCAACACAAGACTACGTACATACGCTGTAGATTAATTTTTAGTCATTTGGGGAACTTTTGCTTATCTAAAGTATGGATTTTAGCATATCTTCATGTTGCATACAAAAGAAGAACTTCGTTTAACTCTGAAAATACTATTGATCTCAACTGGCCGGCGTGTAGTTCTGATCCGGACCCAATCGAAAACTTTTGTAACATCATATGTTGTAATTTTTATGAAAATTTTTGCTATAATTTTCTTTTAATGAGGTTCGAGCTGCTGTTGAACATGTTTGATAAGAAATAGACCCCCAAGTGACGCAGCATGAAAAGTCAGATTCTTGCACTAACTGCAAACAATGCGGGTGCAACTCTATTTTAATTTGTAGTTATTTTTCTGTAAATACATAAATTGTCTGTAATTTTACCACAATGTTAATTTTATTTTTTTGTCATTATATTTTATGTAAAAGGTAAAATTCAAAATTTATTGTGTGTGAATAAAGGGTAAGTCTCAAGTAATATATGGCAGTGGAATTACAAACATTCGATACATACTTCTGAAAATAGAAGCGTAATCGATCATTGTCTAAACTTTTGCTGAGCACTGTACAAAAAAGTGAACAACATTAATCTATATCAGGGACAAACTGAATCAGATGTTTTAGAATATTTCATGTATTAGTTCTTGAGATAGAGCTATTGCGATATTCACGAATAATGTACCATACCAGCGCAACCTGTTCAACGATTTGCACCAAAACTTAAGCAGTACCACGCTCTATCAAGTTCTAACTAAATCTATTGTTTTATGAAAATCTATGCACTTGTTCTTGAGATACGGTTATTGTAGAAATTGTTAATAATGCAGCTTACAACACCACGTGCTGAGCGATAGACACAAAAGACTAATGAAATATATTTTATAGGAAGGTTTAACAGAATCCAATGTATTGTGAAATTCCGTGCATTATTTCTTGAGATAAAGCGCCCACAATATTTTTGTCACATACAGACAAACAGATTCACATACTCACAGACTCAAACACATACATTTTGTAAAAACATAATTTCTGGTTCTCTGAACTCTAAAACATAAAAATCCGTCGGAATCTAGATTTAGAAAATTTTCATGAATCCAATGCATTTTCTTGTAAAGATAGAGATAGTAAAAAAATTAAATATTTTAGAAACAGTTTATCAATACACACCATTTTCATTCATATAAACTGCATGTACAGAAAATGACATACGATTGAAAAACGTTAATTCGAAGTTTTCGGAAACATCATAGATGTTGAAAAATATTATCATGAAAAATTTTACTTTCGATTCTAGATGTTATTTTGTGTTTTACTTTCAGTGGATCACCATTCGTTCATTCGAAATATAATTAACCTATTTTTTACATCATAAAAGTTTTTATTTTTCAAAATACAGATGATTACATGAATGTTTTGCATGTCAGTAGCAATAAAAAGTAACATTAAAATTAAATAAAAATATTGCAAAATAACACATGTGCAATTATAGCAGTGTTTTATTTTCATAATTCTAATAGATCGTTCAGTAAGATTTTTATAAATATTTAATGTCTTTTGAGTTAGATATTCTAATTTTATTTAAGAATTGGGACTAAAACATATATGACTAAATTTATTTAAAAAAGATGATCTTTTAAAGTCCTAAAATATCAGATTTGCTAAACTAAGAAAAAATTCACTTAAAGATACTTAAAATAGCATTTTCGTTTACATATATCGGGATTAATAAATGTTAATACATTTTTAAGTATTATGCCACTGCATAAAAAACTTTTTCTAAAAAACAAAAATCATTTTTTTTATTATTAAATTTTGCGTATTTATATTTAACTTAATATTTTTAAGATATTACATTTTGCAAATGATTAAATGCAAGTTCGGTTTTATAGTTTCGTTCCGATGAAAGATTATATATATATATATATGTGTGTGTGTGTGTGTGTGTTCTAAATCACAAAAGCTTTCAGTTTCGAATATAATTTGTTAGCCTGATTTTATTTTGATGAATGCATGATATTTTTTATTTTTATTTTTATCGAAAATTTTCAGAGATTATTATTAAATAAATATTAAAAATGACATTAACAAACGAAAACAAATCACAGATGCGTAATATTAAAAAAAAACATTGCAACTATAACATATTGCCGAATATTTAATAAAACTTTTCAAATAGTGAATATTACCAGTATTAAATACAGATATTGAAAACGACATATTGTATTGTGCATGACGTATTTTTTCCAATTTACTGCTTATTTTCCATTTTACTGTGTATTTTTGTTCATTTACTAAAGTTATATCAATAATTTAATAGCATCATTGAAAAATAACCATGTTGTGTCGATATATTTTAATGAAAGCAGTAGACTGTATAGTCACTTTTCACACAATTTAATAACACATTTCACAAATAAAATCCGCTGAGGGAACACAATGCACACATCGTCGAGAATTCACAAACGCAACTCGTAACGACATAAGAGAACAATAATATCCCTGCGCAGAGGGAAAAACACATATTATTTCTACGCAGAGGGAAAAGCACTGGGATAAAAAGCAGACGATTTTTAATTAAACATACTCTCGGCCTTGAAAGCCGAAAGGGTTTCAAAAATTTACTCTAAAAGTAATTTACACAACTTAGTTATTGGCCTTTTTAATTCACTATTTTCAGTTTTCAGGGTAACTACACGAACCTTTTTATCAGATCCAGGGTGAGTTTTGATCATTCTAGCTACTTTCCATTGTAAAGGGGAGATACCTTCATTTTTTATTATAACTAAATCACCAATTTTAATATTAAGCTCTTCTTTAAACCATTTTACTCTCTGTTGTAGGGTCGAAAGGTACTCGTCTTTTCCAAAAGTGTTGATGTATTTTCTGCACTAAGTGCCACCTGGTCAATCTTGATGCAGGTACCTCTGAAATATCTACTTCTGGTACTGAAGTAAGAGGAGCACCAATTAAAAAATGACCAGGGGTTAAGGCCTGTAAATCATTAGGATCTGAACTTAAAGGACAAAGGGGTCTAGAGTTTAAACATGCTTCGATTTGAGCTAAAAGAGTTGAAACTTCTTCAAATGTCAAAACTCAATTGCCAACGGTTCTTTTTAAATGGAATTTCATCGATTTAATAATAGCCTCCCAAAGTCCTCTAAAGTGAGGGGCTGAGGGTGGATTGAAATGCCAGTTTATTTCTTCCGAACTTAAGTATTTTGTCACTTCTTCATTATGCTGAGAAGAAGCCACAAATTTATACAATTCTTTCAACTCCTTGCTTGCACCGACAAAATTTTTGGCACAATCCCTTACAATTTCTTTTGGTTTTCCTCGTCTGGATATAAATCGCTTCAGACAAGCTAAAAAAGCCTGAGTAGATAAATCAGTCACTAATTCAATGTGAATTGCATGAGTAGAAAAACATATAAATAATGAAATATAACACTTAAAAGATTTTGAACCTCTATCTTTTTTAAATTTACACAACATAGGTCTAGCATAGTCAATTCCTGTAATAAGGAATGGACGGGTAGGTTGCACTCTAGTTGAAGGTAAATCAGCCATGATTTGCTTAGCTGTAGAAGCAGAAGCACGAGCACAGATTACACAATTCCTTACGAACTTTCTTACAGCACTTCCTCCACTTAAAATCCAAAATTTCTGTCTGATAACACACAATAATAGCTGAGGGGCAGCATGAAAATGAGATAAGTGAAAATATCTGATAATCAACACTGTCACTGGATGATTTTTTGGTAACAATATTGGATGAATCTGTTCTTGTATGAAATTTGAATGACGAAGACGTCCTCCAACTCTTAGTATTCCTTCTTTATCAAGGAATGGAGAAAGATTAATCAGTTTGCTATTGCGAGGTAAACACATTCCAGAAGTCAGACATTTAATGTCATCAGGAAATGATGACATTTGCACTTGTTTAATTATCACCTTTAAGGCACTCTGAATTTCTGTATGTGTAAGAAAGCTGAAGTTTCTTTTTGATACAGGTAAACGAGAATTCGTAAGAAATCTCAAACACCAAGCAATAACACGTTTTAGCTTAGTACATGATGATATATTTGAGAGAATAGGCATTTCCTCACTTAACTGGGCTGTAGCACAAAAATAATTTTTCCTTTGTTCTAATAAAGCTTCGTCACAGAAAACACTCCCTAATTGTGATTTTGGAGAAGTGAAAGATGGATCACTGAGCCAACTAAAGCCATTCCACCACAGATCATGCAATGATAATTCTGAGGGTGATAGACCTCTTGATGCACAATCTGCTGGATTTTCTTTTCCCTTTATATGATGCCAGCACTCAGACGGAACAAGTTGCTGTATTTCAAAAACACGATTCGCAACAAAAGTTTGCCATCTTCTTGATAGCCAATAAAGAAAGTAGCGGATAGGGACAGCTTAATGCAAAGATGTTAAAATTTAGACTGCATAGCAAAACGGGGAAAAAATCAGAAAATCCCTACCGGGTTTCGGCGAGTTGTTTTCTTGATATTGATGTTCGTTTCGATTATTTTTCCCTGTGTTTTACATTTTATTGTGAATTTATATTTTATTTTTCTCATAATTTTATTACTCTTAATATTATAATGTGAGATGTTAATACGGTAGCGCATTCCTATATCAGAAATACTTTTTCCCTTATTTAAAAATTAGCACAATATTTATGCCTCATAAATATTGGAAAAATAGTTCAAGATTTTATCGCGTATTTTTGAACAAACTTATACAGATTTTAACAGTTTGATTCCTGCATTAGTAACCTCGACATTAACAAGTTTGTCCATTTTAGAAATTTCTTCAATGCGATTTTCGTGCATCCAGAGTTGTTTTTGGGGGTTTTAGTGCCGTTAGAGACAGCAGCTTTGACGAGTTTCGTCGTGGCCCAACGAGTTGCGAGCATCCAGTAATGTATTTTTGTTGCTGTTGTTGTTTAAATAAGCGCGTTGACCGCGACACTGACGAGTTTCATTCACTTTAGAGACTGCTGCACAGCGAGTTTCATACATCTAGTGATGTTTCTTTTAAACTGTTTAAATAGCGCTCATACGTACATTAATAACCGCGGCATTGACGAGTCTCGTACACTTTAGAGATTGCTGCTCATTGAGTTTCGTACATCCAGTGATTTTTTTTTGTTTGTTTGTTTAAATGGGCGACCAGCGCTCATACGTACGTTAGTGACTGCGGCATTGACTAGTTTCGTGCACTTTAGAGATTGCTGCACAGAGATTTTCGTGCACTTTAGAGATTGCTGCACAGCGAGTTTCGTACATCCAGTGATGTTTTTTTTTTGTTTTTGTTTGTTTAAATAGGAGCGCAGCGCTTATACGAACGTTAGAGACCGCGATATTAACGAGTTTCGTGTACTTTAGAGATTGCTGCACATCGAGTTTCGTACATCCAGTGATTTTTTTTAAATAAACGCTTACCGCTCATACGTACGTTAGTGACTGCGGCATTGACTAGTTTCGTGCACTTTAGAGATTATTGCACAGCGAGTTTCGTGAACTTTAGAGATTGCTGCACAGCGAGTTTCATACATCCAGTGATGTTTCTTTATTTATTTAAATGGGCGCGCAGCGCTCATACGTACGTTAGTGACCTCAGTATTAATGAGTTTAGTCCATTTTAAAGCCTGATGCACAGTCAGTTTCTTGCGCCCAATAATATGTATTTTTTAAAATCTCTATTTTAATAGGCGCGCAGCGCTTCGGAATCATCGTTGAAACTGTTCAGATAGCTAATTGTCTGCCGAAAATTTTGCGTTGTGATTATTGATAATTTTTAGGTTTCTTAAAATTCGGTTCGCTGGAGAGTGCTTGTCACCAAAATCGCCAAAATCCAGCGTCTGGGCTGTTTTGGGATTATGTCATTAATATTTGAAGAGAAAGCCATTATAATTATTAACATTCTAATATTAAAAAGATTATAATATGGCTTTCATTGTACATTTCTATAAAATAGCAATTAAAATCATCATTAAAAAATAAAAGTGAAGAAATTGTATTTTTATTATAACCTTTTTCTAAGTTTGTAAGTGTATAACTACACTTTAACATCGATACCAAGAAAACAACTCGCCGAAACCATGTAGGGATTTGCCGAAACCATGAAAGGATTTTTTTTATTTATTTCCCCATTTCATTATTAAGTCTAAGTTTTAACATTATTCCATTAAGCTGTCCCTATCCGCTACTAAGAAAGAACTATTGTTGAATCCGTCCAACAATTAATTTAAGAGATGTTCAAGCACAATGAATCTAGAACAGTTTTTACCAAACGGGCAGACAGCAGGGCGGCACTCAATTCTAATTTAGGTAAAGTTATTGTTTTTAAAGGTGAAACTCTTGTTTTTGCTGCTAATATTCTAACGGATACAGCCGAATCATTTGATAAGGATCTTAAGTAAACAATTGCACCATATGCAACTAAGGAAGCGTCACTAAATGAATGAATTTCAAATGTGTTAGCTGAAGGAATAATTGCTAAACGAGGCACAGTAATTGATGTTAAACATCCGAGTTCTTTCCGAATTTTTATCCACCTATTTTTAATCAGAAGTGGAACAGGATCGTCCCATGCCAGATTACTTCTCCATAATTCCTGAAGTAGAATTTTTGCAGAAATTATAAAGGGGGAGATCCAACCAAGTGGATCGAAAAATTTTGCTATATCTGATAATATGGATCTCTTTGTGACTTCTTTTAATGTTGGTTCTATGGTGACACTAATTTTAAAGACATCGAGATTTGAGTCCCATTTTAATCCTAACACCTTTATTGAGTTATCGTTTTCAATTGATAAATCTGATTTAGACTGAATTAAATTTTCAGGAATGTTTTTTAGTACGCTACTGTCATTAAAGGCCCACTTGCGTAACTCAAATCCGCTTCTTTTCATTAATTCTTGTAACTCTGATATTAATTTTATAGCTTCTTCGGGAGATGATGCACCTGTAAGTAAGTCGTCTACGAAAAAATCACTTAATACAACATTTGACGCTAATGGAAAATTTAATTTTTCATCCAAAGCTAATTTCTGTAGAGCTTTAGTAGCTAAATATGAGCTAGACGTTAGTCCGTATGTAACTGTAGTAAGATGATAATCACTTATATCATCGAAAAATTTATCCTTCCAGAGAATTCTTTGAAAATTTTGATCTTCAGGAAATATTTTAATTTGACGAAACATTTTTGCAATGTCAGCCTTAATAGCTATAGCGTGTGTGCGGAATCTTAATAAAATAGAAAATAACTCTTGTTGAACCCTAGGACCTACAATTAAATTTTTATTAAGAGAAACATTATTTGTAGTTTTTGCGCTACCGTCAAACACAACTCTAAGACGGGTTGTTGTACTAGATTCCTTGACTACTGAATGATGTGGCAGATAGTAAATTTCATTAACGGGTTTTTGAATTTCACTCTTTGGTATTTTCTCCATGTGTCCCATTTTAAAATATTCATTCATAAAGATTCAATAATTTTCATACAAATCGGGCTCTCTATTAAATCGTTTTTCTAAATTTAGAAATCTTTTCATAGCTAACGATTTTGATTCCCCTAATTCATTACATTGCTTTTTAAATGGCAAACGCACAATATATCTTCCATTAGTATCGCGTGAATGAGTTGTATCAAAAATCTCCTCACAATATTTTTCTTCATTTGTGTATATTTCTTTTGAGGGGATGTTTTCTAACTCCCAGAATCTTTTTACATAATCTGTTTCAACATTTGCAAAATTAACTATATTATTTGGTTTATTTTCTGAAAATGTATCACTATATCCTGTTATTAACTACCCATAATCTGAATTTACTGCAAAAGGAAGTCCTGGTTTTCCAAATATTTTTTTTCCTCTAATTATAGATAATGATAATGACACGCCAAATAATAAGTCTATTGGTCCCGGCTCATTCCACTTTGGGTCAGCTAGTGTTATGTTCTTTAAATGACTGAATGCATTAATGTCATATGATACAACTGGTTGATTACTCGTTATCTTTTTCAAAATATAAAAAGTACCTAATCGTGTGTTTTGTTTATCAAAATGTGGAGAAAATTCCAATCTTACAATACCACGTGTCTCTTCGGAGTATCCCATTCCCAAGCATTTAATCTGTAAATTAGCAGAAGTTCTTTTTATACCTAATAATTGTATTGCACGCTCACTTATAAAATTGTTAGTACTTCCGACATCTATTATACATCTCAATAATTTATTGCCTCCATAATTATCTTTCACATCAATTAGCACAGTTGCAAGTATGCCAAATGATTTTGAGTTTATTTCGCCAAGACATGAATTTATCGACATATTTACATTATTAGATGATTCAGGAGCAGTCTCACTAGTATGATATGAGGACTGAGGCGTTACTTGGTTTTTTGTATCTGGATAGTTAGTTTCTCGTCTTTCATAGTGTAATAAACTATTATGACTCTTCAAATTACATTTTGAACAAACTCAATTGACTGACAATTAGTTAATTTATGATCAGCAGATAAACATGCAAAACAAAGATTTTTATTTTTTACAAATTGCACTCTTTCACGAACAGATAATTTTAGAAACTCACTGCATTTAGGTATTTTATGACTTGGTGAAGAGCAATATTTACACTCACTATTATTAACAGAAGCAGTCATCGCAGTTAATTTAGGATAACTGTTTTTCTTATAAATACTATTTCCTTTAGAAGATTGTAATGAACGAGCATAATCTTTCAGAAAATTTATTAATTGATATAACGTTGGAAGTTCGTCATTTTTTAACTGACGTTCCCACCACAATTTAATATTAGAGTCAAGTTTTTGCAAAAGTAAATAAATTAACAGTTTCTGAAAAGCCACTTAACTTCTGTTCCAAGATTTCGAAAGATCGGACACATTCATTCGTCATATCTACTAAATTAAGTATTGCTGCCGGTGAATCGCCTTGCATGAATGGAAAACTTAATAATCTTCTAATGTGAGAATAAATCAATTCTCTTTTATTTGAAAACCATTCCGTTAATAATTGCCATGCTACATTGTATTTCGAACCTTCAATAGGTATTGATTTTATAATTTTTAACGCGTCTCCATGACACGATAATTTTAAATATTGCAGTTTCTGAGCAGGCGATAAATTTTCATTTTCGTGTATACTTGCTGTAAACAAATCCTTGAAACTTAACCATTCATTTATGTTTCCACTGAAAGATGGTAAAGAAACTTTAGGTAATTTCATTCCACTCACCTCCTTTTTTGGATTGTCCGTATTTATTTTTCTAGCATTAATTTCACGTTCAATTTTTACCGTTAATTCATCTAAGATGTCTTGTTGTTCATCCTTCTCTTCTATAAATAAATCAATGTCTTTTTCTTCACATGCATAAAAAATCGATTTAAATAAATTCTTTAACTCTTCATCTAATTTTTCAATTTTTTTTTTTTAAATAACTGAATTTGTTCTAAGTCAGACACACTCAAATCAGTTTTGAAGAATTTATTTTTCACTCTTGTAATTGAAGATTTTAAAACTTTTTTATCAATCAATATTTTCTTATCCATTTTTTTTTCTTGCGTTATTCTATTTGGCACAATTACAATTAGCAAATTTTACTTTAGAATGAATTTCACTCACGCACTATTCTATTAACTTTTTTATTTAAATTTCGCAATACTCCGGACTCGATTGCGACCAAAATGTTGTGTCGATATATTTTAATGAAAGCAGTAGACTGTATAATCACTTTTCACCCAATTTAATGACACATTTCACAAATAAAATCCGCTGAGGGAACACAATGCACACATCGTCGAGAATTCACAAACTCAACTCGTAAAAACATAAGAGAACAATAATATCCCTGCGCAGAGGGAAAAACACTGGGATAAAAAGCAGACGATTTTTTAATTAAACAAACCACGTGGTATGGTTTTTCAAAACTTCTGTTGAATATCATGAAAATTACCAAAATATATTTTTAAAAATCCAATAAAAAATAGAATGTGCTTCAATCTAAATTTGCGTAAATAAATGGAAAGATGCTCTATAATTTTATCGTAAAAATGGTAAATTTAGGTTTTTGAAAAAAAAATATATTTGTGTAATTTTGCGTGTACGCATGTACATATGAACAGCACACCCCCACTCACAGGAAAGAAAAGATGTGGATATTATTCTTGAGCTCCTGGACATCCTTAATCAAACGAACACGCAGCATAGGTGGTGTAGACAACAAGAGACGTAATTCGAAAAATCGTTTCGGAACATTGGATGTTCGGAAATGTTTGATGAAAAAAGGTATTAGAAGAGTTGCTCCTGGTTGATTTTTTACACGAACATTGAAAATAAAAATGCGTACATGCGATTCGCAAATTTAAAAATTATATACTCGGTTTCATTAATCGGAAAGTTGTAAAAAATAAGTAAATTTTGCTTATTTTTCATAGTCCAAGTTTATTTACACATTGTATTTTGTTAATATGTTGACATATTTTGTAGCATTCTCTCATTATTTTGACTTTCCCGTAGATTTTCCTCAATATGCTTTTCTGTGATACTCTATGAATATCCTTACAGTATCTTCGAAAGTGCATTACCGATGTTTCGGTCCAGTTTGTCCTTTTATGTAATGCAAAAGGATTACGTTTAAAGTGCAAGACATCTTTGTATTTCAAGAATAAATTAATAAGCACAACAAGGAAGAGTGGGTAATGAAAAAAAATACTATATGTATATATTTTTATCAGACATGTTAAGTGGTGGAATACTTTGAGCGTATCCGTGTAAACTGATGTCGTACTAATCAACAATATTGTAATTTACGAAATTTCAATCACTGCTTAAATATTTAAATTGAACTGACTATAATCTTATTTTTTAAGATATACGTAATCTCATAAAATAACTAATAACTACTGTATTACGCACAATTTTAATTTATATAAAACCTCGTCGTTTAAATATGAACTGTTTGAAATTAAAACTTACTGGACATATTTGGTCTCGAATATTTAATTGTAGTACATAGAATGTTTCATAAATCTAATTCAGCATAAAACATAATAATTTTACTATTACACTGTTATTTTTATCCATATATTTTAAAATTTAAAATAAAAAGTGTTAATAAATATATTTGATTTAATTCCATTTTCAGTGTTATTAATAAACAAATTACATACTTTAGAGACACAAACTCAATACAAATCCATAAAAAAAAAATTTTATTTATATAAACTACATATATAGGCACAAAATATACAGAATATCGCAAAAATCTAATTCAGCTGAAAAAAGGTTTTGAAGACATCAAACGATGATGAGAAATATTATCCTAAAACATTTTACTTTCGATCCTAAATGTTATTGCTTGTTTTACTTTCATAGGATCACTCTTCCATTCATTCAAAATATATTTAATCCTATTATTTTACTCCGAAAAGTTTTTATGTTTCAGATTACAGATAAGTACATCAGTGTTTGCGCGTCAGTAACAATAAAAAGTAAAAATAGCATAAAATAAAAACACAGTGAAATAACACATGTGACATTACCACTGTCTTTTGTTTTTATAATTCTTAAGGTCCTTCTTAAAAATGTAATGTATTTTGAGTTAGATTCCCAAACTTCATTTTAGAATAAGTACTAAACCATATTAGACTTGCTTTAGTTTAAAAAAAAATAATGTCTTTTAAAGTCTTGAAATGACAAATTTTAAAAACAAAGAAAAAATTCACTTAAGGATACATAAACTGATTTTAATGTACATATAACAGGATTAAAAAATGATAAAACATTTTTAAGTATTATGACACAGGTTAAAAACCTTATTCTAACAAACAAAACATTTTTTTTGGAAATTATTATACTTTGCATATTTTTATTTAACTTAATATTTTTAAGATAATGCATTTCACAGATTAATAAATCCCGTAAGGTTTTATATTTTCGTTTTGATAAAAGATTAAAAAATTCTAAAGCGCGAAAGCTTTTATTTAATTTTATTTTCTTGTATGCATAACGATTTTTCCTTTTATTTTTTGTCTAATAATTTTCAAATTTTATTATTAAAGTAGTATTTAAATTGGCATAAACTAACGAAAAAATTTCCAGATAAGCAGTATTACTTATAATAGCATACTGCCGCATAATTAATAAAACTTTACAAATAGCGAATATTTCCTTTTTTTATACATACTGAAAGCGAAATAATGTATTACAAATGATGTATTTTCTTTCCAGTACAACTATGATTTTTTTTTTTCATTCAGTTATGTTATGTTCGTAATTTAGCAGCTATAAAAAATAATCTTGTGGCATGTTTTTAAAAACATTCTGCTGAATATCATGTAAATTACTGATAAATATCTTTTAAAATTCACTAAAATATTGCAAATGCTTCAATCTAAAATTGCATAAAAAAAGGTAAGAAAATGCTCTGTAATTTTATCAGATATGGTAAATTTACGTGTGTGAAACAACTGAAATTGTTTAATTTTACGCGTGTGCGTGTACTTATGCACATACACATGCAAAAAATAAAATATGTATATATTACTTCTTGAGGTGTTAATAAAGTATAAATTTTTACTGGAACATTTTGAGAATTCAAGCTATTTTTGGAATTTTGAATAAAAGTTGCAGTGAAATACCTTATTATTGAAAACGTACTTTCATTTTTTTTTACCGCTGTTAAATTAAATGTAAAAGCTTGCATCATGTGCAATTCATTTGTAGAATATTTGATTTGCAACTTTAAACTTCTTCAATTCAACTGCATAAATATTTTTACTGTTGATCGGCCATTTAGTGTGTTGAAAAACGCGTTATTCCCTAACAGTGCGAATTTTTTTTTTCTTCTAAAATTTGGAAAGATTGCATTCGCACGTCAACATTCCCAATGAGTGTGATTGACTTTAAATGATAGTGTATCTACATACCATCATTAAAATGCAGTTACATCAACTGTGGTTTATATTTTTTTCAGTATTTACAAGACAGTCTCTTTCTCGTTGACCACACCAATAATATTATGTAAGCAAAATATACCCGATTGTTATGTGCTTGCGTAAATCAAACGCTGAAGCATTGCCAGTGTAAATCAAAATGGTCTATGTTTATTGTACATTAAAAAAATGATTAGCTTAATCTATACGATTGATATAAAGATTTTGACAAAAAGAACTTTAATGAATAAAAACTTGACAAAAGAAAAAAGAAATATACTATCATTTTTTAGGATCATTTAAAATGCATAATAGTAGCAAAATATTTTGCACCGTTTAATAGTTTCGAAAGAAGCATAAACATGCGACGAAATAGAAAAACAAAGTGTTTCATTTTTTTCACTTGATTACGCAATTAAAATGAGTATATGAAATAACACGCACATTAAAACATTTGAAAAACAAAAATGGAAATTTTCTTTCGATAATACACTGTTTTTCGATAAGTAATCAATAATGCAAGGGAAAAAAATATATGTTAATGGATTATGTTTAGATTATTTATTCTTTAAATAATAGGAAATTTTGAAAACAGAAAAAAAGTTATCATTGTTGGCCACGATAATAGTTATTCATGTTGGATATGCATAATATAAAATTTAAAAATAAAATTTATGTAGAATTTTTATAAAATGCATTGAAATTCCAAAATAAATTTTAAACGTATATTTAAGTATTTCTAATGTATAATAATACTCTATTATAGAATCGCGGATACTAATTGATTATCCCATCGACAAAATTCGACAAATTATATAAATCACAACATTAATTGTTTGTTATACAAATTGGCATAATTTTATTTGGAATAACAAAAGAAAAAAATAAGCAAATAAATAAAGTATGATAAAACAAAAGTTATAACGGATTGATAAAAGTACGAATTAAAAGTTGAATTAAAAATAAACTGATGGCGTAGCAAAAATGTTTAACGTGTTTAATGTTAAGTGAATGTGACATTTACGGTAAGCTTTTATTGGCATTTAATCTTATAGCCTGTCAACAGTTCTTATGTACGGGACAATCAAGTGGTATTGAATTACTAATTGCATGGTAACAAATTACTAATTGAATGAAACAGTCTTAAACTCAAAAAATTATAATCAAAATTTACCAGCAATTTACATCGTTGGATTATACGTCTTATATTCAATAGAATTCTTTCCATTCTTACATGCTACGTATGCAACCAGATTTAAATTTCTATCTGAATTTGTTTGGAAAACAAAACGTTTGAAAAGAAAAAAGACGGACAGACTGCAATTTTTTTTCTGAAAATGTGTTTTTCTGAGTGTTCAGTGTCTGAAACGTGGAAAATTGTTTTCATTTCAAAGGAAGTTTTTTATTTTCAAAATGATTGCGATACTACGTATCACAGGTCACTGATAGTATGGTAGACTCTAATTTAAAAGATACAATTATTTAGAATATATTTTCCCTCATAAAACGTTTTTTTTTTTTTTTTTTTTTTTTTTGTAATTTATATTGAAAATTATAAGACGATTTTATAAGAAAAATATTTTTTAGTTTGAAACATAGCTTTATTCAGTTAGAAAATAATACTTTTCGGTTGTCCGAACACCAATGCTATAAATACTGACACACACACGCACAACCACACACATATATATGTGTGTATACAAATGTACACGTACATATACGTACATAAATGTTTCATACACAAATATACATATATTACACTGTTAGGTATACGTGTACACACACACACATATATATATATAGAACCATTAGATAATACTACAAATCAACATCTATTACTGTAAAAATTTATATATATATATATATATATATATATATATATATATATACATCTAAACAATGGCTCCCAGCTAACCAAAATGTACCGTAAGATTTTTTTTTTTGATATTTCCATCTATAGTGTTTTTTTTTCTAATTTGTTTGATAATACTCAGAGCATATATCACAGATGCAGAAGCATTTAATTTCTGCTTTTCATTATTCTTAATTAATATCAGAAGATATATCTGATTTTATTATAAAATACTCTCTAAAATTCAAATGAGTATCTTTTAAAAACTAGGACTTCCCTCAGAGGGATTAGTCTGAGCGGTATTGCTGAGAATACACATTTAATAACTTGCGATAAGTAAGGAAAATGAGATGTTACCTTTAATTGGTCATTCATTGTGATAAAATATAATGATGAAAATAAGCATATCGATTCGTAGAACTACAAAATCTTGTTGCATATACTATTTTTATAAGAGAAAAGCAAACCATGCATGGATATAAAATTGGAAGTATGCAAAATGTTAAAAGTAATACAGAAAATAAAACACCAAATTTTCCTATATTGGAAATATAGCTCTTTAAAATGATGTCATGAGCATAAACAGAAACTTCGCACCGATTTGAGAAACTATAAATAACATAAACTAATATGGTGTGAAATCCGTCCGAGTAGTTTATAATGTTGAATATCTGTTTTCCACGGATGCAATGAGGTTGTCGATAAGAGCTAAGGAATCCTTTTTTTAAAAATTTGTCCTAAAGGAGCACTTACATCTTATAAGTTATTGTGATGCCAAAGTTATAGTTTCTGACCCCAACAGTATCCTAGAAATTGCAATATTCTCAATAAATTGGGTTTAAAACTTTTTCTAGAAAAAAAATGTTTAATATGTGAAATTAAATTGTCGAATGTTTTAGAAATCGTTCATAACGAGAATATTATATCTTAAAAGTTGCCAAAAAAAAAAAAAAGATTTTAAATATTTAGTCATATCAACATCAAAGAATTCTCAATTTTAGAACTTTTTTTGCTCGTGCATTGATGGTGATTATTGTTCCTACGCAAAATATAGTATATTTTGCAACAAAGATGGTTACCAGCATTTTTAGCCCACAATAATTTTTAAGTGGGCTAGGTACTCCCAATGCTAACGAAAAACACACAAACGTTAATGCTTTATAGCATAGAAATACAGAATCAAAAGCTACTCATCTCCTGTTATATACACATAAACAGGGGTGGGGAAATACATCATTTTGCTCGCCAGTAGCGAGTGGATTTTCTCATAAGGCGAGTGCATTTTTTGTTTTTGAAAAACTGTAGGCAATAGGCACATTATCAGAAACACTTTTTAAATCTAGATATTTTAACTTTCCAAATTATTACAGTGTAAGTATGGTACTAAGTTCTATCTAATATTAATCTTACCTTTGTTACATATATTTCTTAATGTTATACAAAAAAGAATTATGAAAATGCATTGTAGTAATAGTAATTTTGTCTGTAATCGCGTGCGATTTTGCCATAACTATTTTCAACTGCGTGTGTTGCATCTTGCGGGCTGGCGAAATAAATCCTTGGCTGGTAAGAATTTGGAAAATTTCCCCACCCCTGCACATAAATTATCTAATTAGTGCTAGCAGATGAATTTTTAAATATACATAGATCAATATAATGCTTCATTTTTCTTTTTTTAATATTTCTTAGTATTCATTTTTCATTTATTTGTATTATTCAGTAAAAAACTCACTTTCTTAAGCCCGAATTACGTCAAACTTTTTATAAAAGCGCCTAAGTTCATATAACAGCGAAGTATTGTGAAGAGTATTAAATACAAGGTAGTAAGACACTTAGCCAAACGCAGGTAATAAATCGCCAAATATTGTCCTTTTCGCCCTCCTTCGAAATGCATATATTTTTTCGTATATTTAAAAAACACGATTTTGAGTCATCTTATTTAAAATTCAAATAAATAAATGAGAGGAAGCAATAATAGCATAAGTCAAAACATTCATAAGTCAACATCAAGGAATTGTATCGTAGTTACACATGTGGAAAAAAGCTGCTTTCGGCCAAAAAACATTGCCTTCACTAAATTTGAATCCGATTAAAAAAAGTACCGTGATTAATTAAAATGTTATAGGCAGAGCTGCCAAGTCTCCGGCATTTTGGGTACCGGTATTTTAATACAGAAAATGTTTTATTAAATTGGAACATTCTGCGGATTTAAAAAATAACTTTTCCTATAAGAAAATTCTGCTATGCAATAAGCGAGGGTTTGGCATCTCTGTATAGGAATATTTCGTAATCTACTTTTTAACTTTAAAAAAAGCAACGACCATTTTTCGGGTACAAAAAGTATTGCTAATTGTTCCATTTTGCATACAAGGTACTGATTGTAATATTGATACATCTATGTTGATAAATTTCCAATAATTTTTCAAATCCCATTTATTTCATTAAAAATGTAAATCTTTTATTCATTTAGTTTAAAATAAATGGTTTTTAACTAATTTCATAATACTTTTGAAATATCACTTTTCATTGAAATATTCATACTTAATCCATAACGTACATAATATATGACACTGTTATTACATAAGTCACCTTTTTATTATCATAAAAATTGTGTTTTTACTGATTTTTATTAACTCAGTAGGAAAAATTTTGTGTTTTGAGCAATAGATGTCCGCATTTCCTGTTATTTATTTATTTTAACAAAATTCTTTGTATTTCGAAGAATTTTTATTTAAATAGGAAATCCAGATGTCGCTGTTAATAAAGAAGAAAGTTACAAAAAAGGGTACAAAACGAGTAGACACATACTATCAAATATGGGAAAACGACGAATCCCAAAAAGACGTCGTATGAAATATCATCTTTTAAAGCAAAAAAAAACGAGGTCTGATTATCGAGCCTACTGATTACAAAATGTGCATTACATAAAAAAAAAAAAAAAAAAAAAAAAAAAAAAAAAAAAAAATGCTGCAAATATTGATTATTTTTTCTTTTGTGCAGTTTTGGCTTCGAAAGGTGCGCTATGTTGCAAAAAGATATAAGCACCTATGAAAACACACCTGGTAAACTTTCATGCTCAGTTTTACAAATAAACTAGCGGACCCGACAGACGTTGCCCTGTCACCGACAGACGTTGTCTTGTCACCGACAGACGTTGTCCTTCCTGGCACCGACATCAGAAAATCAAATAAATGTACTTATATATGGTAATACGCACGATAAACACTACGCTGTTAATTTAATTTCTCATTACAATTATGCAAGGAAATTATTTTTCACTCTTCAGTATTTTTTGAAGTCGGTTCAATTTTTGATAGAAAATTTTATTTTTCTCTTTTTTGTTAAAAGTTAACGATTTTCTGAAGTCAGTTAATCAAAATTATAATACAGGCTATATTACTGTAAATCATACACGTTTGATAGGAGCGGGGTTCGAACACGGGATCTCTTTCTTCGAGAAGCAGAGCTTGTATCTGGCGTCTTAGACCGCTCTGGCATTCCGTCCGCACTCTATTCATCGAACTTATTCGACACTTTTAATTAGCGAAAAATCACTAACTATTAGTTTTTGCCTAGTTACTAAAAAAGTACTGAATCAATTTCGATGAAATGTGAATCTAAACCATTCTCGAATCCACTGGAACACACACGCAAAATTCCATTAAAATTGGTCCAGTCGTTTAGGAGGAGTTCAGTGGCATACACACGCACAGAAGATTTATATATATAAAGATTGCGCCGAAGACATCGCCAAATTAGAAAAATGTGAATTATCTCACGAACTACTGGATTTAAACGAATTTGCTTAGTACCATTCGATTCAGAATGAAAAAATGCACTAAAATATGTTATCAGTTGAAAAATATCTACAAAAACCGATTTTTAAGGAATTTTTTGAAAGTTCGCTCTTTTTTCTACTCCTCTTAGGGGTGGAATTTTCGAAAATCCCTTTTTAGCGGCACTCGATGTTATAAGAAGTATTTTTACCCCAATTTTCAAGATTTTTGGTTCGGTAGATTTTTTTGTGCTGTGATTAATACGAAATCCAGACTTTCTTTTATATTTATAGCACTTTTAATTAGCGAAAAATCACTAACTATTAGTTTTTGCCTAATTATTAAAAAAGTACTTAATCATTTTCGATGAAATGTGAATCTAACCCATTCTCGAATCCACTGGAACGCACACACAAAATTTCATTAAAATCGGTCCAGTCGTTTAGGAGGAGTTCAGTTACATACACACGCACAGAAGATTTTTACATATAAAGATAAGCATTGAAATTTTCATGTTTTTGCGCCGAAGACATCGCCAAATTAGGAAAATGTGAACTATCTCACGAACTACTGGATTTAAACGAATTTGCTTAGTACCATTCGATTCAGAATGAAAAAATACACTAAAATATGTTATCAGTTGAAAAGTATCTACAAAAGCCGATTTTAAAGGAATTTTTTTTAAGTTCGTTCATTTTTTTACCCTCCTTATGGGGGGGGGGGACTTTTCGAAAATCCCTTCTTAGCGGCACTCGATGTTATAAGAAGTATTTTTACCCCAATTTTCAAGATTTTTGGTTCGGTAGATTTTTTTTGTGCTGTGATTAATACGAAATCCAGACTTTCTTTATATTTATAGCACTTTTAATTAGCGAAAAATCACTAACTATTAGTTTTTGCCTAATTATTAAAAAAGTACTGAATCAATTTCGATGAAATGTGAATCTAAACCATTCTCGAACCCACTGGAACGCACACACAAAATTTCATTAAAATCAGTCCAGTCGTTTAGGAGGAGTTCAGTTACATACACACGCACAGAAGATTTTTATATATAAAGATATGGCACATACATGCCCTATATACACCGAGGTACCTAATTGGTGCCAAAATGGCGTTTAGTTGCCTAACATGCTGGTTATCATATAAATGTTATAATAAATTGTTTGTTCTAAAAATATTATCATTTATTGATTGTTATATCTTTTTTAATAACAGGAAATATTCCATTTATTCCTTTTTTTTTCATTTTGAAATAAATAAATAACGTGTTGTTATAGCATGCTATATGCATCTGGTAATCAAAACGATGTTTTCGCCTAATTGGCATAAAAAATCTCGCCAAACCCGGTGCTTATATCTCTAGTATATTATCTCAAGTATTTTATTTATGTATACTATAATTGTTTTTACATACCACTTACTTCTTCTGGTATATAGAAATAGGTAAGTGGCTCCTTTATGCAGTATAAATTGTATAAAACTTTAAAAAATAGCCCCGTTGCCCCTTTTTGGATCGAATTAAAAAAATCAATGTATAATTCCAGTATTGCTCCCAGGTATGCATACATACTCCATATTTCAAAGTTGTATGCCAACAGGAAACGAATTAAAAATGGGAAAAAATGTCACATATGCACCAGGGTACATAATTGGCGTCAAAATGGCATTATTTTACCTGAGATGGTAACCCGGCTTTATTTATTTATAATTTGTTTATTTACGCATAAAATGTTTATTTACTTTCACTTCCTTCTTTTAATTATATAAAATACTAGCATACCCAGCCCGCTTCGCCGGGCTTAATTTGAATCCCCCGGTGACTCTCCCCGGACCATCGGCACTCCACGTGCGTCGGGTGAGCGTCAGAACAAACTTTCAGCATATACATATGGGTGGTTGTACTTGAATGCACAGACCTGCGCGTTTTTTTCTATCTTGCTTTTATACCTCTGGACCGAGTTGGCGCATTGCCAAGATTTGCTTCCTCTGGACCGAGTTGGCGCATTGCCAAGATTTGCTTTCACCTGTGCCTCAATTAATTATTCAATTAATTATCCTCGGAATTCCTTTTATTTATAGAGATTTCTTTTTATAGTTATTAATTATTATTATTCTTTTATTTACTGTAAGTTCTTTTTGAAAATAGAAAATAATTTAAAAATGTGTATGTACACTGTTAAAACTAATGGTGACACATTGCACCTTTTAGGGGTGAAAGGCTTGTCTCACTGGTGACACCCCTAGAGGAGCTAAAATGGCACCCTTAACTAGGGTGAAAGGATGGCACCCCTAATCCAGGGTGTTTCAGGGGGTGAAAGGACGGCACCTCAGGGAAGAATAATGGCACCCCTTATCCACAGTGTTCGAGAGGGTGAAACGATGGCACCACAGGGGAGAATAATCTCACCCCTTATCCTGGGTGCCCCTGGAGGTGAAAGGATGGCATCTCAGGGGAGAGTAATGGCACCCCTAAACCAGGGTGCCCCAGGGGGTGAAAATATGGCGCCTCAGGGGAGAGTAATGGCACCCGTTATCCAGGGTGCCCCAGAGGGTGAAAGGATCGCATCTGAGGGGAGGGTAATGGCACCCCTCATCCAGGGTACCTTAAGGAGTGAAAGAATGGCATCTCAGGGGAGAATAATGATACCACTTATCCAGGGTGCCCCAGAGGGTGAACGGATGAAACACATAATCCAGTGTGCCCTGTGGCATCCTACAAGAAATAGCACTCACAATCTATGGCCCACAGTTGCAACCCCCCTCCCCCCCTGCTTGTCAAGAAATTATATTGGTTTGAATCATGAAATACAAAGTGTTTACCCATTTTTAAATTGAATTCTGCAGAGAAAATTATCATGATCAGTCTATATTTTGAGCCTTTTTTTTTTCTTTTAGATTTATGGAATATTATATTTTTAAACTCATTATCAGGTGTCCAAAGAAAAATTGTAGCATATTTTTGTAACTCAGAGAGGGATAATATGAACTACAAAAATAATCATAGAAAGGCAGAGAATTCAAAGTGTACTTTCATTTACATGGAGAGTATTTTAAGAAAAATTCAAAATTTTAATATTTTATACAGTCTTTGCATTTCAAAATCACCAATCATAAGTCATCACTATTGCATTGTTAGTCATACCCAAAAGGTTTTGTTAGAATAAATCGAAAAATTTACAGAACCTCTACACCTCTTTTCTGCCTCTAAAAATCACTGAGTTAGAGGCAAATATTGTGACTTTGTCATGCAATTTGAAGCCTGATTTTCAATTTTATGTTTTGAAGTTTTTGTAAAATGAAATAAATAATGATTTTGACTGTCTCTAACTCATATGTTTGGATCAAACTTTTTGGGTATGTTTAAGAAAGGGCCAGTAACTATTTTTGTGACTGGGCATTTTTAGATGCAGGAACATTATAAAAATTTTATGTTTTTTGACTCCAAAATAAGAGAAAGTACAAATTGAATTATCCATCTTCATATGAATATTTTTATAATTTTCTTATAGTTTCAGAACTAATTCGTAACCATCTTTTTTGACACATAGTATATTGCTTGACATGTATTTTCATTATTTTATATACAGGGCAACTGAAAAGTATAGGGACACAGAAAAATGCTATATCCTGTAAAATATATGCCATAATTTAATAATAAAAAAATAAAAGAAATAACAATATTTTAACAAATTGTCCACTGGCTTGATATTTATTTTTTACACAAGTTTGAAAACGAAAGATCACAGAATTGACAGTCCGCTGCAGATAATTCTGATTTAAATCATTCTATTCCTTGATAATTTCGCATCACATACAATGCAAACTGGGGATTTTCTATTTCTAGCTTTTCTACAGAAGTCAAGTGAGTTAAGATCTGATTGTTCGAAGGCAATACACCTGTTATTAAATATCCACGCAGATGGGTGTTGAAGGTCAATGTTTTTGCTCCATGTGAAGGCCCCAATACTGCTGGAAGTTCCATTAAAATTATTTTGCTTCCATGAGGCGAACACTTCGTTGAACATATTAGTTGCTGATCATTTTAACTGTTGTGAACTTTTCGGAGGATTAAGATTTTCATATAATAGAAGAAATGCTACAAAATTTTAAAATAGGCATTTCTCAGATTTTAGTTGTGAAATATCAATGTCAAACAACGCACACATATTTTTTCAGCTACCCTGCTGTTAAAAAAATGTAAACACAAATTAGAAAAGAATATGTAATAAATGTTGTGTAACTTTTAAATTAGTAAGAATACTTCATATTCTTTAAAATTCTTCCAGAAAGTTAGCCATCAAGCTATGAAATGAGTTATAGAAAATAAGTTCATTTTATGGTTGTGGTAAAATCACAGATGAAATTGAGTAAAAAAAAAATCATTTTTACAATATATGTAGTACTTACCTTTATAGTGAACTTATGCAAATCCATATTTTATAGCATATATCCACACAGGATTAGAAATTAAGAACTGTATGTAAGGTGTCAAAATAATGCCTACAATTTTTTTTCGATGTGCCAACTGCATTTCATATTTTCTTATTTCTTTTCACAGCCATGTTAATAGTAATAATATTGCATTGCATATTTAATTTTAATGTATTGAAGGGAAGTGGGGAGGAAACTTTATATATTAAACACCTTTTTCTTACTAAACAAAATAAAAACTGACTTTCCATAAGTATGAAAACTGATTAAACTACAATATTTGGATTCTGGAAAAACTTATTCTTTTTATAAAGCTAATATGCATACAAAACAGATAATCAAGCAAATATGTCCACAGAGAGAAAATATGAGCTATAGATATAACTAGGGATAAGCTAATTTTTAAAAAATCTGAGAGTAACAGTACATCAGAAAATAAAAAGTTAGCAAATAAATGAATCTTTGGTTGCCAATTATGGTGTGGCATTTAAAACATTTCCAAATCACACATATTTTTTTTGTTTGTTTGAGAAAGGGAATACAAAAATTTTAAAACAATTTTAATACAGTTTCTTATTTTAGGAACATATAAGGATGCAGAAATATCTCATAATAAAAGAAAATCTTGTTTACAGGGGTGTAATATCCAAGGACCAGTTTTATTAGTCATTGGTGAAAGCGAAGTTAACTTAGAGGTTATTGACAGGTTCAAAATTCTTAAGACACGTGCTGATGTCATGGTGCTGAGGGGGGGATGTATGCTAAAATACAAATGAAAATATTTGCTAAAAAAATTAAAGAAAGCTAGCTATCAAGATTTGACGACTAGGAATAATTTTTCTATAATTTAGTTTCATTTGACGACTAACGACTGCTGATTTCTAGTGCTGTATCCACATCAAAACACTTTCTGCCAAATTGTTTTTGTATTTTGACTTATTGCATCTGAAATTTTAATCCAAAGAGTAATTATAATGAAAGGAATAAAACACTGAATTAAAAAAACAACCTTTTAGTTCAAATAATCTTTTTATTGTAAACACCAAGAATGTATTAAATATTATTAAACAAAGACGTAACACTATGTGGAACTGATGCCACTGAGAAAATTTTGAAGACATAAGTATCTAATAAAAATGATAAAAATTTAAATTGGCTTTTGCTATAGTTAACGTTAAACAACCAAAATAATGCATACCACAAAGTAACTAAGCTTATAAAATTATCAGTTTTTGTAATTAACTGTTTATATAAAATTAATACATAGCATGAGTAATTTAACAAGTTGCTTGAGTTGCGGAGCACAGTAACAGGTTAAAACACAGAAATTTCTGCACCTTCTTCATGATAAAGAGTCGGAAACTTTTCTTGTATCAAGGATGGTAATGTAAGTACTATAAATGTAAGTTCACTATCTGAAATAATAATAATAACACATTAAGGAAAACACACAAGAAGACAGTCCAATTAAAATGTATCATCAAAGTACAGCAAAAATGGTAGATAAACAAAAAAAGAAAGAATAAAATTTAAATAAAATTTAAATTATAGCTCACGAGGCTATCAAAGCCTGACAGCTAATGTGCCCACAGGTTCTGTATGGAACGTGATAACTCTTTATATAAATATCCGATTTGCTTCAAATTTTATATGTAGTTTCATTCTGATAAGGTTCTTCACTGATTAGCATTGGAGGTTCATTGGTTAAATATGAAGGGGGGGGAGAAGAGAGTGCTACCCTCCTTAATTTATATAAATATGCAGAATTATCACATTTTCTTCAAATTTTATTAGTAGGTTCACTCTGATAAGGCACTTCCCTGATTAGTTTTAGGGGCTCAATGGTTAAGTATAAAGAGGGATGGCAGTTAATCCACTGTCCAATAACTTACAGTTGGTTTCTTTTATTTTTGGAAGGGCATTATTCTTTGAAATAAGAGTATAATATACAGTTGTATGTATAGTCTGCGAGCTCAATGCCATCAGTTTAACTGGGCACTTTCCTCTTTATTGCCTATTTTCGGACAGCACGAGAAAATGACATGACCAACTCATACTTGTCATTCAGATATTCTTTTCCTGTATTATCATTAAGAGTTACAAATGTTTTACATTATTAACCATATTTACAAAACATATCTTGCAACAAAGTGTCTATTCCAGATTAGCAACGAATTTCCCTAACATGTACAAGTATTCCATACCAGTAATAATAATAATAAAAATGAGGAATTTTATTCAAATTTATTAGTACGCTCCTATTATGTATCCTATATTGACACTAATCAATGAATATATGGATACAACCCCTCGTGTTTTTCCTTCATTTTGGGAATAACGAATTTTCAACGTATTCTATTGACGATTATTTTTAAAATGTTCAAGATGTGATTTTGCGACTTTCACAAAAGTTGCTCTATACATTTGGCTAACATAATATGCAAATGAAATTTTGATATCTTTGACGCATGCGCAGTGAAAAATTATTTAGTAAACCTACTCAATATTCGAACAATTTTTATTATTTTTTAATTCTGATTACAGGATATTGTGTGCAAAGTTGTTTGTCACATTTTCTGAAAAGAATTTTACTTTATATTAAGAACTCTTCAAATTATAAGCAAAAATCTTGGGTAAATTTGAGACTGTTTTTCGGATTCGTAGAAAACCTTATTTTTTCTACGAGTACACATGCTATCGACATAAAAATGCTATATTAGTTTTGACAGGGTTATCCAAAAGATATCCAAAAGGTATTCATTCTTTTTTAATTTGTTGACGGTCCCCTATTGGAGTTTCGGAATAAAACCTTCAGGGAAATATATGACTTGTACTACACTACCTGGCCATTGATTATCGTCCACTTGAGATTTTAGACATTTTGTTAAATACCTAGAAAAATACATGAGGAATTATCCTGAAACTCTCAGTGTATACACATAATAGTACAGGTCATATATTTCCGTGAAGATTTTTTCCAGAAACCTTATAGGAGACCGTCAACAAATTAAAAAATAATGAATATCGTTTGGATAACCCTGTCAAAACTAATGCAGCAGAAGCGCTCAAACCGTAAATTGTGATTAAGTGGCTTATTGTTATAAACTGTGTTCATTTTTATGTCGATAGCATGTATTCTCGTAGAGAAATTGAGGTTTTTATAAAAATACTCCTAAATTTTCCCAAGATTTTTGCTTATAATTTGCAGAGTTCTTAATATAAAATAATGATATTTTCTGAAAATCTGACAAACAACATTGCACATAATACCCTGTAATCAAAATTAAAAAATAATAAAAATTGTATGAAAGATGAGTAGGTTTACCAAATAATTTTTCACTGCGCATGCGTCAACGATATTAAAATTTCATTTGCATATATGTTAGCTAAATTTATAGAGCAACTTTTGTGAAAGTCGCAAAATCATAGCTTGAAAATTCTAAAAATTATCGTCAATATAATAAGTTGAAAATCCATTGTTCCCAAACTGAAGCAAAAAAAAATGAGGGATTGTATCCAAATGTACTAGTAAGTTCCGTATTGTGTATTCTATATTGACTCTAATCAATGAATATATGGATACAACCCTTATTTTTTGCTTCATTTTGGAAATAACGGATTTTTAAGTGATTCTATTGACGATTATTTTCAGAATTTTCAAGCTATGATTTTGCAACTTTCACAAAAGTTGCTCTATACATTTAGCTAACATAATGTGCAAATGAAGTTTTGATATCGTTCACGCATTCGCAGTGAAAAATTATTTAGTAAACCTACTCATTTTTCATACAGTTTTTATTATTTTTTAATTCTGATTACAGGGTATTATGTGCAATGTTGTTTGTCTCATTTTCAGAAAATATTATTATTTTATATTAAGAACTCTGTAAATTATAAGCAAAAATCTCGGAAAAATTTGGGAGTATTTTTATAAAAACCTTCATTTCTCTACGAGTATACATGCTATCGACATAAAACTGAACACAGTTTATAACAATAGGCCACTTAATCACAATCTACAGTTTGAGCGCTTTTGATGCATTAGTTTTGACAGGGTTATCCAAAAGATAGCCATACATTTTTTAATTTGTTGGCGGTCCCCTATAAAGTTTCTGGAAAAAATCTTCACGGAAATAGATGACCTGTACTACATTGTTTATACACTGAGAGTTTCAGGATTCCTCATGTATTTTTCTAGATATTTTGCAAAATGTCTAAAATCGCAAGTGGACGATAATCAATAGCCAGGTAGTGTATTTATTTATACACTAAGATTTTCAGGATAATTCCTCATACATTTTTCTAGATATTTAACAAAATGTCTAAAATCGCAAGTGGACTGTCATCTCTGGCCATATAGTGTATATCAGGAGCTTTAGGGAGCTGGCTAATTCTTTATTTCCCCTTTTGCTATATGGGGGAAAGTCGGGTGGAATGGGACTGTAGGTTTTTCTCTTTGTGCATTATTCTAAACATTTCATCGATCGCATACAAGATGAAGCGATGATAATCCATTCTTCAGTTTACAAAAAAAATTGATATGCATAGACTTGCAAATGTATGAAAGAAAAAAATATTTCAAAAATCCAATTTAAATTTGATTTATTTGCTCTCAATATATTAAAGGCTTGTTTATGTATAAATGTAATTGTTTCCCTATTTATGGAACATTATACTGTATATTATTCATAATTTAAACTAAGCCTAAAGCAGCATTTTTGTTTGAACAAGAAGTTTAACACAAACAAAAAAGTGGCTGGCGAGGAATGGGACATGCCAGAAAAGGGATGAATGGGACGCGCCCAGTTCCTTTTTTTAATTAATAATAATGCGAATTGCTAATATGCAAATTTTTTAGAGGATAATATATTAATTATAACATTGATAATATATGCATTCATACTTCAAAATGTAAATAAATTGATAATTTTTTAAGGCGCAACGCTAGGCATAGAAAAAGACCCGGATGATAATGCAAAGTCTATGGGGCGTTCTTTTCAAATATTTCGCCGAAATTTTAATATTTTTACGTGATTGTTTTGCACAAGATTACTGAGGGCGATCCGCAACCGGCGTAGTTTTTACTTTTTCAGTTTTGGTTTCAGATTTTTTAAAAAAATTACTTTAACTTAAGAAATTGGTTTAAACCGGTTCTGAAATTGAAACTATCGTTATACAAAAAATATAAAAGCAAAATCGAAAAAATAAAAACTAGGCCGGTTATGGATCATCCTCAGCTGTCTTGTTCAAAAGAATCATGTAAAAATATTAAAATTTGAGTTAGGTATTTCAAAAGAACGCTCCTACAGACTCTTACATTATCATCTTTACATTTTGAGCCTAGAGTGGGGCCTTAATGACACCTATGACAGAGAATCCTGAATTTTCATTCCAGTCATGAAGATACTGGAAGCTTATATTGTGGCATATACATTATCAACTTACAACCTTTGTTTGATTGTTTATTTTACCGACACTATAGGTTATTTTGTGCCTTATAGCTTTTTTTTTATTATTATTGCTGTCCCATAACTCTTAATGAGGAGATATGAGACACATTTTGAAACTTACTTTCTTTTTAAAATAAAATAGTATTTGCATGTTATGTTTCTATATTGTTCAGGGGGATTAAAAAGTGTTTTACCTTGCATGCTATAAATTGATTTTTTTCTTTTTGTATATATATATATATATATATAATTCTTACTTTTGTAAAAAAAAGTCCCACACCACCCCACTCTCCCCTATATAGATATTATATATTAATACACCAATTACATGAAAATAGAATTTTTATCAATAGTATTAAAATACAGTTTAAGGGCTAACAGTTTATTGTATATCCTTAGGTTTTTACCACCTTCTCCCCAGGTTTTTACCGGTAAAAAGCCAATCCTGTTTATTGGTCTTGTTTCAGAACGGATGGAATGAAAGATTGTTAAAAATTATGTCATTAGAAAAATGTTTAAGATTTATAAATGACAGTGCAAAAATCGCCTTTAAAACACGAGATCTTCATCATCTGCGGAAAATTTTCACATTTGTGTAAAATTACGATATAAGTTTTTATTCATTGTTATATTTTTTGAACACACACTATTTCTGTAAACTATTCTGAAAGTTCAGTGGAGTAAATACAGATTGTTTTCCTTTTATAATTTGAATGTTCATGACTACAAATTTGTCATATCGGATGATGTTGGTGATTGAGAAAGGGGGGGGGGCGGGACTGATTACGGTCTAATCAAACTTAAATTACTATTATTAAAAAAAACAATATTTTATTTTATTTAACCATAAAATTCTGCTACTAAATAAGGTTTAATGCGAAAGAATACTTTCGAAAAAAAAAATGGGTGTAAATCTGCATAGCCGATAATCAGATCATAAGGTTTATTCAATTCAATACTCTAACATTTTCTCACCTTTTGAAAGAAAATGAAATTAAAAGAATGAAAATATGAAGAATTAGGAGTAAGAAAACGTAATGGTAAACCCAAGATACCGCTAAATTCGGGTTTTTAGGCATTTTCCACCAAGGTATGACTTGGCTGACTAATAACGTTTTAATATGCAAATCGAGGTTTTATCCGTGATTTTTGTCCTTAAATGAGATTAAATGATTGTCCCTGCTACCGCCTCCCGATCTAATCTTATTATGAAGATTATTTTGGAAATAATGGTGGTTAATAAGGAAAATATTAATAATGAAAACCCTGTAAATAAGTTTTGATTACTTTAAGATTTGCAAGTATTCAATTGTCTTAAATGAAAAAGTTACCCCCCCCCCCTCTCAAATAAAGACAAATCAGGTATATTGAAACAATATTAGAGAAGTTACGCGAGGCTGCAATATGGTGTGAATTAGCCTTTACAGGAGGGGTTCGGATAGCATCTATCCGACAATATATGCAAAGCCGGCCAGATGCTGTCCGAGATCCCGTGTAAAGGTTAAAATTAAAACTTTGCGAATAAAATTAATTGCTTTTAACTGTATATACGGAAAAACATATTTTAAGCTTAACTGCTCTGACAAAACTTGTTACATAACTACTGTGAGCTGTCTGTCAGACCATTTAATCTGAAGATGAATAAAATGTTACATTAATTCTCAGAATACTATTAATGTATTAAACTTTATGTACAAGAATGTTATAAATCAAATTCAACTATTCAAAAGTATTTAGAGGTAGTAATAAGACTCCAAACTAAAAAAAATTGACCAGTGTCTATAGTTAAACTAAAAATTACAAGTTAAACTGTGAAACTTGAAAAACTCACGGTGTCTGAGACCACTAACAGCAATTAAGGGTTAAATCTAAACAGTTGATTTTAAACACAAGGTAAAATGGTCATAGAATATTCCGATTGCAACAAGATTCGTCTATAATAACTGATTTGGAATGAAAAAATATGTAAATATTTTTACAATCTTTCATTTCGCTCTTTCTAACTGTGCGCCCTTAGGATTCCCGTGCCTAGAGCAGTTTGCTCCAATTGCTCTTCGGTAGCTAAGGCCTCGATAAATCATTTAAACATATTGACATGTAAACGAGAAATTGTAAAATAACTACCTCATAGGTTTAACATTAGCAAGAGGGTATTTTGGTGAGAGTGTAGCTTGTACTATTATTTTCAACACAATCTAACAGATTGGTAAAGTTGTTTTCGTGTAGCTTGTAGCTTCACATAATAAACTTAACAATCAATCATACTAACAAAAAAATCTAATTTACTGTTTTTTTTTATGACATTACTTATAGGGATGTACGATAAATTAACGTAACAATAAAATAAAATAAAATAAAGTTAAATCTTACCTTTAATCAGACTTTGCCCTGTTCACTGGTCGCTCAAAACGGATCGTTAAGTCCTCGTTGTTTCATTGTAGCTCAGTGGTTAATCCTCAATTAATATCGCCAATTTACACACATGTTTTGATTTGCTCACACCCGTAAACTTTTCTTGCCGACACCGAAAGCAGAAAGACACGCGTCATAGCACATGCGCAAGTTGCCAGTCACCCGATGAGGTGGTTACGAAGTGCATGGCACCTTATTTAGCTCCCATCATCCAGTAACAGATCTGTCGTCACCCCAACCGCATATTCAAGCTCCTATGACACCCTAGGGTTCCAAATGGCACCGCCTTTTCACCTCCGGGTCCCAAATGGCACCGGTTTGTCACCTTTATTTTTAACAGTGTAAGCGTTATTTGAAAAGGGAGTTTTCGCCAAATGGGCTTTGAAAAAAATTGCGCCAAATCTGATGCGCTTGTGGTATCCGTGCCGAAAAATTAGTGACCAGAATTGACTTCCATACACAAACAAAATATAAGTTAAAAGAAAACATGCAATGAAAATAAATAAAAGGGAAAATGATGTCATAAAAGAAACTTTTTATTTAAAAACGTACTTGTTTCTAATTTTCACACGCGAAATATGTAAAACACTGTTTTAGCGATCAAAAAGTGCTGTTAAGAGATTATCACAAAATCTCAAAATCAAAGTTTTTATGACATTTTTTTTATATAAAAAAATAACAGTTTTATTTTCCTGCATGATTAAATTTTAAAATGTTTTATTGCATTCAATATTTCTGAGTGCGAAAATGATTACTATTTACTCCATGTACTGATTCGGTTATCTACGAAAATGTCCAGCCGGTGAAAATCACGCTCACGAAATTTCTGTGACGTATGCACATAAATTGTGCTTTTTTATCAGTTTTTTTTAATATAACTTTTGAACTATTTGGAATTAATTTTTAAAAGTAGGTGCATTCACCAGATTACCTTCATAGGTACCTATTGGTACAAACAGAATCAAAATCCGACAAGTACTTTTTGAGATTTGCTTGACGAAGGAATTTTTTTGAATTTTAATATCGTTACGTATCTCTGAGTATAAAGACTTCGCTTCGCTCAGACAATTAAAACAAGTATACCGATGTTTTAGAAAAAAATTCCCTATGTGAGTAATGTGGCGAGTAAATTCCCACATGCATGCATGTTGTTATAGGTATCTTGGATGATAATCAATATGTAACCACATCAACGTTTGCACCGAGAGAAATGGGATGTAAAAGCACTTTCATTCCCATCAGAGCCACCTAATATGCGTTATGGGATCAAACCTTTTGTTTCTTCACATGCATATTCCAGTAAGCAAGCAGATATTGATAATGCTAAACTGAGTCAGTTTTTTTTTTTTTTTTTTTTCGCAGGTAACAGTAAATTAAATGTTCCTAAAAATGCTGCATTTCTACGTTAAGGTGACAAAGCTGGATTTTTAATATATTTAATAGGATAGTATACGAAAGCTATATTCAATAATGACTTAAGTTTTCCATTGGTGATAACTGTTGCTTTACCGATTTAAAACTCGATAAAGTATCAGATAACTTGCCTGATAGTATCAAGGTTGAGTTTGACATATGCTATTCGTGAAATAGATTTATACTACATTCTAAGTAGCCTGAACAATCCCATTGGTCTAATATTCTGCCGGACACTGTAAAGATACAATATATGAGGAAGTGTAAAAATGAGTATTATTAATGGAAACAATTTTATTTTATTATAAGAAGATTAGCCTACGATCAAAAACATTTTTGACAATTGACTTTAAAAAAAAAGCAGATTATAGCGATTTTTGTTCTATGAATGTAAAAAACGAAAAGGGTAATAATTATTATATTATTCTCCATTTTTTATGAGTATATTTCCTGATATTTTTTTTAAATTTTTTTCATACATATAGGCGTATTTCAATTTTCTCCTAAATATTAAATCGCCTAAATATTTGTAAAACAAATTTCTTACAAAAAAATATATATATTTTTTTTTTTTTTTTTTTTTTTTTTACAATATACAACACGTGATCACATCATTGACAAAGGGATGTCTTGTGCGATATTTAAAAAAGCGAAATTCTTTATATGAGATTGCAAATCATAATATTTTTAATCTCAAACGTTATTTTTATAAAAAAAATTCTAATCAATAAGAAATTATATTTAGTTATTAATGTTTTAAAGTCTGATATCTTATAAAGATTCTTAAAACAAGCAAGAAAGATGTTGTTCTCCGAAATATTTAGCTGTACTGGTTAGACAATTTTACTCAATTTGAACAGCATAAATATGTTCTATATATATGTATCATGAACCAAGAAAATATACATATATCTGTACGATTATTTAAATCAAATAGTATTTAACAGCAAAGCATAAAATAGATTTTTTAAACAAAATATGCACTTTATAACGTAAACAACAGCTGTTTTTTTTTAATCTATCTTCAAATATATTCACAAAAAAATATACTTATCAATTTCTAATCACGTTCTGTAATAATAAATAAATAAATAAATAAATAAAATAAAAACAAATTAAATACATATATATATATATATATCTAAATCAATATGAATCTTCTTATGATAAAATTCCTACGTTTGATATAATTTCTGAATTTTATATCTTACATTTTGAAAAGTGTGTCAATTTTACATTCTCGCAAGAATATTTAAAAATTCGAAGTTATGTTCAATCAATTGAAAATAAATTAATAAAAAGAAGTAAAGTCCATATAATATTTTTTAAAATTATTTAACAAGTAATGTAAGATGAAAACGACGCGCGTTGAAATTTATGTTCTATAGTGTTATTTTGAGATACTCCAACGCATTAAAATATAAGATTTTTACATTCATCGTCTCCTTTAAGGTGGAAGCCTTAATTTTGTCTTCAAAATCCTTTTGTCACTTCACTTGAAGGAGAAGTTCAATACTGATATTCACGTCTTACGTCAATTTGATATTCGAGTGTTCGAAGTTTTAGCAAATATAAAGAAATTGTGTTTAGGAATTTTTCTAAGACATTTTACATGTTAGTGTATACATACATTTTCATAGTATTTAAATAATTAAAAAATTGTAGAACTTAGGCTAGTTAACAAATTCATAATGATTGTAAAACAATTTATGTTTATTAGCACTTGTCTTTCCCCGTAAGGCATAGTGACGTCACTGCGACGTTGTTGTGAAGTCACTTTGCAACGATCGATTGTCGATTTGACGTCACGTGACGTCGATGTGAAGTCACAGTGACTAAAATGTGAAGTCGTTATGGCCGTTTTAGAATTCGTTTGTGACGTTAATTGTGACCACTTTGTATAGTCACGGTGCGACAAATTTGTGAAAAATGTGTCATTTGTGACTACTTTGACATTAACATTGTGACGAAACTGTGACAAAAGTGACGATATTTAAATTGCCAGAAACATGTTTTTTTTTAAAGTAAATAACATGTTTTGAAGAATATTTGTAATTTTCTAAATTTTTTTTTAAGAAAGTCACATCTCAGTCACAATGTGACGTCACTGAGTGGTGGCGTTTTGGTCACAGATGTGATGTGACCAAAGTGACTCACAATGACGTCATTGTAACGTCACTGTGACCATGCATGCTATGGGAGTGTCCAGAATCAATCACAATCATTATTTTTCAACTGTCATCACCGTTAAAAATAAAGAACTAAATAAACAAAAAATAATAACCAAAAAAAAAAACAATAAAAAATAGAAAGTAAAATAAATAAATAAAACTGTAACTTAACAAGTGTAAAGTAGCAAAAATCTATATGTTTGCGAAAATTTTATCCATATACTGTACAAAAAAATATATAAACTTACAGAGTTAGTTTTTGTAAAGCTGCAGAAATCATTAGCTTTATAAAATATTTTTTTTTAATTTGAAATAATCTTACTACAATTCAATCTACAATGTGGGTTACATAAATCCTTCTACGCATTCCTGTTTCCTAAATTAAAATTATATATTGAACACATTTTTTATTGTTATTTATATTGCAAACGTGCATCTGTTGCATTAAGTTTTGCTGTTGATATTACATAAAATATCAGGGAGTCCAAGTTTCTTAAAAAACAGTTTCTTAAGTTTAACAGTTTCCAAGTTTCTTAATATTTTTATAGATTTTTTTTAAGCGTTCCTAAAGACAACTCTTTATGTGCACTCTTTATGAAGTCATTTGATACGTAATCACACGTAGTAATTCTAACATAAATATTTTGCTCTTACTCTTCAGTTCACGAAGACAGCATAGTTATTTATCTATATTTTTTTCATTTGTTATAATGGTCATAGATGCCTATGGGAGCGACTCTAAAAGTTATGATCTAGTTAAAATGATTATAGACATATTTGATGAAAAGCAATAATGAAAGCGGCATGACCACATTCAATTTTTCACCATGCGAAATTTTTTATGTGACGTATTGCTTTCAAATTTAAAGTTGTTTGTAGAATAAATGATAGTATTTTATTGTTGTAAGTAAAAATTTATTTTAGTTAAGTTCTCATACAGTTTATAAAATTTCAGAGATTCTCGACAATGAAAAATATGAATGTTTTTGGTGCCTGGAATTACCAAAATATCGAAAAATTTAAAATCTCATAACAATTGGAATTCGCTATTATATGGATGATATTTTTAAATATATTTAAATATATTTATTCTATAATAAAATATTTCAAAATGAAATGTATTGGACTAGGGACCGTTGTAAAAATGTGTATTTTAATAATAATAATAATAATAATAATAATAATAATAATAATAATAATAATAATAATAATAATTGCGGGATTAAATTATTGAATTACATTAACATGTATATTCATATCTATAGCTTTTAAACAAACAATGTATATCTAGAAAAAAAAAAGGGAATAAACTTATATATTTTAATCATAAAATAAAATAAAAAGAATATTGCCCAGTTAAACTGATGGCATTGAGCTCACAGGCTACGCATACTAATTGTACATTTTAGCCTTGTATTTTCGTTAATTCCGTTCGAAAAAAAATTAAGAAGGGGAAACAACTCTCCCCTTCCTCCTTTTTTATACTTAATCATTGAACCTTCTAAGCTATCAAGTACATGCTTTATCATATTAAAAAATCTATATCCAAAATTCAGAGAAAATTGGATAATTCTTAATAAAAACCCATTTAGCATTTATATAATTTAAGAGGAGTTATTCCCCTCTTTTATGCTTAACCATTAAACTTCCAAAACTATTCAGAGATTTGAACGAAATCTGACAATTCTGATTGAAAAATCCATTTATACAAGTTAAGGGGAGGGGCATTAGAACCCCCGTTCCCCCTGTTTATACTTATTTAATGGACACCTAATAACAGACACGAACTCGCCTCATCAGAATGATCCTATATCTAAATTTTGAACGAAAACTGTTAATTCTGCATGAAAATCCCGTTTATATCATTTAAGGGGGGGCATGAGCCCCCCGTTCCCCTGTTTGTACTTATTCAATGAACACCTAATATCAGACACGGTATCGCCTCATCAGAATGATCCTATATCTAAATTATGAACGAAATCTGTTAATTTTGCATAGAAATCCCGTTTATATCAATTAAGGGGAGGGGCATGAGCCCCCGTTCCCCCTGTTTATACTTATTCAATGAGCACCTAATAACAGTCACGGAATCGCCTCATCAGAATGATCCTACATCTAAATGTTTAACGAAAACTGTTAATTCTGCATGAAAATCTCGTTTATATCAATTAAGGGGAGGGGCATGAGCTCCCCGTTCCCCCTCTTATACATATCGAATGAACTCCAAAAACTAATCAGGGAAGCGCCTTATCAGGATATACCTATAAACAAAATTTCAAGTGGATCCGATATTTTTATCATGAGTTATCGCGTTACGCACGAATGCACGTACATACAGAACGGACGGGCACATAAGCTCTCAGGCTATGATAGCCTGTGAGCTAAAAAGGCAAATGCCGTGTTATTGGAAATTGCACCTGCTTTGATTTTACGTCATAAAAGTACACTGAACGGATCGTTATCGATAAACAAAGAAAATTCCCATACAGCATTAAGTCTTACCGTCATAATTCACATTTCTTTTTAAAATTATTAAAAAAAAAAAAAAATATTTTCTTTAAAAAATACACGAGACCAATGATTTTATAAACAGAAATGTATTTCTATAAATTCCATATACGAAAATTCACTATTGCAGTTCATGCCGCAAAATACCAGATGATATACGATAAAAAAAACTCCCCATATTACAAACTGCTCTGATCGTTTGAAAATGAATCGAACATTAAAACTTCCAAAGTTCAAAACTTATTATTTTTTAAGCTGTTTGACTGAATTCTTTTTTCTTTGGTATTATAAGATACAATTTTTTAAAGATCATATAAGATCAAAATTCGAGTTTCTGTTTCGGCGTAATGCCTTGAAAGTGAAATCAATTTCATTGAAAAGTTACTTGATTTGACCTTGACAAAAATATAATTTGAGTTAATTGAAAATTCTTGATTAATATTTATGGTAAAATAATTATTTCAAGTTACTTAACACTGATTTAATTGTTTTTATAATTAAATGTTTGATTTCTTGATTGATTTAGTATTAAATTAATGTTTGATTTCTAGATAAGTTGACAAGTTATATTGATTTTGAAATCATTAAGATATATTTATTGGTTTTCTAATTGTTTGATTTCACTTTGATGAGAATTTAATGTTATTTCTAATAAATAATAGATAATGTAACATGACCTATGATTAAAATAATTACAATTTTGTATTTTGATTATGTAAACATATTTTGATGTTTTTCCTTTCTTGTTATTATATTTTTCCTTGAAACGTATTCAGTCTTGACTCTGCAACCAGGCAGATAAAATGTACATTTTGGCTCTGTAACTAAAATGTATAGTTCAGAATCTTAAAATAGTTTCATGGCTCTATTTGAAAAAATACCAATCCAATTTGTACGAATAAGATTACAATGTACAAATATCTTGACCACGAATGCTCATGTTCTAATGTGGACTTTATTCTATTAATAAACTATTTAAAATTTAATTGCTCTCCCAACTGTGAAAGACTGTGATTATTTGAACATTTTCAGAGTGACACATTCCTTTTCTTATTAAAAATTTAATAATTTGGTGCAATTTTATTATGAAAAATACCCCTTAATCTTTTTTTAAACATATATAATGCATAATTTCCGGAGGGACAGCTAGTTCTATTTAATTTCTGTTAAAATACGATAATTAAAATATATGTGGTTAATTTTATTTTTACAAATTATTAACAATTCATTCAACAGAATAACTTTTTAAAATACCTACTGGTTTTAGCTAGTTTTTAAAATCATTCAAGCATCTCCATACCTTTTATTATTTTTTTCGCAGAAATAAATTATGCGGTATTTTCTAATTTAATCTTTGTAAATGACATTTAACAGGATTTAGTTTTACTTTTAGACAAAGAAAAACTATTATATGAATAATAATAAAACTTTTCGTTTTATTCACAAAAAATGCAACATTAATTTTTCACACTCAAATAATTCTTTTTTTTTCCTTTCAGTCACAAGATATATTGGCCAATGGCTGCAGAATTCTAAATCTTTTGTAGCAGTATCGACTGAGACTTTATTTACGTGTCTCATACATAAATCATTTTGAAAAGTTCTAGAAAGTTTTCTTTTAAGTCCAAAAATTCCTTTTTTTTTTATTTACACCGATAAAATATTCTATGATTCGAAACTTTAAAGTTTTACTTTAACGTATTTTTAAAAAAAAACTTATTTTCTGCTGATATAGTCAAATAAGTTTAATTTTTAATAGAAAAATTAAGTAATTACAGTTGTTATATGATACCTTAAATACAAGTTATACCTTTTTAGGTGAGTAATTTAATAAATAGGTTACACCTAAAGTCGTCGTTGAGTCCGTCCGTCCATCTGCCTGCATGTAAAACAGCAAAAACTACCCTACCGAATTATTTGAAATTTAAAATATATGATTGTTGCAAAATGTTGTCGAGTTAGTTGAAATTTTATGAAAATCAGATGTGTTTAATTACAGGGGTAATCAAAAGTATTCAGTTACATTACGCCCAATGAGAAAAAATGATTTCAACTGAATTTTAATCATGTTACGTTCTTTCAAACCTTATAAAATCGATATGAATTTAAAAGTTTACACTAAATACTCATTCTTGTACAATCTGTGTTGGTAAGAATATTTTTTATAAATTTATAGACAACGCAAAAGTATTTCATTACATATTGGTATTTGGAAACATTGTTTGGGTTGAGTTTTATTTATATTAAACTATTTCATATTTTATAAAATTTATATACGTAGTCAAGGTTCACTGCAAGTTACCTTTTAACATAACAGAAAGCAGATAGTATATAGAGGGAGACACAAAATGTTTCAGCCATTATGCTCTATCCGAAGTACTGTATACTATTATACCAAATTTGAAAATTTTTTAAACTTTGGAAGAGTACAATTGTTTTATCAGAGATTTTTATTATTTTACGTAATTTTTTCCCATTCAAAGGGTAAATTATAACATCCACTCATATAAAACAACTTGTTAATGATGCAAGTTATGAACAATTTTTAACCAACAATTTTAATCAAAGACTTTCTTATGAGAGTGACACAGCAGTTTATTTTAAGTTAAATATGTTTATATAATCGATCTTTTCATCATTTTTTTCTTTTTATATTTGGAATTCAATATTTGTCATTTGAAGAATTTATATATATTTTTTTAAATAAATATATGTATATTGAACTTTGTTCACGTGAATTCATTTATTTTATTCATTTAGTTTTCTCTATTCTGCTACATTTTTGTACAATGAAATCCAACTTCAACTTTTTCAAAAATTTAGAGGCTAATTCCTAATTTTATTGTATATTTTAAGTTTATAATTCCGTTTATCTGTCAGTCTGACAGCAGTTGTTCTAACTCACATACCTATCAATCTAATTAACCTCATAAACTTTACAATATAATTAACATGTCACGTCCTTACTTTAAAAGTGTCACAACTCAAAATTTGTGTTTGACTTATGGTTACCACTCGACGTTGTTTCCATGACATTACCAAATCCCTAAAGTAGAAAATAATGAAGTTAAAATCCAGTAACCATGTAACAGCTGTGTTTACATAATGGCCATTGAGTCTATCACCACAGCTTGAAGGATTTTTTCACATTTCTTGGAAAGCAAAGTGTTTTAAGTTATGACTCTTGTGTAGCAATTGCGTGATGTGTTATGCTGAGACTATGACGTATATCTCATAGAAATGAAATGCGCTGCATTTATTTTTCATTTATTAAGAAACCGAAAATAGTGCATGAAAATAATAACGTCCAAGTTCATTTTTTCAAAAATTTGGAGTCTAATTAATAAGTGTTTATAAGTTCCTTTATCTAACCATCTGACTGTTCTAACTCACATACTTTATAACATAACTTCAGAAACTTTACCATGTAACCTTTATCATTACATCCGTTCTTTAAAAGTGTCACAACTAAAAAAAATGATTTTTTGAGTTATGTCTCTGATTCTACATGGCGTATGTCCTCTACAAATGAAAAGTAAAAGATAGTGAAATTAAAAACCCAAGTACCTGGTAACGGTTGTGTTTGCAAATGGACTATTGAGCCTACAACAAGTTGAAACAGTCATTCACGTTTCCTGAGATTCGAAGTTTTTGGAATTATGATACTTTATTAACAAGGATGCGATATGTTACGTAGGTTATCTACAACCAACGTATTCAGTACTGGAAATGAGGACCTCAAATATTAAGCGGTACAAATGACAAAAAATCGGTTTGGAGTAAATTGAGTTCAAAGATAATTGATGTTAAATTTGAACAACAGTTATAATAATTGACTGAAATGAAACTGCCGCTTGTTTCATTATGCTCTTTGAACTCTTATTTCAGTAAATGTGAAAAAAAATAGAGTGTAGTTTCAATTGAAGTTATAGTCAATATTGAATATTATTCGGCTAAAGCAGTTGATCTCTAGAACGCTGCACATACTTAGAAAATCACTAGCATTTCATTACCTGAAAAGAAAGAAGCATATTTCCAAGTCGTCTGTACACTTACAAGGAAGGTCTCCATACGGGCATACTTAGAAAAATCTGAAAAAAAAATACAGAATGTTCTTCTCATGAGGGTATATATGTTTATAAAAAATGTTTCGGTGGAATCTCCACACAGTGTCCGTAAAAAAATAATGAAAATTTCGTTATTTGGCGATGGAATGCAATTTCAAAAAATACATTTTCACGTCTAATACACTTAAAGGAAAAAAAGTGCCATGTTGAACTTGTTTAGATAAATTTAATTTAAAAAACTTTAGTTTTGACAGTTTTAGTTTATTTTAAATATAATTTTATTATATCAATATTTATATGCATTTATATTCAAATTTAAACATCAAAATTTTCGATTTAAAACGAAATTAATAATTTAAATTAAATAAAATTGTTTCAAGCTCAAAGTCCTATTGAATATTATCGCTTCGATTTTGTTGTTATAGAAACATTTGGCTTTTATTTTTGAATACGCTTAAATTTACTAAATTAAATTTTCTCCATGACTAATTTTATTTATTAAAATATTTTTTTTTCCAATGATAATTAAAATAACTACCCCAACTGGCAATATATATATAAATATATATTATGTAATGCAATATATATGCATATAATATATTAAACTCTCTCATTTTTTATGCTTAAATTCATTAAATACCATTAACACGCATTCCAAACATTCAATATTTTCAGTTGCATTAAAATCGTTTGCTTTTGGCGAGGAAAAGTGCTGCGCGCTAAATCGCTTGACGCTTTCGTCTTTTCAAGCCAAATATTCAAAAGTATTTTATTTTTATACAATTTCTAATGTAATTCCACCGCTAATTTTGACTGATCCTTTATTACATACATGAGTAGTTTAATTAGTATTTTTTTCAAAAAATTCTGAGTACGCCCAGTATGGAGACCTTCCTTGTTAGTCATTCTTTTAGGTAGTTTTCTTTGCAAAAGTAAAAAGCTACCTATTGCAGCCGTCCGGAGTAAAGCACTTTCGGAAAATTTTGGTATAGTTTCTCCTATTATGACCCTCAGACCCCAAAACCACCCTCCTTTCAAATGATACATATATATATATATATATAAAACCATATATATATATCTGATTTTTTGTCATGCTGTAACTATCGTATTTATAAACCGATTTGAATGAAACTTGGTATACACATTGTACATGCAAATGTCTCGACCGAGTTTGTTCGCCAGCATCATCCCCAATCTTGTTTCAAAATGGCGGCCATTTAAATTAAAAAAAATAAATTTAATGCGAAAAATTTAAAAGTTGAAAAATATTTTTCTTTTATGTGTTAGAACTTAAAGCAAAGATTCCAGAACACTTTTTATTTCATCTGTATCATAAAAAAATTACTGATTTATAGCACTTTGAATTTCTAGTGTGGCTGACATTTTGGAACGATCTGATTTTTGTCACGTGATTACACGCGTATTTATGAACCGATTTCAATAAAATTTGGTATTTACATAGTACGTACTGAAGCCTGGACCGAGTTTCTGAACCAGTTCCATTCACCATCTTGTTTTAAAATGGCGGCCATTTAATTTTTTTAATTTAAAATTTAAAATTAGGTTCAAAAAAGTTAAAAACATGCATAGTACATAGTGTACATAGTACATACTGATGCCTTGACCGAGTTTGTTGGCCAGATCCATCCTCCATCCAATGGAAGGAGAATGGAACATCCTCATCAACCTAACATCCCCAGTTCCATCCTATTTGATAATAGCGAAATATCAATTAAAAAAAATAAATTTTAAAATTGGGTATAAAAAGAATAAAGAATTTGAAAAATACTTTTCTTTTGTGTGTTTGACCTTGATACAAAGATTCCAGAGTATTTTTTGCTTCATCTTTATCTTGAAAAATGGCTTCCAATGCGGTTGACATTTTAAAACGGTCTGAAATTTGTCACGCGATAATACACATACTTACATACTGACTTGTTTGGTTAGTTGTATCGGGTTTAGTGGCGCAAAATCCCTGGAAGGACATGCTGCGCCAACAAACGGGCTTCGATATAACTCCGTTTGTACATAGTACATACCAATGTCTTGCCCAACTTTATACGCCATCTCGTTTCAAAATGGTGGTCTTTTAAGTTTGTCAAAAACCTTTGAAATGTATAATGATGTACAAACAAATAGAAATTGAAAAATGTACTTTTCCAATGTTTGATATTAATACATGAATTACGGAGTATTTTTTGTTTTGTATTTACCTTAAAAAACGCCTGAGATATAACCGTTTAAATTTCTGATGTGGGAGACATTTTTTAAATCAATTTGCCTGCGACAGCATTCGTATACAGGGTGTATCTAAACTACTGGGCAAAACTTTAAGTGGTAGTACACATAAAGACAAATAATATTAAATAGGAAACTAAGGGTACCAAAAGTCTTCCGAAGGAGATAGGCGCCATCAAAGTTTAGGGTCCAAAATTTGAAATGATTATAAAAAACGGAAAAATTGGTCGATTCGTTTGCGGTTTTCACGAAAACTATTCTTTATGTCAGTGTTGTCTTGAAAATAAATTATAAAGATAAATTTCAAAAAAATGCCGATAGAGGGCGCTTTATACTCTAAAGTAAGGAAGAAGTATTTTTTACCGTTATTTTTTGCATCTCGTTAAAATTTTTAGAAGTATAGACATTAATTTAAATTTTAAACCCAAAATTTGTGGTTAAGTAGCGCAAACTGAACTGCGTTCAATACGAGTGGGTAGGTTCAAAGTTTAAATGATTACAAAAAAGAGAAAAATTGGTCAATTGATTTGCGGTTTTCACTACAATTATTCTTTATGTCAGTATTGTCTTGAAAATAAATTATACAGATAAATTTCAAAAAATGCCGATAGAGGGCGCTTTAGATTTTAAAGTAATGAATATCTATTTTTAACCGTTATTTTTTATATCTCATTACATTTTTTAGAAGTTTAGACATAAATTTAAATTCTGAGCTCAAAATATGTGGTTAAGTGGTGCAAACTGAACTGTGTTGAATGGGAGTGGTTAGGTTCAAATTTCAAATGATTATAAAAAAAACAGAATAATTGGTCAATTGATTCGCGGTTTTCATTAAAAGTATTCTTTATGTAAGTATTGTCTTGAAAATAAATCATAAACATAAATTTCAAAAAATGTCGACAGAGGGAGCTTTAGACTTTGAGGTAACGTACAACTACCTTTTACCGTTATATTTTGCTTCTCATTCAATTTTTTTGAAACATAGACATAACATAAATTTTGTACTGAAAATCTGAATCGTTGAGAGTGGTTAAGTAGCGCTAACTGAACTGTGTTCAGCGGGGGAGGGAGAGAATCAAATTTATAATGATTATACAAAACGGAATAATTGATCAATTCGTTTGTGGTTTTTTTCTGAAATCATTCTTTATGTCAGTATGTCCTTGAAAATAAATTTTAAAGATAAATTTCAAAAAATTCCGTAAGAGGGTGCCTTAAAATTAAGAGTAACCAACAACAATTTCTAACTGTTATTTTTTGTATCTAATTAAATGCTTGCAAAAGCTTAGACTTAAATTTTGAGCTCAAATTCTGAATCGTTGGGAGGGGTTAAGAAGCGCAAACTGAACTGTGTTCAGGAGTTGAAATGTTAACCCTACTACCACAGTTCAATTTTTCGCTAATTAATTACTCACAACGATTCAGATTTTGAGCCAAAAATTTAAGTCTAAGCTTTTAAAATAATTATTTAGATAAAAAAAAATAACGGTTAAAAATAGTTGTTGGTTTAAGTGGTAGTTTGGCTAAAGTTTAAGGCGCCCTCTAACGGAATTTTTTGAAATTTATCTTTAAAATTTATTTTTAAGGAAATACTGACATAAAGAATGGTTTTAGAGAAAACCGCAAACAAATCGACCAATTTTTCCGTTTTTTATAATCATTTGAAATTTGAACCTCCCCAACCCCCATTGAACACAGTTCAGTTTGCGCTACTTAACCGGTCTCAACGATTCAGATTTTCAGCTCAGAATTTAAGTTTATGTCTAAACTTCTAAAAAAATTTATTGAAATGTAAAAAACAACGGAAAAAATAGTTGTACGTTACTCCAAATTCTAAAGCGTCCTCTAGCGGCATTTTTTGAAATTTATCTGTATAATTTATTTTTAAGGCAATAATGACATAAAGAATTATTTTAGTGAAAACCGCAAATTAATTGACCAATTTTTCTATTTTTTATAATCATTCGAATTTTGAACCTATCCACTCCCATCGAACACAGTTTAGTTTCGATACTTAAACACAGATTTTGGGCTCAAAATTTAAGTTTATGTCTTAACTTCTAAAAAAATTTAATGAGATGCAAAAAATGACGTTAAAAAATAATTGTTCGTTACTCCAAAGTCTAAAGCGCCCTCTATCGGCATTTTTTAAAATTTATCTTTATAATTTATTTTCAAGACAATACTGACATAAAGAATAGTTTTCGTGAAAACCGTAAACGAATCGACCAATTTTTCCGTTTTTTATAATCATTTCAAATTTTGGACCCTAAACTTTGATGGTGCCTATCTCCTTCGGAAGACATTTGGGACCCTTAGTTTCCCATTTAATATTATTTGTCTTGATGTGTACTATCGCCCCTTAAAGTTTTGCCCAGTAGTTTAGAAACACCCTGTATATTAATCGATTTCGATGTGACTCTACATGTGCACAAGAATTAAGATTTCGACCAAGCTCATTGGTTTGTTTTAAACATGATGTTGTTTCAAAAGGGCATACACTTCATGATATCTTGAAATTTGACGACCTTATAAATTGCTTAAAATAATTCCAGCTTGGATAAAAGTTGACTAATTTTTATAAATTTCCATTAATAGTCATTATTGGCAAAAACAAGTATTCAATCTGATATAATCGGGTTCCACTAATTTGAGCTTCGTATGTTTGAATAAGATAATTTATTTTAAAATAAATAAATAATTAAGATGTATGAAAGCTACCTCTTCCTCCCGGTACTGCCGGAAGGACTTTTTTAAGTCTTCATTTATACTTCTTGCCTTCTAGGGTCCTCAAATGAAAGGTGCAGCATATCTTAATTGTTTATAAAGAAATTCAATTGAGAAATTTTACATATTAGTCAGTGACAAAAAAATGTTTGTAGCATATTTTAATGATGTGACATTATTTCCAACATTCGAAATTATATGAATCACAAGGATGCAGTTCAAGATGCTTATATAATATAGCACACTTAGCATTCAGCGTTTTTTTACATTATAGTCTAATTATGTTTGTTTCAAATTTGTCATAACTAATTGCTGATATTTTGTTGGTTGATAAGCATTTTTAAGCGCATTCTCTTTTTCAAAATAAAATTCAAATAAACATAAAAAAATATATATATATAAGCTTAGCATTTTATGATGATACACTGTAAAAATATCCGTTAAATTTACAGCAAAATCTGCTGGCAGCAAAGTTGTCAGCAGTATTTGCCGTAAAAATCACAGTAAAATTTAATTTAATTTTTATTACATTTAATTTTACTGCAATTTTTACGGCAAAAAATCTTGGCAATATTTCTGCCGGTAGTATTTGCCGTAAATTTAGAGATTTTTTTTCAGTGCAATAATACATTTATTTTGAGCATTTATTTTTTTTTTCTAAAAATACTACCTATCTGATATATCGAATGAAATTAAATTTCAGAATCAAATAAAAGCCACGATCCTAACTGTGCCATTCAAAAATACTTAAAAGATTTTTAATTCATTTCACACAATGACTGAAAAATCAAATTTTGAAAAACATTATTTTAATCAATTCTCGTTTTGAGAATTTTCAGTATTTTACAATTATTAGGAATGTCAATTTGTTTTAAATAATCAAAAAGGGTTATTCGTATCCATAAAGATGTGCACTTAAGTCGCAAGTTTACTGTGATAACTGTTTATATAATGAATAATTCGATACATGAAAATTTATTTTAAGTTCAATATAAAAAAATAAGAAAAAAATTTTTTTTTTTTTTCCTGTCGACCAAAATAATATCGCCAATTACAAGATTAAATGCCAATAATGAATGATCGTGAATGTGAAATCAATAAAATTAAATACGATACACGTGTTTAAAATGTCATTAAGTGATTTTTATTTCGACTTTTTATTTGTATTTTTATTAATATTGTACTAATTATTTGTTTTTTTTAATTATTATTATTATTTTAAAACAAAAGTTACGCGTCAATATGTATAATTTGGCTATTAGTTTGGCGATTTGTATAATTTGGCGAAATCGGTCGACGGGATAACAGAGTAGTACCAAAAAATCATTTTGTAAAAAATGGGTCAACTTTCCATAGTCTTCCTATTTTTAAATTTTGATTGATTTTTCTGTAATCAGAGCAATGAAATTATTCTATTTTCGTGGAATAGAGGGAAAATGGGGGAAAAGATTTTATTAGACTTCAATTTTTGAATCATATTCGATTTAAAATCCAATGACGCTATTTTAATCGATAGTAAAGACAATATTGCGATTAAATTATGTTCTTCAAGATGATTGGAATAAAAAAATAAACAACTTTTGCAACATATGTATCGACATGAGTTTATTTATATTAGAAGCCAAAAATATTCAGCCATTTTCAAATTTCACATAATTTAACATAACTAACCAATTAACCTGAAATAATTAACCTAAATAACCTATCAAAAATCAAACAATTAACCTAAAATAACCAACTAATTAACCTAAAATAATTAAATTTTTACTTAAGATAAACTTGTAATGGAGAAAAATAGAACATATTTTAATAGCTCAATTGTAAATCTGGTAAACTGTAAAATTTTAAAAGCTTTCAAATTAAATAATATACAGAATTCCCAAGTCTCCGTCTTTTTGCCCTCCAGCATTATCTTAGAGAAAATCTGGTTCTTTGCAAATGGCGAAATCTTCCAATTAAATATAACAGAAATTTCTGTATTAAAATACCGGTATCCAAAAAGCCGGAGATTTGGCAGCTCTGGATATATGTAATGTATTTACCTTGATTTTTAAATATAAAAAATGTAGATTAAAACAAGTAAATTATTACATGAGAATTTACATTTAACAAAGAAATTACGTCATAAACTTAAACGATACGATTAAAAATATTTCTATTCGGGAGAATACTAACTTGATAATAGAATTTTATAATAATGAAGTTAAGAATTTGATTTTTTATAACTATAATTTATTATTTTTTAAAAGGTTTCTCTGCTATTGGTATATGTAAAATATTTAGTGTGAAATAACTGGAAATACTTTTTTAATAGTTGTTGCCAATTTTCATTTGTAAATATATATGATAAATATTCATAAAGGAAATATTAACTCACATTGTTCTTTAAAGTTTCAATATAATTAAAAGGGAGACTTTTACATTCAAAATGCACCCTTCTGCGACTTTTAGTATGATTAAAAAAACGTTGGGGGTAAGGAAATATAAATAACAGTGGGAATGGGGATAAATATTATTTACTTTGCAGTGTTGCTGAAAATTATGTTTTACTATTACTAATCAAGCTTTTCTCTCTTATTTCAAGCATAATCATAAGTATAATGCCACCTGTTCTTGAACGCACAGTTTTAAGCATATTGTTTCTGCATAAGCAACCAGAAAGCTAACCACCTGTCAGTGCGCGCATGTAGATTGAAAATATACATTACTCCATACTGCTGATTAAATGACACATAAATCAAGTACCCAATAAAATTTATTTTAACTCATTTTAAAATATTTATAAAGTAAATAAAAGCAAGATAATATTAGCTTGTTGGACAAATTTGCCGTTTCGATAATTTAATATCTAACTAATTTACCCTTAAACATAAAATGTAAAAAACAATGGTAGTTCTTTTTTTTTATCACCTTATTTAAGTAACAAGATGTCTCTCTCTCTTTTTTTATTTTTTTTTTTTCCACAGATAAGTTTAATAAGCGAAATTCAAATTCATGGAAAAGTTTGCTAAATGATCACCAGTATAAAATCACCTTCCCATATCCAAATGTATAATTTTATTGAAAAAAAATCTATAATTAAAGGTTTCCTTTAATATTTCTTTCAAAACAACTTATTCTTTAATTAAGGCACCCATCTTGTTAAATTCTTACATATGTGATTAAAAATTTAAATTAAATTTTAAAATAATTATAAAAGAATGTTATTTATTTTAATAAAATGAAAAAAATGTTCAAATAAAATCATAAAAATAAAATCCAAAATACGAAATTTCTTTAAAATCCGAAAAAAATAGCGGAGATATAAATAAAATTTTAAATTTCTAAAAACGAGAAAAATGTTTAAACCATATTAAAGTTCTTAATCATTAATAAATCGTAAGAGTTAAAAAAATTGAATTCCAGAAAAATGTTATGAACGTTAATGTAAAAAAAAAAAAAAAAAAAAAAAAAAAAAAAAAAAAAAAAAAAAAAACGAAATTTCCCTTAATTAACAATATTTTAATATGAAAATTTCAATTTCCATACCCGGTGCTTGAAATAAGAAACGTCTGTTTACAAGCTAGATGCCATATATAAAAAATATGATGTCACAACGCAAAATACAGAAAATAAGATTTTTTTTTTTTTAATTTAAACCACAAACATAATCGAGTGATATTGAAAAAGTTAATTTAATTATAATAATGGACAATTTCAAAATTTTATTTTTGTAGTGTGACATGAAGTAGCCAATTGTAACTGCACAAAATTTAAAGTCTCTGCCTTATACAGATTTTGTGTATGGAATCTGTGACGAAGAGTCAGGCAGAAGACTAATACGATTATGGTTTCATCAGATAAACGAAATACTAATAAATAAAACAGGATACATATTAGAGTTCTGAAAAATGATGTTTATTTATCTCAAGGGCTAAATGGCGATACAAATTTAATGAAATTGTTAATTTATAACTTTTTTGAAATAAAATTTTCAAAAATTTTCTTTAATTTGATTCTTCTTTCCCATTTTATTGTCTATCCACTTAACCGTCTGTCCCGAGATAACTCGGGGTTAAAAGCACTGTTTCCCCATACCCTTCGCCGGTGAAGTGGCTATAGTTACTGGCATGGAAGAAAAAAGAAAAACACCGCTATTAGTGTTTTAAAAAGAAGATATAAAACGAAATTGAAAAGTGTTTATGATTTCGGTTTGAATGCCCGTCTGGACATCTATCCATCTGTCCGCGCTTTATTTCTCGTAAGTATACTTGCATCTCAGTGACATTTTTGTATGTTATTTACGTTTACCCGAGCACGATTTTATATGAAATTTGTAGCATGTTTAGTTTATGTATAGAGGCAGTCAAACTTTTTCCGTTATATAACGGTCATTGAGAAAAAATCGTTTCCAATGCATTTTAAAGATATTACAGCATTGCAAACATAAAAAGGATAACAATTTCGTATTGCACTAAAATGCATATTTAAAACATTCCTTTCTTAGAATGCGCGACGACAAGAATAGTTATTATTCATTTGCAGGGCCAAACAAAAGAATTCCGTCGCATATCAGTATAGGAGGAAATTGTTTTTGGCTTATATTGATTCTATTAAACTATTTCATGTAAAAAAGAAATTTCTATTCTTCTGTGAGGTTTATAATAAATTATATAATATACAATACAAAGTGCGTTACGTTTATAGGACCACACATAATATTTCAGATAATATATTCGCTCTGAAGTGCAATATAATAACAATTATATCGGGAAATGCATTCCTTTTATGATATCCTATTTTCAGATTCACTATATTTCTTCGTACTATATGATGTGTATAATTGCTATAGTTCTTATTAAAAACGTTCCTAAAGGTAACTGAGAATGAGCGTAAATAGATTAAATATGATTTTAAAATGTGTTATGCGATGACGTGTGTTGGATAAAGTGATAAACAGATCCAGGCAAAGAAATGGGTACACCGGTAGATTATGAATGATAATTTCTAGAAATGTGATTTCAGTAGTTTTAGAGTGTTGTTTTTTTATAGTTAGAATTTACATAAATAGTGGCTTATAATAAATATCCTGAGCAAACTACAACACCTAATAATCATATTTAAACATGTTTCCAACTATTGGTATAAAATGCGGAAAAAGAAATTTCAATCTATTATGCATTTTCTTGCTAAACTAAATTCTCACATTATATACTATATACCAGGTGTCCCAAAAATGACTGATGGATTTTTAAATTCAATAACTTGCAAAAGGTGACAGCTTAAAAAAAAAAAAAAAAAAAAATGCAGGAGATTTATGTATAATGCCAGGAGTTTTTTTTTACCATAATTTTTTATTTTAGTTCGAATTTCAAACAATAGATGGCACTGACGGCAATTGAAGCCCAGGTTGACGCCGAAACTGACCTCACTCAGCAGTGATCACCTGGCCTTCAATCGCCGTCAGCGCCATCTCTTGTTGGGAATTCGAACTAAAAAAAATTACTGTAAAAACTCCTGACATTATACATAATCCTCCTGCAAAATTTGTTTTTTAAATAGCTGTCACCGTTTGCAAGTTACTGAATTTTAAAATCCATCAGACATTTTTAGGACACCCGGTATATCAACCTACAGATCAAATACAGGTCTGTAAAAATAAATAAAAAAATAAATAGAAAATAAATAAAAAAAATAGAATACATATTCGGCTATGAAAGTCAACTGCTGAAATAAAGTTTTCAAATGTTGCATAAGTTTTCTAAAATGTTTATTTAGTTCATCATATTTAATTTATTTCCTAAGTAACGAATTTTTCAGTAAGATTTCAGGAAGTGTTGGAATGTGATTCATAATATATGTTAACGCATGATTGTTCTTTCTTGGTTCTTCATGAGAGAAATTCAAAAGGAATTTATCAATTATTTTTAGTTTATTTTCTTGCAGTATGAAATTTAAATAAATAGATTTAATAACCCGGAATGAACATAATTTTTATTTATTTTATTTTTTTAACTTTACTGAGTAAACTTGTAACATCGAACTAAGTAATAAAGAATCGATAAATGATATCAAACTGTTACATAAAACTAGGTTAAAATTTATTCACGCAGAAAACAGAAACTTCTTTTTTCCTAAACAGAAGTGCATCTACCATGAAATCAAGTCAAAGCACGTTTCGGATCAAGTGCATTTCTCAATGCATCTTTAGTTAACAAAATAAAGATAAAAGAATTGTTATTATTTAGATATGAAAGAGATCACATTTTTTTTTTCTTCATAAGAATTTTTAAATGATTTAAACTATCTTTAAACTATCTCTTGCATTCATATTTCGTGTCAAGAATTGTGACCGCGTATTAAAAAGAAAATGTTTGGTATTTTGTTATAAAGGTGGCATTGCTAGATTATTTAATAATGTTAAAGATATTAATGTATTCCAATTATATATATATATATATATATATATATATATATATATATATATATATTTCAATACTTTGCATTATACTGTAACCTTTATTGAAGTTATTTATGTTTTTCGTCCGATCATATCTGTATCAGATATATATATATACATATCTATACATGCACAGTGCATATCATAAGTTAAAGCATAGCAACAATTCAAAAATAAAATTTTAAACATTCATTTTATTTGAATACGTGTTGTTGAAAATAACAGTTTCCCTACTATATTCAATAAAATTGTGTTTTAAACTTAATTTCATTCCATAAAGTTAATGAATAGAAAAAAATAACCACGTCAAAATTTAAAACACAAAATCAAATTTTTGCAAATTTTACAAACTGACGCAAGCGTTTGCGCACACAAACAATTTTTGGATGTATAAGAAGCAGCCAGTTATTGTTTTTGAGTTAGTAAAAAATACCTCGAAGTCACAGGCATTTTCAGAGGAAAAGTTTATAAATATCTGGAGTATGGAAAGAAAACATAGCTCTGCATCTGGAATTTCAAGTGCGTTACAAATCTCAAAACAACGAATACAAAAGGTTTTGGCGTGTGGTAATTATTTTATACGAATGTTCCGTTCTGGATTCCTGATATTCCTGATGGGTTAAGTACCATTGGCATTATATCCGCAAAGAACCTGGGAGAATAATTAGCGAACATCATGGTGGTGGTTGTGTACTGGAATAGGGAGCAATATATTTCAAAGGTAAGGCATCTCAAAATCCTTTAAATTTAGTACAAAAACTGCTGGCACCAATGTTACCAGTAGATTTTAACGTGAAAGTAACTGCAGTAAAATTAGATGTAATAAAAATGGACAACCAGATTTTTCTGTATTTTTTTCAAAAAAATAGCAACACTGCTGCCGGGTGCTTTTGCCGTAAATTTAACGTTTATTTTATTTTAATTTAATTTTCAGTGTATCATTTTTTAGTGGTCGTGAGAACTTTGAAAACTATCAAGAGACACTTGACAATCATCCTCTTCCTATTTTCGAGTTTCTGGGGGGACAAAAAATGTTATTCAACATGATAATAATTCGAACTATCAGTAAAACACAATTTCAACGTAGTTTAACAGGAAAAAATCTGTTTTGAAATGGCCTACAATTAGCATTGATTATAATCATATAGAAAATAAAAGGAGCATTCTAATTCATGAAATTGTACGGTATTCAAATAAAAAGTACTCTTCAATTAAAAATTTTAAATTTTTACTGAGAACGCATGATTCAAAATGGAACCAGAAACAATATAAAACCTCATTTTCTCCATTGAAGATTTTATATTTTAAATAATTCAGCACAATGCAGCAATGACCAAGTATTATCATTTATATATATATACAGGGTGTCCCTAAACAAATGATATATACGCTAGGGGTTGATAGAACACATCAAGACGAGTAATAGAAAATAGGAAACCAAGGGTCCCAAACGTTTTCCAAAGGAGATAGCCGCCATTAAAGTTTGGGGTCCAAAATTTCAAATACATATAAAAAACGGAAAAATTGGTCGATTGATTTGCGGTTTTCACTAAAAATATTCTTTATGTTGGTATTTTCTTAAAAATAAATTATAAAGATAAATTTCGAAAAATGCCGATAGAGGCGCTTTAGACTTCGAAGTAATGAAAAACTATTTTTTGCCGTGATTTTTTGCATTTCATTAAATGGTTTCGTAAGCTTAGACTTAAACTTAAATTTTGAGCTCTAAATCTGAATAGTTGGAAGGGGTTAAGTAGCACAAACTTAACTGTGTTCAGAGGGTTTAATTTCAAATGATTATAACAAACGGAAAAATTGGTCGATTTATTTGCGGTTTTCACTAAAACTATTCTTTATGTCGGTATTTTATTGAAAATGAATTATAAAGATAAAATTCAAAAAATGCCGATAGAGGGCGCTTTAAACTTTGGAGTACGAACAACTACTTTTTACGTTATTTTTTGCATCTGATTAAATGTTTTCGTAAACTTAGACTTAAACCTAAATTTTGAGCTCAAAATCTGAACAGTTGGGAGTGGTTAAGTAGCACAAACTGAACTGTGTTCAGAGGATTCATATTTCAAATGATAATAAAAAATGGAAAAATTGGTCGATTCGTTTGCGGTTTAAAATAAAACTATTCTTTAAGTCAGTATCTTCTTGAAAATGAATTTTAAAGATAAATTTCAAAAAATTCCGTTAGAGGGCGCCTTAAACTTCAGAGTAAGCAACAACAAATTTTAACCGTTATTTTTTGTATCTAATTAAATGCTTTCCAAAACTTGTTAAATATTTTCGAAATCTTAGATTTAAACTTAAATTTTGAAATCAAATTCTGAATCGTTGCGAGGGGTTAAGAAGCCCAAACTGAAGTGTGTTCAGGAGTTGAAATTTAATCCTCCCCCCTCGAACACAGTTCACTTTTGCTCTACTTAAACACTCGCAACGACTCAGAATTTGATCTCAAAATTTAAATCTAAGCATTTGAAAGCATTTAATGAGATTTAAAAAAAATAATGTTTAAAAATAGTTGTACGCTACTCCAATGTCTAAGGCGCCCTCTATCGGCATTTTGTGAAATTTATCTTTAAAATTTATTTTCAAGAAAACACTGATTTAAAGAGTAGTTTTAGCAAATACCGCAAACGAATCGACTAACTTTTCCGTTTTTTATAGTTTTTCGTTTCGTTTGAAATTTAAACCCTCTGAACACAGTTCAGTTTGTGCTACTTAACCACTCCCAACTATTCAGATTTTGAGCTCAAAATTTAAGTTTAAATCTATACCTACGAAACCATTTAATGACATGCAAAAAATAACGACAAAAAATTGTATTAGGAAGGCTTATTTCGTTAATCTAAAGTATAAAGCACCCTCTATCGGCATTTTTTGAATTTTACTTTTATAATTCATTTTCAATAAAATACCGACATAAAGAATAGTTTTAGTGAAAACCGCAAATAAATCGACCAATTTTTCCGTTTTTTATAATCATTTGAAATTTAAACCCTCTGAACACAGTTAAGTTTGTGCTACTTAACCGCTTCCAACTATTCAGATTTTGAGCTCAAAATTTAAGTTTAAGTCTAAGCTTACGAAACCATTTAATGAGATGCAAAAAATCACGGCAAAAAATAGTTTTTCATTACTTCAAAATCTAAAGCGCCCTCTTTCGGCATTTTTTGAAATTTATCTTTATAATTTATTTTCAAGAAAAAATCCAACATAAAGAATAATTTTAGTGAAAACCGCAAATCAATCGACCAATTTTTCCGTTTTTTATGTGTATTGGAAATTTTGGACCCCAAACTTTAATGGCGGCTATCTCCTTTGGAAAACGTTTGGGACCCTTGGTTTCCTATTTACTATTACTCATCTTGATGTGTTCTATCATCCCCTAGCGTATATACCATTTGTTTAGGGACACCCTATATATATATATATATATATATATATATATATATATATATATATATATTATTGCTTATGGATAAAAAACTACAGTGCTTAAACCTTTGACAGATTTATTTTTCTTTTTTGATAAATTTTATTGTTTGAGATAAAATTTAAAGCATAAATCTGATCAATATCTCTCATAAACTTTAGATTCTAGGTCATATAAAACATAACTTGCAGTCAATAAAAATGCTTTATTTTAAAATTTTACGTTGTGATTAAAAATTTATCACGCACTGTATAATTTCTTATTAAAAATTACAAAGAAAGACCAATAATGTTAAAAAGAAAATCAAGAAATTGTTTGATGTTTGAAATCTTCTCAGCGCCGCGAACTTATATATCCGTACTTTAAGCTATAGTTTGTACTGCAAAAGAATCATTATTTAAATTAGTATAATAATGGGAATATAATGAAAATATTATAATAGTATGTTACAATTAATATTATAATATTAATCAATGATAATTATCATTGCTTATATCCCTAAACGTAATCTATATATATATATATATATAATACAGGAAAAATCATTTAAAAACAAACAGACATGGAATATTTACAATAAAATATAAACATGAACTAACATTACATTTTCTCCTTTATCTAAGATGCCAGGCGGTTAAAATTTTCAAGAGGTAAACATTTTTTTTAATCACAGACGGCTATGACATTTAGGATACTAATAAACACAAAAATAGTTAATTTTAATATCGGTGAAAAAAAAAGTTGAGATTGATGTAGCAACATGTTTCAAATTATGTTAAATGTATTTTATATTTAATGGGAAAATGAAAACATAACACACCTTGTTGTTATTGAGTATAAGATTAGTAGAATTAATAAAAATATTCACAAAAAAATTTCACTTTTTTTTCTTGACAAGATGAAAAGAAAACAGTTGCAATACACAAGATATCAGAGGTAAAATCTACCACTTAGCAGCAAAAACTCCGCAAAACATACTTAAGGATTTGAAATTTTACCTGCAAAATTTCTTTAAGAATAATTAAATTTACTATAATAACTTTTGCGGTACAACATATGTTAAATTTACACTTCACAGTAAAAATCCTGAAAATCTGCAATAGTATTTACATGGGATTTTATTTTTAATCTTATACAGAGTTGCCTTTGCTCAGAATAGAAGTCACCATTATTTTTCAATAAAAGTTATTTATTTGTTTAATTAGAGTTATTTAAGAAATAAAAAAGTGAAAAAAAACGACATTTTCAGAAATAATGATGAATAAATCCATTTAAAATTGACAGTGAAATTTACTTTAATTGTAACCGTAAAAATAACGGAAAATATAAGATAAAATTCACAATTGATTTTACTGCGACTTTTCATGTAAAACCTGCTGGCAACACTGCAGCCAGCACTTTTTGCCGTAAATTTAAAGGATTATTTTCTAAGTACATTTTGATCGAGATTCATTTTAATAACAAATTGTTAGTAAAAAGCATTTTAAATGTTACATATATCGTCACCAAAGGGCAATAGTAGGATATTTAATAATATTTTTTAAAATATGAGATGTCTGAATAACAGCAATAAAATACTGTGTTTGCATCAAGTGCAAAAATTTTTAGAAGCGCAAAATTTTTTTCACACTATATCTCACATGTGTTTTAAAAGAATTCCTTTTTGAATTCTGCTTTTTCTTAAATTCTACTTTTCCATTAGATGCATAAACATATTTGCATAGAAGCCAATCAGATATTTCATTTTCGATTATTACTGTATGTCCTTCTTCTACTGTGAGATGAAGATATGTGGAAAGTCAGAAAAAAAAATTAATTCCAAAGTAATCAGTATTAGGATATGTAGTTTTGCCAGTAACCTTAATATAATCATTTTAAAATTATCTTGGCAGGACCGGCGCGTAGTGTTTAGGCTCTTCATCCCTGAAAATAATCAATCTCTCTCTCCCTATAAATCAAAGTGGTCAGATTCATCAGTACCTGCTTCTATGTTTATCTACCGAGCGTAGGAAATAAAACAGAGAATTTAGACGCATTTTAGTCTTATATAATGGTTTTATTTTTCCAGACTTAAATATATATATATATATATATATATATATATACACTATATGGCCATTGATTATTGGACACTTGCGATTTTAGACATTTTACTAAATATCTAGAAAAATACATGAGGAATCATCTCAAAACTCTTAGTGTATAAATATAATAGTATAAGTCATACATCTCCGTGAAGATTTTTTCCCGAAATTTCATAGGGGACCGTCAACAAATTAAAAAAATGAATATCTTTTGAATAACCCTGTCAAACCTAATGTAGCAAAAGCGCTCAAACTCTAGATTTTGATTGAATGCCTTATTTTAATACGCCTTGTTAATTTTTATGCAAATAGCATGCATACTCGCAGAGTAATTAAGGTTTTTATAAAAATGGTCCCAAATTTTTCCAAGTTTTTCCTTATAATTTTCAGAGTTCTTAATATAAAATAATATTTTTTTAGAAAATATGACAAACAACATTGCACACAGTACCCTGTAATCAGAATTAAAAAATAATGAAAATTGTATACAAAATGAGTTAGTTTAATAAATAAATTTTTACTGCGTATGCGTCAACGATATCAAAGTTTCATTTGCATATTATGTTAGCTAAATGTATAGAGCAACTTCTGTAAAAGTCACAAAATCATAACTTGAAAATTCTGAAAATAATCGTCAATTGAATAAGTTGAAAATCCGTTATTCTCAAAATGAAACAAAAACAAGAGGGGTTGTATCCATATATTCATTGATTAGTGTCAATATAGAATACACAATACAGGATGTACTACTACATTTGGATAAAATCCCTCATTTTTTTGCTTCATTTTGGAAACAACGGATTTTGCCCTTTTTCTATAGACGATTGCTTTCAGAATTTTCAAGCTATGATTTTGAGACTTTTACAAAAGTTGCTCTATACATATAGCTAACATAATATGCAAATGAAATTTTGATATCTTTGACGCATGCGCAGTAAAAAATTATTTAATAAACCTACTCATTTTTCATACATTTTTTATTATTTTTTAATTCTGACTACAGGGTACAGTGTACAATGTTGTTTTTCATATATTCTGAAAAAAATATTATTTTATATTAAGAACTCTGAAAATTATAAGGGAAGGACTTGGAAAAATTTGGGACCATTTTTATAAAAACCTTAATTACTCTGCGCGTATGCATGCTATTTGCATAAAAATGAAAACAGTATATTACAATAAGGCATTCAAACATAATCTAGATTTTGAGCGCTTTTGCTACATTAGTTTTGACAGGGTTATTCAAAAGATATTCATTCTTTTTTTAATTTGTTGGCGGTCCCCTGTGGAGTTTCGGTAAACAATCTTCACGAAGATGTATGACGTATACTATTATATTTATACACTAAGAGTTTTGAGATGATTCCTCGTGTATTTTTCTAGATATTTAGTAAAATGTCTAAAATCGCAAGTGTCCAATAATCAATGGCCATATAGTGTATATATCTATATATTTCTGATTCACTTGCATCCCAATTATTATGAAATTAAAAAATCTTAGAATTTTTATCCACCTTAAGGTAGAATTTTATCATAATAAAAATTCTAATAAAAGATTTTTTTATTAAGTGCTACATGGAAAAAATTAAGATTTTCGAATAAGGAAAATAATGATCATGCTTTTAATTTATTTTTTATTAGTCTTAAAATTAACAATTAGCATTTATAATTCAACATCTCAGTTATCATTTTTCACGAAAAAGGGTAATTATCACGAATTTGCTTAAATGTCAGATTTTAAGCATGTTTCGTTCCTATGCTATTTAATATGTTTGGGGTTTACTGACACTCCATGCCCGTTCTGGTTTTCTGTTTCAAGGCACCCACCGAACTGTAATCGAATGTAATCATGCCGAATTAATTTTATTTTTATGTGGAAATAATAGGGTAAGTTGATCGTGTTGTATAAGGTGCAGTATCGCGCAATATTCATATGCGCACTTCCTGTAGTGAAACGCCGGACGCTGTAAGCAATTGTTATAAGTAAAAGGATTTCTTACTGATACTTTAATTTACATTTGTGCTCTTTTTACACAATCTTTAATTTTGCTTTTTTATTACAATTTTGCCTTACCACTTGCGGTAAATCTGCAAAATATTTTACATCACTTCTCTATCTACAGATAAGTCTTGGTTTAATAACCAGAGAAAAATATCTGATGTTTTTTAGAGAATACTAATACCTGAATTTTCTGCAAAGCATAAATGGCCACCGGATATTGCTTTTTTATGTCCATTGGCGGAACAGAATCTTCCGATTGGCCATCTAACACATATCTTGGAGTAAGATGCCGGAATGCAAAAATTTACGAAAACAAAATTTTCGATGCTTTCTATAGCATCTGTAAATAGAAATATGCTTTTAAATCATACCTAAGAGCTCAAACTTTTACAAGAAAAAAGTTAATAGCAAATAAAATCTACTGGCGATATTTAAAACAATTAATTAACTATGGCATATTCTCCCTAGTCCAGAGTATAGAAAGTAAAATCTTCAGGCGATATTTAAAAGAAATAAATCAACTGTGGCATCTTCTCCCTAGTCCGCTGACAAGCAAATAAAATCTACAGGTGATATTTAAAACAAATAAATCACTATGGCATCTTCTTCCTAGTCCATTCTAAATATAATCTTATACATCATGAGATAATTACAAAAAATAGAAAAAGTTTATTTACATTTATTAGCTAAAATGTAACACAAAGTGGAATTGACAGTAATTTAATTTAAAGCAATAAAAAATTATTATTTACATGCACTACAAATTCAAATAAACACGTTTTTAGCACTTTTTGTCACCGAATTTACAACATATTAATAAGTTGTAAATTGAAACACTTCATATACAAAAATGTTTTAGCGTTTTGATTGTGTTCTTAATATTTTGCAAAAACATTGCTATCTAAAAAATATGTACTAGATATATTGAAAAAGTATCTCTTTCTAGAAATGCCTTCTAAAAATAGTGTTGTTAATTGTGTTTAAACAGTGTTGTAAATAGTGTTAATAAAAATACTGTCGTACAACAGTGTTGTTCTGCACAGCATATTGCCAACAAATTAACAAACAACATTGTAAACACCATATAATTTAAAACACTATAAGATAACACATATAGAACAGTTTCAAAACACTTTCTACTTAATACCTTTAAAATTACACAATTTTTAAAAGGAAATAAAAGACAGTTTGTATTATAGAAAAATAAAATCACGCGATTACTGAGTGAGTTGACTAATATTTCCAATAAATATCAATAACTGCATTCCTGGAAAATTTATATAATTTTTAACAACACTTTTTGCTCAAATTCTACCAGGCGTAATATATTTTAAACACATTCCCAAGACAATCAAAACCGATTTTAATTAGAAATGTTTGTTATTATGTTCATTTTATGTTCTAAAAGTGTTTAAAGAATTTTGAAGTGTATAATTAAACAAAAATGTAAATAAACTTTTAAGTTTATAATATATATATATATATATATAATGAAATATTCACGATCTGTTTTCTTAATATTAACATTTATATCTATAAACCGCTGAATACAATTTAATAAAAATGCAACTTTTAGTACGCTAAATATAGAATCTTGCTACAAGTGACAAATCGGAGATTAATATTCCTTTAGGGTATAATGGAAGCGAAAATTCCCTTGCATTGCGTCAATTCAAAATGCGTCTGTCGCTGACATCTGCATTCACAGATTAAGTGAAAGTTAGCTAGGAAATAAAATGCTTAGTAAGTTGCAGAATAAGTGAAAGATTTATTTAGGAGATACATTTAAGATTATAACGAAGAATGTTTATAAAATAACTATGAATGATTAATTTCTATTAATTGTTCTTTATATCATCCATTTATTTGTTAAGCTTTACCAAACCTTTTTTTCCATGCCTGTATTTGTTTATTTATTTATTTATTAATTTAATTTACATTTTAGAAAAAAAATAAACATAATATGAAAATCATAAAAAATGATCAAAACAAAACAAAAATGCCTTTCAATAAATTACTACATATGGAATTACTTTACTGTATACTATACTTAATAAACATAAACAGAGGAGAAATGGAAACGAGTCAATAAATCCATAATATTTAGTCATTTCAGAAACATGGGAATGAATTGAGTACTCGACTAAAATTTTGCTTAATATTGAAATTAATGTCAATATATTTTTTTCTGATTTTGAGTTATTATATTCTAAATCTTTTTAAATGATTGTTGAAATACGGTTAACTGATTTTAGTTTTTTAAAAAAAGAGTGTTGTTAGTGTTTAAAAGTACACAAAATTAACTTTAAATGCATATGGTCAGGTAATGTCTGAAAAGAATTTAACTGATAATCACTGCTGTTCTTTTATAAAGAATCAGTTTGTAAAACAACTTATTATTATATTTTGCATATCTTACTAATTTTCTTGTGTAAATAATATTGCATAAATTAAAAATCCCACAAAATACTTTTTTTTTCAATGGGTTCAAATTTAGTTTGTTTGCAACTTCTGATTTTTGTTTTTATAAAACTTTCATATTTTTTCATGTATTTCAAAGTTTATTTTCCGAAAAAAAAACTATGACAAAAATAGCTAAAAAATGTTCTAATTTCTTGTAATTATAATTTAGCAAAATTTAAAGTTATGCAATTGACACGATTGCCAAAAAGTGTAAAATTCATATTGTACTGTTAAAAACACCAAATAAAATACTTAAGTGAAAGGTATATCCTTTATATTATTTACACATTGAGAATAAATGTGAAATTTAAATGAATGATACTTAAATGAATCTCAAATTCGTGTTATTTTACATCGTTAACTTCGTTTTATCTGAAATCATACAGTTTAATAAAAAAAGTTTGACTTGGAAGTACATGTTACGTCTTTTTTTTTTTTTATTTTGCAAGTTTTTAATTATTTATGTATTTTTGGTTTTTATACGTACCGAAACTCATTTTTAGTTTCTCATAATCTATGATAACTTGAAAAACTGCTCTTTCAACTTCAATTCTTAAATTATATAAAAATGTACCTTAAAATTAGGTAAAAGAAATTCTCTTACCTTGATTGGTTCATCATGGATTCGACGTTACAAATGGGTATGGCATCCTTTATAATTTATCGTATGTAACGCGGTCACATTATTCAGTTTTATGGTTAGTTTAAAGCATATCACATGATACTTTCATCTCCGGAACTACTATATTTAATGAAAAGAAATTGTTTAATTAAATTTAAATGAAAATTAATTTCATTAAAGAGAATTTTTGACAGATTAAATGCAGAAAAACTTTCTAAATTGTTATTACTATAAGAGCTTATTTAGAGATTGATTAAAAAAATTTCTGATTATAAAGTGTGTTTTCAAAACACAAAATGATGAAATTTTATTACATATATGGGGAAAAAATTATTTTCATCGAAAAATCCGATAACATATTTAGGGTTATTTTCTTGATAGCACTAATTGAATGAAGCTTTATTAGTTTTTATAACACAGTAAATCATTTATCCATCTCAAAAATTTATGTAACAAAGCAGTCATCCTTGGGTTACTCGTGTACCTTCTGTTATATTTATTAAAACTACTTTTGATGATATATTATTTGGCAATTTTCTTGATAATACTTTCTAAATGAACATTTATTGTTGTTTATATATCAGTATATTTTTTTTTCAGAATTTTGCGTATTAGCGGAGTTATTCTCATGCCACCCGTATGTTCTCTTGAGTACACCCATGTATCGTCTGTTATCTTTATTACAACTAATTACGTATTTATGACGGATTGATGGGTAATCTTATTGATTGGACTTTTTGAATGTTGAATTATTACTATTTACAGTTCAGTATATCATTTATTTCTTTCAGAGGAGTTATTCCTATGCCACCCGTATGTTCTCTTTAGTACATATTGGTGGGTAATTTTCTTGAATACACTTTTTGAATGAAGATTTATTACTGTTTATAATTCAGCAAATCATTTATTTCTTTCAGAATTCCGTAAAGTAAAGTCATTTCCTGGGCAATTCTGTGTCATCGGTTATGTTTATTGATATTACTCTTTTCAGCTGCATGTATTATTTTTAGGTTTCTGAACCTGTGTTAATTGTATTGTACGCATTTGTATTACATTACAGAAATCTTCTGTTTCATTTAGAAACATGCAAAAGACATTTCCATGTGATTATTTTATCCAAAGTTTAAGAAAGAAAAACGATGCACAAATTAATCCTTCTCGCGGTGCATTCCGTGATTTCCACAGACAACGCGAAAATAGCAAAATTTGCGCAACGCATGATTTCCACGATCGTTTTATTTTTCTTATTTAATTCTATAATTAAAACTAGTCAGATGTGCCAATTCCGAAACTTTCTCATACCTCACCCATGTTAATATTTCAAAAGTCGCTACCACAGTGCAAAAGCAAATGACAATCTATGCCTATCGTGAGTATTCTAAGAGCATGAAATTCTGTCTATTAGTTCTTAAAACAGGACTGCTGCAGATATCGGGAAAGATGCAAAATACTAGTGCCACTTCTTAGGGGATTTATAACAAAACATATACAGAAATAATACATCTGAAAGTATATCAGAATCTGAAGTTTGATGAAAAAAGTGTGCATTAGTTCTTGAGACAGAGCTATTACAAAAATCTAGAAAATTCTGTAGCAGCGCAACTTATTGGGCTATTGACGTAAAATCATACACAGAACTAGTTCATATCATGGATTTACTGAATCTGAAAATTGATGGCAATCCCTGCATTAATCCTTAAGATAGATCTATTGTGGCAATCATAACATATGCAGCATAGCAGAGCTATGTTCCATATTTGATGCACCAAAGATTTGCAAGACGCAATGATTTTATTTTATTTAGGGCTACCTTCTGAGCAGTTTACACCAAGATGTAAACAACCTCAACTCATGTCTAAGACTAACAGAATCTGAAGATTGATGAAAACATTTTCTTTAATTATTGAGATATAGCTGTTACATTGATCGTAAAAATGCAGCATAGCGGCACCACCTGTTGATCGATTTACACCAAAACTAATAAGCATTAACTTTTATTAGGGACTACCTGCTAGTAAGTACATAAAAATCTATTATCGAAAAAAATGCTATTTTTATTATGTTACAAGATTTAATTATTGTTATTTTTAACTTCAAATTTTTTTTTAATTTTCAAAACATCTGGACATGATGGTTAAAAATTAGGGTAATTTTCTGAACTGGACATAAAGAATGCATAACAGTAAAGAAAAAAAAAACTAAGAATCGCAGTTTTATGCTACCTAATCTATAAATTTTCTTAAACTTTTTGATGGTAATCTGCTCAAAAGTTTTTTTGTTATCCTGTAAACTAAATATAAATGCATGGTAACCCCCAAAAATTGTAACAATATTAGATTGTCATCGGATTTATGTGAATGCGTAAAATTTAATCTCGATTGGGTATTTGAAAGTGCGTTAAAGTGTTAGTAAAAATTTTTGACTCAAAAATATATATACACTTGAGGTTTAAAAAATAATGTAACTTTTCTAAAAGAAATCATGAAAAGAAACTGTCACAAATCCTTACAATATTAAAAAACAATAATTGTAGCTTATAATTTCATAAATGTTAACTGAATCGTAAAATCCGTGGAATTTTTTAAAAGCGCAGGTACACGTGAAATAAGTTCCTCGAGTACTTTAAGCACTTGGCATATGATTTGTAAAAGCAGACGAAGCTCGCTTGTGTTCACATGCAGAAAAGTGATATAAGTCATGTATTTTAAAAGTTTCATAACGTGGTATTTTTTGTGTTATATGAGAGGGACTTTCTTTCTCTTATTTGCCAGTATAAAAGGAAGAATTTACTAAATATAAATTAAAAGTCTAGTAAACATAAGAAAAGTAAATTTCGTACTTTTTAAAGATATATTTTTACTCACACAAACCACTTTTTAAATAATTTTGAAACTGGAAATAGATGTTTATGACTAACGGTTTATGTGTTAGCCATTTCCTACCGTTGAGCATGGATAAAAAGGGTATATAATTAAAGATATTGTGTAGCATATGAAATGAAATATATCTTATTTTCATATATTATATACCATGTAATAAACTCTTTTTATTTCAAGTTATTCTGCTAGAAACAGTATAAAGATAACTGAGAAATTTTGTATGGTTCCAAAATGCTCTTAATCTCAATACTCTTAAACAGATACCAATATATATATATATATATATATATATATATATATGTATATATATATATATATTGTTACGAATTTTGTAAATATTTAGTGTTTGTACTGTTAAATGATGTAAATAATCTTATTAAGCTCCATTTCTTTACTAATATTAGTTTTTGTTACATTGTCTCTGTTATCAGCAAACTTGTCTATTATTTTCAGTGTATGTCTACGGCTGATTAACGAAATATTAGAGATATCGCCAAATTGGCGTCACTTTTGGCGACTAATTTTGGTCGCCAAATTTGGCGATATATTGCCAAGTTGGCGACAAACTTGGCGATTGTTGGCGATGGTAACCCTTCCTCTCAATGGTAACCCCCCTTAGGTATACTGATACATTGTTTGTTGTTCCGTGGATTTTTCGAGATGGTTCTAGAAATTTCTCGCACATGCTCCGAGCCTATATAAGAAGAGAAGCGATGCGAGCTGTTGTCATTATTTACCAGTCAGTCATTGAGTGAACAAGGCGTAAGCAAGTTTGCTTGAGTTTCATCTATGTTGTTTTGAATGTTATTAAGTGTTGAGACGTTGTATAAAGAGTCTTTGGGGTCTAAAGCTGTAATTGTACGATAGATTTGAGCAGTTATTTTTGAATATCCAGTAATATTTGTGAGTTTCGAAGACTCTGTTGTTCTGAAGTCTGTAAATAAATTATTTCTACTTTTCTAAGAGCAAGAGTTTGAAGTTGTCTAACCATAAGATCAAAAGAACCCAATATACGCTACAATATATTGGTATCTGTTTAAGAGTATTGATGATATAAACGTGCAGAACATTCAGAAAGTTTCGGAAAAATAATTTTATGCACAATATTTCTAAAAATATTTCAGGGCAATGAAGAATGCATAATAAGGTGTTCTGGTGTAATAACGGCAGGTGGGGTAACAACGCCAAGTGCTAATATTATGCATAATTATGAAATAATCTGGTAAATGACACCCATGTGCTCTACACAGGAGGGTTTTGAGCCATATAAATCGCAAAAATAGCTTAAAGTTAAATTGTTCTATTTGTAGGCCTTATTGCTTTTACAAGCAACTAAAATTAAAGCTTGAACTAAAATTTACGATATACGTTTTGTGATGTGAAGACTATTTTATTTTTTTCCGGAAATACTTTGCTTTTACATAAATTTGTTGTGCATTTCCTGTAATTCCAAAATGTTGTAGAAGATTTTGGATATCTTCTCGAGATAATTTGTAGATTAAAATGTACTGCGCAATAAGTGTAGGGGTAATAACGCCAATCCTTTGCATAAATAACCCGGTTGATTCCCAACAGTGGCCTAACTACATCCTAAATACTGATTCAAATAAAAACAGTTAAAACCGTGCAATGTTTCTAATAATTCTAGTCATACGATCCTTTTTAAGCAAAAAAACTTAGAATCTGATATTCTTTTGCTTCCCCCCCCACACACACACCTTTTATTTCTTGCACTTTCACAAAAAATGAACATTTACAATTGCTTAGAATGCAGTTTGTCAATTTCTAGAGCTGTACAGTTTGTATTTTTAGAATTGAGCAATCTGCATTAGGGTGGATCGATTGTCTATGGCGAAAAAAAAATTACCATTCATCAAAACCTACCTATGCGGAAAAGATGTTCTATTGTATGGATATTAAGGGAAAAATAATAAAAAAAATAAATTTTAAAATTTAATACTGCCACAAAACGGTTGAATTTTCGAAAAAATTTAAAAAAGACGGAATTTTGGTTAGATGATTTTTGTCAAAAAATAATTGTTTTAATAATTTTTAAAATCCAACAATGCGGAAAACATGTTTTGTCGTATTTAGGTTAAGTACAAAATAATAATAAATAATAAATTCGAAATTTAATACTGCCACAAAAAAGTTGAAAATTCGATAAAATTTGGAAAAAATGGAAAAAGATCTAATTTTGGTTAGAATTGTTTTGACGCAAAATAATCATTGTAATATCAATCAAAACCTACCTTTGGGTAAGAGATACTATATTGCAGTGAGATTAAGTGAAAAAAAACTAATTTCGAAATTTAGTACTGCTGCAAGTGGTTTAAAGTTTCGAAAAACTGGCAGTTCCAGTTTTTTCAGTGAAGGATTTGTCTGCTTGTGTGTTGTGTCGCTTCGTGTACATTAAATATTACTGTACCATGGCTTTAAAATAAAAATTATATATATATATATATATGAATTTCCCCTTACTTGGCATAGCATATTTACTGGCTTTGATATGCCAGTAAATATGCTTCCTATTACAAAAACGTTATAAAATTTATACATTGGTATTTAAAACAAAACCAAAGCAAGGAATCGGTCTGAATCTATTTATATCTTGCCAGTGAGAAGGAGTTGCTTATAAGTTAGAAGTGATCTGTAAATGAGTTTCAATCTCAATAATTTACCACTGCAGTACTTTAAGAAAAATTGTCTCATGACAAATATTGCGCTCTTCTTAGTTCTTATAAAACAAAATAAGATATTGAAAGCTATTATAGTCTTGTGGACCATTTCCGAAAACACTGCCTATTTTTCAGTTCAATAGATTTGAGTATGAAAATATTGGGTGGAAACTAAACCGACATAGTTCGAGCAAACTCACGTTTCTGCGTCATCAGCTACCATTGAAAAGACAAAAAGCTGACGAGCTAGATGTCACACCACCTGTAGTGACGAAAATTGGAATCAGCCAGAATATTGGACATTTTGGGCATTTCCGACCAAGCTGCCATCGGGTTAGATGCACTTCAAGATATGGGCATTATCTGAAAAAACAATCAATCGAATGCTATTGACAGAAAAAAATTCGGCATGACAAAACAAACCAAAGACCACTCTATTGTTTTAGTCATTCCCTTTAGTCATTTGTAAAAGATTATGATCATGGCCATTTTCTTTAAACTTTGATTAATGTAAAAACAAGACTACATCACTAGAAGACAACAGAAGAAAAATCATAATGGAAGCAGACTTGAACTTGAAAAAAGAACTTGTTTCCGAATACATGGGCCACGTATATGTAAATTCTGGGAGAGTGCCAAACAATTAGAAAACACGACGTACATTTTTTTTTGTCACGTGTTATCAATAATATGCATATAACAATGTTGGTTGCGATTGGTTGTGACGGACTATCTGTTAACATAGATTTTAAAGAATTTGTTATTCGAAATATGGAACTGATCTTCAAGCGTCCACTACAATGGTTTTTGTGCTAGTTACACAGAAATGAGGTTCCTGTTAAATCATCTTCTCGCACCGTTGATGGAACCGCGGTTGGGAACAAATGTTTCAATGGTGGAGAAAATATACTCGCTGCATGTGAGAAGCTTTTTTTATGTTCATTTATGTCAATAGATGAATTCTACAAGCGCACGAGTGAGATTAAATGGTCTGTAATCCTAATCATTACATTAAATAATATCAATATTTTCCATTTATCAGCTTTTAACCTTTCGCGACGGATTATATAGATTTTATTAAATAGGAAAGTGTGTCGAACCTCCACTAAATGAGGGATTTAGTAACGACATTATTTCAAAAGCAATAGTAAATCCAGCAATCATTCCAGTGGCAACTGTCAATATCAGCCATCAACTATCAATAATATCTATTTACGCAATACTCATTCTATAAAACTAATAATCAAAATAGTGACGGAAACATTTTCTGTTGTGTATGGGCAATATATAAGAGACGGTTTTATAAAGATTGAATTGAATTACAAAATCTCATGCCGATTTTCAATACCAAACGTCATTATCGCCAATTGTAATGTTGACGATTTTTCTTGATTTAATAATAAATAAGCTGTTAAATAAGAAAATAAAGTTTTAATCTTGTAAGCAAATAAATATCCCCTAATTGCGATAAATGTTAAAAATTCTAAAATTCATATTTTATTTCATAAAAAAAACATTGATTTTTTACCTTAAAAACGTTCAAGTACATAAATTTGAGCCACATTGCGGCACATTTAAATTTTGGAATAAATTTTTTAAATTATTTTTCTCATACTTAGCATATAATAAAACATCTTTTACGCATAGGCAGGTTTTGGATAATTTTTTAAATTATTATTTAGAATGAAAAATCATCTAGCCAAAATTAGGTATTTTTTCACTTTTTTCCAAAATTCAACCTCATTGTGGCAGTAGTAAAATTTAAAATTAATTTTTTTAATTATTTTTCTCTTAATCTCCATCCAAGAGAACATCTTTTCCGCATAGGTAGGTTTTGACACTGTGAAAAAAATTTTTCGATCCACCCTAATCTGCATGCCATTATTCCATCTTATTTTATAGTTTTGTTTGCATGGCGTTATTACCCATATAGGTGGGTAAAAACGCCAAATAGCATTGGTCAAGAAATAACGCCATTACATTTTATGAATAAATATCTCTAAAATTATTTTTTATATAGATATTCAATGAGTATCAAATCCTATATTTGTTTGAAAAATACAATCTAAGCCATGAAAATTGGTAGAACCTTAAAGTGGCGTTATTACCCCAGGATACCTTACAAAGAATTTTTTCTTTTATAAAAGAAAATATTCTCTGAGGAAGAACCTGTTTGGAAAAGGTTTGAAACTACTAAGATTTTTAAATAAAATTAACTTTTAACATCTATAGTTGGTTATTTAATCGCCTTTTAAGTAAGCATGAACATTTTAAAGTTCATATTATTCATTCTATTATTTTCATTAACGAAATTGATATTATGAACAATATTCAATGTTTATAAGATTATAAACTATGCACAAAACATAATGTTCTTTCTGCGTAATAATAGCTTACATTATAATGAGAAAAAAACAGTGTTTTATTTCTTTTTCGAATTAGATTTTTTTAATTGAAAAATTAATGTATTATAGCAGCTATGTATTAATTTATTCTCGTTTGAAACTTTTGCAAGAAAACTTTTCAATGTATTTTTCTCTTTACACAGTTGTGGAATTTGTTACAAAATTATTAATTAACTGCTGATAATACTCAAAACTCCATGTTAACTATTTTCATAATATAAATTTTTCTTTGTTTTTTAAAATAAAATTTCATACATTGAAATCGTTGTGTGACTTCAATAGTTCATTTTTTCTGGAAACAGTTTTATAAATTTTTATCTTGAGACTAGACACAAGCTGTTATTGATTTCCATTTGATTATCTGTAAAACTTTGAAAGTGCATATTCATAAAACTAACCTGATGATTTCATAGACATGAACGTTTTACTGAAATTCAATATAGCCTTAAGGATTTAGAAGGAAGAAATACATTTTTCTCTTTTTACGGGTGGCTGAATTGTTGTATACTTTTTTTTTTAATTAATAAGTGTATTGTGTGGGTACATTGAGAACTTAACACTAGAACGGCGGTAGGGGTCATTTTGACACCTGAGCACTTTCGTCCTTGGATCACTTTTGTTTGGTTGGAAGAAATCGTTTGAAATTTTTTGACTTTTCCTAAATATATAACATATATTTCTTTTAAAAAAATCAGCATTCTAGATTTGTTAGTTTTTGAAATATTTGCATGTATTCCTAGAACGGCGGACGGGGGTCATTTTGACCCCTTTGGTAAAATAGTCTTTGTACGCGAAGCATTGTGAAACCATGAGAAAAATTCAGTGATAAGCTTTTTTTCGGATGCATTTATACTGTCTCCCAGAGAAATACAAACCAGGGTGGTCACACTATATTGTTATTTCTAAGATAGTTGTTTTCCTTTGTTAGCTTTTTTCCATTATTTTAAAGAAAATATTTCAAAAAAAAAAAAAAAAAAAAAAGCAGGTGCAGGGTTTTTCATACTTACATTTCTTTTCACAAATAGACAAATGTATTTTCGCATTTGTTACTTTTGTTAGTTCAGATTACTCGCAGCAGGTGGTAACCGTAGGGGAGGGATTTTATGATTTGAGTACGAATTCCATTGTTCCTAAGGCAGGCAGTTGAACGTATATCTTCCCGCTTTCATCGACAAAAGGGTGTCAATTTTTTGGCCATAATCCCTTTCTTTGCACCTGTCTGTTTTCGTTCTCGCAATAAAAGAAACATAGATGACGCCGGTGAAATGAATCCAGGTCCCTGTGTGGAACGCGCGAATACCAGTGACAGTTTGGCGGGAAAATTCTGCCGTCACATTCATTATCGCCTTACCTTTATTCTGTGAATGTTACGCTGAAACATAAACTCTGTCGTTTGCTGATATTCTGACTTTTTTCCATCTTATTTTCAAATTTTACAAAATATTTCTTATAAGCGAAAAAAAGGTCTTACTAACCCATTCGTGGCCAGCATCTTTTGCGTACATTTTATTTGGTTGGCACCACTATTTTTAGAAGATTTAAGTTTAGTTCATTAATCACGAAAATGCATCATTTAAATAAAATAATTATTGCTTTTCTTTTTTACCGGTGTCAAAAACCGTGCTGAATGCACCTTTTGAAGCGTCCCTAAAAAGGGACGCTAGGCACTAATGGGTTAATGAAGAAATTAAAAAATTGTTGCAGGAGCTCTCTGAAAATGAGTCTGACGGAGGTGAAAGTGATAATTTTTCTGTAGAATCTAAAGATGAATTTCAGACACAAACTATTAGTGAATCCGAGAACAGTGATGTGAACGAAGAACAGCTAAGCAGAAATAAACGAAAAAAGCGGATCAGGGTATTATCAAAACTGTTTTCACTGCCCCTGATAACACTATCTGGAATGAAATAAATTCTAAAAATTGAGCTTGCGGCTGTGTTCCTGCTTATAATGTTCTAAAAGAAACGGCGGGACCAACATCTTTTGCAAAGACTCGTGTTTTTGAGGACAAAGTGTCTAGTGCTTTCAAGCTTTTCATTGACGATGCTATCTTGTTGCATATAAAGAAATGTACAGAATCAGAAGCTCATCGACAACGCGGAAATAACGACTGGAGTTTATCTCTAGCTGCGTTAGAGGCTTTTGTTGCTATATTATATATTCGTGGAGCAACAGGAGCAAAGGGTTTAGATTTATATTCATTGTGGTCTGAAGCATGGGGCATAGCATTTTGCAAAGAAACTATCTCAAGACATAGGTTCAAAGAAATAAAAAGATTTTTGAGGTTTGACGAAAAAACAACAAGATCTAGTCGATTACAGACTGATAAATTTGCTCTTGCATCTGAAATGTGGAATAAATTTATTGAAAATTGCAAAACATGCTACCGACCAGGACAAAATATTACAGTTGATGAACAATTGTTCTCATCTAAAGCTAGATGTAAATTTACGCAATATATGTCAAATAAACCTGATAAATTTGGAATAAAATTTTGGTTATCTGTTGACGTTGATACTAAATACCTCTTGAATGGATTTCCTTATCCAGGAAAAGATGAAACAGCAAATCCTCAATTACGTTTATCTGAAAATGTTGTCATGAAATTAACAGATCCCCATCTAAACAAAGGGAGGAATATTACGACAGATAATTACTTTACTAGCATCAAATTAGCTGAAATGCTAAAATCTAAAAATACAACTTTGGTTGGCACAATGAAAAAGAACAGAAGAGAAATTCCTATAGCTTTGAAAAATATGCGCAGTACTCTTTATTCATCGAAGATAGTGGAACATGATAATATGACACTTACCATCTATCAAGCCAAACGAAACAAAAGTGTATTTCTATTGAGCTCATTACATTCTACTGTAAAAACTGAGGACAGCCTGAAAAAGTTGCCAGATTCAATAGATTATTACAACGCAACAAAGTGTGGTGTGGATATGCGTGATCAGATGTGCCGAAAATACTCCGTTAAATCTGCTTCTAGACGATGGCCTGTACATATCTTTTTCAATATTTTAGATCATGCAGCTTTGAACGCCTGGATAATTTATAAAAGTGTAACAGGCAAGTCCATCAGTAGAAGAGATTTTCTATTGAAATTAGGAGAGGAATTAAGAATGGTTCTTATGGCTTCAAAACTCCCAAAGATCCTTCCTGAATCTTCAGAAAAAACAAACGAAAATAAAGTGGATATAAAGAGAAAAAAGTGTCAAGTACAGAAATGCAATGGAAACAAATCTCAAGAATTTTGTGCATCGTGTTCCAAAGTTGTGTGCGGAAAATGCACTGGAAAAATTGTTAAAAATTATTTTTGTATCAATTGCATTAATGTCTAATACATGTACGGGACTATGTTAAGCATTAAAAAAATTCAAACGAAATGCTTTAGGTATAAACCATTCAGTTACATTTATAATGAAATAAAGGAAACAACAGAATACGTTTCTCATTTATTGGATTCAGAGTGTGGTTCATTCGGCGAGTAAGTAGATTAAAAAAAAATTATTATTTTATAAATTGTGTTTCATTTTAGTTAACATTGGTTTTAATTTTTGAAAACATTTATTTTAAACCATTTTTTATGTCAAATTAATGAGTTTTTTGAGTAGTTTAGTATGTACCAAATTGATCGCCTTGCAGCCGTTACATGCACAGTACTTTAAAAATTAAATAAAATATCGAGTAATATTAACTATAAATTATGAAATACAGGGAAATTACATATTTGTCACAATGTATGCCATTTAAAATTGTTTTAGCATTGTTATTTCAGTAGTTTCATCAAGGGGTCAAATTGACCCCTTCCGCCGTTCCAGTAGGTAAAATTTTGCCGCCGTTCTAGTGTTAAACATTGGTATTTTCAATTACTTGTGTTTGCATACATACACACACACACATGTATTTATATATATAGGGGTATGGGAATATTAAAATCAATTTGTACATAAAAATATTATTTTAATACATAAGGAAGTTAAATACACAGATACAGATACATACACATTTTTAAATAATATATTATTTTCTTATTAATTATCCCCGTTATTAAATATAACTTCAAATTTTAAAAGTTATATGTTCATTTGCTAACGTTGAAAATCTAAAATGAAACATAAAGTAATATTTTTGATAAAATATTTTTATTACAATTAGCAAAGTTAGAAAATACTAATTTAAATCACAAGAAACGGGATGAGCTATTTTCACACGCAAATACAATACATGAAAATTTGCTCACAATACAATAATAATACATTTTTACCATACCAGTAATATATATATATATATATATATATATATATATATATATAGATAGATAGATAGATAGATAGATAGATAGATATAGAAAAATATTTTTTCAATACACACACACATATATATGTAGATTCGAAGATTATTTATGTAACTATGCATAGGAATATTTGACATAACTTTCTAAAACCAGTTATTTTAATATAAAAATGATTTTTGTAAATACCTCTTTAAATTTTGAAAAATAATTTAATTTTGAAGTTTTGAAAAACAAACAAAGCTTACTGGAATAACTATTGCGGAATTTGTAACATAATATTGCTCCTGGTTATATTATCTTGATCCTGTATGTATGATTTTTGGAAACCTAATTTCTATTTAAATATAGATTCTTCGATCATATGACCTTTTTAAGCACCTCATACTATCAATTATAAATCATAAAGCTTAATAAAATAAGGTATGTTTGGAACGTTATAACGCATTTAATTCTTTCAATAAAATCAATTAAAAAGGTATCGAGCTTTTAGAATATCTTATACGTCAATAATAAAATTAGCATGGAAAAAGAAAAAATATCATATGGGTAGTCAAAATTCAATTCTTAAAAACGTTAGAAAACAAAATACAATGTTTTAATTACAATTTTTTTAAAATTATGATGTATGTCTTTTCAACAAGTGTCACTTTCAATTTAATTAACATATTGCTGACCAAATTGTTGCGGCTGATGCTAAAGTAGGGACTAAAGACAAAATATAAAAAGCTGGAGAAGAAAAATATATGTTTAATAAAGTGTAAAATAGACAAAATTTTTACATGCGAAATATATTGTACGATATTTTTATTATTATTAACAATTAGTTTTATATATTCTTCAAATAAACTATAAAAGGTTAAGAAAACCAGGATTTACATTAATGATCATATATGACTCACATATGACTCATATATTTTTTGTGCATGAGAAAAATGTCTAAAGGTATAAGTTTGTTTTCTTTATTACTTGAAACATTCTTATAAATTTTTATTTTGTGACTAGACGTATGATGTTATTGAATATCTCTAAAATATTGAAAGTGGATATGGAACACAGTACTAATTTTATTCTGGTGGTTTAATAGCTACGAACATTTTACTGAAATTGAATATAGCCTTAAGGCTTAAAAAGGAACTTTTTTCTTTTTATAAATGGCTAAATTTTTTCTCAGCTTTCTTTTTAAATTAGTTAATGCTTTTGTGTGTAGAAAAAAACATTAGAAAAAAATATTGCTTTTATCAAAAATTTGAAATATTATGAATATTATTCACAATGTAAAATATTCTTTATTTTTTAAAATAAATTTTCACAATTTAAAATAGTGTATCTTCAATAGTATTTTTTTTCTTTTTTACTGGAGAAATTCTCATAAATTTTTATCTCGTGACTACACGTATGCTGTTATAGATTTCCTTTTGAATATCTTCAAAAATTTGAAAATGGAATATGAAACATAGAACAAATTTTATTCTGATGATTTCATAGATACGAACATTTTACTGAAATTGTATGCAGTCTTAAAGCTTTGGAAGGATTTTTTGCTTTTTATAGGTGGCTAAATCGTTGTTCAGCTTTCTTTTTAAATTAGTTAATGCTTTTGTGTGTATACGGAAAAAAAAGAAAAAAGAAAATCCCCAAAGAAGATTTTTTTAAATAGATTTCTTTTTGAAATACCCTAGTGTAAGAATATTTAAGGGATTATCCTACAAACAATTAGCAAGTTTAGAGTAAAAAACAAGTCTTGGCTCTTTTAGATTTTCTTAAACAAAAATAAACTAGGTGTGTCTTAAATTTTTAAAAAGTGCTTTCCCAAAGCGTCATTTTTTCCCAAGAAAATCTTTACATAATTTATGTAATATTGATTTACTTATAAATTATTATTATTATAAAATAACTAAATTTTTAATGGCAAATATTAAACATAAACATATATATCACAAAATGCTTCAAATAAATTAAAACAAACAATTTCATAAATACAATGCAATATGATTTAGTGTATCTATTTTAAATTCACGAAAAATAATAAGCTAATGTCAAAATAATGAAATAAATATTTTTATACTGATGATCTATTTATCTCAAACATAATTACAAGTGCGCTGATACATTTATCAAGTCAAAAAGATATATCTCATTGCAAATGGGGATTCTGAGATTAATGTGGATTTGAGCCGCAAAGAAAGCAAAATTTCTCTTACGTTGCGTCATCTCAAAATACGGTTGTCGCTGACAGCTGCATTGAGCAAAGTGATGAAAATTAGAAATGAAATAAACTGCTTAGTAAGGTGTAAAAAGAATGAAAATTTAACTTAGGAAATAAATTTTAGATGAGAATATGCATTTGTTTATAAAATAATGCTGAGCTGAAAATAGATAGCTTGAATTTGCTGTGGTGTAATAAATGCTGTTTTAAATTTCCATATGTAAAAAAAAATTAATCCTAAAGAAGTGACATTTTTAAAAAGTATAACATTGGTGTTGCAGTATCTGAAGATATATGTACAAATAGATTTATAATTAGATAGGCAGAAAGAAACGTATGTAGAAAATACTTTGATAATAACGATTAATATATATTTAGATTTATAAATTTAATACAAGAATATTTTTTGTTGTTGCTGTTGCTATTGTTTAAAACAAACAACACGGGACAAAATATATAAATCAACAGGGATTTTCTTTCTGTCTTTCTTTTTTTGACTATCATATTCCTTATTCTAACGCTAAGCTATTTCAATTGTAAATCAAGCACTACTTCTTCTAGTACTACTCTGTTATCCCGTCGACCCTAAAATTATCGCCAAATTCTAAGATTAAATGCCAATAATGGATGACCATGAATGTCATATTTATTGACATTAAATACGATAAAAGTGTTTCAAACGTCATGGCGTGATTTTATTTCGACCTTTTTATTTGTATTTTTATTAATATTCTTAGTTATTTTTTTTTTCATTATTTAAAATAAAATTTATGTCAATAAGTATAATTTTGCTATTAGTTTGGCGATTAGCATAATTTGGTGAAATTAGTCGACAGGATAACAGAGTAGTACCCTTCTTCTTCTTCTTCTACTTCTCCATCTCCTTCTTCTTCTTCTTCTTCTTCCTCTACTTCTCCATCTCCTTCTTCTTCTTATTTTATTTATTTATTTATTTATTTTTTGAAAATGGATTGCAAATGGAATTCTAAAGAAATTAGACACTAGATTAGCATGGTAATAAAAAGGTAAATGATATGAAAAATGAAGCATGAATGCTAAACAAATAATTATTTTAAATCGGTTAAAACAAAACCCTTTTTTTCAAATAAATTACAATAAGTAATTTCTTAAATACAACACAGAATAATTTAATAAATGTGAATAAAAAACAATAAAACATACGATAAATAATAACAATAAAACGTATGTTAATATCAAAATGTTGAAATAACCATTTTTCGATTTTTAATCAATCTACATAGAATACTCTTATAAGTATGTTGATATATTTATCAAGTTAAAAGAAGATTCGCATTAGAAATGGGAAATCTGAGATTAAATGTGTCTTTGAGGCGCAATGAATGCTAGATTTCTCACACATTGCGCGCATTGAAAATACGGTCGACGCTGACATCAGCATTGAATAAAGTGTTGAAAATAAGCAATGAAATAAAATGCTTAGGAAAGTGTAAAGTGTAGGCAAATTTACCTTAGGAAATAAATTTTTGAAGAGGATATTAAGTTGTTTATAAAATAATGATGATTTGAAAATAGATTGCTAGAATTTACTGTGTCATAATAAAAGTTGTATTAAATTTTCATATGTAAGAAAATTATTCCTAAAAAAATGGAATTAAGTTAAGCATAAAATTCGCGTTGTAGTATTCGAAGATAAATATATAAATCTATTTATAAATACATAGGTAGAAAAAATGCATATAGAAAATACATTAAAATTAACAGTTTATCTATTTAAATTTATAAATTTAATACACACAGGATTTTTTTCTTATTGTTTAAAATAATCAATCGAATAGATTAATATAATCAATATATATAACAAATAACACAGACATAAAATCAAGACATTATGAAAACATAAAATTCAGCGTGTCACAGATGCCCCATATATTTTTGTGTGCACGGAAAAAAATATGATTATAAGTGTGATTGCACAAAAATGGACTTTCAGCGTATAATAACAATTATTTGCCAGGCATCATCTTTTTATTAAAAAATGAAACAAACATCTTCTTAAGACATATCCTAGCTCCTATTATTCAGAAAGAAAATCCCCAAAAAATGTATGCAATGCTGATATACTTAACAAACTATAACATAATAATTAAATTTATTTCAATAACGAATATTAAATATAAATTCCTACATCCCAAAACGTTTCAAATATATTGCAATAATTAATTTCTTACATATAATGCAAAATAATATAATAAGTATCTTTAAAATAATTTTTTAAATGGTAGATAATAACAATCAGTTTTACGCTAATATCAACGTATTAATATAAACGTACTTAGATTCTTGACCTCTGTATATGGAACACATTTATAAGTGTGTTGATATATACAATCAAGTTTGGGCGCTTACTTTTGTCCATAAGCAGAAAGTCTATACTAACCCCACCCCTTAAAATTCCATTATTGTATAATATTGTATCTGCAATGAGTAACATAATGTGTAATATTATTTATTGTATCTGCAATACCTCTGTGACTTAATGATATCTCACTAGAAGATGTGAGTGTACGGGGGGGGGGGTCTAGTTGTTGAGCATTATGCAACTCAATACCCTTATACCTTTATTATATCTATTACGTAAAAACTTATGTGAATCGTGACGTGTTCTGCTCTCTCTAAAAACTAACTATTGGCCAGAATTGCATATTGCAAAAAAGTGAGATTCGTCATAGAACACATTATTGATTTCAATGGGCTCAACAGATATGTTTCTTCAAACAATGTAATTTTTCTCTATGATGACGCTATTTAAATGGAATCCATTGAACAAGCTTTTGTGCATAAAATTCCGTCTGATTTAATCAGATATAACTTTATCTTGCAAATACACTGTACTGATAGCAATTGCAAGATCTGCAGCTATTTGTCTAGAAGTGCGATTTCCATTCATTTTCACCATAAGAGGTAGTACATATTGATTCTCTTTAAGTGTCACGTTTCTTCCAGTTCCACCGGAATACTTTTTTATAGCATTTCTACCTTTAACAGTTATTTTAATCATCATATGTCTCTTTTGTACATCCTATTGCCGTTGTTATAATAATAACAGTTTGGCCTCCTTCGAATCTGGCTGCCTGACAATAATCTTAAGCCCACTAATTATGTATTGCAAATAATTTTCACCTAACAACTACCGAAATAAGTTCAACAACCCACATCTAAAATGGAAAAAAGCCCTATTTAGTCAAAATATGGAGCTCAGTATTTAACCACAAATGCATTAGATAATAATAGATTTCCCACAACTACGTCTTATTAAATGAATATGGAAGTGGTCATACGTAAATGTGTCACTTTAATGCTTTTTAGATTTTTCACGAGTGGCGTTTAAAACCTTGTAGGGGTCCGATGCTGAAGAAATCGACTTCTGGATGCAATGATTTATGATTTTAATGTACTAAACAATAAGAATGTTTTCCATTAATTACTTCTTGGTAGTATTTTGCATTTTAGCACTTTTATCACACATTATATGTCAAGAAGTTCTGAATGGATTAAGACTAGGACAGTTATCAGGTCAATCCATAGCTTTAATGCATTTTTTTTTTCAGATAAATTTGCATCTAATGTAGGGAACTAAGGCGACAATATTTTATTATTTTATGTTATATAGTGTAGATAAAAACTTGCAAATGACGCAAGAAAATATCTTTAAATAAGTTATATCCGACTTATCAGTTTAGCTGTAAGATAGTATATTATTCTTGTTAAAAAAATTGAACTTCTCTGCACTTTGACATCCTTCCAAGTTGTAACGGATTTTAATCACTTCTTTAAGATATCAATGAAAATTTACGTTAAGTAGCGGTTAAATTGTTGTTATGTAATGGTGATGTTAATTAGTAGCTATGCATAATTTGGGATGAGATGACTCAAATTATTACTTAACACCTGTTTACTCTAAAATCTTAAAGTACCGTTTAAAATCAGTTAGCTAATATAATTTCAAAGTGCAGGAAAGTGCATTTTTTAGCAATAGTTACAGTTCTGTTATACTGTGAAATTAATAAAATGAATATACTTTATTCAGGAATAATTTTTTTGTATTATTTACAAGTTTTTATCTTCGCAACATAAAATAATTTAATAAAATAGTTTTCCACCTCTTACCTCATTTTAGGTGCAAACTCCAATTCAACATTTACAGCTTGTAATAAGTAATAAAATTGTTAAAATGAAATAGATTACCAAGAAAGATTAGACTAAAGGAAAACATTATCATGATTTTTAATCTTGAACGCTCTTATATTCAGAAGTTGTATTTTTTCATACCAGAATCCTAGGATACTATCAGCGTCACTCACGGAAATTTTAAAAAAGTATTAAAGTGATCATTTTACTCATGAATATATGAAAATTTATGTAACATGCCTCTGTTAATTTGAAATTTCTTATTATCTACTGCATTTGTAGTTAAATACTTTTGATAAAAGAATGCATTTTTCCTTTTCAGAACTTATTTAGCGTTATTGCGCATTTAAAGAAACTAATTTTTAAGGAAAATTAGTATCTCAAGTGTATTTTAGTATAATAACATCATTTTCACATAAAAAATAAACATAAAACATGATATTTGTACACTTTCCTGTTTTTTCATTGGTAATGCCGTATTTTTCTGTCCGCCTATATATACAGGGTGATTCTAATATTTTTTTTTACAATAAAAGAGAGGTAATAGTACACATCAAGACAAACAATATTAAATAGGAGATCAAGGGTCCAAAACGTTTTCCAAAGGACAAAATCGCCATTCAAGTTTAGGGACCAAAATTTCAAATAACCATAAAAAACGGAAAAATCGGTCAATTTATTTGCGGTTTTCACTAAAATTATTCTTTATGTCGGCATTTTCTTCGAATTAAATTATAAAGATAAATTTTAAAAAATGTCGATAGAGGGCGCTTTAGACTTTGGAGTAACGAACAACTATTTTTTGCCGGTATTTTTTGCATCTCATTAAATGTTTTCGTAAGCTTAGACTCAAATTTTGAGCTCAAAATCGGAAAGTGGGAGTGGATAAGTAGCACAAACTGAACTGTGTTCAGAGGGTTCAAATTTCAAATGATTATAAAAAAACGGAAAAATTGGTTCTTTGATTTGCGGTTTTCACTTAAACTATTTATGTCGGTATTTTCTTTAAAATAAATTCTAAAGATAAATTTCAAAAAATGTCGATAGAGGGCGCTTTAGACTTTGGAGTAACGACGAACTACTTTTTGCCGTTGCTTTTTGCATCTCATTAAATATTTTCGGAAGCTTAGACTTAAACTTAAGTTTTGAGCACAAAATCTGAATAGTAGGGAATTGTTAAGTAGCACAAACTGAACTGTGTTTAAGAGGAAACTGTGTTAAAATTTAAAATAATTATAGAAAATGGAAAAATTTGTCGATTCGTTTGCGTTTAAAAATAAAACTATTCATTAAGTAAGTATCTTCTTGAAAATAAATTTTAAAGATAAATTTTAAAAAAAAATCATTAGAGGGCGTCTTAAACTTGAGAGTAACCAACAAATAATTTTAACCATTATTTTTTTGTTCTAATTAAATGCTTGCAAAAACTTATTAAATGTTTTCGGAAGCTTAGATTTAAACTAAAATTTTGAACTCAAAATCTGAATAATTAGGAGTAGTTAAGTAGCGGAAATTGAAGTGTGTTCAGGATTTGAAATTTAACACTACCCCCTCCTCAAACACAATTCAATTTTTCGCCACTTAAACACTCCCATCGATTCAGAATTTGAGCTTAAAATTTTGGTTTATGCATTTGAAAAAATTTAATGAGATTAAAGAAATAACAGTTAAAAATAGTTGTACGCTACTCCAAAGTCTAAGGCGCCCTCTATCGGCATTTTGTGAAATTTATCTTTAAAATTTATTTTCAAGTAAATGCTTAATTAAAAATTAGTTTTAGCAAAAACCGCAAACGAATCGACCAATTTTTCTGTATTTATTTTTATAATCATTTGAAATTTGAACCTCCCCCCCACAGTTCTGTTTGTCTATTTAACTACTCCCAACTATTTAGATTTTCAGCTCAAAATTTAAGTTTAAGTCTAAGCTTACGAAAGCATTTAATAAGATGCAAAAAATAACGCCAAAAAAGAGTTGTTCTATACTCCAAAGTCTAAAGCGCCCTCTATCGGCATTTTTTGAAAATTATCTTTATAATTTATTTTTAAGAAAATACCGACAAAAAGAATAGTTTTAATGAAAACCGCAAATCAATGAACCAATTTTTCCGTTTTTTATAATCATTTGAAATTTGAACCCTCTGAACACAGTTCAGTTTGTGCTACTTAACCACTCCCACTTTCAGATTTTGAGCTCAAAATTTAAGTTTGAGGGTGAGCTTACGAAAACATTTAATGAGATGCAAAGAATAGTTGTTCGTTACTCCAAAGTCTAAAGCGCCCTCTATCGGCATTTTTTGAAATTTATCTTTATAATTTAATTTCAAGAAAATGCCGACATAAAGAATAGTTTTAGTGAAAACCGCAAATCAATCAACCGATTTTTTTGTTTTTTATGTTTATTTGAAATTTTGGTGAGTAAACTTTAATGGCGGCTATCTCCTTTGGAAAAAGTTTTGGACCCTTGGTCTCCTATTTAATATTGTTTGTCTTGATGTGTACTATCACCCCTCTTTTATTGTAAAAAATTTTTGGAAACACCCTGTATATATATATATATATAGAGAGAGAGAGAGAGATAAATAACATTTATGAATGATTTATTTGATTGAGTCTCACTAGGCTAAGTGAATAGGACTAGGACTTTTTCTTGTCCGCTTAGAATTACAGGCTCTTTCTTGCATTATTTTATTTGTTTGAAATTTGTAAAATAATGTATGAATTGCTATATAGTAAATTTTTTATTTAATAAAATAATTTATTGCACAGATTTTGTTTTCTAAATACTTAAATAACGCATATCGTTTTATGTTAAGACGTACGATTTGAATATATAATTAAAATCCTACATCCATTTAAAATGCTTTATTAAAATAAATCCTGCTTTTTGATAGTTTCTTTTTAAAGTCCAACATTATAATGTTTGTAAGACGATCGGTTCTCTTATATTAAAATGAAAATTTTAGTTATTTATATGTCATTCCTTTGCCTATGATCTATGGTATATTTTTCGGTATTAATAAATTGTTTGAATTCTAGGCTTTTAAATCCCACAACATAACCATATCTAAAAATAGTTTTTGCCTAATGAACATTCACCGTACCTGATAAGAATATTAGTAAAAATTAAAACTGAATAATTATTTCTAAAGTAAAATTATGTTTTTCTATAAAAGCGAAAATTATAAATTATGCATCAGACTATAAATTTGTATAAGCATGAAATTTACATTAAAATACAAGATAAAGATGTCTGAGAATTTTAAAAATCTGTAAAATAAAATCCATTAGGATAATAGAAAAATCCCATTAAATATTCTCTCAAAGGGTTACCGTTTAATGCAGCCGATTTGCGTATCTAGGTTCTACTGAACTTTTCGTTCCAAAGGTGTAATAGAAAGATATGTGTATATAGATTAAGCATTAAAATTTACATGATCTATAGTTTAATTCGAAAACATTAAGTTAAATATTATGTTTGTCTTTGATGCTTCCAGCATAAAAATAAAGAATTTATATTTAAAAAAAATAATACTTTTTGATGTTGGGATCATTAGAAAATATGGAAAATGAGTAAATAAATAAAATAAAAAGAATATTGCCCAGTAAAACTGATGCCATTGAGCTCACAGGCTACGCATACTAATTGTATATTATAACTTTATATTTTCAAGGGTTAATTCCATTTTTTTTATTACGGGGGGGGGCAGCTCCCTCCACTTTCCCTTTTTATACTTAATTATTGAACCCCTTAAACTAATCACATATATGATTTATCATATAAGAATTGGAAAAAAACTGATAATTCTGCATGAAAAACCCATTTATATCAATTTAGAGAAGGAGAATGAACCCCCCGTTCCCCCCCTTTTTATACTTATCCAATGAACACCTAATACTAATCACGGAAGTAGATTTTTCTTTACAAATTTATTCTCTATGTTTATTTTTTTTTTAATAAGATAATTTTCCTTTCAGCTTCAATATGACTAATTTTTGCCTGGTTTTATACTGTTATATCATAAAAGAGATAATATATTGATACTAATTTGATAAAAATTTCATAATGTAAGGAAATTTACAAATATATTATGATGAAAATGTTTCTTTTTATGATGAAAATGTAGTATGATGAAAAAAGACGTAGTATTAAAACATTTTCTGAGCAAATGTTTCATTTACTTCACAATAATTATAAAATTAAATAGGAGATAGACAAAATAAATTTATAACTCTATCTTCCTTGTCTGGACTATGTAATTAGGTGCCTGTATGTAGTTAATACTATTGTTGTTACTTAGGTTGTGTTGATCTCTCTGGTTCATGTGTACGTTGTAACGAATTTTAAATTATAGCTTTAAAAGTGAATCAGAAACTGAATTCATGTTATATTTCTTTAAGCTATTTTCTAGAGTGTCATTTATAGCAGAGATATACTGAAATATGTAGTAGTATTCTGATTAAATTTCGTATTAGTTCTAATTCTGTTATATTTAATTTTATAAATCATTTTTATTGCAGGTAACTGCCTGAAAGCTTCTGCAGCTAGGTAAAACTGTGTGAGTTTATCCTATACGAGTTACTACAAATGTTGATAAGAAAAATAACGTAGATTATTGTTGCATAACACTGACTAAATTTACGTTATATATCTGAGAACACATTTCAAATATAAAATTCAACCGTATGAGTTCCATAATTTACAGTTAAATGAAAGTTATGATATTAATACGTTTAGTACTAAATTAGTCACTTATGACTGCCATTGATTTTTATGTCTACGCCACATCAATCATCGGGAACTGACAGCATTGTGATTGTAAAATGTATTTAACGGCCTAAACCGAAATACCAACAAAATAGAATATTCACTGAGCGTATTAATGTTCACTTTAATAAGACCGAGTCTGGTTATAACTAATTATCTACTAGCGGCTATATAGTATTTATATGCAGAAATAAAAACAATTTTAACGCTAATTACATATCTAAAAAAAAAGAATATATTTCAGAAGTTACAGAAGTTACAGCAAATATATCCACCAGTAAACTAAACTAATCTACACAATATTATGAAACATTCCAACAGACCTTTTCTATGAAAAGATTAGGTCAGTCCCTTTCTTATTTTATACTTCGAACCCTGATGATGTGTACGATTCTACTTGAAAATACTATGTTTTAGATATTTATTTCTTCTATATATATAAATAAAAATGAATTGAATACGCTCTAATGAAAATTTTGTCAGAATTAATCTTAAAATTATTCATATAACCTGTTCCATCCTAATGTGAATAACGGATTAATGCATAATATTTTGATTAATATTATACAAATTAGTTTAGATAAATAACGTTTTTACCAATAACAGTAATTTTGTTTTGCTGTATTGTTGTAATAACTTAAAAAATAGCAAAAACTAATACTTATATATATATATATATATATATGTAGAGTAGTTAAAACATATATTATGTTTTTAGAGATAAATATACAATTGTTAATACAGTATTTTAGCACTAAATGCAATCAGATTTATACTACAAATGTTATTAATATGGGAATAGAAAAAAAAGATTCAAAGTACGAAGAATAGTCTTCCTTAAAGAAGTTAAAACAATTATTAATCTTTACATAATTTTATTTTACACAAATGTATAATTTGGGAAAATTAATAGGAAAATTTTTATTATATATATATATATATATATATATATATATATATAAATATATAATTTTTTTTTATAAGTATATGACATTTTATATTTAGTATACAAATTGGCTTATTTTGTTAATTCTTTTTCTTGAAATATTTTAAGCGAAAAATGATTGAAATATGCTGGAGTAAAGCACATCGATTAATGTAATGCTTACGATATATATCATATATCTTATTTCATTTCTTTGAATTGATTAGAAAAACGTGGTTTGGAGAATATGTTTACTATATTAACTAAAAGAAAAACAGAAAAAAGAAGGTTTGATTATAAGTTACTTAAGCACGAACGATGCTTACATTTTACGGGTTCAGATAATTACAAGATTTGCACAAGGTTGTCCCGTACGATACATAAAAAATGAGAAAAATCTCTGATCGTGGCGACATATATGGATACATTAAATGTAGTAGAGTTTATAAAGAACATTCATTCTTTCATGTTTGAGTATTAAAATGAAATGTTCTTTTTAATAAAATAAAATATAAAAAGAGCTGTGCACTGCACCATAAATCAAACAGCTTATTGTATCGCACGTGCATGTGATTTGTTTAACAGTCAATTTATCCCTTTATGAACGGTATTTAAAGTATAATTAAAATAAATTGCTTAAAATTATTTTAACACATTGGTTATTAAAAATGGAGTTAAGAATAAATAGAACATTTTTTACTTTATCTTATTCAAAAAGCATTTTTGGTTTCACGAAATAAATTATGTCTAATCCTTTCAAGTCCGATATATATATTATAATTTAAAAAAATAATAATAATACTATTCGTTAATAACATTAGCAATAACTATTCTGATGAATTAAGAGGGGTTTAACGAATATTTTATTGTCCGAAACACAATGAATGTTGTTAATATGGGTACTATATATTTTATATTCGTATGACAAGAAGTTAAAAAATAATTTTTGGAGATGGTTTGGAAATATTATATTGAAACAATATTTAAGTGATATTACAATTTTCTAATACTTTTTCAATTTATCACACACAATTCATCAAAGAATGAAACCTTTATTTTAAATTTAAAAAGTGAAATACGTCTTTAAAATAAAGAATCGCAAACAGCGCAAATATAAATAAGCAATTATTTATTATTATCCTTATTACAAAATGCTTAAACATTAATAAAGTGAAGAAGTAAATGCTTAAATACAGACTAACATTACTACAGGTAAATAATGACAAAAATATTTGTTAAAACAAAATAATGCACTGTTTAAAATGTATGCATTATTAATAGTATACCAGAACCGAAAGGGTTAAAAGATGATTTCTCTTTCATTTGGGGCTTTTTAAATATCTTCACGTTGAAAGATCTTTGGATTAAGATTTCCACTATCAAATATTTATATATTTCTATTTCAAAAGCAATATATTTGCACATTTAATAATTCTACAAAATACTTTAAAAATATTTTAAATACAAGATTTGAACCGAGTTTTAAGTAATGTAAAAGATCAGTATAAAGTTAAATTTAATTAATTAATTTTGAATATCAAATGCTTTCTAGCTTAAAAATGCTTATTAAATTATTATATTATCTAACAATATAATTTTCAAAAACTCATGAATAAATCTTTAGAAGTTGAAATTTTTCTGAATTCATAATTGGGGATATACAAATAACAAATATTTTATTCACTTTGTTATAGTGATTATCGCTTTATTAGAACATTAATACATTTCTTTGAAGGGCAGAGGAATATTGCTTAAAAGAATGCGTACTGGATGCGAAATTTATGTTATTTATTCCCTTGCTAGATGAATGACTATCTGTATTCAAAATGAACTGCATTCAGCAAAATATGTATATATGTGTGCATATATAGCTACATATTTTACATTACTACTCTACTAAAATAAGTTGAGGTTTGATAAAGTTTACTTGAAGAAAAAAAAAAACTAATAAAACTGATTTTTTTGGGAGGGAGGGGCTATAAGAGGAGACATATCCCTGAAATCGGTCAAAATTATCAATTTTCTTTTTTAATATTAATTGAAATATTTTTTAAATGCGAATATTTTGACACCTAATTCTTTACCTATGCGTCTATTTTATCGTGAGATAGTTTTAAAAAAATTAACAGATACCGCGCCATTATCTATACAAATCAGAACTTTAAAGTGATTTGTTTTTCCTGTTCATATTTTTACAATTTCCTTGCTCGAAAAATACTCAGGCCCTTTTTTGCTAATTTAAGCAAAGTTTTGAATTTCTTTTTACTTGTTCTCCATCGTGTTGTGCATACATAGCATTCAAATATATATATATATATATATATATATATATATATATATATATATATATATATATATATATATATATATATATATATATATATATATATATATATATATATATATATATATATATATATACATACATACATATATATAGAGAGAAAATTTGGAGAATTTTCTTTATTTTTTTAATATACACTATCGAAAAAAATAATTATTTTAATTGCAAAATACACACACATCTAAATATCCAAGCCCAATTTTATGCAGTATATTCTAATGAATGCGGAAAAATAAAACGAAGCAAAAATATTCATATTTTAAAAAGTAGTAAGAATTTTTAAAAAGACATTTTTTTAATTAAATTTCAATAAAATAGGCTATTTTACAAGAGTTTGGTTTACTTGGATACGTGTTTAACAGTGTGTTTATAACTTATGCTTTGCCGGCATTTAGTATAATTAAAACAGTTTGGTAAAAAATTAATTTAATACTTTAATTATTAGTAATGGCGTTTAGAATAAGCAATACACAGTTTACCTTAACTTACTCCAAAGGAATTATAGGTTCGCAAAACAAAATTTTATTTAAAAGGTGATTTCTTTTCCATTTGGATATTTTCAAATTTCTCTATATTGAAAGACGTGAAGATAAAGATTTCGCTACTAAATATTTCTATCCGTCTATTGCAAAAAGCAATATATATGTACATTTCCTAATTCCATAAAATATTAAAATGTATTTTAAATACAAGATATGAATGAAGTATGTATATATGAAGAAAAAAAAAACTCTATAATATTGAATTTAATGAATTAATTTAATTGGCAAACACCTTCTAAAATTCATTACATAAATTTCCTTATGCAATTTACAAAACACATATAATGATTTGGAAGTTGAAATTTTTTCGAATTCATAATGGGGGATATACAGATTTAAACAAATAAATTAGTTAGTTTGTTATAGTGATTATCACTTTATTTTCAAAGAATATTAATACATTCCTTTGAATAGCAGAACAATATTGCTTAGAAGAATACGTACTTGATGCAATTTTATCTACTCCCTTGCTAGTTGAATGAATATCTGTTTTCAGAATTCATTGCATACAGCAATATACAGGGAGGGTCATAAAAAAACTTTGCCGGTATATGGAGCTCTAGTGGTCAGTCCGTTCAACCGATCAAAGTGAAATTTCTGATATAGCTATTCACAGGTATGAGAACAAGATTCTGCGAACGGCAACAAAATGGAGCCCACGGTTACGGTTATAGTTACAGAAATTCAAATTATTCGAATAGAAACACCCATTTTTTTGCATCGCAAAATGCTCAGCGCATGCGAAAACCCTAAAGAGCGTTGGAACCGTATGTGTATAGCAAGACAAGGACACGTTATGCACGCACAAAAACTGTTCTGCGAATACCAACTCCCCTCATAAAAAAGACGATTGGGGCGGAAGGAGTACATTTGCATATGACACAGAATCAGAACAGTAATCTCTGATTACAACACGGATCGGAGAAAAGAAAAATTAATTTTGATACACATTTTCCAAATGGGCGCCATTACAGGCAATTACACATTGCATGGTTTCGACTGTGGACAATACAGCCGAACGTTACATCGCATGAGGAATGGTTGCAATCTCACGTTTGATAGAATCTTTCAAACCCGGCAAAGTTTGCGGATTGCACATGTACACGCTAGATATCTCCAGATCTCTACTTTAGATATCTTCAGAAAGTGACATCCATAGGAGTGAGGTCGAGGGATCGCGAAGGTCATTGACGTTACCAGTTAAGGCGAAATGTGCCTCGTCCGTTCCTAATAAGCGAAGAGGCTGATTGTTATCTCCATCATATTGGATAAGAAATCCATTAACAAAGTCTATATGTTGTTGTTTGTCTCTCACTTCCAACATCTGGGCGCGCTGGCACCGGTAAGGAAACATGCGGATTGCAGAGCGCAGTAACTTTAAGACAATTAATTTTGGTATATTAAATACACGAGATGCACCTTTTGTAATTTGCATGCGTCCTCTGGCCACTATGTAATGCACTTCCATACCTGTATCCTCAGGAACAGTTGGTCGTTCGGATCGCGGACTATCACAGGTGCAGCCAATTTCTTCGAATTTCATTAGTAAATCACGAAGAGCTTGTGAAATGCATTGGCCACCTATTTGGCAATGGTTTCCACGGTAAACGCTCCAGGCTTTCGCAGCATTCATCTCATTTTGATAATAATTTTACCAACTCACCACGAACGAAGTCATTTTTGTTGGCATCTATGAGCTCCAACTGAAGACCTAACATTCCCATCCTAATTTTTATCCGTTTTCTACGCTGACTATATGGCCAACGACGTTCTGTGATTGGTATTTTGTCTCTGTCATATTCAAAGTTTCTTCGTGCGCCTTGGTTGTGTTTTTCAGGCCGTTCGTAGAGCTGATTTTGTGCGAGCATAACGCAATTATTGCAATAATCATACCGTTCCAACGCTCTTTATGTGTTTTCGCATGCGCTGAGCATTTTGCGATGAAAAAAAATGGATTTGGATCCTTTGGATATTTCGAGTTTCTGTAACTATAACCGTAACCGTGAGCATCATTTTGTTGTCATTTTGTTGGTTTTTTTATGACCACCCTGTACATATATATATATGTATATATACATATATACATATTGGTTTCGGGAAAAAGTAATTTCGTTTTTTCCCAATAGATGGATTTAAAGTCGTATATCTCGAGTAATGCTTACTTATGTAAGCCATACTATACAGCGTTTGAACTGCCTCTAGAAAATTCTAGATATAAAGGTAGCCTTATCTGTATAATCAGTCAAATGTTATTGTGTTTTAAAAATGGAGATTCCAGGAGATCATTTTCATCACATTTTGTTATTTACTTCCGAAAAGGGAAAAATACGGCGCAGACTCATCAAAAATTCTGTGGCGTTTATGGGGATCAGTGCTTAAGTAAATGCCAGTGTCAGAAATGGTTTGTTCGGTTTGTTCCGGAAATGGTGAACCGATGAACCTCGCCCTGGCCAGCCAATCGTTGAAAAAGTCGATGAAAAAAAAAGAAAATCGAAGTAGACCAATATATTTCTTCCCTCGACATTGCTAAAAAACTAAGCATTGAACATAAAACAGTTTTGAACCATTTACATAAGATTGGATAATAAAAAAACTCGATACTTGGGTTCACTATGAAACATTTCATGGACAGAGTTTCCATTTGAGAATCGCTACTCAAATGGAACGACATCAAACCATTTTTTAAACGAATGATTACCGGTGACGAAAAGTGGATCACGTACGACAACAATGTGCGAAAAAAATCGTCGTCGAAGCCTGGAGAAGCTTCCCAAACGGTGGCAAAGCCCGAATTGAAGCCAAGGAAGGTGATGCTGAGTGTTGGTGAGATTTTAAAGGAATTCTCCATCATGAGTTGTTCGAACCTGTCCAAACTATTAATTCAACTATCAACACTTAACAACTAATGCGATTGAAGCAAGGATAAAAAAAACTTCGACAAGATTTGATTAATAGGAAAGGCATTGTCTTCCATCACAATAACACTAAATCACACACATCTTTAGTCACTTGACAAAAACAAACAGAGCTTGGTTGGGATGTTTTGATGCACCCAACATATAGTCCGGACCTAGTCCTGACCGATTACTATTTGTTTTCCTCTCTGCAAAACTCACTTAATGGTGTTAAGCTGAAATCAAAAGAGGTCTGTGAAAATCACCTCGTTCAGTTTTTCGCCCAGAAATCTCAGAAGTTCTATGGTGACGGAAATATTGTTTTATGAGAAAAATGGCGAAAAGTCATCGAACAAAATGGCACATATATTATTGATTAGTTTTCTTTTTTAATTTATATAAATAATTTCACTTTAAAAATACAAAAAAAGCGAAATTACTTTTTCCCCAAACCAATATGTATATGTATATATATATATATATATATATATATATATATATATATATATATATATTACAAATTTAAAATTTTTTCGCCAAAACTAACCTTTATACTATCTTAATTTTCTTATAATAATATTCCGTACTTACTTCAAATTATTAAATTAAAATCTTGTTTCTAAATCTAATCTGTTAATCCTTATGCAGACGTTATAAATTCCTAATTTGCCTTAAAAAACATTATTCCAGTATGCGTAAATTTAAAAAGATGGCTCTAAATTAAAAATATTCTTAATTAAAACATTATTTCTTAATATTCCAAATAAAACTGATTTCTTCTATGTTTTTATCAACCCTTTTTAAGAAAGTCTTATTAAATTTATTCCAAAACCATACCTTTCAAAAAATATCATTATTTTATTTTATCTATTTATTTATTTTTCCTACGTCAACCTTTGATGTGTGCATATTAATAAATTCATTTCTTTTCTTTTTCTCTTAAAATTAATCATTTATAAAAATCGTCTGCCTAAGATATTTGAAATTCTGAGTCAATTATAAATTGGTTAAATAATATTTTTTTAAAAATAAATTTATCGTTTGTGGAAAATAATCTCGTAGCTGGACAAGAATTCTGTTTACATAAAAGAATGATGGTTTGAGGTTACAGAATGTTCCAGAACTTTCTTTTTAGTTTAAAAGGTGGAAGTCTCGAGATGAAAAAGAATATTTCTTGGGTTGCTTTTTCGATGAGGACAGCTCGCTGAAATAATGATGGAATTTTTGCAAAAGGAGCTTTTCCTTCCTCATTATTACGAATTTAATAAATGAATTTACAGCAACCCATGACTAATTATTGGATCTTCTACATTTATTTATTTATTTTGTTTTTTCCCTTGCTTGCCATGACTGTGTGTTTCTTTTTAACCAGTGGAAATAATTCGAGTTCTCCTTAAATCGTCACATATATATATATATATATATATATATATATAACATTACTACGCTACTAAAATAATTCGAGGTTTGATAAAGATTAAATTTAAAATTAAAGTCTTAATAAGGCTTATATTTATTCCGTATATTTTTTAATTATTTTTTGAACTATTTATTGTTTTAAGAGGACACAATACCTTCTATTAACAGATTTGGAGAATTTTTTAAGTTATGAGTAACTTTTAATATATTAAGGTGTCGAAGCAATTATTATGATATTGCTTCATCTACCTTATGTTTATTATCTGTGATTGTTTTTTTATAATATTGAATGAGATGTTTGGAAAACAAAACACTTTATTTCAAATATAATATTTTATTTCTTTTATATTAAATTTGCTTTTAGATATTTTCATATAAAATAAATTTTCGTGTAGAGAATACATTAGATCTGTTTTGCTTCATTGTTACATGTGAAGAGGAATATAGTCCTTTACACAGCAATGACTTTTTACACAGATTTACTACCTTGTGAGAAAGACTGATGCCTCTTAAACTACCAAAACTAACTATCCTCATGAACGAAATAATCGATAACAAATTTAATGTCACCCAACGTTCTCAAAAGCGTTCCTTTATCTTTAGAAATCTTAGTTATAATCTATATTCATCATTTAAATACGAATTTAGAAAAAAAAATTTATTATTTGTTTGCAATTTTCGGAAACCTTTTTTAGTAGACTCTGCATTAAAGCAATATTTTCTCTCAAGCCAGATTTTTTTTTTTCGGAGGCTATGAGCTCGTAACTAAACGTTTTTCCCGCAAAACTGAATCTGTGCATGCAGTTATAATAGAAAAATGTTAATGTTAATGCTGTTATATTTATACATTTTACAATTATACATGTTTGCCGAATACAAAAAATGTTATCTTGAGACCTCACAATATTCGAAAATCCGGACTTTTGTGTAGAGAGAATTGATCAATGCATCGTAAAAGCTACTCAGAAGCGTTTTCAAAAAGTACAAACAACTAATAGAAATTTATATATATTCTTCTTTAAATTTCAAAGACATTTTAGTGTGATTTTATACCATAAAGAAACCTTTTTAGGAATCTATGGTAATTCAAAAATGGTTATTTTATGTTTTCGTTTATAATTATAGAATACATTATCGTATTCTAAGAGACATGTGTCTTTTTGTTTCATTGTAGATGCTGATACAGCTTTTAGTTCTTTAAAAAATTATACCTTTTTTGGAAATAAATGAACAATATTATTATATGATACATTCTTTTGACTCGAAAATCAATGTAAAATTTTAAAAATAATGTTCGTGCATTCAATGTGACAAACAAAAGATTAATTATACATATATAGAGAGAGATATATCTGCTGTTGATTATTATTCTTAGAAACAATGAAAAAAATTGAATATGCTAGATGGATATAAATACAACCTATATATAAAATATCTATAAACAAAGCTCAAACGTATCCATCTATGTTAACGAACTGCAGTAGGTAGATTTTATAATTTATAACGTCATTACAAAAATACTATGATACTGGCATACCAAAACACGTTACATTATTTTACAGCTTCATATATAAGAATATCATCATGGCACTACAAATATTATTTCCATATACTTCGATTGATGCATTCTATTTTGGATTTTTGCAAAAAACATCCTTTCAGTGGCAGATATTAAAATTCGAAAATTAAATTTATATTACAGCATTAACAAATCAGAATCTTTGTTATTTATAAAATCTTAAACATTCAAATTTCATGAAACAGAGTTTTATGTTCGGAAAAGTCGGATTAAGATCAATTGTCAAAATTTAAAATTATCAAACTTTATTACACTAAATTCATACGAATTTCATGTTCACTATTCAAAATAATTAATAGCCATAATTTATTACAAAACTATATAGAGAGAGTGTAAAATTTTTAGGACTTTACGTTACAATCTTATGGAAATTCGTTACAAATGTAAAATCATTTCTTCATTATAAAAACATTTTTTATATCACGTGTGATATTATATCTTAAGTTTCTTGCTAAACTGCCTTTTTTGACTCTGCTGTATTATATTTTAAGCATCTTATCGTATTTTTTTCGATTTTTATCCAAAATTTTGACTGAATTTTAAAAATGCTTTTGTACACTCCTTTATACAAAACTAACTTGTATTAAATCTAAATCCATAAAAAACAGTATTATTTGGTATTATACAAAATTATTTTAAAATTAAAAAAATCAATACCACGTTTTTTATTTTAAATCCTTTTTATGCACTCATGCTCTAAATACAGCTTTTCAAATTACCTTCAAAACACCAATTTCTTCTTCGATCCTTTTTTATACTACGAACAACTCAATAGGTTATATTGTTTTTGGCTCGCTTGATATAAACTTATCGAATTTTCTTTGACATCTAATTTAAAGACTTTAGTCACTCAAATATAAGTGAATTTCTCTTTTTAGTAATACTATCAATTTAAACAGAATTTAATTAATAACTTTTTTTCTGCATATGACCAAAGAAAATATTTTTCAACTCGACATAATCTGTTTATTTTATTTTATTTATTTATTTTTCTCGAAAACAAATCTAATTACTACATTTCAACTCAAATGGCATTTTCATTTCGTAAAATTAATCAATTTTCTGTGCAAAAACACTCTGTTGGAACATAAATCAAATGGTTTCCAAGTCGTACTGTTTTACTTGATTTTTCTTTCTAAATGTATATTTTCATTAAAGACTTCTTTCTATTTTCATGCCGTAAGAAACGTTTTGCTGAATTTAAATTTTATGTTCTGAAATGTTATAGATGCTTTTAAAAATGTTTAAAGATTAAGTACCTTGAGTAAATTTTCAGGGCAATGTATGTAAAGAAAAACTCAAAATTTAAAGCAAATGTATGTTTAATAAAAGATAGTTTAAGAAATATCATATCAAAATATCAATAATGAATATTTAATTTTAATGAATATTTCTGTAACATACAGATAATATTAAAATAGACAAGTATTAAAACATAAATACATGAAATAATACACATATATTTAATGAAGCTGTTTCCATGAATATTTGTTGTGCAGTGGTATTTGGCTATCAATATTGTTAAACGAGAAAATATAATTTATTTTATCACTTATATCTTATTAAGTGAGTAAGGCAAAGCACATTTTTCGTAAAACAAAAGGTTGCCAACAAACATAGCATTATTATCAACGTGGCTTACACTAATAAATAACATTGGAACTAGGGGAAAAATAAAGCTACTTTTATATCTGGTTAGTGAAACATCATCACAATTTGCTGCACCTAGTTTTGACTATAAAAACAATTATGTATCAAAATTTACGCAGCACTCACCAAATGATTTCGACAATAAATTGAACACTCTACTTTATTGCAATAAATAGTTTGGTAGCATTTCCGCCTATCTAAACTGCCTAAATTGACATTCCATATACAATCATTATTCCCTATCAGTTTTTTCAAAGTCATTTACACATAATCCGAAATAATGGCGGGCTAAAATGGCATTGGTATTTTGTTATCAAAATAATTAGGAGTTTTATTTATTATGTTACTTATGTAACTGCTTATAGTAATGCAGTTTCACTAAGAAGAAAAAAAGCTTTGAAGAGACCCATGTTTTTTTTTTTTTTTTTTTTTTTTTTTTTTTTTTTTTTTTTTTTGGTAGTATACGTCACCTCAGTGTTACCTGTTACGCTTGATGGCAACCATTATTTATCGAAAAGTTTGTTTGCACTTACCCTATTAATATGATATACTAGATAAAATAAGTTTCACATAAAATATTTCCCCGTTTTAAAATAACGGTTGCCAAATACCACAACATTTAACATAATTTACAAATAATCATGGAAATAGCAGTACTAAAAATATAGATTATTCCATGCAATTATATTTTAATACTTTTATAATTTAATCTTAATTGTATATTTGATTTTTTTAGAGTTAAATAATAATTTTATAAATAAATATATGCTTCATATAATTATTAGATTAATTATTAACAAATAATATGATTGGTAAATGAATAGAAGAATAGCAGTTGTAAAATCACGTGTGTGTAGAAAAAGTCCGGAACAGGATTCAAACCAGGTATGTCTTAGCTGAAAAAGGCAAGGCTTCACGAACTGCGCCATTCTGGAAGGAATTCAACAAGGATGTCTTTGTTGTCTGCCATCCCACGGGAAAAAAAAATTAATTTTTAAACTCAGAAATACCGCACTACATTGTTAAAACATCTGCTGTATCGTCAGTCTACACTTTTATAGAATTTCTATGTTATGACCAATGAGAATGCTCTATAATACAGTGAAGTTGTGAGGGAGTGACCTTTGTAAAAAAGGCACTCTAACATTTTTGAGATCGTGACGTCATTTATTTAACATCTGTAAGCGTGAAAGCGACATTTATCTTCTCTTGTACTTTAAATTTCTAGAGCGTGTGTGACTTTCTCGGATTCTACAGTTATATCGCGGCTAGAAGTAATATGTAAATTTGTAGTATCTCAGTTTGCAGCACATAAAAGCTTGGAGTTTGAGTGTGTGTGTGTGTCTAGCAGCGAAAACCAGCTGAGTGTGTCTGCCAGGAGTTTTACAGTAAGCCGCCAACAGTTAATTCATTCAGAGGAGAGCGATTCGAGAAGTTTGCCGTTGGTAAGAGAAAGTAATTATTTACGTTGAGTATTACAAAGTTAATAAAAAATGTCTCACAGCCACGGGCTGTTTAATAAAGTTAAAGTTTTATCTAGCAGTTTAGCGGAATCTTACGTGAGAAGTTAATTCGAAGTGCCCCGATTGAAGCCAGTGCCAGAGCTGTGAGTATGAGTTTAATCTTTTAGTATTGTTACCGGTTATTAAAATTAAAGAACTGCTCCACTGCCATTGAGCCCTAACCGTTTTAAATAACTTGGTTTTATCTTATATTCTGAGTTATGTCTGCATCCAACACTCACCAGACCCCTCATTCCGTTACAAATGGCGCCCAACAAAAAGTCGGACATTGTGAAATTGTGCCCCGTATTTATTTTACGGGTGCAGGTGACGTTAATGAATTTCTAATACAATTGGATGATTATATTTTGTTCAATAATATACCTGAGAAAAATAGATATATAGTGCTTAAATGCTCTCTCAAGGGCGAAGCACTTTTGTGGTTAGAAAATATAGGAAAATTTTTGATTAATGATGAAGCTAAAAGATTTGAGCAGACTGTGATTGAGTTAAAAAAGGCGTTTCCTAGCGTTAAAGATAAGAGTATTTTGAGGAAAGAATTTTACTGCAATAAGCAGAATATTTACGAATCAGCATCAAAGTTTTACCTACGTAAGATTGAATTGAAAAATAACTTGGATTTAGATATCACATTTGCGGAATTATTGGACATAGTTCTTCCTCTCTTTAATACGAATATACAGGACTATATCGAGATTAGAGCACCCAAGAACTTTGCTGAAATGCATAAAATTTTATCAAAGTATGAAATTTGGCGTAGCTCGGATCAACGGGATTCGCGTAGCCCTCGACAGAGACCTGTCACGGGAAGTAGTTTGAGAAATGAGGGGGATATGAATTTGAGAGTGGGACGGCGATTTATGAATAATGATTTGAATAATGGTAATTATGGATTTAGTCGTAATGGGTTAAATGCTGGTAATGGTAATAGGAATTTTGGTGGTGCTAATAATTTTAGAATTGGTGATAGATATATGTATGAAAATAGACAGAATAGTGATTATGGTCGGAAAGGGGGAGTACGGGACAAGAATGTTTCTTCGCAAGTAAGGAGATTAACTTCGGATGAGAATTTTGAAGGTAGATCAATGCAAAGGAGATGTGTTAAGAAGTCGGGTCAGTTAAACTGGTAGGTGACTGTATTTCGGAAGGTATGCAGTCACAGGTTAAAATGGAAAAGCCTTCTGTGAGCTTGAATAAAGTTACTATTAATCCGGTTGAGTTACCTGAAGTGCTAATTCTGTTAGATGGTATTGTAGTTAAAAGTGTCTTCGATACAGGGGCAGATAAGTCGTTCATTACTTTTGATTGTTATCGTTAATATTTTTCGTATAAAAAGTTGAAGAAGTGAAGTTTAATAGTTCAGTCTGCGCAGGGAGTAGCATGTGATAATAAAGGTTCAATAGATTTAGAAGTTGAAATTCGTTCGGTTAAGGCAGATTGGGAGTTTTGTGTGTTAGATGGATTAACAGTGCATTGTATAGTTGGTGTGGATTGTATGAAAGATAGAGGAATTAGTCTGGATTTTTTAAAAAAATTCGTTGATCGTGTATAATGATGAGAATGTGAGTAAGAAAGAGAATGTTTTAGTGTCAGTTGATTTGGGGGAGTCGGGTTTAAGTGAAGTTGAGAAGGAGGAGTTTAATAAGTCTTTGGTCGATTTTTGTGAAGTCTTTTCAGATAAACCGAGTTTAACAAATTAAATTCATATTGGTTTTGACGCACTCGTTTTTAGTAAACCATTTCGTTATGAGTTTATATCTAATATTTTTAAGTCTTTGTGTGAAAAGCTGGAGATTGATCATTCTTTTACTGTTCCTTATCATCCACAATCTAATATGGCTGAACGTGTAATTCGTATATTAATTCAAATGATTTCTTCTTATGTTGGTTCGCATCATTCATCTGACACATCGACCCAAACAACTCAATATTTGACGGGTAACAACATCGAATGTATGGGTTCTCAGCCACAAAATCCTAATTTAACATCCAACATTTTTTTTAGCCCTTCAGAGAAGAATAAACTACATTTTCTAAAATCTTTGCTTCCAGAAAAAGCGGTTAACGGGGTCAAAATGCATTTTTGAACATGCCTAAATCGTAATGGATGAAATGCAACGTCGTTCAATCGTAGCCAACAGTGTAATGCTCATTACAGAGAATAATTTAAAAAACAATAAAACCATTTTTAATGATATATTTTTCTTTTTATTTATTATTCCGGATTCATAAATATCAGTCCTCATATATAGTGTGAATTTTTTTTAAATAACAGACTAGATTTTAAACAAAGAAAATATATCACAATTTGTTACTGTAAATACAAAAAAGTAGTTCAGGTGGTAAAATCTTGTGGCATCTCAATTATTGCTAATCCATAATATTAATTATATATTATTTAGTTATTTTTCTATTATTATTATGATGCTGAATATTTAGTTCTTCGTTTTCTTATTATCAATTTTATTATTATATGTAAATAAATAAAATTTGAATGCATTATATTATCTAAAAAAACTTTTTTTCTTTTATTAATTTACTGAATATGAATACATAAAAATAATTTAACCATAAAATTTCCGAAATTAATTCATGTCACATTAAGCTTGGGGAAAATCGAATTTATTAATAACAACCTCATGAACATGTAGTTGAAAAAATATGCAATTTCCTCGGGTACAGTTAATGACGAAAATATATATTTTCTCTTACCCCATCTTAAAAGAATATTCCTTTAATTCCATTACCAATTCCCACAACTGATGAAATAAACCGCAATATTTAAGTGAGGAAATCACATCAACATTTCCATTAACTTTAATTAACTGAAAATAATTCTCAAGTGAATAAGAATGAATACATAAAATGTTATATGCATGTAACAGTAATTAATATTTATGTAGATAATTTAGCAAAGTGTCAATTAATATGAATGTGTGTTAATTAGTTTAACATTGCCTTCATTTTTAATAATTTAAGGTATATTGGTATTTATAAATGTTTCATATTCAAATTTACTCATACTGTATTATGTAGTAACAATTAAAATTTATTTCATAAACTCACTCTCTTTACTTAATAATTAATAACTAACACCTAAATCTTTAAACGTTATTGGTGCAGTTCCCATTGTAGATTATGTTTTTCATAATATAAAAAATGATTTACATAAAAATAGATATTTTTAAAGAAATTTTCTTTCCCTTTTTTTTCAGATACTAACATATGAAAAATATGTTTTCAGTATCATAAAGTACTTAAAATTGATAACCTTGAGAAAAGATAATTCAATGAGTTTTGCTTCAACAGAATATTTGACTAAAACCTAAAAGCATTAAAAAATTAATTAAAATTCATTACTAATATAGATGTTTAAAAAAACAATTCAAAACCTTAGATGTTAAAACTATAAAGTTATCCTAGTTAATTCTAAACAAACAAACAAACAAAGTTTAACCCGTTATAATCAAGAAACCAGTGGAAAAGCTCCATTTACTATATCAAGAAAACAAGAAACTTAGTTAAAAAAAACTACCATAATAATTAATTTTTATGAAAATTAGAGGGAAGAATTTAAAAAAATCTCAACTCTCCAAAAAAGGATTAATGATAATTTGTTAAAATTAATGTTGATGAAAGGAAAATGTTTTAAAAAATAAATAAAAAAACCCTAGATGTAAAAAAAAAAAATAATTAATTTTTTATAAAATTTAGAGAGAAGATCTTAAACAAAAACCACAACTATTTTAGTATTAAATTTTAATAAATCTTGCTTACAAATTTTTGATACTTTACGTGCAAAACAAAGCTTAATTTATCATTCCTAGCAGATTGAATTTATACTTTTTAAAACCATAGCTTTACAGATACACTTGAGAAAAAATGCGAAATCATTTCTCGTTAATAATTTAAAGTTCTAGAAGGAATGTAAACATTATAGGAAATTGTTTTCTAAACAAGGATATTGCATCTATGTCTCGCTGAAGGAAAATGAATCAGAAATACAACATTGAGACGCTTATATTAAACATACACGCATATCACTGTAAAATATTTCTGAAACGTTACTCCATAAAACTGGTGGCAGCTGTACCTCCATTTTATGGTATATTTTTTTTCTTACATAATGGTGTAATTTAAACGTATATTAATGGAGTAACATTGCAATGTTACACTGATTATATCGAATAATGTGCTCTATAAAATTGGAGACAGCAAGGCTGTCACCAAATCTGTGGTGTAACGTCACACAAATGTTTTATAATATGGTATACACATGATAAGGTATCAGTTACATAAAAACCATTTTCAATGTATGTTAAAAGTAGTATGCATTATATAAGTTACGACGTATGACACTATAGCAGACACTGTGTATAGCGAACACGAAGAAGTATGATATGATTGCATTGCAGAAAACAGATAACATGCGCAATGTATCTTGCGAATAGCGAGCCTGATATTCGATAACTTTCGTCAAAAAGAGCGTACAAATATTGTTTTCATGAAAAAAAGTTATATTGATTTTAATAAAAAAAATGATAGAAGCCAATGTATATAAATACAATTGGGAATTATTGTGACTATTTTAATACAGAAGAAAGAGTTTTCATATTAAAAAAAATTACGCAATAAATACCATAATTGATTACATACTTTACACACACACACACACACAAAAAAAAAAAAAAAAAAAAAAAAAAAAAAAAAAAAAAAAATCAGAAAGTAACACGTGGAAGAAGGAAATATTATACTTTAAGCAATTGTACTTTTTATAATCATATCAAATACATGTAAAGACTATTATTACATCAAATTAAAAATGCCCTCATAATGTTTTCCTTATTAATAATTTAAAAAAAACTCAAATTTTATTAATTATTAGAAAAACACAAATATATCTCAGTGTATTGTTTAATATATAATGTTCTATCAATGTGTTTTTGTGTGAAACATACTCCTTTTGTAACATGCATAGTTACAAAATTATAAAAAATCTCTCTTAAAGATATTTTAAAAATTTAGAAAAGCTTAAATTTATTTTTCTTTCCTTTTACAATGCGTTTACCTCTCAACTGGTAGACGGCAGGTGCTGGGTTCGAACCCAATCGCGGCTGTCGGCCTAACCGTTCGGAGTTTTCGTGGTTTTCTTCGAACCTTGCGTAAATACGGGTTAGGTTCCCTTAGAAGGACCCCCACGAAGGGCACTCTCCCTGGTCCTATATCCCTAGTGTAGATAATCGGACGACAAAAAATACACCAATTTACAATGCGTTTAATTCTATTATTCCACATTCCTTTTATCCTAACTTTAAAAAAATTCTTTTTAAATTCAACATATTGAAAAAAGAAATTAAAACGAATGCAAATACGTCTTTTTTTTTGCTACGCATTTATTTTAAATTAGAACTTAATGAAATCAAAATAACTTTGTAAAAAGACATTTCATCTTAAAAAATAGCACAGCATTGACAAAAAAATCAGTATACAGGTAAAAAGCAATTATAGAGTTAACAAATCTCTATTTTTGCTAAAATTTGATAAAAGATAATAGAATAAAAAGAGATAATTATTTTTTTTTCTTTTTTACAAAGACAACTTATCAAGTTTAAGCTTTGTTTAAAATGTAAATAAAATATTTTAGATTTATTTCTTGGTTAAAATCGTGTTGTTTAATTTAGTATTTTTGAATCAATATATGGTTTAATTTTGACAGTTATTCAAGTTATTCGTGCTTTTCTAGAACACGTGTTTAAAACTATGCTTATTTAGTAGATGTAACAAAGTGTAAGAAAATAACATTATGTGAACAAAGCGGTCCCAGGCGAAATTTTATAAGGAGTCATATATTTCCCCTGTTTCCCTACGTTCAAGCTTTATTATAACTTTCAGATCGGTATCTTGGTTTCAGCTCATACTTTATCGCATGAGTTACGTTAGACAATTAATCAAAAAAGAAAGTATAAATGCTACACATTTAACTCGTTATTATTTTTTTCTTTTTTACAGCCAAATTTTTGTTAAAAGTAAATTTAAAAGAAGGCTAACGAAAAATATACGCTGTCGACCTGTATTTGGATGTTCCTGTCTTTTAGAACGACTTAATAACTGCAATGTTCATTAGGGTGGATCGATTGTCTGTGGCGAAAAAAAAAAAATATATATCATTCATCAAAACCTGCCTATGCGGAAAAGATGTTCTATTGTATGGAGATTAAGGTAGAAGAATAATAAAAAAAATTAATTTTAAAATTTAATGCTGCCACAAAAGTGTTGAATTTTCGAAAAAATTTGAAAAAAGACCGAATTTTGGTTAGATGATTTTTGTCAAAAAGTAAATATTTTAGTAATTTTTAAAATCCAATAATGCGGAAAAGATGTTATAACGTATGCAGGTTAAGTAAAAAATAATAATAAATAATAAATTTAAAATTTAATACTGCCACAAAAAAGTTGAAAATTCGATAAAATTTGGAAAAAATGTAAAAAGATCTAATTTTGGTTATATTTTTTTTTGACGCAAAATAATCATTTTAATATCAATCAAAACTTATATACCCAAGAGATATTCTAGTATAAGAGATATTATACCTATAACCTAAGAGATATAATACTGCATGGAGATTAAATAAAAAATAAATAAAAAATTAATTTCGAAATTTCTTCAATGAAGGATTTGTCTGCTTGTGTATTGTGTAGCTTAGTGTACTTTGAATATTACTGTACCATGGTGTTGTTAAAAAATGAATTACCCCCTATTTGGGTCTGACTTTGATATGCCAGTAAATATGCTCCCTATTACAAAAACATTATAAAATTTATATATTGGTACTTAAAAAGTAACTGAAGTAAAGATTTCCGTCTACATCTATTTATTTCCTGCCAGTGAGAATGAGTTGTTAATAAGTTAGGAGTGACCTGTAAATAAGATTCAAACACAATAATTTACCACTGCAGCATTCTAAGAAAAATTAGTCTCACGACAAATATTGCGCTCTTCTTAATTCTTATAAAACAAAATAAGATATTGAAAGCTATTACAGTCTTGTGGACCATTTACGAAATCACTGCCTATTTTTTTCAGTTCAATAGATTTGAATATGAATATTCGGTGTAAACTAAACCGACGTAGTGTGAGCAAACTCACTTTTCTGCGTCATCAGCTATCATTGAAAAGCCAAAATGCTGACGAGCTAGGTTTCACACCACTTGTAGTGACGAAAATTGGCATCAGCCAAAATATTGGACATTTTGGGCATTTCCGACCAAACAGGTGCTGCCATCGTATCAGGTGCACTTCAAGATCTGGGCTCTCACAAAACTTATGAATCGAATGCTATTGACAGAAAAAAAAATCGGCATGACAAAACAAACCAAACACCCCTCTATCGTTTTAGTCAGGTGTTCGCTTTAGTCATCTGTAAAAGATTATGATCATGGCCATTTTCTTTAAACTTTGATGGGTGTAAAGATAAGACTACATCACTATAAGGCAACAGAAGAAAAATAATCGAATGAGCTTGAAAAAAGAATTTGGTTCGAATATATCGGCCACATATATGAAAATTCTGGGAGAATCCCAAACAATTTGAAAACATGACGTACATTTTTTGTCATGTGTTAACAATAATATACATGCAACAAAATTGGTTTCAGAATATCTGTTAACATAGATGTTAAGGGATGTGTTATTCAAAATATGGAACTGATCTTCAAGCGTCCACTACAATGTTTTTGTGCTAGTTACACACCAATGAGTTTCCTCTATGTCATCTTTCCGCAACGTAGATGGAACAGCGGCTAGGCACAAAAGTTTCACGGGTGAAATAAAAAAAATATTCGCTGCATGAGAGAAGCTTTTTGTATTTTCATTTAAGTCAGTAGATGAATTCTAAAAGCGCGCAAGTGAAATTAAACGGTCTGCTGTAATCCTAATCATTGTATTAAATAATATCCATATTTTTCATTTACTAGCTTTTGACCTTTTGCGACGGATTACATAGGTTTAATTAAATAGGAAAATGTGTCGAACCTCCACTAACTGAGGGATTCAGTAACGACATGATTTCAGAAGCAATAGTAAATCCAGCAATCACATCTACTATCAATAATATGTATTCACGAGACACTCATTCTACAAAACTAATAATCAAAATAGTCACAGAAGCATTTTCTGTTGTGTATGGACCATATATAAGAGACGGTTTTATAAAAATTGAATTCAATTTCAAAATCTCATGCCGATTTTCAATACCAAACGTCATTATCGCCACTTGTTATGTTGACGATTTTTCTTGATTTAATAATAAAGAAACTGTTAAATAAGAAACTAAAGTTTTAATCTTGTAATCAAATAAATATCCCCTCATTGTAATAAAAGTTAAAAATTCTAAAATGCATGTTTTATTTTACAAAAAACATTGATGTTTTACCGTAAAAAGGTTCAAATACATAAATTTGAGCCACATTGCGGCAGATTTAAATTTTGAAATTATTTTTTTTTTATTATTTTTACTCATACAATTCAGCATACAATATAACATCTTTTAAGCATAGGTAGATTTTGGATAATTTTTATAACTATTATTTTGAATCAAAAACCATCTAGCCAAAATTAGGTCTTTTTTTCACTTTTTTTCGAAATTCAACCTCATTGTGGCTGTAGTAAAATTCAAAATTATTTTTTAAATTATTTTTCCCTTAATCTCCATCCAAGAGAACATCTTTTCCGCATAGGTAGATTTTGACACTTTGAAAAAAAAAATTTCGATCCACCCTAATGTTCATTTCGTGGCACTAGTGTAGATAAAGAACGAATTCAGTGGAAGTAATGTACCTTCGTATGTCTGTAGCTGTTCGAAAGCTGAAGCTCGCGAAACGTTATTCAGCAGCCAGTCTTTTTAGCGTAGGTTGAAGTTTGACTCATTTATTCTGTATGGAAATAATACAATACACGAAAGATTGATTATGTGAAAAACATATAAACTATCCCCTTTACAATTTTTAAATCAAAGTAAAGAAATTAAAACAAAATGTAGGATTTAAATTATAAATTATATGAAAATCAGATAAAGCTCAAAGTGAGAAAGAAGGAGCAGCATTTTTATACTTTACAGACAAACTTTTCCCGCTATGCAGCTCGGTTTCTCTAAAATTATGTTAAATAAAACGAATACATCAAGGCAAAGGTCGAATCAGAAAAAAGAAAAAATATATCAGTCGGATGTGGCAATACCAAAGCTTTCTTCAATCTCGTACATGTTAATACTTCAAAATTCGCTACCGCAGTGCCAAAATTATATAACAATCTGTACTGTTACTAGACATTCTAAAGATACGGATGTTCGTGCATTATTTCTTATAATAGGACTATTGTGGATATCGGGAAAATTGCAACATAAATGCGACACTTGTAAGGCGATTTATAACAAAATATAAAAAACAATAATATTTATTGATCTATACCTCAATTTGAAGTATGATGGAAATGTCGGAATTAATTCAAGTGGATAGAATTATTCAGGAATAGTGAAAATTTTACTTCCACTTCATCGCCCTTAAGATAAAGTCTAACCCGGTAAGTCTCCATCAACCTGAACCGCCAGTTCAGCGCTTAACTCTCAGTTGAATGTGAATCCTAATTTACCGTTAACTCAACCTGCCGAATTCGGACAAGAAACCAAAACAAAAGTTGAGTTACTCAACCTTAATATGGAAGACAGGTTATTCGACCGCGCATGTGCAGTCGAAGCAAAGATGGCGGCTGTTTTGAATTGAACATTGGTGGATTTTTTTTTTCCAAGAGAGCTGTTTGTAATTTATTAAGTAAACGAAATGTTAATTATAAAATATGTTATGAAAGAATGTGTTACCTTAAATTTTTGAGGGTTTTTTCAACATTTTACCTCTGTAAACGAAAATTATATTAGTTTGTGATGAGTCTCCAGGCTTCGTAGGCTTCAGTTTGCATAGAAATTTTGATATCAGGTAGCGCCATCTATTGAATGCCAATAGAAACAAAGTTCTGATATGAAACATTTGGTTACATAATTTAGATTTTTTTTAATAATAAAAAAGAAAAGCAGTTTTTTTTTTCCTACATTTCAGTTTCAGCTTTTTTATATTTGTTTAAAGCATGCAATCGTAAAAGCAAGAATTTTGTGATCGCAAAATAATAAGCCGTTGAACTATAATGCACTATAATAATTAATTTTCTTACTTGTTTTAAATAATTACTTTTGTTTAGAAGCATTTTTCAGAAAATTTATCTTGAAAATTTTCACATTTAAAAATTTACGCATCAATTACTTTAGTTAAATTAATTAAAACATTACATTTACGTTAGAAAAACATTAGAATGAATATTTGAGAAAATAGATGTATTTTCAATATTTTAATATTCGTTGAAAAATAAATAAATAAATAAACTAGCTTGTTTTTTTCTTTTATTCAAATTACTATTGCTAGCCTGGTCATAAAATCGTCTATTAAATTTAATGATTAAAGAAAAAATATAATTTTTTTTCATCAAGTAACTTTTATGAAAGAATTTTACTGTCACGCAAAATCTTGTAAAAATAAAAATCTTATAGTAACTGTATCGGTGTTTCTAATCTTTTAATCTAATTTTGGGAACGAATAAAACCACAAAATCTCAACGGTAATTTGAAATTTATCTGTATAAAAATTAAGTACAAGTATGCATTTAAAAACTTGTTTTTGCTTCGTAATTAAAAATTGGTGATACGTGAGTACAGAACTCATGAACGGGATACGTACGTCATGTGATTCGTTTGGCCAATCAGGTATGTTTATTTCAACCTGATGTTCACTAACCCTAGGTTGACTGATCTCGGTTCTGAAGTTAACGATGAATTTCAAATATTAACCGACGGTTAGATTTGCTAACCAAAGGTTTCTCAACTGCGAGTTGAACAGCGGGTTGAAGGTTGATGAAGACTTGCCCGGTAAGATCTATAAAATGTGTACTTAATTATTTTTTTATCAGATTTGTTATCCTGGTTTATCTGCTCTGGGCGGAAAAAATTGCTCAGATATGGCGAAATGACCAGATTTTTTAAGACCCAATTAACAGCCTTCGGAGGACTTTCTGTAATGGTGAAAGTGTAAAATTGGTTACTATCTTGATGCGTTTGTTAACTTAAATTCTCGCACTGCCTATCCTTCTTTATCGGAAGGAATATTCAAAATTCATGAAATAGCTCTACACATTTTACATTTTTACGATTTATCTTTGTGTTTGTTAAGCTTTTAAGAAGTAAGTGAAGTACAGAAAGAAAAAAACGGATATTTGACTAGGATATATATATCAAACAGAAACTCTAATAGCTATCCATTTTATTAGAAGGAATATTCGAAAAACATGAAATAAGCAGTAATAGATTTTACTCTGTTATACAATTTATCCTTGTTTTTGCTAACTTTTAAGAAGTAAGTGAAACACAGAAAGAAAATAAAATTCCGGGATATTTCACTAGGTTATACCGGGTGATCCAGAAGTTCCGAGAGTTTTGAAATGTTAATATTTCGAAAACTATGTACAATAGGCAGATGCGGTTTTCAGATATATGAAATGAAAAGCATGGGATTTTCGTTTATAATGATTTTTTTAAATAAATAGTCAACATTTTTAGCAACTGGTGGCAGTAAGATACAAAATCGAAAGTTTCTGTAACATGCGTTAATAAGTAATTGAATCCATTGTGCAACATCTCTCCTCTGATTAATGCTCAGACATCTATTTAAGGGTCGTTAATTTTTAAACTCTTTTTTGAAGATTAAGGAAATTACATGTAAAAGAAGTTTTGATACAAAATATGATGTGTAACTGCATTAGTTAAAAAAATGCATTCTTTACAAGACAAAGGTTTGTTAATTAAGCGGTTTTACAAAAAGGATGAATCGGCTTTGCGTTCTTAACGTAAAATGTGTGGAATTAAAACCGGAAAAGGACCGATGACCATTACAAATACGAAGGCTATGATAAAAAAGTTTTAAAAAACAGGCTCATTGGAAGGTTGTCAAAGAAGCGGGAGACCCAAACGTCTAATGCAATCGTGAATGGTGTAGAGCTTGATACCGATACTGCCATACTCAATCCACATCGTTAACACATGTTGAATGCAGTGCACATACGATTTCATGACTAACTGGAATTTCTTATGGAATCGTATGGCGATCACCAAGGATCATTCTCAAGTGATATCCGCAATGTGCATGAAATATGTCAACTGATTTTATAGCACGTCAAGAATTTGTTGGTTTTTGTAAATATAGAGAATGATTCGTACGGAATTTCAAATGTTTTGTGGACAGGCAAGGCACATTTTTTCTTAATGAAGCGTGAGCACGCAAAACTGTCGCATATGGGCTAAAGCAAATCCCCATGCATTGGTGGAAAAAGCTTTTCATGAGGTAAAAGTGGCAGTGTTGTGCAGATTTACAACTTCTTTCATTAATGGCCCTTTTTTCTTCGTGGAAATTTTCGGTAATAAATTGCAATCAGTTTCCGTGACAGGAGACAGGTATGCAGCACTTCTAAAGGATAAAGTCTTCCCACACTTGAAAGTGAGGAAAGTGCTCCATTCCGTAACATCAATACAGGATGAAGCGCCTCCCCACATCGCTTCTCCTTTCACGTCGATCCTGGGGACTACATTTGGAGATACCCGTGTTCTGAGTCGCACTTTTTAGCATGAATTGCCTTTACGATCTCCAGACCTTACCTCTTGTGACTTTTGGATGTGGGGGCTACTTGAAGTCTCATGTGTAAGAGATTGGCCTATGCCATTGACCCAGCTGAAAGATGCTATACAATCGAACTTTTCAAAGATACCCCCTGATTTTTTAATGATGTGTAAGTTGTTTTACATCGTTTCAGGACGGTGCTTATAAGTGATGGGTGTCATACTGAAAGTTGTAACCCTTGGACTCAAATTTTTTATTTTTAATGAGATACATCGTATCATAGCAAAAATTTACAACCTATTTCAACCCCACCTGTTGGCAAAAAGTATAACTAATAAAACACATTTTTTTGCTATTAAAATACGAAATCCAACAAGTATTTCTATGAAAACCGCAATTTTTTATTGTTTATACTTCACTAATTATTAGCATTTTAAAACTCCCGGAACTCTGGATCATCCTGTATGTCAAATACAAGATTAAATTGTCAAATTGTTAAATAGATTAAACAAATATTGAATTTCTTTTAGGAAAAACAACTGCGAAACATTCGAAATATGAATGTTTGGAAAACTCAATTATGTTGTCAAAAATATTCTGATAAACAAATGCAAATTTCCAAGACTGATAAAGTATATTTTTTTATTTATAACTTCAAACATTTCAATCAATCACATGATATCAATCACATTAAATACATGAATTCACAAGATCAAAAATAATACGATTGTTTGTTTAAATATAAGCAGTGTCTTTCGAAAGTGGGTATAAAACAATTTACGATAGTAGTCCTTTTCATTTTTCCATAAATATTATTAAATTTTATTCTTTTTTTGTCCTTTTGATTTGCCGATTTATACTTTTCTGTTACTTACTGAGAATGTTGTAAAAAAAATGCTTACTTAAAAACTAGAATTAATAAATAATTATAAAATAAAGTTATAACAAACCAAAATTATAATGCAATCCATACGAATTTCTTTTACTATTGATTTTTTTCTCTTTTCAGCATAAAATCAATTATTTATTCAAAAACGCAAAAATAAGACTAAGTTATAAAAAATAAGAACTTTTATTATTATTATTATTATTTCTTTTTCTTTTATTATTATTACTATTATTGTTATATATGAATATATATGGGTGATTCTCAAAATAGGGGACGATTTCAAAAATGAAATCTTAAAAAAATTACTGTTACCAAAATTTCTGAAAAAAATAGGTGTTGTTAATATAGTATTAGGTATACTTTCCATGTAGTCAGCAGAGCTAAATATTTAAAAATTAACTTAAAAAAATAATTATTATTTTTTGAGCCATGCTAATGTCAAAACAAATTGCATGGAATAAATATATTATGAAATTTTTATTTTCTTCCTGTTTAAATATTTTTTTTCTATATTTATTAGCCTTCCTTTTCAGCAAATGGTTTCCATTTTTACATATATACATATAAGGAGAATAAAAACATTACCAAAGAGCAAACTTTGTTACATGAGCAACATTCTGACACTAACAATGTAAGAAACTGTCTTAGTGATTTTCTTACAGATTTAATGCATATTTTAGGGATAATAAATGTAATACCTAAATTTATACGTAAAATTAAACTTTATAAAGGATACAATATAAGCACTGGTTACATTTATGTACATAGGAGTCTTTAGCATGGACAGAAAAACCATGCTAATGACACTGATATCTGCCCATGCTAATGACAAATTTTAATTTAAATAAGATTATGAGCCATAATATAATCACAATGCAATATTCCTTTCTGGGGCTTTTTAAAACACAAAAGTTCTAAGCAAATAAATAAAATAAAAATTTTAACTATAAAATAAACATGAAAATTATTATCCATTCTAATGACATACAATTGATGTACGCCCCTAATATTCAACTTCTATTCTTAAAATACAATACATGCTTCTATTTTCTAAATGGGATAAAATGGCTACTTGTTGCCATGGAGAAACATTATATTTTCAAACTATTGTCATATGTGAAAATGAAATTTTGATTAATAACCAGCTGTTTTAGTATGACCTTGTTTTGAAAATTGAATATGGAGGACAAACTTTAATTCTTTTTTTATGTACTATAATTTTATTTTTAAAAATAAATTTATTGGATAAATCCTCTCCTTGATTGATATAAAGAAAGAATAACATTTGTTTATTTTATAAACATGATATTAACTCTTGAAAAATGCTAGTATAAACAAGGCACAGCTGCTGTGGACATCCATGCTAATGATATTTTGAATCTTTATCCTGTTATTTTAAGGTGTTTTTAACTAAAAAGTGAGTAATTCTTGAGTGCAAATGATGAATAATATTAAGAAAAACATATCTAAACATAAAAACATCACAGAAAACCTCTCAATTTTTTTTGTATGCCGAAAGACATAAATTGTCCCCTATTTTGAGAATCACCCATATATATATATATATATATATATATATATATATATATATATATATATATATATATATATTTGTAATTTGTGGTTTCTAGAGACTTAAATTACTAGAGACTCTCACTCAGAACTCTCATGTATTGCAGAATTCTAGTGTATACCTTCTTTTACTGAGAATTTTAAAACTTTCGTATTTGATAGATTTTTTTTAAATGTCGCCCATTAACTGAACCAAAAAGGGATTTTTATGTGAACAGTTATGATTATGCTCTTTAAAAATCTTTGGAATACATGAAATATTCTATCTCTAATAGTAGTTTCCTTGATGTATATAATTTCAATGATTTATATGCGTTTATGATATATGTACGTTGTTGCATAAATTGTAATTTATTTAATTATTTAATATTTTTAATAATTGAATATTAATTTCGTGTGGAGTAACAAAAACAACAACAACAATAATAAGAAGAAATAAGAAATAACCAAATTCAGAATTAATAACTAATAATAAATGCAGATATAATACACTAGTATTAAAATGCAATCTATTCTAATTTTTTTAGCATTGATTTTTTCTCAAATTCAGTAAAACGTATATTACTTGTTCAAAAAAATCAAAACCTCGTGACTTTCCGATACAAAAAGAGATAATTATATTATTATTATTATCATTATTAAAATTTTAATAATTTATGTTTTAATATTACAAGCGGATCTCTTTCGAGCGCACATACATTACTGAATATACGAAAATATCTTACTTTACTAAATATTCTATTAACACTTTTGCATTTAATATACAAAGAAAAGAAATACTGTGCTATTACTCTTGTTTTGAAAAGTAGTTTTATTATTATTATTATTTTAATTTAATCCCAACAGACTAGTTAAATTTTACTTATTATATTTTACGAGTGAGTATCTGTGAGTTTTTGTCCTCGCATTGAAATAATTCTGCGGAGTTTATGAAATTAATTCATTTTCTTAGTCATTTCTTTGTAGCTACAGTGTAGAGTGACACTTTTCTGTAAATGGTATTTCAAAGGATTGGTTTATATAGGAGGTGCGATAGTAGACCCATGAAAAACTTTTCTCTAATTGTGAATCTTTAATAAATACTGAGAGTATTAATAAATTCTTGCTCACAAATAAAAATAATTGTTTGAAATTTACGAAACTGATACTATTTACTTGTAATTTTTTTGTATAATGACCGTGGTATATATGTATATATATATATATATATATATATATATATATATATATATATATATATATATATATATATATATATATATACATTTTGGCAGATAATCAGTAATTTCAGACATATTTTTTTAATGCATTTGAAAAAATATTTTTCCCTGATCAGCATTAAAAAAAATCTAAATTGTGTGATGTTTCGAATTTTAAAAATGCAGCAATTTTAAAACCAATTAAAATTTTTGGTCTCATGTTGCTAACATACGTTTGAAGCAAGTCTTAGTAACGAGAAATATTTTTCATTAAAATACAGGTTTTATTAAAAAGATCAAGTATTATTTGCAGTTGTATGATAATAAATGTAACAAAATTTCCGTTTGCATCAAGAAGGGTGGTCACTTTCAATGCTTCATTTGTGCATTTTTCATTTCGGATGTCTACGTTTTTTTCGATAATATTGCAAACTTTTGATGAGCCTACCCTCTTTAATATCTATCTATCTATCTATATTTTTATACATTTATATGTATGAGTAAATTTTCCTTTGCTACTCAAATGCTCTTTAGTTGAAGGATTTTAAGTGGAAAATTGTAAATTAAGACAGATAATTAAAAAATATGTGTAATACTTATGTATACCTGTTTAAGAATATCGGTATTTTAACCATTTTATTTATAACAGATTTTTAATTTAAATTAAGTATAATATTAAACCACACAAATTATCAAACTAGTGGTAATTTTGCGCAAAACATAAAATTTTTGGAGTGTAATATACATTGATTCTGTAATTCATTAACGAAAATGTAAATTTTAGAAATAATAACTTACATTCCAATAAAAAAAATTCATCATCAAATAATGTACCTCTGATGCTTTAAATAAATGCTTAAGACCATTGATAAAATAAAGCTAAAGAACATTTAGAAAGATTAGTAAAAATCGCTTTATGCTGAATTCACAGTAATCAACAATGCATAATCGAAATAATTGAACAGCTTTTCTTTTCTATATGTATGAGCGTGTCTCTGTGTATGTGAATGAAGGCATTTATATAATAAAATGCCCTTGTAAATATGAAATTCAAATAATTTTCGTATTAAGTCCGAAATGTTCCTTTGTGAGTTAAACACCTAGGCTAATAAAATATTACTTTAATATACTAAATCGTAATCAGATTAAAGGTTCAAAATGCAAAAGCTAACTTAACATTTTAAGTTTGCGGTTTCGCGAGTAGTTTCATCCATATCTGAATCATGCCTCTCATCCAGAACTTAATTTGATACATTCGTCCCCTGATGAAAAATATGACAAACGAATGTAATGATCGGTGCGAAAAAATGACAGTCATGCCACAACTCACTATACCCTATTTACCTCGGAAAAAGGAATATTTCTAATATTTTGTCTTTCGGTGTCTCTAAAACAGCTATCAAAATCTGACTCTACCTGACCTTGTTTAGTTTAAAATGTGGTATAAATGATGTGATTACAATAATTTAATCCCAACAGCCTAGTTAAATTTTACTTATTATATTTTACGAGTGAGTATCTGTAAGTTTTTGTCCTCGGATAGAAATAATTCTGCGGAGTTTATGAAGTTAATACGTTTTATTAATCATTTCTATGTAGCCACAGGGTAGAGTGACACTTTTCTGTAAATGGTATTTCAAAGAGAAAGGGGGGGTTATATAGGAGGCGCGATGGTAGGCCCATGAAAGAGCATTCCCCTAATTCTATGTTTCACATTTCAGCCTATTTTTGAAATTCTTAGAATAAATCCTCTCACCTCTCTTACCGTTTAAAGAAAAGTGCACGATCATTATACAAAAAAAAAAAAAAAAAAAAAAAAAAAAAAAAAAAAAAAAAGACAAGTAAATAGTATCAGTTTCGTAAATATCAAACAATTATTTTTATTTGTCTGCAAGAATTTATTACTACTCCCAATATTTATTAAAGATTCGCAATATACGCACAGTATATATTATATATATATATATATATATATATATATACAGAGAGAGAGAGATAGGTAGTTTTATGTTTTATGTTAATTACTGTTATATATATTAATAATTGTTATATATATATATATATATATATATATATATATATATATATATATACTATCTGTTACCCGTGATTTCGTTCCCATAACAGTTAAAGAAGGATTAATTAATCAAGCAAGCAAAAGGATTCGTTGGTTAAAAGCATGTGTAAATAACTTTTTATCGCGATTTATAGTAAAAATCTCTTGATGATCCTTTTCTTTGTTAAAACTGTTGTTAGCTTTCGTTTTTTCAAAAACTAAAACAAAATCACTTCACCTTTTTTCATTCACGTATAAAAACATTTCATATTTATTTACTTAGAAGGTGTCACAAATAAAAATTAAATTAAAGAGTTGACATGTTTCGGTTCATTAATAAGAACCGTATTCATAACATATAAAATCAGTAGAAAATTAAATGACACTGGATATAAATATAATTTAAAAATCAAAACAAAACATTGCGCCCGCTATGATCGTGAATATAGCCATTGCCAACGCGGCATATAAATATAATAAATTTTGACCATATATTAAATTTAAAATGTATAAAATTAAAATTAAAAAAGTAGAAAAACTAAATGACTCTGGATATAAAGGTAATTTAAAACCCCCAAAACATAAAATATTGCGCCCTCTATGATCGTGAATAGCCAATGCCATCGCGGTTCCTCCTATTAGACTCATCCTTTAAATATTTATTTAGTAATTCTAACCACAAACTCGGAATGTCATAAGAATAAGAATCATTACAAACTCTATCCCTCCTAGAATATATCTCTATGGATTCACGGATGATTAATTTTCGGAATAAACTGGAAATGAACACTAATCTACTATCTTTAAAACAAATTTTAACCCCCCTCTTTAAAAACAATCTTGCTAACGCAGTCTTATCCCTACCAAATTTTATGTCACATTCATGCTCTTTCTTTCTAACCCCAAATTTTCTACCTGTCATACCGATATAAAAATTAATATCCCCCTCTTCATTCTCATATGGAATTTCATATACCCCTGCTAGATCATCTTGTGGAACCGGATCAAAAGCTCTGTATAGAAGATGTTTTAACTTAGGAGGTGGCTTAGCAATTAATTCTATTTTAAACTTTTTTAATTTAGCTTTAAGCCTCTCAAAATTACCCTTTACATAAGGAAACGATAGTCTTTTAACCCCAATCTCTTCCCCCTTCTCACAGGCATTATCAACCAAATTACAATTAACCTGAGAATTATTTTTATCCCTATAATTTTTAACCAATTTATTAATTTTATCCTTTTTGTAACCATTCAACTTAGCAATATTAAAAATATAATTCAACTCTTCATACAAAAATTCATCAGAACAAATAATAAACGCACGATTAACCATGAACCGGGATGTAGAAAACTTATACCCAAAGGGTGAATACGCAGAAAATGGAATAATATGCTGACTAGCTATATCTTTCCTGTAAACTTTCCTTTTTAACATAGAACCCTCTCTAATAAGCCACACGTCTAAAAATGAAATAGCACGATCATTTTCCAATTCAAACGTAAATTGAATATTCCTATCCAGTTTATTAACTTCATCTACAAAAACAATGAAAGACTCAACTCCCCCCTCCCAAATTAAAAACACATCGTCAACATACCTCTTCCAAAATTTAGGAACTTTCTCGAACTTTGCGAAAATATTCTCTTCAAAAGGCCTCATTTTAAACTCAGCTAAAAAACCCGAAATAGGAGAACCCATAGGGGCTCCCATGTTTTGTTTATAAATTTTACCATCAAAAACAAAATAATTACTTTGTACAATCAACTGTAATCCATCTTTTAAAGTACATTTTATACTGTCATTATATATTTCTGCCTTGTCAATCCTCTTTTTAATATCATCACAAACTTCAAAAATGTCAATCGACGGAAAAAGTGATTTGACATCCAAACTAGCTAATAAACAGTTATGAGGAATTTCAAGTGTCCTTATGCTTTCAACAAAACTTGCAGTGGAATCCACAACATACTCTGATGGCGGCAGTAACTCTTTCAAAATAAGCACAAACGCCTTTTCCAAATAGTAAGTCGGTGCTTGGCATCTTGTAACGATGGGGCGTAGAGGATACCCCTCTTTATGATCCTTTAATCTACCTATCAAACGTGGAATCACACCCTGTTTATTAATAAACAATCTAACTTTAACATTATCTGGCCAACAACCTTTTTCAATAATATCTTTCACCTTTTTGTGGATTTTATTCAAAGGAGATTTTTCAATTAAGGAACAATCCATATCGGCAATAGCTTTTTGCATTTTAACTTTATACTCATTACGATCCAAAACAGCAATCCTGTTGGACTTGTCAGTCTGTATGAACAACACTTCACTATCCTTTTTCAAATTTTTAATAATGTTTAACTCAGGTGTATTAAGATTTAAAGGCCTTTTCATATATTTATCTAATTCAGTAAACATTAAATTTCTAACTTCCTCCTTATTTTCGCTATTTACTTTACTAATTATACATTCTGCCTCCATAATTAAATTCTTAACATTTTGCTTCTGTTCAAACATAAATTTAGGGCCTTTATTCAACAGATCTAATTCTCTATCATTAAATTCCTTCTTAGATAAATTAACAATTTCCACTTTCTCCATTTTCTCCATTAATCCAGGACCATCATTTCAGATTGGACCAGATATTTTATTGGCAACAAGAAAGGAAAATGGTTAAATTTTATCTAAAAAGTGCGTATTGATTCTGCATAAAATAATGAAATTTTGAATTATTATGGAAAATATTTGAATAAAATGAATAAAAATTAGCCTATGTTCATTCCAGGCATATAATCTTTCCATATGCAAAGATTCGAAGACATTAATTCATCTGTTTTGAAGCCAATTTCATTCCAATTTTTCGGGACACACTTTCACATTTATAATATATATATATATATATATATATATATATATATATATATATAAACGCATAATCACACCGTTCTTAAGTTTAAAATTTGTATGTTCAAATATATATTCAAAATATGACTTATTTGATAAATTTTACTTATTTGATAAAAAGAAAAAACTCAAAAAAGTGTAACAGTGCTTTTATTTACTCGCAACGTACATAAACTTTCAATGTAGAAACATATTAAGAATATTTGCTATAATGGAGAAAAACAACAGTGTTTTTCTTTTTTTCTAATTAGATTTTTCTATTAAAAATCAATGTATTATAAATGTTATGTATTAATTCATTGTCGTTTAAGGAATTTGCAAGAATACACTCAACATATTTGTGGCTTTTGGTTGTATGATTTGTTACAAAATTATAAACTAATTGCTAATAATACTCAGAAATTTTACGCTATATATTTTTCACAATGTAAACTATTCTTCAACTTTTGAAAAAAAATCACAAACTCATATTGCTGTGTGTCTTTAATATTTACTTATTTAATTATTATTATTATTATTATTATTATTTTGACTGAAAACATTCTTTTAATTTTTGATCTTGGGTCTAGACGTATGCTGTTATTGATTTACATTTGAATATCTGTAAAACTTTGAAAGTGGAATATGGAGCATGAAACTAATTTTAATCTAATGACTTCTTAGATACAAATATTTTACTGAAATTGAATATAGCCTTAAGGCTTTAAAAGGGAGGAATATCATTTTTCTTTTCTTTTGTTTCTCATTCTTTCTCTTAATTGCAATGCAGCTTTCTTTTAAAATTAATAAAAGCATTTGTGTGTACACTGAGAACTTTGGCTTAGTTAATTTTTAGATTATTTTATATCTATACATATATGGGAAATATTAAAAAATATATATATTTGTATATAAAAATATTGTCTTTGGTGTAAGAAAATTAAATGTATCGATATAAATGCACATATCTTGTTTAAAAAACTATTATTTTCTTATTAATTATCCCTGTGGTTAGTTGTTATTTTAAAATTTAAATGTTATATGTCCATTCACTCATGTTGAAAATCTAAAATAAGTTATACAGATTTTTTTTTCTTTTTTTACTACAGCTAGGAAAGGTAGAAAATACTATTTTAAATAACAATAAATAGAATGAGCTGTATTTACACAAGAATCCAATGCATGAGGATTCGATTCGAAAAAAAAAATGCATTTCAACCGAAACATTTGTGTATTTTTTTATTTTATTATTAATATTTTTTTTTACTATCAATCTTTTTGTATATATATATCTTCAATATATATATGCATATTTCAGAATAATATAATAGGGAAAATGAAGTATCACATTGATTATATTTGTATTTTAACTAATATTTTTTACCTATGCTTGGGAATATTTAACATAACTTTCTAAAACCAGTAATTTTAACATAAATTTGATTTTTGTAAATACCCTTTTGAATGTTGATAAATAATTTATCTTTGAAGTTTCTAAAAACAAACAAAGCTTACCGGAATAACTCGAATTGCAGAATTTTTAATAGAATATTTATCATAAGTATGTTATTTTGATATTGTATGTATGATTTTTAGAAGACTAATTTCTATTTAAATACAGATTTTTTAATCATGTGACTATTTCATTATATCAATTATAAATCTTAAAGTTTAGTAAAATAGCTATATTTGAAACTGTATGACGCATTTAAATCTTTTGATAAAATCAATTAAAAAAGACATCAAGCTTTAAGATTATGTTATAAGTCAATAACAAAAATAGAAAAGAAAAAAGAAAAAAATCATACTGGGGGGGAGGGGGTAGGATCAAAAATCTATTCTTGCAAACTTTAGAAAACAAATACAATTTTTTTTAAAAAATAATGATGTATGTTTTTTCAACAAATGTAACTGTCAATTTAATTAACATATTTAAATAGCAAATTGTTGTGGCTGATACTAAAGTAGGGATTAAGATAAAAGATATACAGTGGCGGTCAAAAGTTTTCGGCCAGCAAAAATTTTTCAGTTAATTTGTAAGTATACCCATATGAAGAGGAATCTCAAAGTGATACGTATACATTTTATTGACATAATAGTTAAGAAACTATTTATAAAATAACATATAAATATTAATAAATTTATTCGACAAAATTAAGTACAAAGGAAAACGCCTGTTCTCAAAAGTTTCCGGCCACCTTCACAAGTTTGGAAAAATGTGGTACGGCAATAGAAAATGACAGTGATCAACAACATTTACAATTAGTATTTCATTTTTTTACCTTCATCAACAAGTACTGCGGCGAATTTTATACAATCATACGTGACATTCTTACATTAAACTGTTAAAGATCGTGTCTATGGTATTTTTTTGGAAATTTTGGCTGAGTTTGAATATTTATAGTTTCCCACACGTTCGCCCATCTTATTTCCATAGATTTTCTATTGGATTAATCGCGGGCGTTAGGGCTGGCTGTTTCAAAACCGGATTTTTTTCTGCAAATGCCATTTACTTTCGAGCTTGCATAAATCCTTTAAAAAGTTATCTTTTTAAAACAAATAGTTGCTACCACATTTTTCCTCTAATAGTGCTGCAAATATTCTTGCAAGATATATTTATACATTGCATCCTTCATCTTACCGCAGATTTCAAACAACGGACCAACACTTTTTGAAGAAAAATCTCCCCACGTTATAGCGTGTCCTCCGCCATGCTTCGTTATAGTAAAACATATGTATAATAATATCTTTTGCTGTTATGTCATCGGATGTAGTGTCTGCCATCACTCCTAAAATAGTTTGAAATTCGATTGATGGAAAAGTATAACTTTTGTCCAGTTTTCACTTGAGTAGACTTTACATTTCTTGGAAATCGCCAGTAGAGTACATTAATTTTTTTTAAACCAAACTTTCCATAAAGTTCTGCATCACGAAAGTATCTTGATACGATAGACAGACTTATTTCAACAATATTTACATTCCGTAAATCGCGGGATAGTGCAAAAGCATTTTTATCCGGATCATCAACTGTTTTTCTTCTGATAAATCCCTCCACAAAAATAAACATTTTCCTGGTCTCCAGGAGGTCAGAAGATCGAGAAGACCATGGCTATCTTTATATAATTTTTCAATATAGTTTACAGTCAGTTTACAGATCGATAACTTACGCTGCAATATCTCGAGAAGATTGGTCATTTAGAGACAAACTAATCGTTCATTTACGCACAATAGTTCTTGAATTTTTCATTTCTGTATTTAAACTATGCTATTCACTTTGATTCATTCACAAACACGCCTAAAAAACATTTTACCGTTAGAAAAATAAACTAAGGAATGGTGAGTGGCCGGAAACTTTTGCACACACGAATTTCAAATTCTGACAGTTTCCATAAAGTGCCTTCAATTTCCAATCAAAATGATCACGTGGTCAGAGGACATTCACATATTCCTGACTTTTGAATCAATTGTACTTCTTCGCTGGCACCTTTTGATAAATAAATTAAAGAAACAATCTGACCGGAAACATTTGACCGCCACTGTATATTATTTAATAAAGTGCAAAATAACCGAAATTTCACATACAAAATATATTATACGAACTTATTATTATTATTATCAAATAGTTTTATACATTCTTTAAATAAACCATAAAAGGGTTGAAAAACCAGGATTAACATTAAATTATTACTTTAATTTTATATACATAATATATTTTTAAGTGTAAGGGAAAAATTGTTAAAAGTACAACTTCACAAATATTAAATTTAAACGTATATAAACAATTGTTTGTCAGATATTCAGTAACATTTGCATTTATATATATATGTATATATAAAGATTACTTTTATCTAATGTATAACTATTATTCACAAAGTAGAATATTCTTCATTTTTTAAAATTATTTTTCACAATTTAATTGTGTCCCTTCAATGATTCATTTTTTTACTTGAACATTCCTATAAATTTTTATTTTCGCTAGACTTATGCTGTTATTGATTTCCTTTTGAATATCTGTAAAAGTTTGAAAGTGGAATATGGAACATAAAAATAATTTTATTCTGATGATTTCATAGATACAAACATTTTACTGAAATTGAATATAGCTTTAAAGCTTTAGAAGGAATTCTTTTTTTTTCTATTGGTAGCTAAATTGTTGTTTATTTTTTTTATAAATTAATTAATGTTTTTGTGTGTACATTGAAAATGAAAAAAAAAGAAAATCTCCAAAGAAGAGTTTTTAATAGATTTCTATTTTATACCCCTAGTTAAGAATATTAAAGGGATTATCCTGAAAATATCTAATATGTATAGAGTAAAAAAAAAAAAAAAAAAAAAAAAATAAGTGTTAACTCGTTTCGATTTCGTTAAACAAAAATAAACTAGGTGTGTGTGTGTTTAAAATTTTTTCTATAAATGTGTATTTTTTCCAAATAAAATCTTTAAATAAAGTATAAAATTTTGATTTACTTATCAAATTATTATTATTATATAATAACTAAATTTACTTTAATGGCACATAGTAAATACAAACACACATACCACAAAATCCTTCAAATAAATTACAACAAATAATTTCTTACATGAAATGCAATATAATTTAATGCATTTCTTTTAAATAAATAAATGAGATAATGTCAAAATTATGAAATAAACTTTTTTTCTACTGATGCTCTATTTAACTGAAACATATTTAAAAGAGTGCTGATATATTTATCAAGTTGAAAAGATACATCTTATTACAAAAGGGAAATCTGAGATTAATGTGCCTTTAAGGCGCAAAGAAAGCGAAAATTCTCTTACGTTGCGTCAACTCAAAATACGATTGTAGCTGACATCTGCATTGAGTAAAGAGATGAAAATTAGCACTGAAGTAAATAGCTTAGTAAGGTGTAAAATGAAAGGAAATTTACCTTAGTAAATAAAATTTAAGAGAGAAGGGAAGTTTTTTATAAAGTAATGCTGATTTGATAATAGACTATTAAAATTTAAAATTATAATTTAGTCACAATAACATTTGTTTTATATTTTCATTTATAAGACGATTATCTCTAAAAATAAAGACTGAATTAAAAAAATATATATAACATTTGTGTCGCACTACTGGACGATAAATGCATAAATATATATACAGTGAATCCTCAGTATAAGGGACACCTATGGGACCGCAACTTTTGTCCCTTAAATAGAGGTGACCGTTATTCGCTGTTTGTTATACAGTGAAACCTCCAAATAAGGGACATCTATGGGACCGCTACTTTTGTCCCTTAAGGGGACTCAGTCGTTGATCGATACGGAAAAGCATGTAAATAGAGCTCTCGCTTCGAGTCCATATAAAAACAAAAGTATTCAATATAATTAATTTAAACTTTCTGATATTTTAAAGGTATGTTTGTAGTCTTATAAAATTGTAAAATGAAGTACTTCAATGTAATATAACAAGAAATAAAGCAAAATTTATGTAACACGATTTAAAAAAAATATGTGTTATATCACCAACAACAAGATATCATAACGTTGAATTGACATAAGAACCTAATTTTTCCTTTAAAATGATCCGGAAATTTTACTCTATAGAATGAATTAAAGATATAACTATCACTCAAAAACAACATTATTAAAATAACTCTCAAATTTGAAATTTTAAAATCTCCTAAAAAATACAGCTTTTTTTTCATTAAAATTACTCAAAATATTAAACTATCTAAACTATATTAATTCATTCTATAGATAATGATGTTATATGCATGCAAAAAAATTAAGCCATTCCATCAAATAGTTTTTTAAAAATTTTGGTGTTAGTCATCAAAAATCAAGTTTTGAGAAAACGCGACTTAAAGTTGAAATTATATGGGTGCGGCTATGAAAGCGTTGATACATAAATGCTTATAACTCCATTAAAAATGCAAATATTTTTATGCTTTTTTTTGCATTGAGTTAAGCATTAACTGAATAATCAAACTAGATCATAAAAAAAATCGATTTTTGAAAGGTTTTCAACCACTGAGCCCTCTTTAAATAGAGATTTCCCTTATTTGGAGGTTTCACTGTATAAATAGATATGTAGTAAGAATCGTAAATAGAAAAAAAGACATTCATATTATCAACTTATCGATTTATATATATAAATTTAATATACGACTAGTTAAATGTTTAAAGAAATCCATATGGGCCATCACTAGCAATTTACAGTGAATTACTTTCTTATTTTATTTTATTTTTTACTTTATAATTTCTATTTTTTTCTAAAATAGCCCTTTCGATATTTTTATGAAAAAGCACTTCAAATAAAAATATAACACTTTTTTGTGAATGCGTTACAATTAAAATTTAAAAGAAAATAGTCACTTAGCATTTCAATGATAGTAAATGCAAGGAAAAATGAAAAATAAATTCTTAACAAGTAATTAATTATATCAGTTTTTAAAAAAGCATTTAAGCGGCAATCAGTACTTTTTTTTTAAATATTCTATAAACTTACAGAGGATCTATTGGTATGCATTATTTTAGGTATTGTATAAAGTTACAGAAATTAGAAAACAGAGAATGTATTAAATAATTGAGAAATTATTTAGTAAATTTACAGTAAAGTTTTTCTAAATTAGTATCATTAAAAATACACGAAACTGCAAATTTATTAATTTTTAATGATAATATTTTAATTTTGTGTTCGAAATTAGTGAAATTTAGAACATCGAAGAATTAGAATTCCTCGAGTTATCTTGAAGAGATGTATCAATGGATTTTTACACAATTCTTTGCTTTCCCGCCTCTAGGCAGCGGAAGGACACTTTATTCAATGAGTGATAGGAGCTATTAAATATTTTGCGCAAAATATGCTTTTTATGGGAGAAATCTGTTGTACATACACATGTTTTTCAAAGATTTCACTTCAAATATATTCTTCGGCAAAATCGTAAATGGTGTGTTGTAATTTATTTTAGAGAGGAGTGTAATGTCTATTATTTTTTTAAATATATTCTAGAAAATCAATATCAATTTTATAGCTAATTAAGTAGCGAAGATAATGTTAAATAGATTTATGAAAAATTAGTTCAGCTTTTATACCAATAATAATTTAGATTAATTTTGAAATTGCCCTAGGCTATTTAATTTTTAATGCGCTAATATATTTAAAAAAAAATTATAAGAAAAAAAAAGAAAAGAAGAAAAACAGAAAAAAACAATTTACAGCATGAAAGAAAATTTCCACCTTTCTATTTTCTGTAGCTTTTTTCATAAAGCATTTACCATTAAAGAATGATAACAATAATAATAATAATAATAATAAGTAATAGTAATATTAGTAAAAAAGAATATGATTGTAATACTAAAAATAAAAAGTTTGAAATAATGCTACGCAATTAACTTTCAATATTTCTAAGTTTCAGGTATATAGTAAAAGAATCAACTGCAAAGTAATTGTCTATAAAAAATCATCACTAACTTCTAAGAGACGAATTTTCAGTTTTATATATTTTTATTTAGAAAAAAAATCAACTAATTTTATTTTTTTAATTTTGCTAATAAAATTGTGAAAGAAATTTAAAAGCATGCATTTTGAATAAAAAATTTTAACAAAAATAAAAATATCTTTAAATGAAAAAATCAAAAAATGTACAGGGAATTAGATATAATATAAAAAAAAAACATTTGCAAAATCGTGTCCAGGAAGCTCATTCAACTGCATTTAAGCAAGAACTGGTTTATTTTTATAGAGATACTCATTTTTTTTACTTTTTTTATAGTATTATGCTGACTGCTGGTCTTCCAGCTGAATACTGTAAAATAAACAGCAATATTTCTTCATTTATATGAATTAAATTGTATGTTTTACCTTAGTTGTATATAACTTGTTATTTTACGATTTGTAACTTTTAGTTTTACAATTATAAATAGTAACCCTTGTTTCCAGTATTTTACTGCAAATTAACATTTTTTTTTTTTTTTTTTTTTTTTGGGGGGGGGGGGGGGGTGCATTTAGTTGTTTATGCTCTTAATAATAAATGTAGTAGCTTGCATTTTAATTATTATATTTTTGTTATTTTAATAATAATTTACGTTATTTTATATATTTTTTATTTCAGGTTTGTGCCTTTTTAAAAATTATATTATAATAATATGAATTTCCGTTTTAGATAAGAAAGTCATTAAAAAGTATTCACGATCAGTTTTATATATTTCTTAAATGTACATGTCGTGTGCACAATAGTGATAAATCATTTATAAAAGGAGAAAATTTATAAATGAGAGACATGTATCTTAATTAGGTGTCAAATATAACTGATACAGATTTTTAAAATTACTAAACAACTTCATAATATAGTAATGTTTCCATATGATTTTGGATGCACGAAATTTAGGTCCCGATATTTTGGTCCTAAAACGTTTCTGTCCCCAGACAGTTCGGTCACTGACCATTTAGATCCCTTACCGTTTTGTTCCCTTACCATTACGGTTCCTTGCATTTCGATACGTTACCATTTTGATCCCTTTCCATTCGGTTCTGAGTGATTTCGTTGTCTTTATATTTCGAATCCTTGCTATATAGGTTCTTAGTTATTTCGATCCCTTGCTTTTTTATTCTTCCGACATACAATTGGGATTCTAAGTTTTAGTTGTTCCTCTAAACGCTGTATGTTCATTATTATTTGGGCTTTTTTTTTTTTTCATTTTTTGTCCCTCCCCCCTGCTTTCCCTACATAGAAAGCTGAATATAATAGTCTGATAAATTTAAAATTTTATAACTCGTGATAACCTAATCACAGGAAGTTCAAATATCATTTAATTAAAAAATGTAATGCAATTATACAGAAGACATTGTCTTTATTACTATTGTTGTTGTTATTTAACACAATGTTTTTTTAAGTTTAATTATTCATTATTAATATTAGATATTCCGTCCTCTATTCAGAATAACTACCAGTTAGAATCACTTATTACAAAGACGCGAGAGTCGTCTGAAAACATCACAGTATGTCTTTGAATGGAACCTAAAGGGTATGTTTCTTACAACAATGAAATCTTTCTCGACGATGAAATTATTGAACTGAAATCCATTGTAAAAGGTATCGAGAGTATAAACCAGTCTGATTTAATCATCTAAAAGTGGTTCTGGCAGATACGTGTACGGACAGCAGTGTCAAGATCTGCAGCTATTTGTCTACGAATGCGAATTCTATTCTTTTTCCCTCTAAGGGTCACACGTTGAATCGCTTGAAATGTGACGGTTCTTCCATTTTCACAGGCATTCTTTTGTATAACATTTCTACCCTCCAGCAGTCTTTTATAAGCATGAAAAGAATTTTTTGTCACCTCCGTTACTGTGGTCAAAAAAGAGACAGTTTGACCTGCTTCCAGCATCTGGCTGTTTGACAACGATCTTAAGCACAAATCTTTCAGATATTTTACGTTTGATTTTTGTCGCATTACACAGAATTTCTCAAAAATAAGTTTAAAAATGCTCGTTGTTATTTTCTTAGATAATATCTGCAAGAACTTTCAAAGAAAAAAAATGATTTTTTTTTTCCTTTAATGCAGATAACATTTTCTATCCTACTACACACCCAAAGTTCAATTCTAATATATTTGGTGGGTGCCGAAATCTCTCTGTTTCAAAAACCAGCTATCCCTTAACAATTGTCGAGCGGTGTATATATATATATATATATATATATATATGTATACATAAGATAGATATGTAACATTTATGATTATTTGGAATGAGTCTCAGTAAAATGGGTGTTTTTTTTATCTCTTTTATTTCTCTCCCTTGTTACGATTGTTTTTTTTTCTTTACATAATTTGATTTTTTTAATTGCATTGAAATATGTATGTATTACAATATAATAATTTATTTAATAGCAAATATTGTATATTGCTAATTGTTTTACATTTTTATCGTATTTTTATTGCATTAATAAATTTTGTTTTTCTAAAAACTTCGAAAATACATATCGTTTCATAAAATTACGTTCCTCCATCGATTATTTAAAAAATTTGTTTTAAAAAAAATCTTCTTTTAGACGTTATTATCTTAAAGAGCTACACTATAGCATTCGTAAGATAACAGGTTTTTTTTATAATAATATAAAAATTTTAGTTGAATGCATGTCATTCATTTATCTATAATCGTAATATTTTCCGGTCTGAAATCTAGGAGTTTGAAACCCTACAACATAATCATACCCGTTTTTTTTTTTTTTTTTTTTTTTTTTTTTTTTTTTTTTTTTTTTTTTGGTTAATAAAAAGCAATCGTGCCTTAACAGAAGTTTAGTATAAATTTAAATTGAAGAATCCTTTCTAAAAAAATGTATAATTTTCAATAAAAGCGAATTTTAAAAATTATGCATGAGACCATAAATATGTATGGGCTTTAAATTTACATTAAAGTATGTAGTATTGATAAAGATATCAGAGGAAATTTAAAAATCAGTAAAATAAAATCCATTAGCACAGGAGAAAAAAAATCACATTAAAGATTCTCTCAAAGGGATTATATATTAATATACCTACTTTTTGGTATCTATTTTTTTTTTTCTTTCGAAAGGTATGTTAAAGAAATAGGTGTACATAGATTATGTAGTAAAATTTACACGATCTAGGGTTTAATTCGAAAATCATTAAGTTAAATCGTATGCATCCCTTTGATGCTTTAAGTTTAAAAGGGTGGAACAGATATAAAATTAATTATTAGTAAAATTTATGGAATATTTAGATTTGAAATAAGCGTCGATGCTGCATTTTTAAAACATGTTTTTAGTAATTTCATAATATCGTTAGAGAATTATTATTTTTTTGTCTTCATTATAGGATTGTTTGTAAATATAAATAAAAGAAAAAATCAATATGTATAGGAGGAACTGGGGCACATTGATAAACCCCCTCTACTGCTCACAAGGTCATTACAGGAAGTTTCACAACAGTTGCAAAAGGCGATGCTAGTGCTCTCAAGTACATACAAAAAGTCTTGGGATGATTCAGTAGTTTGATGAAATGGGACGGGAGATTTATTGTTTTTGTAGGTCAAAAGTAAATTTGAGTTGTACAATTGAAATGATATTATACAACTGTTACAGTATTTTCAACCAAAAAGAATACTCTCCCTGGCAAATAGAGCTACTCTTTATCAGTTACTCATTCTTTATTCTTAGATAAATTATGATGTGTTGGATTTGAGACTCATTTTATTCAAAATGGCTGTATGGGGCACATTGATACAGTCTATGTCAGGCGCCTTGATACAACCTAAATCCTTTTCTAGTTCATTTTTTCATAATCTTTTATTATTTTTTTTTACCAACTACTCCTTAATTCAACCATTTTTGCCAAAAATTTCTAGTATTAGTTTTTATTGAAGTGAAACAGCTCTAATTTATTTATATTAAAACATTTTATAGTATTTTTGAAAACAGAAGAATTAGGAACATACCCAAAACCTAGAGCTAGTAGAACTAGCGAAAGAAAAGAACGGCAGCCTGGAAAATCTCAAATTTGTATCGATTCTCCAGGGAAAAATTATTTTCGACATGAGAAATGTTAAGTAAGAAAAAAAGCTGCAGAACAGCACAGGATAAATATGTTATAATGAGACTTTTTAATATAATTATCCTTTATTTTCTGTTTATAAACCGATTTATAAACAGAAAACCTGGGATTTTTTCCTCTTTCGTAAGAAAAATAATTCTGGTGTTGAAGTGCCAGGTATGTTACCGCAGTCAATAATCAGACAAGGAACAGCCAGAGAATCAAGTCATTATATATTTCATTTTGATTGCTTTAATAGTGCTTGCAAATAAATTGTGGGTGATTTGAATTTCTATAAATAAATATAAAATGGTATGAGGCTAACTATTTTTTTATGAAAAATATGCATTGGTATTATTTTATCTCCATTTTTCCCAGACGCATCAAAGTGCCACATGAGGTGTATCAATCTGCCCCGGGGATGGGGTACATTGATACAAACGGCTTTTTTTTTATTTTTTTAATTACATGCAAAAAAAATAAATAAAACAACGATTGTACATTTTTATATCACACTACACAAGTTTTGCTGGCACCACATGGGGAAAAAAAACTTGAAATCTCTGCTTTCTGGACACCGAAATTTTTTTTTGAAAAAAGCTGTATCAATTTGCCCCAGTTCCCCCTATGTATCAGTTATTTTCAATAAAACTTGCTAAATAAGCTTATTAAAAATAAATAAATAAAATAAAAACATTTTAATTAATTGAAATGATACTCTCATGTTATTATCATATTAATTGAAAATGATTGAAATGAATATTATCATGTCAAAACTGACAATAGAATTTTACAATTTAAATAAATTTTCGATTTGTTTTTCAATAATGGTGGCAGCTCAATGATTCCATTTTTGTGGAAAGAATTGACGAAAGGAAAAAAAAAGATGGGGTTTATTAAATTGCCTGTTTTGTGACGATGAAATTTTCTTTTTTTTCCTTTCGATGTTGAAGACAATATAGTGATCAAATTATGTTTTTATAGAAACAATTCAGAAAATGGAAAAAAAAAATCACATTTTAATTATCTGGAATAAGTTCTATTTAAAAAATAAATATCTTTTGTCATCATACAATTTGGCATTACAAGGGATTCTTGGATTTTTTATTGTTGCCATCGTGAAATCGAATACTGAAACTATTAAAAACAGAAGTACATTTTTATAAAAAGAAATTAAATTTTATTTGTTGAAAGCTTAAAGGGGAAAAATTGCGTCAAAATATTTGCTATACTGAAAAATGTACGAAAACTTTAAAATTATAAAATTGTACTCGCGAAACGAATTTAACTCCTTGGGGATGAGAAACACATATAATGCGAAAAAGGCTTTAAAACCTTGTTTATTCCTACCAATAAAATTTTACTGTAAAATTTACATTATTTAATCGGTGAATTTTCTCGATTTAAGAGCACACAAATTTCTGTTTTTAAAATGCAGTAACTAAGCATTAAAATTTTCGTAAAGGCTCCAGTCGGAAGATGTTCAAGGTTATAATTTCGTCTTACGTAAAATGCATAAATATTCAAAACTATCGTATTTAAAATGTTTAAAGTAATTAAATTATGAAAAAATACTTTTATTAATGAAGTTTGGTCATATTTTTAAAGATAAGATAATATTCTCAAATACTTTTAAATTAATTAATATATGTACACTGTAACTTAAAAGAGAAAATATATGATTATTACATGATAAATGCATTTAATAGTGAAACTTACGCTATACATTGAAAAAAATACATTTAGAAATACATTCATTCTTGATAATCTTAATGTTACGTGATAAGATACAAAAGTAATGAATTAGCATATTTGGTTGTATATTACAGCACTTGATGCATCATATATACACGTAAATACGTTACAGCATTATTAATAAGAATCAATATGATTTGTAGCAATCTCAAACATTCAAAAGTTTATGAAACAAATTCTTATATTTGGAAAAGTTAGATTAATGTCAACTGTCAAATTTAAAAATTATTAAACTTTATCACATTAACAGAGTTGCCAACCTCTGGCTTTTGTTAATTCATGAAAACGTAAATAGAACCAGAAAATTTATTTAGTTATAAGTGTCTAGTATTAACTCAGAGGGTCATTTGAAATTTACTTAATTTCGTTGACTCAATAAATTTCTGGTTAGAAGTATAATTGTTAGATTTTTAAAAAGCCGGAGTTTGGCATGTCTGCATTCAAACTATACGGATTTCATGTTCATCCGTCAAAATTTTTTTCAGAAATATAAATAATTACATAAACATATATAGAATCTGTAAAATTTGGAAGACTTCACGTTACCATCTTATGGAAATTTAGTTAAAGTATAAAATCATTTCTGTATTATATAAACATTTTTATATTGCGTGTGATATTATATTTTATACTCCTCAGTTTTGAGACAAATGTTACGTGGGACTGAGAAAACTATTTTAAATTTCTTATGAAACATCGCCAAAGATGCATCAGACTATATATCGTGGCTTCTAATACGTACACGTTTATTAAAAATGTCTAGATGTAATTTTAACAAATGTAGAAGAACTTAATCCTTTATCTACCGACGATACTTATAACCACCATTAAAATTACTTATTATAAAATTCTTTTAATAAGTCAATTAGTTGTAATACTCTTAATAATGAGTTACAAATATATTACTTTCCTTTTTTTCCCAAAAGAAATACTGGTTATACAAAACAAAAATATTTTTAAAAGGATTATTTCTTTTGCATTTGTATCTTTTGAGGATTCTTGGCGCTGATGGAGGGGGATGGATATTTTTTAATTCGGGAATTATTTCTATATTTATATTATTAGAACACCATATTTTTACATTTTATAATTATTCAAAATACTAAGAAAACAATTTAAAATAAAATATTAGAGTGGGGTTATAAATATTGCACAAAATCCCTGTAAATTCAAACTTAATTAATCCTTCTAAATCCTTCAATCCTTCTAAAATCCTTCAAAAATTCATTAAATGATTATGTAAATATTTTAGTTTAGTTTTAAAAATTTCCGTAAAATGCTTTAGAATGTAAAATTTTCAAGCATTTATAATTCGGTAGATTAATTTCGCCTCCTTACAACATCAGAAATGATGAGGTTAAATTTTTTGTATAAATGCCTTTTGTCTCTTCTAAACTTTATTTTAAGAATCTTTATAAATTAAAAATGTCGCCTATTTTTATCCGAAATATTGACTGAGCTCCAGAAATGTTATTTCTACACTCGTGTATAGAAAAATTACATACATTAAAATTAAGTACATAAAAAAACAGTATTTTTCTGTAGTATACAGACTTATTTTATAATAAACAAGTCAATTCCACGTCAAGCATATCGAATAAGGTGCGTTTGTACTATAACAAAGATTAAAAATATTTAAATCTTCGTGACGTTGTATCCAATGTATCGGATTTAGTATATTAGCAGAATTCTTATGTGCGTCAATGCAAATACTATCTGATTTCCGTTACACAGAGTGCAATTTAAAGTAAATCTCAGCAACATATATCAATTTCGCGAAATTTGAAAAAATTTACTACAATTAAACGCGCCCCAGATAGTGTTACCCACAATACCATAATGCATAGTAATACTTTTGTGCAGCCCTTTAAATTTATAACAAATATTCCTTGTACCACACTTTGTACAGAACGCATATTATAGTACATACTGAATAGATTATTTTACGTCGAATGTTATTACGTTCTAAAGAATATAACATTATTAAAATGCACTTGAAACTATTTTTATTATTGGCCGTAATAAAATGAAATGCTTTTGATTGTACTTGAAATTAAACTATACATTCAATTTTCATAAAATTTGAAAAGACTCGATAAAAATATGCAGCAGTTACATATTTTAAATTTAAACCAATTTTTGGGGGTACTTTTTATATGTGTTATGTGTGTCATATTATGACCGTCAGACGGACAGACGGATGGACGGTCTAAATGACGTGTATGGGTGCTACGTATTTGCATAATTACGAACGCACCTAAAAAGGGGTTTAGACCATACAGCGTGTTTTATTTTAAATCCCATTTACGCACACATCCTGTAAACACAATCTTTCAAATTACCTTTAATACATCAATTTCTTCTTCTGTACATTCTAAATAAGGAGCAAATTAATAAATGGGAGTTATGTTATTTAAGCTTATGTGTCAGGCTTCACTTGATATAAACTTATGAAAGGTTCTTTGACAGCTAATTTAAATGTTTTAGTCATTCAAACATAAACGATTTTTGGTTTTTAGTAAAGCTAGAAATTGAGAAGGTATTTAAATAATCCCGTTAAGTACTTTTTTTCACATGATTGAAAAAAATATATTTCAACTCGGCATAGTGATTTTTTTCTCTTTTTCACGAGAACAAATCTAATTACTACATTTCAACTCAAATAGCATTTTCATTTCGTACACTTAATCAATTTTCTGAGCGAAAACAGTCTGTTTGAACATAAATCAAATGGTTTCCATGTTATACTGTTTCACTTAATTTTCCTTTCTAAACAGATTTTTTTCATTAAAGATTTATATACTTTCTATTTTAATACTTTGAGAAATGCTTTACTAAATTTGAGAATTTATGTTTTGGAAGGCTGCAGATCCTTTCAAAAACCCTTTAACGATAAAGTACTTTGAAAAAATTTTAGGGTGATATATGTAATACAAAATGCAAAATAGAAATCAAACATAGTTTAATAAAAATTTATAGTTTAATAAAAGATAATGTAAGAAAAAATAATCATTTGTTAATTGCTTTTTTAAATGATTGTTTATGCTCTACATTTTATGCTTATGAAATTACATGAAGCATATAATTATCATATAATTATGATTAAATTGTACAATCATTAAATATATGGTGACAGTAAAAAGTGTACAAGTGTAAAGTATAAAATGTACAAGTATTAAAATATAAATGAATGAAATACTATATTTTAATGAGCTATATCCATGAATAATTGTAGTGCTATGGTATTTGTGTAGCAGTATTTTAAAACAACATTTAATGTGATTTATGTTATGGGAAATATCTTATTAAATGAATGAGACCACAAATGTTTTCCGAAAATAACAATGGCATCTCAATAATCATCAATGGAACTTACACTACAAAAACACGTGAAATTAGTCAATAAGGTAAATCTAATTTTGTTGCTTGCTAGTTACACAGCCTCACGTGTGCTATATCTAATTTCGGAAGAAGAAAAAATTTATATATCGCAAAATCCACTCAAAACACGCCCAATGATTTCGACAAGAAATTGGAATTTCTAAAAAATCGCAATAATTATTTAGGCAGCATTTCCTCCTATTAACGTTGTTTAAATTGACATTTTATATATTATCTAAATTCTTTGTCCGTTTTTAGTGCGTTCATCAAATACGGTTTTTTTTTTTTTTTTTTTTTTTTTGCTTAAAAGAAAAAAAAAGGAAGATTTTTACATTTTTGAAGACTGAACATGATTATTCAAGAATTTTGTTTTATAAATAATATTTAAAAAAAAATTAAACTCACTTTGTTTTACGAATTCTATGAACTACCTAAACTGGACATTTACATACTGTATAGTTTAGTTTATTACTGTACGGCATGAATTGAACACTTTAGACCTTGTGTTGAGGTGAGAAAATATTGATCAGTATTTTCCTTTATTTTAATGTAGATTTTGTTTTTCGAATTCCTAAATTTTCTAAAATTTATTTATTTACTTTTTTTTTTTTTTTTTTTTTTTTTGTTTTTTTTTTTTTTCAGGCGAAATATTTTTTGAAAAATTATCGGGGAAAAACATCAACAAAAACTTAATGAATTAACAGTAAACTGTTATTCTTCAATGGAGAGGAGACTTAAATTTGAAATCGAAAACAAGTTCGCAACTTTTCCTGATACAGAAATGAATAAAAATAAGAACTGTTCTGCCAATAAATCGCATATATCTAAATTGTTTGCAACATACACTAGCAAATAAATTGTGAACAATATGTTTATAATTACTCAAGTTTATTTAAAGCAAATACTTTTAATGTATTTTGCTGAATAAATATATTTTTTGAACTTCAATTACACTTTTCCATTAAATCCCTCCCCCCCCCCCCAAAAAAAAAAAAAACTTTATCTATTTTTCATCTACAAAACCCTTTTATTTCTTTTATTAATCCCCTGAATATAACTGCATAAAATAATTTCCCGTAACATTTTCAAAAATTAATTGCTATGACGTCGTATTAAGTTTGGCGAAAATCAAATTTATTAATAACATCCTCATGAACATGCCTTTGAAAAAAAATGTGCAATTTCCTCAGGCACTGTTAATGACGAAAATGCATATTTTTGCTTACCCCATCTTAAAAGAATATTCCTTTAATTCCATTACCAATTCCCACATCTGATGAAATAAACCGCAATATTTAAGTGAGAAAATCACATCAACATTTCCATTAACTTCAATTAACTGAAAGCAATTCTCAAGTGAATAAGAACGAATACATAAAATGGCTTATGCAGAGATAACAGTAATTAATATTTATGTAGATAATTTAGCAAAGTGTCAATTAATATCAATGTGTGTTAATTAGTTTAGCATTGCCTTTATTTTGATTATTTAAGATAGAATTGTTATATATATAAATATTTCATATTCAGAATTACTGACACTGCATTATGCCGTAGCTATTAAAATTAATTTAATACAAACTCTCTGTATATTCTTAACAACTAATAGATAACATCTAAATCCCAAACTTTAGCGGTTGAGTTCCACACATAGATGAGTTTTTCATAATATAAAAATAGATTTCCTTGAAATTAGATTTTGTTTTTAAATTAAGAAATTTTTTTCCCCATTTATTAACATCTGAAGAAAAGTGTATAAAGTAAAAGTGTCATAAAACACTGAAAATTGATAACACTGAGATAAGATAATTTTATGAGTTTTGATTCAACAAACTGATTTATATGAATAACATATAAAAGCATACAAAATAGATTCATAAAGATTCATTACTAATTATAGATGCTGTTTGAACAAATTCTTTCTAAAAAATAAATGAAAACCCTAGATGTTAAAACTATATAACTATCCGAATTTATTCGCAAAAAATAATATGAGACGTTGTAATGGACAAAACTCCAAACTCCAAGTTTACCAGCACAAGGCGATAAAAGACTTTAAAAAAAAATACCGTCAAAATAATTAAATTTATTAATAATAAGTGCGAGAGACTTAAAAATCTGAACCAGAAAATGTTTAATTAAAATTTATTAAAACATGTATTAAAACAAAAAAGTAAAAAAAAAAAAATGAAAACTACTAGATTTTAAAACTATTTATTTATCTATGTGCTTTCGGGGAGATATTAGCCGTTATCATGGAGAATGCAGTGATGAAAAGCTCCTGATGAAAATGTGTAAGCAATTGCATACACCATTGAACAGGAAATAAAGTCAAAATTAATAATAATATTAATAACAATAACAATAATTTAGCGTCAAAATTGTTGTTAATGAGAGGCACAAATCTAAACAAAACAATTCACTCAGGTATAAAACATTCCTATAACTTAAGGTAATTCGAACCAAATACGATGCATTTTGTATGACAAGGATATCTTTACATCTTTTATTGTCTTGTGCTAAAATTCTTTTTTGGATATGAATTGTTTTTACTGCTCTTCTTTTTACTATTAGAGGTTTCAAAAGCCTATGTTATTACCATCGGAAAGCGTCTAATGTGCGCCTGGTGTCACCCAGCATCGTCTTTTTCTCCACAGGTCATCTCCTTGTTCTGGCATTGAGAATACTCGGAATGCGCTATATACTTTTAACATGTAGAGCCTGTAATTTTGAAAAATTATATGCATATACTTCCTCCACAACTATTATAATATTAAATTTTAACGAATCTTGTTTATGAATGTGTCGATATTCCATGTAGCAGAACAAAGCTTAATTTATTGTTCCTTATAAACACTTTATGAATTCAGGTCATTACTGATATACTTTGTATAACATGACAAATCCTTTTTCGTTAATAATTTAACAAATTCCAGGAAATTGTTTTTTCAAAAAAGGATTTTATATGTATGCTTCATTGAAGGAAACTGAGATACCGACACATCGTAGAGCCGTTTTTATCAAAAAGACACACACACCATGGTATACACATGGTAAGGTGTCAGTTACATAAAAATCATCTGCGATCTACGTTACAAATTGCATGCATTGCACAAGTTACGGTACGTGGCATTAGAGCAAACATTGTATATAGACAAAGCTATGTTAGTAGGGCAATCAGCATATTTCCATTGCAGATAACAGCTGTCATGCGCAATGCATGTGTTGAATAGCATGGTATCGGATAACGTTCTTCAAAAAGAACGGAAAATCGAGGAGATATATTTTATGCGTATTGGAAGCCCCAAATTTGTATTATTTTACTTTTTCATGGCGAATATGAAGATGAAACCACACATTTCATTTGTAGTTCCAAAGTATTCGGGTCCTGAAGATTCTGCTTTGTTCTACAAATTCCATTTGCATTCATTTTAATTATTCATTTTTCCCGCCATGTTCAATGTGTAATAAGTTATTAAATTCAAGGGTTCATATATTGTTATAGAATAAATGGTTATATATATATATATAGATAGATAGATAGATAGATAGATATTATTATCTAGATATTTGTTTATATATATATATATATATATATATATATATATATAAACAAATATCTAGATAAAGGACATTTTCTATTTCAAGATATCTATACAAGTATGTCTACAAGTATGTTTAAAATTTATAGCTATATAAAATAGCTATAAAAATAATTGTTATATCAAAATAAAAATATTCTCACAATTTCTTCCAAATAAATTTAATTTTAATAATTATTAATTTAAAAAATTTAAAGGATATTAATTTAAAAAAAATGCAAATATATTTTAGTGTATTTTTTAATATCTTATATTCAATCGATATGCTGCTGTGTGCAATATAACCGATTTGTAACATGCATATAAAATTAAAAGGAATAAAATAATAAAAATTCTGCCATGGATATATTTTCAAAATTAGAAATCTCAAATTTAATTTTTTTAATTTTATCAATGTATTTAATTCTTTTACTTCACACTCTTTTTCTCTAAGTATAAAAAAAAGGAAATTTTTGACATTTTAAGGAAAAAAATGAAAACGAATGCAACTATGTCTTTTTTTTAAACGCATATATTTAAAATTAAAACTTAATGAAATCAAAATAACTTTGTTAAAGAACACTACATCTTAAAAGTAACACAGTATCGACAAAAAAATCAGAATACTGATAAAAACCAATTCTAGAGTACACAATTCTTTATTTTTCATTAAATTTGATTAAAGTGAATGGAATAAAAAGGGATAATTATTTTATTTCTACTTTACAAAGACAACTTATCAAGTTTAAAACTCTTTTAAGTGTAAATATTTTTTTTAGCATTTTTTCTTTGTTAAAGATGTTTATTATTTTTTATGTGTTTTTAAATTATTATATGTTCTATATTTGGCAGATACTCAAGAGAATAACTGTACTTCTTGTTAAAGAAAGAGCTTCTAAGGATAAATATCTTGTTCTAATCAACTTCTATATTAAAGCAATATAAATCCAAGATTAGCGAAAAACACAAGCTGAAAAGAAGACTTCGGGAAAATTGTATGTTGGCATGAGTGACAGACAAATAGAAAATTAACATTTTAGCATTCTTACGCTCTTATTCACCAACTACTTCGACCCCGAGTTACATCGAAAACTCGGTCGAACGCTCAAACAGTATTCATCTTTAATCCTGATTGGACGCCTCCTTGATAATGTCCAATCAAATATTATCACGAATTTCATTTGAGCGTTCGACCGAGGTTTTCTAGGTTGAGGTAGATAGTGAATAAGAGCATTAGTGTTTTAACAAACCCAGGTTTTGTCTTGCTCATTGAATTTTGAAGAATTTGACTGTATTTAATGCAAACATAAATGGCCGTTTCACTTTATTGCTTTTATAGATAATCTGCATTGTATGCTACAGTGCTGAAGGCCAGAAAGTGAATGGTTAAGTCACCAGATTTTGTTGCCAATGAGTTTATCAAAATCTTGTTATTCTAGAACTGTGTAACTCTTAATGTAACTATGAGTTAAAACAAGACAAGAGGACAGTTAATTTGCGTCTCAATGTTTTAATGCACTATACGAATGATAATACAAATATATCTGTGTTTATTGTTTAATATATTGTATTCTATCGATATGTTTTTGTGTGCAACAAATTGGATTAGTTGATCCATAGTTATAAAGGTATAGAAATTCAGTCATACAGATATTTAAAAAAATTGAGAGCTCAAATTTAAATTTCATTCTTTAATCAATGTATTTAAATCTTTTAATCAACATTCTTTTTATCCAAGCATGAAAAAAATCTTAAATTCTTCATTTTGAAAAAAAAAAAAAAAAAAAAAAAAAAAAAAAAAAAAAAAAGTATGCAAATTTGTCTTTTTTTTACTAGGCATTTATTTTCAATTAAATCTTAATGAAATCAAAATAACTTTGTAAAAAGACATTTCATCTTAAAAAAATAATACAGCAAAAAAAACCTGTCAATATACTGATAAAAAACAATTATGGAGTTAACAATTCTCTATTTTTCCAAAAATTTTATTAAATAGAACAGAATAAAAAAGGATACTTATTTTTTCTGCTTTACAAAGGCATCTTATCAGGTTTAAGCCTTTTTTCAGTGTAAATAAAATATTTTAGCTTTTTTTTATTAAAAAATGTTCTTTTATTTTTATATATTTAAAGTAATATCTGGTTTACTTAAGACAGTAACTAAAATGAATTTCTTAATCTAAATCTATAAATCTTCATTGCAATCGCATAAAACACTTTTGCAGCACCAACTGAACATAAAAACCAACACTTCTAAGTAAAATCATTTTCGATTCTGTTGTGAATGTGTTGCGAATATGTTGTACGAAATAAAAAGATTGTGCAGAAAGTGTTGTCAAAAATTACAAAAATATAATGTGTTTTCAAAAGACATTTCAAAATGTATTTCAAAACAGTCAATTTAAAATTGCGTAATTTTAAATGCCCCATGTATTTTGCAAATATATTTTAGTGTTTTGTTTAATATCTTGTATTTTTTCGATATGTTGTTGTGTGCAACATATTCGATTAGTAATATTCATAGCTATAAACTTATAGAAATTCAGTCATGTCGATATTTAAAAAAATTGAAAAACTCAAATTTAAATTTCTTTTGTTTATGAATGTACTTAAATATTTTATTCCAAATTCTTTTTATCTAAGCAGGGAAAAAATCTTTTATATTCAACATTTTGGAAAAAAATGAAACAAATGCAAATACGTTTTTTTTTTTTTTTTTTTTTTTTTTTTTTTACTACGAATTTATCATAAAAAGTTAATTAAATCCAATTGATTTTTTTTTAAATCATCAGATTTTAAAATATTCACCTTTTATATAAACATTTTAATAACAATTTTAATTTTTCTTAAGAAAGGTGTTATAGTAAAAATAAAACATGTCAATGTACTTTATTTTTACTATAACACCTTTCTTAAGAAAAATTAAAATTGTTATTAAAAAATACGAATTTATCTTCAATTAAAACTTAATGAAATCAAAGTAACTTTGTGAAGAGACACTTCATCTTAAAAAAATAGCACCGCAATGAAAAAAACCCTCTCAATGTACTGATAAAAAGCAATTATAGAGTGAAAAATTTTCTATTTCTCCAGAAATTTGATTAAAGAGAATAGAACAAAAGAGGATATACTAATATTTTAACACAATCTAACTGATTGGTAAAGTTATCATACGAATTTGAATATTTTCAACTGAGCGAAAAATTGCCCAGGCCGGGAATCGAACCCGGATACTTGGCTTACAAGGCCGATGCTTTACCTGTTAAGCTAACCGGGAGATAACCGGCTGGGATTTTTCGCTCAGATAACCTTATTGGCCGTAACATCTGGTCTGTAATTTAGACAGTTCTGCAGAATAAGCCGCAGGTAATGGAACTCCATAGAACGATGGATACGTAGGTATACTAATATTTTAACACAATCTAACTGATTGGTAAAGTTATCATACGAACCCAAAAGCTGTATACGAACCCAAGCCAAGTATCCGGGTTCGATCCCCGGCCTGGGCAATTTTTCGCTCAGTTGGAAATATTCGAATTCGTATGATAACTTTACCAATCAGTTAGATTGTGTTAAAATATTAGAATAACTTATGCATCTCTGGAGCTACTGAATCGATTTAAAAAATAATGATATCAAAATGATGGAGTTCGGCCCTATTTAGACATAGGCTATATTTTATGTCGATGCAACTAGAACAAAAGATCTGCGGAAAAATTCTCAGACCAGATGACGAATATAACTGCTACATACGTATGTAAATACGACAGTTCCCCATGGATTATAATGTCGTTGAACCTTTTTTGAGTTCTCTGAAATTAAACTATGAGTGTACAAATCTGATTTTCAATATCAAACACAACATAGTAAATATAAATAACATATATCAAATAATTCAAACTACATTGATAAAAGTAACAGCTCAGGCAGACAGACTGGCAGACAAATCGAATTAATAAACATTTTCGTCTGTGTTAGAAAGTGTTAACAATGCTTTTTTAGCAATAGACGGAGGCATATTTGAAGACTTTTGCATAGCCATGTTTTTTACCTATTGTCTTTATATGAATGCATTATTTAGCTAAAATGCAATTAAGACTAAAATATTTTAATAACAAGTTAGATCGCACTTCTAGATATTATCTTCAATAGATGTTTTCATCTAATTATTTATGTGATCATGCACATCATATTTCTATTTCATATAAGCAAATCTTATGTATTAATTAAAGTCCAGAGTAAAAATATATAACTCATTTAATACTACCTCAATATGGTGGTGCACCAACTTGCAGAAAATAAAATTGTGACTGGGAAGCGAACGGTTTAAATTTCGTTCGCATTTGAACAATAGTAGCGTTTGCCATGTTCATATGGGCATTTTATTGTACTATAAACACATACGACACTTAATTTTTTTGTTACAAAATATGTTGTAATTTTCTTTTTTTTTTTCAACTTTAAGGTGTTTTGAATAGTGTACCACAACATTTTTATTAAAAATATGTTCTAAGTTTCGATCACAGATAAAAGTAACAAGTAAACAAGTTTTCACAAAATCCTTCCGGTTATTTAAAAATTCCTGTGGAACCTGGTTAACCGAAAATTCCTACGTTTCCCGGATAACAGAATATGCTTTGGTCCCATGCTTTTCGGATTACCTGTGTTTTACTATACATATTTATTCATATAAAATGCTAAATTAACTACGTATGTTTTATTAATATTTCGATTTAATCTTAAAATCTTTTAGGAAAATTACTTAATGAGTCTCATTTATATTCCCCAATTTTTATATTTAAAAGTGTGTTTAAGAAAGATTTTTTTTAATTAGCTGCAGAAAAATACTACTAAAAATCGCAGTAGGAAATAATATTACACAAAAGACATATTTTTCTCTTATTGAGACATCTTTTCAAAAGGAACAATTTGATCGATTACGTGTCCTTCGAAATTTACTTCATAGTCTTAAAAAATACTTCTATAGTTATCTTTTGCGCTGTCGAACAAATATTTTCTTTTTTAGCTTTATGTAAGTTGGCGATTTTTATGCTTACACTTATAAAATATTTGCTCTATTGTAATTGTTTTTTCCATGTATGTTCATTCAGAAATAAAATAACAGTTCTTTAAAAGATTTAGAAAAATGTATTGGATGCTATTTGTATAGAAAAATAATAATGGCAATCTGCAATGAATTTCTCCAAAGTTTATATAGATTTAAATTTTAAAGCATTTGGGTGCGTTATTTTTGTGGTGTAATATGCGGACAGATGGACTGGTAGACGTGATAAATGCTACGTAGTTATATAATTACGAACGCACCTAAGAACACATATTTTGATCGGGATTAACGCTATTTCAATTTATGCTTATAGTGTATATTTTGCAAAATTTATAATTTGTAATTTATAATGTATATTTTAAAAAGGTTTATAATAACGTAGAAAATCTTTGAATACGTTGTAGTTTTAGTTTTAGTTAGGGAACTGGGGCACGTTAATACAGTTTTTTTAAAGATATTTTTGGTGTCCAGAAAGCAGAAATTTCAAGTTATTTTTCAATGTGGTGTCAGCAAAACTTGTGTAGTGTGTTATAAAAATGTACAATCATTGTTTTATATGTTATTTTTGCATGTAATTTTTAAAAAATCAAAAAAAGTCATTTGTATCAATGTGCCCCATCCCCGGGGCAGATTAATACACCTCATTGGGAACTCTGATACGTCTGGGATGAATGGAGACAAAATAACACCAAAACATATTTTTCATAGAAAAATAGTTAGCAAAACATTTTATATTTATTTATAGAATTTCAAACCTCCCACAATTTAATTATAAGCAATATTAAAGCCATGAAAATGAAATGTGTAGTGACCTATGCTCTGCGTGTTAATTGTCTAATTGTTGATTGTGGTAACTTTGTCATATCTGACACTTCAACCCCAGCATTATCTTCTTTCTTAAGAAAGATGAAAAAATTACCAGATTTTCTGTTTATAAATCGGTTTATAAACAGAAAAAAAGGATAATTATTTTAAAATTTCTGTTAATAATATAATTATGCTGTGCTGTTCTGCAGCTTGTTTCTCTTACTTAACATTTCTTATATCAAAAGTACTTTTTTCTCTGGAGAATCGATATAAATTTGAGATTTGCAAGGCTGTCGTCCTTTTATTTTGTGAGTTCTACTAGCACTAGATGTTGGGTATATTTGTACATCTTCTGTTTGCAGAAATACTTTAAAATGTCCTAATATAAACAATTAGAGCTATTTCAGTTCAAGAAATCCAATATTAGAGTTTTTTGGCGGAAATGGTTAGATTAAGAAACGTATGGTAAAAAAAAATAATTAAAGGTAGTGAAAAAATGAGCTAGAAAAGGATTTAGGTTGTCTTAGCTATCATGTTGCACATTGATACGTATCAGTGTGCCCCGAAATAGAGTGTATCAATGTGCCCCATACAGCCTTTTTGAATAAAATGAATCTCAATTCTAACACTTTATAATTTACCTAACAATAAAGAATGATGAACGGATAAAGTGTAACTTAACTTGCCAGGGTAATCTTTTCGATTGAAAATACTGGAACAGTTGTATAATACGATTGCTATTGTACAGCTCAAATTTACTTTTGACCTACAAAAACAACAAATCAATTTCAACACAAAACCAATTCACAAAAACAATTTCAACAAAACTACTGAATCAACATAAGACTTTCTGTATCTAGTTCAGTGCACTAGCATCACATCTTGGAGTTGTTGTGAAATTTCCTGCAATGACCTGTGGGCTGCAGAGGGGGTTAGAGGTCTGTACAGACCGGAATTTCCAGGCCCGGGTCGTGCCCGTTCCGTACAAAATTTATTTTGCCCGTTGTAAAAATTAAAAGTTCGGCCCGGCCAGTTCTGGCCCATCACACTTTCTATTTTTTCGAAAATTTTCAGATTTTTCTCATATATTTCAGTTTAAAAAATACATCATACGTATTTACGGGATGCTTTTACAGAAAATATGCAATTGTAACATTAATGATTATTTAGATTCTTAGGTTTTAAACATTTAATTAAAGTTTCATGATAAATTATGATTTACAAAATTTAATATGATTTAAAATAAAAATAAATTGGAAAAAAAGAAGTTAAAAACATATTTTTTAAAGCTGTATAATAAACAGTAGATTTATGAAGATATTTCTAGATCATTTTATTAAAGATTTTATCTAAGTCAAAGGAGCTACTTTCTTACACATTTCTCATTTCTTTTTGGGAAAAACGCATAAGATTAGCAGGTGCTTTTTTCAGAAACTGTGTAATCGAATGGCGTTATCGATAGTTTGATAAAAACAATTTAAGAAAATACTGTTAAAGTTAGCGTTTTGAATCAAATTTCTTATAGCAACAGCATGGGAAGAAAGAAAATTTTGCAATCGTGTGACAAAAATCTCTTATATCTCAACAAGTATTTGCAACTATCTTATTTGCCAAAAATGAAAACGCTATTCGATAAAAAAATCTCTTCAATAGTCAAACTTCATACATTAGTCAGATAACTTTCGCGTTGTTGAGAAGTGGATTTAAGAACACCCAAGAGGTTCATTTCCAAAGATTACATTAACATAAGTTTTTTATCGTTCTTAATACTTTTACTATTCATGGTGTCTGCCGTATGCATCATAAAAACAATCAGTCTAGCTTTGGCTTGGCTCGACAATATGTAGAAAAACAATGCAAACCTGATCTCGGCCAGGCACAAGTCTGCTAAATAAATATTAAGCCCGTGTTCGACACAATTTAACTGTGTCCGATGCCGATCACTATACTCTACAAGTAACATTTCTGTACTGATGATGTCAAACTACTAGTATCGTCTTGTGGTGCACATTCTCGTTAATGCCATATTCATTGAAAATAACTCATATTTTATCGTTTTCACAGAAATGGTTATAACGATACTATAGGCCCGCTAAATTTTGTTACTGGCCCGGGTCGGCCCGTTAAAAAAATTATTCTGATTCTGTCGGCCCAGCCCGTTTGAAAATACGGAACCTTTTCACCACGGGCCAAGCCCGGGCCCGTGCAGACCTCTAGAGGGGGGGGTGGATCAAAGTGCCCAAGTTCCCCCCTACCTAAAAAATATAGCAACATTCATTAAGTATTTATTCTAAATCAAAAGCACGTCCTAAAATCTTAACGAAAGAGGAATATAAATATACATCTCTTTATTACTTATTGCATTATTTGTAACTAATAAACATGCGACACTTTATATTTTTCACTAACAATTACAAAAGCAACATTTTATATTGCATTTTGAAAAAAAAACTGTGCATCAGTTTGGAAATTTATTATTGATTTTAAAACAATTGACAGATAATATTAGATTATTTTTAATTCATCTTTTACCTTTTATGTACATGTTTGATAAATTCTGTTCGCAATCTGATGAATAAATTATTTAGCACCACAACTTACAAACCAACTTCTTAAAAATATATAAAACCTGCTTCTCTATATACTGTTCAAAGGAAAACATTCTTGGTGCCGTTTGTCTGTTTAGATTTACGTTTTGACTATAACGTTTACCTATATACGTTTTGCCAAATAATTCACAAGAAGCTTCCATGGTCAAATAGATAAGACGCCACACTAGCAATTTAAAAAGACCCGGATGATAATGTAAAATCTATGGGGGCATTATTTCCAAATATCTCGCTCAAATTTAATATTTTGAAAAAATTTTTCTTTTTATAGGATAGCTGAGGATGATCTACAACCGGGCTAGTTTTTACATTTTTGATTTCAAATAAAAAAGAAAAAAAATACTTAAACTTTCAGAACTGGTTCGAGCCAGTTTTGAAGCTGAAACTGTCCTGATATAAAAAAATATATAAATAAAATCAAAAAAGTAAAATCTAGCCCGATTGTAGATCGTCCTCAGCTGTCCTGTGGAAAAAAAAAATCATGTAAAAACTTTGAAGTTTGAGCTAGATATTTGAATAGAACGCCTCCATATACTTTACATAATCATCCTTGTCTTTTTCTGTGTCTAGTGTGAAACCTTAAAGCAACACGTCGTTATTCGCATGAGAGCGTCTGTTCGACTCCCATTGACTCCTCTGCACACTCTCTGTGGAGACCAAAATCTGTAATTGTCTTATGTTGAAAATTTCTTTGTACTATCTAGTACCTGTATTTTGACGATGTCCCAGGCTTCCTGTCAAGCACACTAGTCAGGTATATATCTTCAATAACTAAATAAATAAATATCTCTTACATAATATACTTTCGGTCGGCACTACTTTTTCAAAAGAAATTACTTTCAATTACAAAACATTAAAAATCCTCTAATTCTGAAATTTTTCTCAATATATGATACAAAACTGGATTTTTACGGATTTACACTATAGCTATGTGTATAATTATATTATGTATAAATGTGAGAAATCTAAAAGGATAAATCATGTAGAATATTAAACATCATTATGAATGATTTTTTAAACCTTAGTCTATTCAACGAAGAGTAATAAACAACTATATTCAATCTAAAATGGGACAATTTCAATTTTTAAATTAATAAAAATTATTGAAAGAGTAAAACTTTTCCTTAAATTATGTGCACAAATCTTTAAAATATAAACATCTAAACCCAATTTCAATTTATTTACATTAATTATATCCATATTATTTAATTTAAAGATGTTGCCAATTAAAGAAAATCAATCCAATTCTTAAAGCATTCGAACTATGAAATATAAACAAGTAATGAATAACAATTAAATTGCCAACAGCAATTATTTTCTATCGACACATTGTGAATTTAAATAACATATACCGTTTAAATAACGATTTATAGAAAATAATATGACGCATTTTAAAGCTATTTTTAATTTATTTAAATAATATTTTACAATTTCCACATTCAGATAATCTTAAATAAAAAAGACAGAGACGTTTTTGATTTATTTTCAAAAATTCATTCACACTCTAAAAATTAAAGATTCCGTTTTTTATTGTATTCAGTATATAACTGAAAATGCGTTACAAATTATTATATAAAACATTTTTATGAATCTGTAAAATCCATAAATTTTTGCTGTTAATTAATTTGATAACATACTTTCCACTTTTAAATTTATAAGTTGAAAGGAAAGAGTATAATTATACCAAAAGATTTTTGAATTGATGTATGGCCAATGCTAACGAAATTATAATCTCTGTCTTTCACTCACATGATATTCTTGAGTATGAAAAAATGTTAAATATAAGACTCATGTAAAAAGAAGGTTTAAGATAAAATCTGGTTGATTCCTTTAATGTAATATAATTTTTTCTTTGATTACAGGTTACTTTTTAAACATATTCTTAAAATTACTTCTAAAATCCTTAGATATTCTTTCGCATAAATTTCCTGTATATAATTTATTAACGATTGATGTATTATTTGCAAAATTTACTTTTATTGCAATAGGCAAAGCATTTTACTTAGACATAATTATTCAATAGTCGACGTAGTATTTTAACATCACCAAAGTATATAGTTTTAACTTTCATACATTATTATTTTGTAATCGCCATTTTTTAAAATCTTAAACTGATTCACGGATTTCAGAGATTAACACTATATGTATGAATAGAAATACAATATATATATATATATATATATATATATATATATATATATATATATGAGAAATGTAAAAAGAATACATATGTAGTATATTAAACATTATAAAGAGTGATATTTTTAACTTAGTCTTTTCAACAGAATAACGAAAGGAACAATAATCGATGTGAATTCGAAACTTTATTTTTAAATTATAAATATTCGAATTTCAAATTAAAAATTTTCCTACAAATCTTATATTATAATTTAAGCATCTAAATTTTTTTGGTGAAATCACACTTGTTATATCTATGTTATTTCAGGTAAATATGCTGCTTTTTAAAGACGGTTCAACTGTTAAAGTGTTCAAACTAAGAAATATAAACAAGTAATGAATATCAAACAAATTGTCAAATGCAAATATTTTGTATTGATACGTTGTTAGCCTAAATGATAAATACCGTTTTAATACCGTTTTAATACCGTTTAATAGAAGATATTATGACGCATTTTTTTTATAAACAAATATATTTTTTATTTAAGTAATATTTTATAATTTTCAAATTCAAATAATCTTAAATAAAAAAGGCATTTTGTATCCGTAAATGTTTTTGACCACTTATCGAAAATTCTTCTCCTTTTTAGGAATTAACGATTATTATTTTTATTATTATTGTACTGCGCAAATAACTTAAAATGTCTTAAAAACTCATTATATAATACATTTTCTAAAAATCTGAAAAATCCATAAATTTTTGCTAGTAATTAATTAGATGGCAAAGTCTTTAGGTTTGAGCTTAAAAGTTCAAATGAATAAATATATAATACTACTAAAAGATTTTCAAATTGATGCATGGCGAATGCTAATGAGAAACTTTAATCTCTGTCTTGTTTATATTCTTCAGCACGGAAAAATTAAAAGTAGAAGGCACGAGTAAAAAGAATGCTTAAAATAAAATCTGATTGATTCCTTTAATGTTTTTTTCTTTGATTACAGTTTAATTTTTCAACATATTCATTAAATTGTCTCTAAAATCTTTAGAATTTTTTTTCGCATAAATTTCCTGCACGTATTTTTTTTATTCATGTGTAATTTACAAAATTGACTTTTATCACTAAAAGTAAAACATTTTACTTAGAGCTAATTATTAAGTATTGCACTTACATTCGTGGTACAGTGGTACAGTGACATTTTCAAAGCATCATATCACATGGTTTACACTTAAATAGATTATTATTATTATTGTGAAGATTTTATACTATACTGATTTGCTGATACTATCATTTATTCTAAAAGTACAATTATATAAAATAATAATAATAATAATAATAATAATTAATCGTATAAACATATAACAATGCATGCGATTGAAAAAATATTAATAAATTTGCATAATTAAACAGAAACTTTATAATTTATTCAATTGAAATGACTACATTTCGAACAATATTAAATGTAATTCATTAACTTACATAGTAATCCGTTATCATTTTAGTAATTTGGAAACATTTAAAACACTTTTGCGTATGTAGATGTCCTATTTGATGAATTTAAAAATATAACTGTTTTTATCAAAAATTAACATTTAAAAAAATGTCTGATCATTTCGATTCAATTTAAAAAAACTTTCTTTTTTAAATTTCTTTCTCTTTTTTCTTTTTTTTCATTTTTCAATGTGTTTTCAAGAGGAACATTGGAGAAGTAAACACAAACAATTTAAAAAAATCATGCATTAAGCATAGATTATGAAGCAATTTACAACACTTCATGAAATTTTTAACAAAACTTCTTTATTTAGGGGAATAAGGATATATAGCTAAATACCGTGAAATGTTTATTCCAATACTTTTGAACAGCCCTGTATTTGATCTGTCAGTTGATACACAGTATATAATAGGAAAATTCAGTTTAGCAAGAAAATGCCTAGTAGCTTGAAATTTTCTTTTCAGCAATTTATATTAATAGATGGAAACATACATGAATACTTTTGTTCAGGCCTGTAATTTAATTTGTACCTTTATCACACGTCAATTTTAAAACAAAATTTATTTTAAACTAAAACACTTTTAAAACAACTGAAATCATATTCTCATAAATTATAATTCATAGGCGCTCATGTACCCAACCCTTTGCGTGGCCATGTATATAATTTTATCTATATTCAGCAAACATTTCTTAGTAAATTGAATGTGGTTTAACGTAAAAATGCATAGCATATTTAATGAGCTTCTTTAAGTAATTTGCGCTCATATACAGTAACATTGGCGAGTTCTTTTGTATAACCCTGTTTATCAGCTATAACATTTATACACATCATATAATGTGCACATATTTAGTGAAACTTAAACGCACATATTATAATTAAAATGCATATCATCCACAAGCCATCATCGGATACATATACAGTACTTCAAGTACTTCGAAAAGAATATACCATTTGAAATCTTTTGCGTGCCCCTGTAAATGCTATGAACTTTATATTAAGCAACTGAGTATCGTTTAATTTATATTAAGCCTCAGCGACATATGCCAATTTTATTGCATATGAAACAGTTTAATGTATTTAAAATGTATCGCACAAAATTCCCCTCCCAATTACAATTATCTGATGGAATACTTTTGTGTGGCCCTGTATATAAAAATAGCTATATTTTTACCGCATATTTTATAGAATGTATAGCTCAGTGCACCTGGTAAATCCATATAAATTTTAATGTGTTTCACAGGGTGTAACATCTTTAAAATCCCTTTGAACAATTTTTTCTTCATAGCCCGCAATGTAATGAAAAAAATTTGACTATCCCTGTAAATAGACTATTCATGTTAGAAATGTTCAATAGGGTTGTGTTAGGGTAAGTGTCAATAACATCCAAAAATTTCAGGGTAATCAAAGTATATTTACAAGAGTTAGAGATTGTTCAGACGGATAGACGGACAGACGAACAGAAAAACCGAAAGCATAAGCACTTTTTAACTTTGTTAGAAAGTGCTAAAATTGTCAAGTCTAAAAGTGATTTTATAACATGATGTCTATAAAAATGTAAAACATTTTATGTCATTAACTTTTTTTAGTTCTCATACTACACACTTTCTGCTCCCGAAATTTTCGTATCTATCCATATAGCTTTAATACCGAAATTGCCAAATTTTTGAATTTGATGAGATTACTGAGATTCGAGACCTCTATGTAGTTCCATTCTAAAGCCTCTGGGCGATACATTATTAATATTGTATACAGTGCAACAATTATTCATATTGGACATGCAATGTTAAATCATAACCGCAATTGTAACTGTAAGTGCAGAGAAGTATAACGGGACATCAATAGTTAGTAATTGAACTTCATGTATTTTTTTTAATTTTTATTTATTTATTTATTTTTTACTTACGTCAAAAATATTTTTAAACTGTAAAACTCCGTACATTGAGTCACAGTTTTCGAATAATGTGCATTTCAAAGCACATTTTATAATAAAAAAGGGATATGTTCAATCAATACAATATTTCATATGATGAAACATTTATTCGCTGCATTGCTTTTGCTTTCTATACTAGCATAGATACATTCTTAATTGTAAGATTAAAAATCGAAACCTGAATGAATTTTTCCCTATAGTTTGCGGTACATTCAAGTGTTTGTCATCATAAGTGTATCGATCGATAAGAAGATTCTCTCTTCTTTCAAGTGTCATACTTGATTCTGAAAGTACTTAGACGAATTTGTCACAAAAAATGTGTGTTTAAAAGAATAAAAATATCTTTGTCTTTACTTTGTTAGTGAAAGGTGAGTGACATAATACACAAATGCACTCTTTACTGAAAAGGGAAATAAGTTTCTTTTAAAAAATCTAAGAAGAATTAATATAATAGAAATGGAGCAATTGAAATCTGTACTAAGTAAAACATTGAAAAAAAATAATAATATATATAGTAAATATAACAAAATTTTAACGACAAAATAATTAAATATTTATATAACTGTGTTTTATGCGCAATATAAATCCAATTATTAGTTAAAAAATAAAGTGTGCAAAAATATTATTTTATCAAGTCCTTTAAAATAGAAGTATTTTAAAACAAAATTAAGCGAAATGAGTTTAATGTAAATTGAGTTATGTAAATTATAATTTAAATAATAATTAATAATAGTAAATAATTTATTAAACAAAATTTTTAAAAAGAAGTAATATGCGATCTAAAAGTAATGAACGAATCATAATAACTTAATATATATTGCAAATATACTAAATTGCACACGTCAAAATAATTATTTGTATAATTGTGTTTTTTATGCTTTGTGTAACATACATCCACTTCTTAATTAAAGCCACGTTTAATAAGCTGTACAAAAACATTATTTTATAAAGTCCTTAAAATAGAAGTATTGTATAAGTCAACATCTCAATTCATAAGCAAAATTTTGAAAGACAAAATATGTTTTACATACGTAATTTGATCCACATTTCTGGCAGCAGGTAGAAAATTATTTGTAATCAATGATATAATGATAATAATAATAATAAGATTTGAATAAATGAGTACCCTTTTTTTAAACTGAGTGTTTAAAAAATTATAATTAGGTAAAACTGAAGAATCGTATATTTCTTTATTTGTATTCACATCAATTCAGAGACACTTAAAATTTTTATTCAATCCATTTTTTGCAAGGATAAATAACTTTTTTTACACTGATAAAATATAGTACTTCTCTGTATAGTAAGACATTCGAAAAAGATAATATTATCTAGAAGCATTCCCAAGATGAACACTTTATCTAACCCATAAATTCATTGACGGGTTTAAAAAGGATTAAATTTTTGAAGAAATGCCCCTGTGTTGAATGGAATTCTATACAAAGATAAAATCACGGTAGAAAAATAACAGGGACACAATCTCATATATATGTGTAATAAAAAAAAAAAAAAAAAAAATGCGCCATTTTGCCGTCTCTGAGCTTTTAATTCTAACTTTATGGAACATACGTTTACTCTTAGTTTCGTAATGTATTAATATTTTAACAGCTAAAGTTCTTTTTCTTATTTTATTTCACTTTGTAATAATCTATTGCTTGTTTCTCAAAAAGAGCGGAAAACGGTTTCGTAATATTCTTTGAATCTAGAGGTTTATTTTTCCTTTTTAGAATATTATCGAGATATTAATTTTATTTTTTATTCAGATCGTCTGCTGTGTGTTAATGCGCGGATGTTAACAGGTTAGTCTATTTACGAGACAATATAAAAATCTTAACACTAGAACGCCGGACGGTGTCATTTCGACACCGAAGCGTGTAAATTTCTAAAAATCTGTAAATTATAAAGGAAATTTTTTATATCTCTCGACTTTTATTAAATATGTGGGTAGAACTCGCATCGAAATTTTTTTGGAAATCGATTTATTCAAACTTGGTTTACGGGCAAATTTACCTAGAACGCCGGACTGGTGTCAATTGGACACCGCAATAATTTCATTTCCCCTAATTTTAATTTTGTTCTTCTGTGCGATAATTCCACACACTATCGTAGTTAAGGGGGATCTCAGAATGTTTTTTCAACACCTGGTCATCACGTGATTTATTTCAGCTGCAAAAACACCTGCCACTGAGGTTTTATTTCTCTCAAAGATAGTACATATACGGTTGCTTCCGAGTTATGACTAGTAAAATTTCGTGAGGTTTTCTTTCGTTCTTTTTACATTTTATGAATAAATTTAAAATGTCTCGTAAAAGGGGGCTTACTGCGGATGAAATTACCGCGCTTCTGAGAGAATTGTCAGATAATGAATTGGAAAGTGGGGCATTATCTGAACTGTATGATGAATCTGATAGTGAAAATTTTATTCCTGTTGTATCATCTGAATCGGAAAGCGATGAGGATATTGAAATTAATTATTCTCAAAATCAGACTGAATTTATGGCTCGCGATGGCTCGCGCTGAAAAGAATGTGGTTCTGGAAGTGCAACCGGTAGATTAGCAATACAAAATATTTTGCGAGAAGCTAGTGGTCCAACTAGTTATGCAAAAAGAAATGTGAATTATGACAGTGTTTTGAGTGCTTGGTTACTTTTTATAGACAAAAGGATTTTAGAGCATATAATTAACTGCACAAAAACAGAAGCTCGCCGAGTATTAGAAAACGATGCTTGGTCTCTTTCAGAACAGGAACTTTTAGCTTACATTTCGATTTTGTATGCACGTGGAGTTTCAGGAGCTAGTAACCTCGAACTTAATTCTTTATGGTCTACAGAATGGGGTATAAATTTTTGTAAAGAAACCATGTCCAGAGACAAATTTTGTGAAATATCAAGATTTTTGCGATTTGATATCAAATCAACTCGTCGTAATCGTATTAAAGATGATAAATTCGCAATGATTTCAGAAGTATGGAATCGTTTTATTGAAAATTGCATAAGCTGTTACAAACCGGGCCAGAACATAACAATTGATGAACAATTGTTTCCAAGTAAGACTCGCTGTCCGTTTACTCAGTTTATAGCATCAAAACCTGATAAATACGGGCAAAAATTTTGGATAGCTGCAGATTTAGAAAGAAAGTATATTTTAAACGCATTTCCCTACTTAGGAAAAAATGAAGAACGAGATCAAAGTCAGAGACTTTCTGAGTATGTGGTTTTAAAATTAATGTAATCTTTTAAAAATATGGGAAGAAATGTCACAGTTGACAATTTTTTTACTTCTCTTGAATTGGCAAAGAAACTAAAGGAAAGGCGGACAAGCTTAGTTGGCACGGTAAATAGGGCCAGACAAGAAATCCCGGATTAGGAAATTAGGAAAAGAAGAATTGTACTCAACAAAAATTTTTAAGAATGAAGAATCGGGCTCAACACTGACAGATTATCAATCTAAAAAGAAAAAAAATGTCATAATTCTTAGTTCTATGCATTCAAGCATCACAGTTGCTAACAATTCAAAGAAAACACCTGAAACCGTAAGTTTTTATAATGAAACGAAATGTGGTGTAGGTATTGTTGACCAAATAGCAAGACAATATTCAGTCAAAGCAGGTTCAAGAAGATGGCCAATTCACACATTCTACAATATTCTAGACTTTGCTGCCATAAACGCTTGGATTGTTTTCAAACGTGTAACGAGAAAAAACATAACAAGGCGTGTATTTATACAAACACTAGCTGAAGAAATGCGATCATAATACACTGAAAAATCCACTAAAAGAAGCAGGAGAGATGAAGAAGAACTGCGGGCTGAAAATTCCTCTAAGCGTAGGAAATGCGAAGTTAAAAAATGTCATGGAAATGTGACAAATAAAGTATGTTCCTCTTGTAATAGAATGACATGCGGCAAATGCACAAAAAATGTCATCTACAAATGTATTGACTGTTAGTAATGTAAGTAGTTATTTCACTTCTTTATATTTCCCTATTATCTTGCAAAAATATTCTTAAGTTATAGACATAATAATTATTCGTATGTTCCATATGCATGCTCTTATCATCAAGCAAAATTGTTCTTATATTATAGATAAAATACAATTTGTGTGTGAAATTTATTTCTCTACATCTCGAAAAGTTAAGAGTATTTTACAAATATAATAATATTTGTGTGTACTTGAAGCATTTTAATTTAATCTTGTAAGATTTTTCTTTCTTTTTTTTAGATTTAACATTATTTGTGTGTTTTACATGTATTTGTAAAAAAGAATATTAAACTGTATATTTTTTAAAATCTTTTTTGCATAATATCGACCAGTGTCAAAATGACACCTGCCGGCGTTTTAGGGGGTAGCAATATTTCAGGCGTTCTAGTGTTAAGAGAAGGCCACGCCCCAGCTACAAATCAAAGATGATGATGTCTGACGTTGTAGCCTTGAAGTTAATTTTAATTGGATCTTTAATTTACTTACGTGGACTGGGAAGAGCTAGTTTTTTTGTGGAGTGTCGAAGTTTCATTCTAGGTTGGAAGAGCGTTCAGAATGCATCTGTGTTTTGAACTTGTAGGACGCCCGTTAATTTTTTCCGATAAATTGTAATATAGAATGATATAGCTTAGTTCACGAAGGTTGGAGTACTCGATGTGTGCAACGCTGACTGGTGGGATAACTTTTTATCAGTTCTAATAAATCTGAAGTCAAGACTGAGTGACTTAAATTATTTATGGGGAAATACCCAAAGACATCATTCCACTGCTTGTTAACATAAACTTACGGCTGCTTAACCTGCATCTAGTGCTTAAGGGAATGGAGATGGAACTTTAGATGGAATACCGCCAATACCATTATTTTCTTTTTCGTAACATATTGGAAAGCCGGCAGGATTTCTAAAATGGATCGGCGTAATATTTTTGAGAGAAATGCTGAAGTTTCGTAACTTAGCAACTACAAACTGACCCTGTTAGAGAAACATATTCGTCGCAACGATAATTGTGTGCTCCCCATGTTCGAGTTGGAGGTTGGTCGCTGAAACATCTGCTGTGATTGTTTTGTTCTTAGACGTACATGAGTCATCAAAGTAATGCCATGGTGTTGCAAGGAACGACGTCGAAAGAAAAACGATTTCAGATAATTCAGAATCTTTAAAGCGATCTTCAAAAGAGCTTGGTGATAAGTAGGAGTTCTGTGAAAAGGATCGTCTTATGAAGTTTTGTATGTGATTATGTTTGGCATCTACATCTACAAATCCCTTGTTTGTGAAATATGCCTCCAGTATTTTTTTACATAATTCACATCTACGAAAATGTCTGATGATTATTTAAGATAAAAAACATCTGCAGTGAAAGATTACGACATCATTTTGATAAAGAATTTATTCCATCGATGTTGTTCAAGGCCGAAACTACTAATTAAAAAAACACGAATTTTTTTTTTTTCTTTTTTCTTTTTTCCTTCCCAAATAATTTTTTAGATTCCGTTGTTCCTTCTTAGAGTGCAAGATTGTAAGTTTATTATTTATCTGCTTTTGTTATTGTTTACGAAATTTTAATAATAATTTCTCTATTTAAATTGTTGATTTTATTATTCTTATTACAGATATCAAAAAATGTTTTTTGTTCTTAATTTATAGATTGCAATTTTCTGCTCATAGAAATTTCACTTAAGTTTAAATGTGTTCTTAGTACTAAAGATGGAACTACTTTGCTCTTAAAAAGTTCATTGTTGCATTTCTTATTTCCGTGTGGTATCTATACTAATAAAAGAACAAAACGCTCTGTCTGTCTGTGTGTGTGTCTGTGTGTCTGTGTGTCTGCGATGGCTAGCAAAATCTACAGCACGTACGAAGCTCAAAATTTTTTTAGAGTAGCCCAATGTCTCTCCTGATGCACCTGAAGCTCAGAATTTCAAAATTCTATTTATTAACTGAGTAATTAATTAAATTCAAAAGCTTACTCTCATAAAAAATCGCCTTTTTTCGCTTTTTTCCCCTTTGATTTTCTTATGGTTGATTGGTTGCATAAAATTTTCGCAGAAATAATTAAAAAAGCTGGGACAGACCTTTAAAATTCATAGACTGGCAAACTGTCAGTTTAAATGAGGATTTTTTTTTATCACAGCTGCTATACACCATGGAGAAAAAGATAGGTGGAGGCGAAGTAAATCGAAAAACAGGTTTGCAATATTAAACCATTTATCGCTGAAATGTTAATGTCTCAAACAAAAGCACGAGGAAGGAATTTTGTATTAATAAAACGAATTGAAAGAAACGAATTACAGCTGAAGCATATCTTACGAAGAAATAGTATTTTTTTTTAAATGGTTTTTTTCTATTACATTATTTAGGTTAAAGTTAAATTGCATTTATGTTATGATTAGAATAAGGATATGTTACAATAAAGTGAAGGCTAGGTTACATTTCTGTTATATTTAATTTACGGTAGGGTACTGTTAAGTCGCTGTTAGGTTACAGACAGGTGCTGGTTACGGTACAAAAGTTTAAGGTTAGGAATTTATACACAGAGTGAACATTACGCAAGATTTGATTAAAAATAACACTTACTTTTGTTAAATAGCTCTGAAATTATAATACTATATACCAATCTTTTAGCTACCATCGTGTATCGATTTCATTCATGGTATAGTCGGATTTAAGAGTAATATAATTAGTTTGAAATTCAAAATATTTCACTTGGGATTTGTATGTGAAAATAATAAATAGTTACGTGACATACGTTAAGTGATTTTTACGGGTAATGACTTTTTTAACACGAAAATCATGCAACAGTTGGATAAATATTCCCTCCCGCGTTTTTCATTGTTCATTTTGAGTATTTTTAGAGTTTAATATTAGTTGTTGTTTTTAAAACCGATTTTTCACACAGTCAGTGGCTACGTATTTCAGACAATGCATTTCTGCATGTAACGAGTTAATGATAAAATCATACAAATTTCAAGTTCGTTTAATATTGTTAATACGGACCCGGGCAACGCCGGGCGGGTCAGCTAGTTAAAGATAAATTTATTACCAATACGTAAGAGGAAATTATTTTTGTTCTTAAAAATATTTATTATTTCCTATGCATTGAAAAACTGTGATATTATTTATTTATTATTTATTTCACATGAATTCAAAAGAAGCAAACATTCTTAATATAAAAAAGAAAGAGTTTATTATTTTATTTATTTTTATTGAATTATAGAATTTAAGTATTTTAACTTATGAGTTATCCATAATTTATTGAGTTGTATTGATACTTTTTACGTATCCGGAAATCTAAGTTGGCAATCCACAATCGTATGTATTTTAAATGTAAGTCACAATAGCAAATGCAAAGTAAAAAAAAAAAAAAAAAAAAAAAAAAAAAAAAAATCAATGCTGCCAGCAGTTTTTGCCGTAAATTTAACGGGTTTTTTTTTAAGTATAGTAAAATGATGAAAGTCAGTAAATGTCCATTGTGAAAAAAAAAACCTAAATACAATTTGGGAAAAATAATTTGAGATATAAAACCTCTACAATCGCATAGCAACTAAGAATGTTATATGTACATAAATAAAAATTACGAAAAAAATATTTATACGGTTGACACTAAAATTTGTTATGCATGTCGAATGGCAAATAGTGAAATGAAGAAAGCCAGAAAATGACAAGTGTGCAAAAATTAACCAATATGCAAAGAGGAAAAAATAATTTTAAATATTAAACCTCTACAAACGCATAAAAAATACGCAAGTTATGCATATAAATAAAAGTTATAGAAATATAATTATGCGGGTGATACTGAAATTTTTTATCCATGCCGAATGACAGATAGTAAAGTGATGAAAGCCAGGAAATGTGAAGTATAAAAAAATGAACAATATGCAAATTGAAAAAAAAAATCTTTAAATACAAATCCACCACAAACTTTAAACAACTAAGAATATTATACATACATACATACATATTAAATATATATATACAGTCAAACCCCGTTTTAACGAACTTCAAGGGACCGACGTTTTTGTTCGCGATATCCGAACAGTTAAAAATGTTAGAGTTTACAAAATATTCATATAATTACTCGATACCTATATGTTCAATAACGATGTATTAATTTAAAAAACGTAAATACTATTAGAAATAATCATTAACGAATTAAATTGACTAAAATATATTACATTAAACTGGCACGATACTACATACATTAACTAAAAAGGTAGACAAATAGAAATGCCGTATAGCGCGGATTATCTAAACATTCGAGAACAATCCTAGTTCGGATAAATGTTAGAGTAAATGAGCAAATAATTTAAGGAATGATCCTTGACTATACTAAAATCTTTACGCTTTACCCAGGCTTAGGATGATTAACACTAATTATTGCAGCGTTAAAAATCCTTTTATTTTTATTTTGTTTGTTTATTTATTGTTTAAATTTTCCTTTTTTTCATCATCATGTCAACGCCAGATAGAATAATTTAAGGAAAAAAGCTTTTGATTATTGCTTGCTTCAAAGAAGACGTTATTTTCAATGCTGCCATACCTCGAATTATTCTTAAATACATTAGTTAAATAGCTTAAACGCGTTACTGAATTATTATGACAGGAGTAATGGGAAATAACTGATGGGTGGGCGTGATTACACCTGCAGACCTCCAACCATAAAAGAGAAAGAATGCAGGTCTTACTACTCTTTATAAAAAGACTTATCGTTAATTTGCAACATGTTTTATAAATCGCCATGCATTTTCTTATAAAATTAGAGTCGAAAAGATTTTTTCACATCAGCGGAAAAGTAAAAAGAGAAAAAAAAATCATGATCGACTAGAAAAAAGTTTATGACCGAATATTAAGATTTCGTAGGCTCGCTATAAAAGGATAAAATAGCATTAAATACAATAGAAAAACGCCGGAACCAAAATAATACATTTGCACATAATAATTATCGCACTAGATATACTCATATACAAATAAAAAATGATTAACAAAATCCAGCTTTTATTAACTTCCTACTTTTATTTCCTCATCCATATAAAAATAAAAACAAATGAGCTTAATATTAACAATCCTTGCCAATTATTTTTTAACTTACTATTTTATCTTATCAAGTATTTTATCATATAGTGACACATAAAAAATACCCTTGATGCAAAACGTGCTTGGACTTGATTTTGCAGTCGTTGCACATTGACTACGTGAGAAAATGTTCATAGTTTATTGCTTGAATAAATTTTAAAAAAGTTTCGTACAATGCTTCATATATCTTTAGGGTAAAGAGAGTAAATCACACTTTTAAAATTTTAGGCATGGTTGATGTATATTGAGATTGAATAATGGGATTTTACTAATATATTTTCAAATCTAACATATTTATTTCATTTGGAGATAATATATGGAAATTTTATATGTATGACGGATTTCTTTACATAAATAAAAAGAATTAAAACATTTGAAATCACATGTGTAATATTTCACAATAAGGAAATTGTTATTATTATTATTATTATTATTATTATTATTATTATTATTATTATAGGAATTCTGGAGCCATTTCAATATTTTTACAATTATTTATTAGTATATCTGTATTATAAAATAATTTTTCATAAAAAAATAAAACTACGATATAAAAGTAATAAAATATATACGTTAGAAAATAAAAAGAATTTTTTTAAGCGTTTCACTTTTACATAACAACGTTCAAAAATTTCAATAACTTGTTCCAGTTTACCCACATTTTTGAACAGCTTTTTTTATGCAAGGTTCCCATAAAAGAATGTACCAATCATAAATCTTAAAATTATGAACTGTGAGTGTTGTAAATTGTTGGTTCAAAATTACAAATGATGTCTCAATAAACACTTTTCAAAATGAAAAGTTTATTTGAAAACACAATTTCAGCAGATCTCACCTATTGTCGAAATATTATCCGAATTGCTTGTGCTGTCTTGTAAAATGAAAAAAATTCCATATAACTCTCCAGTTTCAAATTTATATAAATCGCAATGTTTATAAAAAATTCATTTTTACGTAGTAGAAAAAAAGATAATGAACAAAATTATTTCTTATAAAGCTATAGACACCTGTAGCTTGTGAGTACTAAAAGTACTAAATATACTAAAACGTACTAAAATTACAGAGTTCATACTAAAATTTCATGCGTATCACGGGTTGGCGCTAAAAAAAAAAAAAAATTAGTCATATTTACTTAACAATTTCTAGTAATCTTATGGATTCATTTTTTACAGTACAAATCTGTGTATGTTATATGAATATTTATTGTTGCTGATATATAAAAAGTTCTAAAAAATCCAGTTTTCGAGTAAAAATTCATTAATTTTACAACAATTCATTTTTATTATCTACATTTAAATATACTGAGTATTTTAAGAAAATTGACATCATTGTTACTTAAATATTGATCATATACACATATTTTTAATTGCATTGTTCCACACAAAAATGTTCAGAATTTTATGCAATCAAAGACATTTTTCTGGAGATTATATGAGAAGAAAATACAAAAAAAATTTTATACGGATCCTGTATGAAAAACCTACACATGAATAAAATGTGTCCCTTACACTATTAATGCAATGTACAAAATTCGTATGTTAGCATACAAAAATCCTAGAATCATGAAAATAAAAAAAAATACTGAGTTAAAATATGTTTCGATATATACAAAAGTTAGAAAAGAGGAAAATTCATGTCGGATGATAATGTTCGCAGCATCATATCAGTGCAGTTTTTGGAGTGATTTACACGAAAAACATATCAGCATTAATGTACCGGGTGATCCAAAAGTTTCGGGAGTTTTGAAATGTTAATAATTTGGAAACTATGTACAATACAAAGGTTCGGTTTTCAGATATATGCTCAGAAACACGTGGGATTTTGTTTAGCATGATTTTTTTTACATGTATATAGTTACAATTTTTAGCAACAGGTGGCGCTGCTGTACAACACTGGATGTAACTATAAAATATGCTTTATAGACATGAGTATGAGTTCATTGCGGAACATCTTTTGTAGGTTATTAATGAGATTTCGTTTTAAGGGTGGTTTATGTTCAATTTCTTTTTTTAAAGTGGTTGAAATTGCATTGAAAGGGAATTTTGATGCAAAATTTCATGAATAACTGCTATGTTTAGACATGCTTTCTTTGCATGTCGAGCTGTGTTCTTATCGTACAATACGGAAGTTAAAATTGAAAAAGATTCGATGACCATTAGAAATATGAAATGCCATGGTAAGAAAGGTTTGAGAAAAAGTCTAATTGAAAGATCGTAATAGAAGCAGGAGATCTCAAATGTCTGTTGCAATCGTAAATGAGCTAGAATTCGATGCCAATACTCAGTGGAAATCATCAGCTCATAATGAATCAGTACACTTGTAATATCACGATAAATTTAAAATTTCATCTGGAATTTCTTTCTCCTTTGAGGATACTGTGCACGTTGTTTTGCGTCGGCTCACAGCGGTACTTATAAGCTATGGGCGTCATAATAAAAATTTGTAACTCTTGGACACTAAGTCTTTCTTTTTAGCGAGCTATATCATACCATAAAAATAATACTGTCAATTTTAGCGCCACCTGTTGGCAAAAAGTGTAACTAACATAATTTGTTTGTTTCAATAAAAATAACAATCCCATAAGTTTCTAAGCATTTTTGTGGAAATCGCACACTTCTATTGTTTATAGTTTGTTAATTATTAGCATTTGAAAACTCCAGGAACTTCTGGATCACCCGGTATATCAGGGACTACCTGAATATAAATTTTTATTAAAACCATGTATTATTTCTTGAAATAGAACCATTGTAAAAAGCGTCAAAAAATTGATCATGGCAGTGCCACTTATTTTGCGATTTACAGAAAACTATAAACTGCATCTACTCATATCAAGGGCTAGATGAATCTGATGTTTGATAGAAGTCTGTGCATTAGTTATTCAGATATATCTATTGCGTAAATTGTAATTTGCGTAATAGCATCGCCATCAGTGCAGCGATTTACACCAATATATATCTGGGACTTTCTGAATGTAAATTTTTTAATCAAATTTTGTTCATTAGGTATTTTGATAGAATGCCCACAAAATGTATCTCACATTACAGTTCTTACTGAATTACAGACACTTAGATAGATTTTTTTAAAAATGTATATTTCAAGTTCTCTGGAACGTGTAAATTAGTTAAAAACCAGAATTCGAAAATTTTCAGGATTTCATGATTTTTTTCTCATAAATATAGAAAAATGTAAAAATGGAAACAATTCATTTTCTTAAATCTTTAGTTAGTTATAGGAATAAATTTATTTAACTAAATATGAAGAAATAGTGATGGTATTAATAATAATATTAATAATGGATTGTAAATATGTATTTAACTAATACAATTTTCCAGTACAAATAAATAAGATATGGTCATTTGAGAAGCACATTCAATTCTATTTTTAGGTTTAATTATTAGGCAAAAAATTTAATACGTGTAATAATCGATGCTGCTATAAGTTACACATTGAATGTATCATTTCCAATTAAAAATATTTTTAAGAAACGAAATATTTAATTACATTAAGAAATAATGTTTTATGTATTCATTTAAGAAAACAATTATTTCATACATACACTATATTGCCATTGATTATTGGACACTTGCGATTTTAGACATTTTACTAAATATCTAGAAAATTACATGAGGAATCATCTCGAAACTCTTAGCGTATAAATACAATAGTATACGCCATACATTGCCGTGAAGATTTTTTACCGAAACTCCATAGGGGACCGTCAACAAACTAAAAAAGAATGAAGATCTTTTGAATAACCCTGTCAAAACTAATGTAGCAAAAGTGCTCAAACTCTAGATTGTGATTGAATGCCTTATTGTAATACACTGTGTTCATTTTTATGCAAATAGCATGCATACTCGCAGAGTAATTAAGGTTTTTGTAAAAGTGGTCACAAATTTTTCCAAGTTTTTCCCTTATAATTTTCAGAATTCTTAATATAAATTAATATTTTTTTCAGAAAATAGGACAAACATCACTGCACACAGTACCCTGTAATCAGAATTAAAAAATAATAAAAATTGTATGAAAAATGAGTAGGTTTACTAAATAATTTTTTACTGCGCATGCGTCAAAGATATCAAAATTTCATTTGCATATTATGTTAGCTAAATGTATAGAGCAACTTTTGTAAAAGTCTCAAAATCATAGCTTGAAAATTCTGAAAGTAATCGTCTATAGAAAAAGGACAAAATCCGTTGTTTCCAAAATGAAGCAAAAAAATGAGGGTTTTTATCCAAATGTAGTAAGTACATCCCGTATTGTATATTCTATATTGACACTAATCAATAAATATATGGATACAACCCCTCTTGTTTTTGCTTCATCTTGAGAATAACGGATTTTCAACTAATTCAATTGACGATTATTTTCAGAATTTTCAAGTTATGATTTTGTGACTTTCACAAAAGTTGCTCTATACATTTAACTAACATAATATGCAAATGAAATTTTAATATCGTTGACGCATGCGCAGTAAAAAATTATTTAGTAAACCTACTCATTTTGTACACAATTTTCATTATTTTTTAATTCTGATTACAAGGTACTGTGTGCAATGTTGTTTGTTATATTTTCTGAAAAAAAATATTATTTTATATTAAGAACTCTGAAAATTATAAGGAAAACACTTGGAAAAATTTAGGAGCATTTTTATAAAAACCTTAATTACTCTGCGAGTATGCATGCTATTTGTATAAAAATGAATACAGTGTATTACAATAAGGCATTTAATCATAATCTAGAGTTTGAGCACTTTTGCTTCATTAGTTTTGACAGGGTTATTCAAAAGATATTCATTCTTTTTTAATTTGTTGACGATCCCCTATGGAGTTTCGGTAAAAAATCTTCACGGCGATGTATGGCGTATACAATTATATTTAAACACTAAGAGTTTCGAGATGATTCCTCATGTATTTTTCTAGATATTTAGTAAAATGTCTAAAATCGCAAGTTTCCAATAATCTATGGCAATATAGTGTATACATTAATTTCGCATTTTTGTTTTTAATATTTTGATTTAAGCTTGAAAATTTTACAAAAATATCGGAGGGAGTATCATTCTATCTTTTTCCCCAGCTTTTACTTTAAAAGTGTATTTAAAAAAGTTTTTATTTGATTTAACTCTGGAAAAAAAATGATAAAAATCGCAGTAGAAAATAATATTACACAAAAGACTTCTTTTTTCTCTTTGTGAGACATCTTTTAAAAGGAACAATTTGATCGATCACGTGTCCTTCGACATTTACTTTGTATTCTTAAAGCATACTTCTATATTTAATTTTCGTGTTGTCCAACAAATATTTTCTTTTTCGGTATTATGTAATTTTGAGGATGCTTATGTTTACACTTATAAAATATTTGCTCTACAGTAATTGTTTTTTCTATATCTGTTGATTCAGAAACAAGTAAGAGTTCTTTGAAGGATTTCGAAAAAATATGGAAATATATTAATAGTAATCTGCATTGAAATTCCGCAAATATATTTAATTTCAAAGTATTCGGTTGCGCAGTTTTTGTGCTGTTATAAGCGGCCAGATGGACAGATAGACAAGTAAACTGGACAGCGAATATTAGTGTTACATATTTATATAATTGCAAATGCACCTGAAAACAATATTTTAAACCGAGTTAATATTGTCCCAATTTATACCTATGGTGTATATCTAATATAATTTTACATTAACGTAAAAGTTCAAAAGAAATTACATTTTTATGTACATAAAAATAATAATAACATTCATAAAATATTATAAAAATAAATGTTACTAGCATGCACTAAAGTCTTACTGAAAAATGAAACATCTGCCAAATATATATATATTACTTTATTATTTACTGCATTATTTGTAATTTTTAAACATTCGATATTTCATCTTGTTGCAATTTCGAATGCGAAAACAAAGGTTCTTTAAAATGCAACTTGGCAAAAAATTATATCAGATTAGTGATTTATAAATATAATGATAATATTATTTTAAAATAATTTAAAGTAAATTTGAATTTTTTTAAATTTATATTTAATCACTTAAGGTGCAGAATAATTCTTCTCGCAAACTGATAAAATAATTTAATTTACAAATGAATTTCTTAGAAAATGTACAACCTGTCTTTCTACAATATTTGTTCACCACTTAAGAAATTGAGTTTTTATTATTATTATATTGCGAAAATAAATTTTAAATATATATATAATACATTTTCTAAAAATTTGTAAAAACCATAAATTGTTGCTTATAATTAAATCCAAAACACACTTAGTTTTAAATCTCAAAGAAAAGAATATAATTAAAGTAAAAGACTTTCAAATTTATATGTTGCCAATGCGAATGAGAAACTCTCGCTTTCACTCATTTAATTCTTGAGCATTGAAAAATTTAAAGAATAAGACACGTGTAAAAAGTATGTTTAAAAATAATCTGGTGAATTCTTTTAATGTTTTTTGTGTCATTACAGGTTAAATTTATTAACATATTCTAAAATTATCTCTAAAATCTTTAGATGTTCTTTCACATAAATTCCCTGTACGTATTTTTTTTCTTAAGATTGATGATTTACAAAATTGACTTTTATCGCTAAAAGTAAAGCATATTATTTAGACTTAATTTTTCAGTATTTTACGTACATTCTTGCCACAGTAGCATTTTCACAACATGAAAATACATTGTTTGTATTTACATAAATTATTCTTTTTTGAATTGTGAATATTTAATTATTTACTGATTTACTGATATTATAATTTATTCTAAACACATAATCATGTACATAATAATAATACATCATCGTATCAATAGAAACATAATACAAGTCACGTTATTAAAAGAATATTAAAAAATTTGCAGAAATAATGTTAAACAGAAACTTTGCAATTTTTAAAAATAAAATGGCTCCATTTCGAAGAATTTTAAATATAATTTCTCAACTTAAACCATAAATATTATGGAAGTGTATTAAACATAATACTTTACCTTACTTTGAATCATTGCTATAAGTTATTGGATTGTTTCTATTTCTAAAATTCCGTTAATTAATTGAGTAATTTGTAAATATTTAAAATAAATTACGTATGTAGATATCTTATTTGATGACTTGTAAAATGCATGTGATTTTACCCAAAAATAGCATTTTAAAAATATATAAGATTCAATTTATTTTTTTTTTCTATTTTTTAACAATTGCAATGTGTTTTCAAGAGAAATATTAAAGATGTAATCACATGAAATTTCCAAACGCCTAAAATTGATTTAATAATATAATGGACATAGTAAAATGAAAAAAAAAAACCTTCAAGTCATTAACTTATCTTAGTATACACATACTATACATATATTGTTCCTCATTTTTTTTCCTATGAGTGCATACAACCTTAAAAGAGAAATTCTCAAATTCAAATGTTTTACAAGTTGAATTATTTCCGAAAAATCCATGAAGCCACACCATTAAGCTTTTCAACGGTGCATTCATCAATTTGAAAACAGTGAAACAATTACTAATATTAGCCATAGAGCGTCGAATTATAGTCGTAACTGTAACTGAACAGTTGCGACAGTTGCAACATCTCTAGATTTGTTTAACAGGACATCATGATTGATCTCCTTGTGGTATTGACTTAAAAAAATCGTACTGAATAAATATTTTTAAACTATAAAACTCCTTACATATAATTACAGTTTTTGAATAATGTGCATTTTAAAATACATTTTTACTAATATTTTATGGAAACACAATTAAATTTATGCCGTTTTTATGCAGTTATGTTTTATGAAAGTAAAGGATTTGTTTGATTAATATTGCAATGGGTATTGTACAACTATTACTCACTGACTTGACTTTTGCTTTCTTATACGAGTAAAGATAATTTCTTTTGCAGTGAAATTAAAAACAAAACGTCCGAATGATTTTTTCTCTAATTTGCGGTACGTAAAAGTGTTTATCATCATAAGTGTACCGATCGATAAGACGATTTTTTCCTCTTTCAAGTGTCATACTTGAAAGTCATTAAGATTACCTTGTCACAAAAAAAAATATCTGTTTAAAAGAATAAAAGTCTTTCTCTTTAATTGTTAGTGAAACGTGAGTGACTATCGTTAAATATTGATACACAAAATGCACAGTTCTTTACTCAAAGGGGATTTTTTTTAACTAAGGAGAATGAGTATATTATAAATAAAATTTTTGGAATCTGTATTGGGCAAAACATATAAAAATAACGAAAAAGAGGTAATGTCTGAGTAGGGAAAGAATTGTAGAAACATAATATTTACAGTAAATATAATTAATTTTTAACGATACAATAATTAGTTATTTATATAACTGTTTTTCAAATGTTCGATAAATCGACTTATTTAAACTTACGTTTAGTAAACTACACAAAAATATTATTTTATAAAGTAATTTAATAAAATTTAAGTACTATACAACAAAATTAAGTGAGATGAGCTGAAAATAAATTTATTTTATATAAATCTGTATTAAACAAACTTTTCTAATAAGGCAAAGTAGTAATCGAATTATAGTAACTTTATATTTATATAAAGTTTATTAAAATTCAAATGACAAAATTACAGTATTATATAACTATTATTGTATATAATTATATTAAATATATTATATATTTTTATTATTATTAGACATTAATTATAATACAATTATAAATATAATACGAAGAAAATAATTATGCGGGTGATATTTTAGAATGTTTTATAAAAAAAAAATGGATTTGTTCGATTATTACCACACTGGTATTATGTAACTTTTACACACTGAATTGCTTTTGCTTTCTTACACGAGTAAAGATTATTTCTTTTACAGTAAAATTAAAAATAAAACGTCCGAATGAATTTTTCCCTATATCTGCGGTATGTAAAAGTGTTTATCCTCAAAAGTTTACTTATCAATAAGAGGATTCTCTCCCTCTTTGAAGTGCCATACATGATTCTGAAAATACTTAAGATTACAATGTCACAAGAAATATCTGTTTAAAAGAATAAATGTCTTTGTCTTTACTTTGTTAGTGAAACGTGAGTGAGTACTGTTCAATGTTGATGCACAAATGCACTGTTCTTTACACAAAGGGAAAGAATTCGTTTTAACAAAAGTAAGAAGAATGAATACAATGTGAATGAATATATTAGAATTTGTACAAAGCAATAATTAAAAAAAAGTTAGAGATAATGTTGTGTAGTTAAATAATTATACGAATATGATATTTACAGAAAATATAATAAAATTTTAAAGAAAAAATATTTATTTATGTAACGGTTTTTAAATGTGTAATATGTATTCTCTCATGACCAGCCACTTTTCTAATTTCGTCACTCCATCTTACTTGTGGTCGTCTTCTTGGTCGTTTTACATCTCTGGGATACCACTGTAGTGAATTTGTGCTCCATCTATTGTCTTGTCTTCTTGCAATGTGCCCAGCCCATTTCCATTTTAGCTGTTTGATTCTTTCAAGGATGTCAAAAACTTTTGTCTCATTTCTTATCCAGGTTATTTTCTTTCTGTCTCTTCTAGTTATGCCTAGCATACATCTTTCCATACTTCTCTGTGTTGTTTGTAGTCTTTGTATCATCCGTTTTGTTAGTGTCCATGTTTCAGCTCCATAAGTTAATGCAGGTGAAATACACTGATTAAACACTTTTCTTTTCAAACAAAGAGGCATATTACTCTTCAGAATAATACTGTTCTTCCCAAAAGCACTCCACCCATTTCTTATTCTTCTATTGATTTCATTCATGATACTATTATCCGTTGATATTTCCTGTCCTAGGTACACATAACTTTGCACTTCTTTAATCTCAGTGTTCTTGTAGACAATTTTCTTTTTTGATGTAAATGAATTAAACATCACCTTAGTCTTTTCTAAATTTATTTTTAATCCCACATTGATGCTAGCTTCTGCAAGATATATATATATATATATATATATATATATATATATATATGTAAATACCCTACAAACGCATACATAAGGATGCTATATAAATAAATATAAGTTATGGAAAGTAATTGGGGGGGGGGGATGACACTGACATTTTTTATACATGTGGGATGTAGATAATAAAATGTCAAGTATGCCAAAATTATTCAATATACAAATTCGAAAAAAAATTAGATATAAAGCCCCTACAAACGCATAACAACTGAGGAAGTTGTACATAAAAATATTAGTTACGGTAAATAATTATGCGGGTGATATTGACATTTTTTATGCATGCGGAACGCCAGATAATAAAAAGAAAAAAGCCAGGTAATGTCAAGTCTACAAAAAATTAACGAAAATGCAAGTGGAAAAAATATTTTTATGTATAAATCCTCTAGAAACGCATAAAAATTTAACATATATGTATACAGTTTTCTCTACCGTAGGGAAATGAGATGTGTTTTTCTTTTTAAGCATTTTTTGTTAGTGTTTTTTTTTTCAAGATACCTGTACATTTATATGTATTAATTACCGCATGATATTATCATGTTTGAATAAAACGTGTTTGACATCCTACTACAAATATTTCATAATCCTTATTAATTCAAAAACAGGTGAGATTTCTTTTAGACCGTAACATTAAAAATCCTTGTAAACTATTTTTTCCCTTAATATTTCATCTTATCAAGTATTTTATCATATAGCGACACATATAAAATACCCTTAATCTGAAACGTGCTTTAATTTCATTTTGTAGTAGTTGTACTTTGACTATGTGAGAAAAGGTTCATGCTTTATTGTTTGAATAAATTTAATAAAGTTCTGTATAATAATTTAAAATACCTTTGTTGTAAAGAGAGCAAATCACAGATTGAAAATTTTAAGCAATGCTGATGTTTCTTGTGATGAATAATATGATTTTACTAATATGGTTACAAATCTAATGTATTATTTTCATTTATAGGCATTCTATGCAAATTGATTATGTGTGACGCATTTCATTAAGTAAAATACAACAGTCATGAAATATGAAATCGCATGTGTAATTGTTTAAAATGAGGAAATTATTATTATTTTTTTAAATACTGGAACCATTTCAATATTTTTTCAACTACTTTGGCAGTATCTTCATTATAAAAGCATCGTGTATCTCAAAACAAATGTTACTCAACGCATTTTATGTAAGCTATTAAAATATTGTGTAAGAAAGTTAAAAAATTTCAATAACTTTTTCCGATTTACCCACTTTTCTGAAAATGAATATCTTATTTGAAAATACATTCTCAGCAAAGTCTTATCTATTGTCGAAATATTATTCGAATTTTTTGTGCTGTCATATCCTGTAGAAAAGAAAAAAAGTAATCTTATAGATGCAAATTTATAGAAATCACTATATTTAATTAAATCTGATTTGAATGTTGTAGAAATAAAGATGAGAATGTATAAAATTATGTTTTCTAAAATTACAAAAACCTGTGGATTTAAGAAAAAAAGTACTAAAATTATGAACTTTTTTTAATTTAATCAATATGATAGGTTGTCATTGCATAAAAAAATTCTTAGACTACCCTATAAAATGATTCCCAGTAATATCATAGACATTTTCATTTACAGAACAAGCCTGTATCCGTTATATGAATATTCGTTGATGCCGTTACTTAATAATTTCTTAACAAATTAATTTCTTAATAATATATAATTAATTAATATAATAATTCAAAATAAGTTCTTAAAAAGTTTTTAACACTAACTTATCAGCCTTTTTTTTAACAATCTGCACTTGAATACTGGGCATTAGAAAAAAAATGAACCTCCTAATTTATTACTTAATAATTTATCATACATATATTATGAATTATATTGTAACGGATATAAAGGCACAGATTTTAATGAAATCGAAGAATATATTCTTTGGATAATATGCGAAAAAACGCAAAATTTAAATTTTTATACTGATCCCGTTCAAAAAATTTACCAAATGAATAAAATGTGCTCCTTACACTATTAAAGTTATGCGTAAAATTCGTGCATGTTACCTTAAAAAATCCCAGAAATATGAAGATAAAGAAATATAATCATATTTCGAAAGCTGAATATGGGTTAGAAAAATGGAAAAAAATATATCGGGTGATGATGATTTTGTGTTCGTACAGTAATTACGGAAGATAATATTGCTTGTGTAAAAAAAAATTGGGCGATTTATTTTATGATTAACATCACGCCAAAATTATTTAAACATATCCAAAAATATTTAAACAACATCCCTTGGACATTTACTTTGTATTCTTAAGTTATACTTCCACATTTCTTTTTCGAGTTGTCAAACAAGTATTTTCTTTTATAGCATTAAGTTTGGTGATATTAATTTTTATACATATAAAATATTTGCTCTTCAGTAATTGTTTTTTCATTTCTATTAATTCAGAAAAAAAATATCAGTTCTTTTGAGATTTAGAAAAAAATGTACTTTGTGCTATTTGGAAAGAAAAATGCAAATGGAAATCTCCCTTAGATTCTTCAATGATTATACATATTTAAATTCAAAGTATTCCGTTGGGTAGTTTTTTGCTGTTGTATACAAAGAGATGGTTTGGCAGAAGGGCAGAACTTACGACAACTGTAGCTGCTGCGTATTTATATAATTACGAACGAACCTAAAAGTTAATATTTTGATCTAAGTTAATATTTTAACGATTTATATTTATGTTGTATATCCTATATAACTTTGTATTGACTTAAAAATTTCCTAAATAAATGGTATTTTTGAGATACAAATATGAATAATAATAACATTCATAAAATGTTTGTTATAAATCAAAAACATGTCCATGACAAACCCAAAAGTCTTACCGAATGAAGAAATATCTGAGTAATTTGTATATTTCTTTACTATCTACTGCATTATTAGTAACATATGATATTGTTCCAGCGTATATAGGGTTTTTTCGATCTTATGGTTAGACAACTTCAAACTCTATTCTCTTAGAAAAGTAGAAAATAATTTATTTACAGATCTTCAGAACAACAGAGTCTTCGAAACTCACAAATATTACTAGATATTCAAAAATAACTGTTCAAATCTATCGTACAAGTCCAGATATAGGTCCCAGAGACTTTTTATACAACGTCTCAACACTAAAATCACATTCAAAATAACGTAAATAAAGCTCAAGCAAACTTGCTTAAACAGTACCCTAGAAGTTCACTCAATGACTGACTGGTAAATAATAACAACAAAAGCTCGCATTGCTCTCCTTATATAGGCTCGTAGCATGCGCCGGAAATTTCCACAACCTTCTAGAAAAATCCAGAAACCAAGGAAAAACATTCAATGTATCAGTAGACCTAAGGGGGGGTTACCATAAAGAGGGAAGGTTTACCATCGCCAACAATCGCCAAGTTTGTCGCCAACTTGGCGATATATCGCCAAATTTGGCGACCAAAATTAGTCGCCACAATTGATGCCAACTTATCGATATCTCTAATATTTCGCAAAGCTGCCATAGACATTCACTGAAAATAATAGACAAGTTTGCTTGATAACAGAGACAATGTAACTAAAACTAATATTAGTAAAGAAATGGAGCTTAATAAGATTATTTACATTATTTTACAGTACAAACACTAACTATTTACAAAATACGTAACACAACCCCCTCCTCACAGACTGCACGTCCAGGGCAGTGCAATCCTTGAGTTAGAGGAAAACACATAAAATAAATAAACAAACAAACAAATAATAATAATAATAATAAGATTTACATAAATAAGAACTAATTACTATTTACATATTTACAAAAAGTGACTTTCATGACCATGGCCTGAAATTCCAGTTTTGAATTTCTAATCACTTTGGCCAAAATAAGGGGCTAGCCGGTTATAATGTATGACCTTGGGCTTGGTGTGTGGCGATTTTTGTACAAGTACGACGACGTCATTCAGTCTGTTGACGACTGTGTAAGGACCGTCCCAGTTTCTTTGTAATTTAGGCGACAGTCCCTTACGACGTATGGGATTCCACAACCAAACTTTGTCATCTTTGTTGAACTCATGTCCAGTTGCCTTTGTGTCGTACCGTGTTTTCATCTTTTCCGATGCCAGTCCGATTCGGTTCCTCGCTAGACGATGAATCTCCTCAATCCGTGCCTGGAGTTCATCGACATATTCCTCAGGCGATCAAGGAGCGTCAGGAGGACGGCCAAACAAAAGATCCGCAGGCAGACGAAGATCACGACCAAAGAGCATTTGAGAAGGGGAGTAAAAAGTGGCCTCATGAGTGGCACTCCTGTAGGCAAGCAGGAAAAGAGGCAATTTCTTGTCCCAGTTCTGTTGGTCTCTAGACACCAGGAGACAGAGGCTATTTAGGATGGTACGATTGAAACGCTCCACAACGCGAAACAGAGGACCCAGGATATCTAGAGCAATTCGTTCGAAAGGAGCTCCTACATTATAACGTTGCAATCGTCCAAGGGTGCGCCTCTTTGGACCTTTACGTGCTACACAGGTGTCAAAAGTTCGACACAACTTCTCCACATCACTACGAACATTATTCCAGTTGAAACGCTCTCGGACTTTTTGCAGGGTCTTCATTACACCAAAATGACCTCCTGTGGGACTTCAATGCAGTTCTTGAAGGACCATAGAAATTCTCGACTTAGGGAGTAGTAGTTGCCATCTACATGTCTTTCCATCGTCAGACTCCCATTTTCGGTACAAAATACCGTTCTTCAAATGTAGGGAATCCCAGAGGGCCCAATAACGTTTAGTCGTAGGATGGTAATGGGCCATATCTTGCCAGCTGGGCTTCCTGTTGGACTCCTCTTTCAGCTCTAGAATTGGCTTAATTTCAGGATCAGCAAGTTGATCTTTACGCAGGCTCTCGTCACTCCACGGATCTTACGATGATGTAGACTCGGTTGTAACTTGTCTTACTATAGGACTTTTGGCATTAAATTTCTTCTCAACCCGGTCGCAGTATCTACAAATCTCTGAGCAGGGTCTTCTTGAGAGAGCATCTGCATTTGCCATGTGATGAGCCTTTTCGATGTCGTATCTCCATATTGTACTCTTGAACCTTTGGTATCCACCTGGCTATCTTGCCTTTAGGGTCCTTAAAATTCAATAGCCAAGTTAGAGAAGCATGATCAGTTCGGATCAGGAACTTTCGACCGTAAAGATAGTGGTGAAAATGGTCTACGGCTTTCACTACAGAAAGAAGCTCTTTTCTTGTTACGCAGTAGTTTTGTTCTGCCTTTGATAAGCACTTGCTGAAATAGGCGATAACACGCTCCTGGCCGTCGATTTTCTGGGACAGTACAGCGCCAATGCTTTCGTTACTTGCATCCGTATCAAGTATAAACTGTTTATCGATTTGAGGATATGACAAAATTGGAATAGATGTTAAGGCCTCCTTAAACTTTTCGAAAGCAGCGTCACATTCCTGTGTCCACATAAATTTTTTATTAGCTTCTGTTAATTTATGAAGTGGTCTTGCAATAATCGAGAAGCCTTTGACGAATTTTCTGTAATAGGTGCATAATCCTAGAAAACTTCGAAGCTGGTGAACATCTGCTGGACGATTCCAATTTTTCACGGCCTATATCTTCTCCGGATCAGTCCTAACTCATTCCGCCGAAATGATGTGTCCAAGGTAAGCGACTTCGTTACGAAAGAAACAGCACTTCGAAGGGCTTAACTTCAAATTAGCTTCATTTAACTTTTGTAGCACCCGCTTGAATTTGTTCAGATGTTCATCAAAAGATTTTCCTATGATTATGATACCGTCTAAATAAACAAGACATGCCTCATATGACAGCCCCCGAAGGACCGTTTCCATAAGGCGTTCAAAAGTTGCAGGTGCATTACATAGACCAAAAGGCATTACTCTGAATTGCCATAATCCTTGTCCCGTTGTGAAGGCAGTCTTCTCGCGCTCGTCGGGATGGATCTCTACCTGCCAGTAACCACTCTTCAGATCCAGAGTTGAGAACCAGGTGTTGCCCGCAAGTGTGTCAAGAGTGTCATCAATCCTTGGCAGAGGGTAACTATCCTTTTTAGTGACGTCATTCAGTCGGCGGTAGTCTACACAAAAACTTGTAGAACCATCGTTCTTTCTTACTAATACAATGGGTGACGCCCATGGACTTGTTGACGGTTCGATGACGTCATTTTCTTCCATATCTTTAATTAAATTCTGCACCTCTTCTTGCTTGGCAAAAGGTAATCGTCTAGGGTGCTGTTTAATAGGAAAATGATCTCCCGTTTCAATTCGGTGTTGTGCCATTTTAGTTCGTCCAAAGTCTTCAGATGTTTGGGAAAATAATCTTTGGAATTCCCTAATTAAACTTTCAGCAGCATCTCTCTGGTTTGGATCTAAGTCCGTATTTTGTAACAAATCCTTGACTAAATTATCTGAAGATTTCTCAGAGTGACTGGAATTTTGACTTATGCACGTCACAGGGGCACATGATGCTATCAACTCTCCTTTCTTGATAGTCCTCGTCTTATCACTGATGTTAGCAATTCTGTCTGGAATGGTCTTTTTCGAGAGGTCTACTACAGAAGAAGCCACCAATATTCCTGCTTGTGTACTATTGTCTTCTGGATACTCTATACGGCCAAATCGGTAATTAGTTTCATTTTTAATTACAGCTGGAACTAAAAATTCTATTCTTGGATCTAGATTGATGTCTTCTTTGGTTATTACTGTTTGTTTACATTCAATTTCGTTATTTAATCCAAAAAGACTTATTTCTTCAAATTTTGAAAGCATTTTATTATTTTTGAAATCAAGTTTGAAGCCAAACTTCTTCAGAAAATCTAGCCCGATTAAGCAAGGATCTGTTATGTGAGCCACATATGCCGTATGATAATATCTCGTTCCTCCAAAGTTGATGGTTAAATTGGCATTTCCATATATGGCTATCTTGTCGCCCGTCACAGTTTGCAGGGTAACGCATGGTGGTGTCCAGATGTTTAGATTTCAATTTCCGAGCCAAATCTTCTCTTATTACTGTCACAATGGCTCCTATATCGACAATCATATGGCACTGAATTCCGTTAATAAAGCCTATAACATATAATTCATTATCATCGCCACTCATTTTTGATATCTGGAGGATCTTCAGGTGGGGCTTTTCATTCTCTGGCAACCTCCGCCACGCGAGATGGCCAAAATTTAGTTTCCCTGCTGACTGTTTGAATTTATTTCACGTTCGTGGATTTTGGGGCAATTTCTTCGGAGATGTCCTGTATCACCGAATCCCCAGCACGTGAGAGCTTGTTCTTCCGTATTTTAAAGCTTCAAGTTCTTGATTTTTTTTCCTAATTTCTTTCATGAAGTCGATCTCAATGTCTGAGCTTTTGTTCACCGTTGCCCCTCGGACTGAATGACGATCTCTTCGGCTGGCTTGTGTAGCTGCTTCCAACTTTAAGGCATACAATAATGCAGCCTTTAAATCCTGTACATCTGCCATCCGTACCGCTCTCTGCACTTCGGGATCTTTTATTCCGTCTACAAAGTACTGCAATGAGAGCATTTCCCGTACATTTGTTGGGCAGTCGATGAATGCTAAATTTGCCAACCGTTCTATTTCTGAGGCAAACTCTTGAAGGGTTTCACTCGATTTTTGATGGCGGCTCTTCATTTGTATTCTCGTATAATCTTTGAAGAATTTTTCTCTGAATCTCATTTCAAGTGCACAACTTAGAGTCTCAAATTTGAGTTGCGTCATATCTGGCAATGTTTGCAGCACGTCGCCGGCTTCTCCTCTTAAAGATGCTGCTAGTTGATAAGCTTTCACCTCGTCACTCCATTTGTTCGCTTCGGCTACAATGGTGAATTGGGTCTTGTAAACTTGCCAGGAACTCTTTCCGTCGTATGTCGACAGCTTGATGTGCACGGGAGAAGCAGGCGGATTCCTAAATTCTTCATAATTACCACTGGACGCTGAAAGCTTCTTCTCAAGATCTTGTACTCTTTTATTTAGCTTTTCATCTACTTCAACTATTTTCCCTTCCATTTTCTCTTCAACATTTCTAACATCATTCTGAATTTTCTCTTCTACTTCCTCTATTTTCCTTTTCCTTTTCTCTTCTACATTACTAACTTCATTCTGAATTTTCTCTTCTACTTCCTCTATTCGTCTCTCTAAAGACAAGAACTTTTCTTCTAAAGTTTTTTTCATTTCTTCTTGGCCTATATTAATCTTTTCGGTCACTTTTTTTTGGCATTTATTCATTTTATCCGCCAACTGTTCTTGGCCTTTATTCATTTTATCCGCCAACTCTTCTTGGCCTTTATTCATTTTATTCGCCAACTCTTCTTGGCCTTTATCAATTTTATTGGTCAGCTCTGTTCTTAATCCGTTAATAGCTTCTAAGAGTTCTTTCAGTTGTCCGTCCATTGTTCTTGTTTTCGCCATAAGACCCCACTCCTGACACCAAATGTTCCAGCGTATCTAGACACACGGCAGTGTGTCAGCCAAGTTCAGAAAGTAAAAGGCGATGCACCGGCCATGGGCTATATTACCCGAACCATTTCGAGCCACTTTTTACCCTTCAATAACTTAAATTCTATTTGACCTACACACTTGCAATTTTTGCGTCGTGTAAGACCATCTTTTAATTTCTGAATCCTAAATTTTTTTTAAAAAATCTTTTACCGTTCACGAGAAATTGACGTCTGAAAACCACTGTTTTTACCACTGACTCACTGACTCACTGACTCACTCATAGAAATGTTTGACTACTTCCAGGAGACTTAGGAAGTTGAAATTCGGTGTGGAGGTAGGTTATTGGATCTATAAATAGGAAAAAATCAGAAATCACCATTAATGAAACATTAATGGTTGATTAGAGGATAAATTATTGGATTACAATGGAAGTTTATGAGAATTTTACAAAATACCAGAAATAGTGCCAAGTTGGCGTCACTTTTGGCGAATATACGGGCTAATCTCTGAAATTACCGAACCGATTTCAAAAGTAATGGTGCCAAAATGATGGTATTCGCCCCGGTTCAAACATAGACTATATCTTATGTCCATGCCACTAACCAAATGAGGTTTCAGAAGGTAAAAACATTCTAAAAATGTGATTTATGTTTTACTGAAGGGCCTAGAAGCACAAAATTTGGCATGTTAATTATTTATAAGATATCGCTAATGACATTTGCTAAAAAATATCAAATTTAAATGGGTGAAAATCCACGAAGAGCGTTCTAAAAAAGTTCGAAATATTAATTTTAAAACAATCTCAGCAAGCAACAAACAGATCTTAAAAGTAATGATATCAAAATAATGATGACAGCATTTCTCCAACATGGGATATATCTTATGTCGATTACATTAACCCAAAGGAGGAAAAAGAGCAAAAACATTCTAACAATGCGATATCTGTATATTAAGGGACTGGACTGGAAACATAAAATTTGGCATTTTAGAGTTTATGGGAATTTTGCGAAATATCAGAAATAGCGCCAAATGCTAATCTCTGAAACCACCGTACCGATTTCAAAATTAATGATACCAAAATGATGGTATTCGCCCCGGTTCAAACATAGGCTATATTTTATGCGTATACCATTAACCAAAAGAGGGTGAAGAAGCAAAAAAACATTCTTAAAATACAACTTTTGTGTTACTGAAGGACCTAGAACTATAAGATTTGGCATGTTAATTATTTATAAGATATAAATGAACTCTAAGGGCGTTTGATAAAAAATACGGAATTCAAAAGGGGTGAAAATGTGCGAAAACCGTTCTAAGAATGTTCTAAATTGGGATTTTTAAGCAATTTCAGCAAACAACAAATCGATCTTAAAAGTAATGATATCAAAATGATGGTGATAGTCCTTGCTCCAATATAGGTTATATCTTATGTCGATTCCACTAATCCAAAGGGGGTAAAAGAGCAAAAAGCGTTCTAAAAATGCGACGTCTGTACGTTAAGGTCCTAAAAGCATAAAATTTGGCATGTTCATTAATTATAAGATATAAATGATCACTAAGAACATTTGTTAACAAATACAAAATTTAAAAGGGGTAATAATGCGCGAAAAGCGTTCTAAAAACTTTCTAAATAGCAATATTTTATCAATCTTGGATATAGTTAGCAAACATATTTAAAGAAAAAAAAAGATGCAAAAATGATGGCAACAGTCCTTTCTCTAACAAAATTATTGGATAAATTACTAGATTACAATGAAAATCTATGGGAATTTGGCAAAATACCAGAAATAGCGACATGTTAGCATAACTTTTGGAGCGTAATTTTTGTCGTCATGCTATATCGATATTTCGCCAAGTTGGCTACAAACGTTTTTGGTCGACGAAACAATCAAGTAGTACCCAATCACGTAAAAGAAACATCCTTATTAGTGGAATTTAAAGGAACATAAGCAGTCCTAATGCTAAATTTTTTAATTTGACTGAAAAAAAACAGTGAATAAATGCAGGAAAAAGCTGAAAGATTAATTAATATTAAATAAAATTAATTTAACTAATTTAACCTATTTATTTCAAAAAAGGAAACAAATACCTACTTATTTGATAAAAATTAATGATATCCTATCAAAAACATGAATGTGAAAAAATGCCAAGTTCGTTAAAGGTTTCGCTCATAAAAGAAGTGATTTGACAAAAAATAATGATATCCTGTCAAAAACATGAATGTGAAAAAATGCCAAGTTCGTTAAAGGTTTCGCTAATAAAAGAAGTGAGATCTAACTCCAAACCAAGTTCTTTCGGAGCTCCTTAAATCATAACTCCTGTCATGCGTAATATTATTCAATTTCCTAAAATGATTTGTTATGTTACTTGTTATTCAATAGAGCGACTTGGCAAGTTTTCAGCTACCAACTTTAATCTTTGAGTCGGAGTACAATTTAATCTAGAATCTGATTGGCAAAGATCTAGTCAATTGAGAGTTCGAATAAGTATATTGATGTTAAGGTACTGATAAGTTAAGGAAGGGATCAACTTTAATTTCTCATCAACTAAATAGAAAAAATTGAATAAGAGAAAACTTGCTAAGTCGCTCAATTGAATAACAAGTAACATAACAAATCATTTCATGTTTTTGACAGGATATAAGGTCCTTTCGATCTTATGGTTAGATAACTTCAAACTCTTTTCTCTTAGAAAAGTAGAAAGTAATTTATTTACAGATCTTCAGAAAAACAGAGTCTTCGAAACTCATAAATATTACTAGATATTCAAAAATAACTGTTCAAATCTATCGTACTAGTGCAGATATAAATCCCAGAGACTTTTTATACAACGTCTCAACAGTAAAATCACATTCAAAATAACGTAAATAAAGCTCAAGCAAACTTGTTTAAACAATACCCTAGAAGTTCACTCAATGACTGACTGGTAAATAATAACAACAACAGCTCGCATTGCTCTCCTTATATAGGCTCGTAGCATGCGCCGGAATGTTCCACAACCTTCTAGAAAAATCCAGAAACCAAGGAAAAACATTCAATGTATCAGTAGACCTAAGGGGGGGTTACCATAGAGAAGGAAGGGTTACCATCGCCAACAATCGCCAAGTTTGTCGCCAACTTGACGATATCTCTAATATTTCGCAAAGCTGCCATAGACATTCACTGAAAATAATAGAAAAGTTTGCTTGATAACAGAGACAATGCAACTAAACTAATATTAGTAAAGAAATGGAGCTTAATAAGATTATTTACATTATTTTACAGTACAAACACTAACTATTTACAAAATTCGTAACAATATTTTTTATTCGCTTTTGAATATGAAAGCGAAAGGTCTTTAGCCCTTTCCGGCGCAGTGTTACCACCCCGGCAACACCTAATTTTAATTCCAAACTTACAAACGGCACCAATAATATTTTAGTAAAATTTCACTTTTATAATGACAGCTTAAAGCAGGGAATTCTTAATTTCTAAAAAAGTCTTTTGTAAATTCCGGTGTCAGTCAACAATTTCTCATTTTACGAACATAATTTGTCTGCGCCGGAAAGGGTTAAACTGAAACTTGTTGATATTTTTATATCATTTTATTGATTTTTTTTTAAATTTTTGTCAGTAAATATTTGATTTTTTACATTTATTTTCAACCCCTTCAGGTGTAAAATAAAATTCTATTTGCAAATATTTTAAATAATAATTGATGAGCACCAGAATTTTACGAATGAATTTCTTTGAAAATATTAAACATGTCTTTTGACACCCTTCCAAGCAAAAAATTCGTGGTGCCGTTTGTCTGTTTAGAATTAACGCTTTAAACTTGGGCATTTCTTAAACAATGAAGCTCCGTCACCAAGTGGTTAAGGCTCCACTCTGCTAATCACTTGTGAGTGCAGGAAGCATATGGGATTCGATTTCCACTGGCTCTGTTGCACAATGTTTAAGGATCTACAGTCTGTAATTGTTTAGTGTTGTTAATTTCCTTGAGCTATCTCGTCCCTATATATACACAATGACGTATAATTGTCCTATATGGCAAGCACAATAAATAAATAAATATATCTTATACTTTTTTTTGGCCGGTACCATTTTGTAAAAATAAGTTACTTTGAATTATACAAAATTAAAAATTTCTCTAATTAAATGAGACGACATACTTTAATTTCCTTTATTATTTGTGACAAAAACAAAGTTTGCTTTCATCCTCCACCCTGAAAAAAAAAATAGAATGATAAAATTCAGTCGCAGAGAATATATGTGTGCAGAGTGTTAACAGTATGTAAGCCGTTATCTACAAATCCTCAATATATATATATATATATATTCATTTAAATACTTTAGAAAATTTATCGCTTTCTTAGTCGTAGTGTCTTTTGGACATTTTAATGCTGTTTTCAAACTGATGAAAATAAAATTTATTTTAAGAGAGATTCCGCTTAAATTCTGCCGTTTAATCATTTGTTTTCAATATAAATATAATATATTCAGCTATTAAAACGGGATTTGAAAATATAAAAACATCCGAAATTTCAGTTTTTCCGAGGAAAAGAACAAAGATTCCCGAATGGAGACACAGGGAATGAAGAGGTTAAGCTAATAGTACTTAAGGTAAAGATATTTAATGTAAAGTTGCTGACAATTAAAGAAGGTTCAATTGTAAAAGTGTTCAAATTAAGAAATATCAAAAAGTAATGAATATCAAACAAATAGACAATCGCAATTATTTTTTATTGATACATTATTAGTTTAAATGATAAATACTGTTCAAATAAAATTTTATAGAAGAAATAATATGAAGCACTTTTAAGAGCTTTTTTTATTTATACTCAAATAATCGTAAATAAAAATGGCACTTTGTATCTGTAAGGGTTTTCGATTTATTTTCAGAAAATATTTCAAACCTTAAGAAATAAATGATTTTTTATTATTATTATATTGCGTAAGAAATTAAAATAAGTTAAATGTTCAATACATAATACATTTTCTTAAAATCTGTAAAATCCATAAAGTTTTGCAAGCAATTATTTCATTAACATAGTCTCCACTTTTGAGTTTAAAAGTTCAAAGCAAAAAAATATCATTAAACTAAAAGATATTCAAATTGATAAATAGCCAATAGAAATGAGAAACTTTAATCTGTGTCTTTTTATTCTTGAGAACGAAAAAAATCAAAGTACATGTGTTAAATGAAGTTTTAAAGTAAAATCTGATTGATTCATTTCACGTAATATTTATTTATTTTTCTTAGATTACAGACCATATTATTTAGCATATTTTTAAAAGTACCTCAAAAAGCCCCCACAAACACTTGACTTAAGGCCGTAAGCTGGTTTCGTCACGGCCAAAAAGAGTTAAGGCCATTTGTACAAAAACAATGCTGTACCACAAGTGAGCCGCCGCTAGCTGCGGCAGCTATCGCTGAGCCGTTAACGGCTCGGCAATGACAGAACTGTTGTATTTACTTTGCCGGTAAACTGTTAATGGTCGGTTTCGGGCAAAAAAAGTAATGGCCCTCCAACATCTAGAGAGCAGAGGGCTAATATAAACTGACCATCATTTTTATTTTAAGAGAGAAAATGTATATATTTTTGGTCTTTATTTCTTTCAAAAATTATTTTAAATCTGGGTTTAATAAGCATATGCATAATTTACGAGATTTATATTTAAAACAATAAAATAGATGACATATTTTATTTAATTTGAAAATATTTTTATAAGAAATAAAAACCGTCCCCAAAATGTATACAGAATTCCAAGTTTTTTCTTCACCGGCACATTTTTACATTCATTATTCATAAAAAAGAGTTGGAAAAAAATGAATAAATATTTAAAACATAGTAAAATAATTTATAATAAATTTTTAAACAGAAAAATTTTTTTAGATTTAACCTAAAGCAGTCCGTCCCCTCCCTCCTCCCCATTACTCAGTCATGCAAAACTTACGCATACATGCATAAAATCATTTTTAGTCGTGCATGCATAATATATTTCCAAAAATGTCGATTTCTGTATCTCTAAAATTGGCTTAAAAAATACAATAATACAATTAGTTTCACATTTTTTTTTCTAGGAAAGATCTTTCTAAAATTTAAAAAATGATGTTATCAGAAAAAAAGATGTATTTTGATTTATTTTCATCTGCAAGTGCGGATAGCATTGCATGGATATATTTTAATGGTCATACTGGAAATAATGAATGAGTCGCCACAATAAACGATCCGACGAGTAACCGCAAAAAGTGGTCAGATCTGTTTGGGCTTTAGTACAATACATGCACTCCTTCAAGGTCAACAAGTACGGGGGGGGGGAATTTTCCAAGAATTTTCCTCTCTGTGCTGATAAGCGGATCATTTAAGTTATAGAATTCACATCAGGGAGAGAAAGCATGTTAACGAATGCTACCACAATTTGGATATATTACCACAATATAGGTATGTTTTATTATGCTTATTTATTAAAGAATTATTAATTTATAATTCATTATAACCTCTTGAGTTTTTTTGCATCCACATTACGCTTGTTTGATTCTGGAAACATAATAGAAAGATATAGGAAACATTCATTTTTAAGACATCATACGTTTTTAAAAATGCACTTGTATTTTAACAAATATAAAATAATAGTTACTTTATACTCCGCTATTCATCGCTTATTCGTTATTTTAAAGTTTTGTATAAATTAGGAAAAGCAGCTAATTTAAAATTATATACTTTTAAGAATATTTTAAAAGTTTGAAAGTTAATCATATTTCAATATAACAATTGTTTTTTTGTACCGTGCATGTCATTAAAAATATTGCAAAAAATAAAATAGTTTAATTTATATAAAGTTTACACTGATTCTTAAAGGTAAAATTTATTTTTCTTTTCATATATTAGAAGTAAAAAAGAGCGATTTCATGTGTCTTGTACATTGTTGTTCAAAATATCATTTAATAGATGCTTCTTTAACTTAAAAAAATTCTTTTTTGTAGAGGTTGGTTGAATTATTTTAGATAAAATAGCTATCGGTTTCATTTTAGATTCTTAAAATAGCTTCTTTAACGTTGTAAGTAACATGACTGTGAATGATGGTTTTTTCTTTTTTTTATTTTGAGCGAAGAAAATTAACAATTTTTCATCAAAAATATTTCATTCATTAAACAATTAAATAAAATTGTCAAATCATTCAAAATTTTGATACATTTTCAATTTCTGTAAATAATTCTCAGCTAATATGAAAAGATTAAAATAATATATTTTTAAAATAACAAATATTATATATATATATTTGTAATGTTTGATTATTAAATTATTCGAATAAAATCTAAATGAAAATTCTGTTGTATATTAAAATGATGCAAAAAATATTCGATAGGTTTCATAATATTTCTTTAATAAATAAACATAATATATTGGTGACAGCCATTAACAGGCTACTTCAGTCAAGCAAAACGATTCGTTCGGTAATATTAATCCTATAGAAGAAATCAATAAATATATCTCTGTTACATTTTAATATTTTGAAACGATATTTTTCCTATTAGATAGCTGAAATTCATCTGTACAAAGGCCGTTTTTTACTTTTTCTATTTTGTTTGCAGATATTTGTAATAAAGATGTTTTTACTTTTGGAACTGGTTACGAAAGTGAAAGCATCCTCATAAAAAACTACAATAAAAATCGAAAAAATAAAAGAATTGCCTACGAATCGATCTCAGCAATCTAATGCAAAAGATAATAAACAAAATAAAATAAAATAAATAAATAATTTAAAAGTATTGGAATGCAACCGAGATATCTTTATAAATTTCTTCTGTAGGATTGGCATTATTTATTGGGTCTTTTCGCTTGGCTGAAGTAGCCTCTTAAGTCTAAAAATCAATGAAAATAAAAGAAAAAAAACATAAAGCATTTAATTTAATACATGCATCACTAGCATAAATTCAAAATTTGTTCCATAAAAAATGTTTGTTGGAAGATTGTTTAAATTATAAAGTGTTTTTGCATAAAAAACAATATATTATTAATCATTAGGTACACTTTTCAAAAAAGTTATAAATTTACTTATCTTTAAAATTTTCAAAAATTTCCAAAACTTATAAGTTGAAAATGAATTTATTTGTTTATTATTTTTTATATAATTTAAAATTTATTTTTAATTACATTACATGTAAATTTTTAAATCATATAATTAAATAATAAACAGATAAATTCATTTTCAACTTATATGCTTTGGAAATTTTTGAAAAATTTGAAGATAAGTAAATTTATAACTTTTTTGAAAAATGTACATAAAGATTATTAGTATATTTCTTTTACATGCAAAGACAGTTTATCATTTAAATAATCTTCCAGCAAATATTTTTTATAGAACAAATTTTGAATTCATGTTTAAATATTAATTCTTACAAACACAAATGGCTGGGTGAGGGTGATCTCCTGGCCAGCTTTTATTTTTAATGGTCTTTAAAAGAATAATTGTGGCCAGTTTGTGGCTGTCTAATATTTTTGATAAAAACGCTGATGGCACACTTGTGGGCAACTTTTTGTATTCATGGCCAATTATCCTGTGGGCGCATTCTGGCCGGCGTGACAGTTTTTTGACGGAGCCGTTACGGCCAAAGATGGCGGGCCGTTATCAAACACTTTGGGCCACCGCTAACGACGCCTCCAGTGGCCCACCAGTTATGTGTTTTTTGGAGCATTTTAAAAAAAATTCTAATCTTTAGCAGATTTTCTTTGCATTAATTTCGTGTGCATAACTTTTTGAAAATTGATGCATAATTTATAAAAGTGACTTTTATCGCTAAAAGTAAAGCTCTTTACTTATACATAATTATTCAGTATTCCACTTACATTCCTATCACAGTGATATTTTCACAGCACCAAAATTAGTTGTTTGTACTTACATAGAATATTTTTTTTAATTTTGAATATTTTATTATATACTGATTTACTGATATTATCATTTACCCCACACTTATCATCATGTAAAAAAAAAGAAAAATCATAATACAAAAAACACATAAGAGAAACCATGTTATTAAAAGATTATTAATACATTTGCATGAACAATTTTAAGCTCAGCGTTCATAGATTTTAAACAAAATGTCTCCATTTCGAAGAGCCCTGAATATTAATTATTAACTTACATCGTAATCTCAACAGAGGTGAATAAACATAAAACTTTACTTACTGTGAAACATCATTTCAAATTATATCATTATTTTTATTTGTAAATTTCAACTGATTTATTTAAGTAATCTGGAAATAATTTTACAAAAAATGCACAGGTAGATATCTTATTTTTGACTTGTAAAATGTATGTGCTTTTACCCAAAAATAACAACAGAAAATTGTCTAACTTTTATGGTATACAAAAACTATACACATGCTTGTTCCTCTTTTCTTCTAGTCTGTGCAAACAGTCTTGAAAGAGTAGTTCAAAAAGAATTTGGACGAAGAACCATTTCCAAGGTTTCCATGAGGTCCCAATCTTAATCCTCTGAACGATACATTAAATAATTACAGGGAAGTGATCACTGATATTGGCCATACAATGTCAAATCAAAGCCGCAACAGTAACTGTAATTCCGTAACAAAATTAATAGCATTGTAATTAGTAACAAAATTAATAGCATTGTAATTAGTAACAAAATTAATATTATGTGATTTTTGGATGTAATGTTTTCTAATATATATATTTATTTCTTTTAATTAATACCATAATTGTTATTATGTAACTTTTAATCCCTGAATTGCGTTTCCTTTCTAATACGGGTATAAGTAATTTCTTAAGTGTATTATTAAAAATAAAACGCCCGAATGAATTATTCCCTATATTTGCGGTATGTAAAAGTGTTTATCGCCATAAGTATACCGATCGATAAGACGATTCTCTCCTCTTTCAAGTGTCATACTTGAAAGTCCTTAAGATTACTTTGTCACAAAAAAAATCAGTTTAAAAGGATATAAGTCTTTATCTTTACTTTGTTAGTAAAAGGTGAGTAAGTATTGTTAATTTTTGATACACAAATGTACAGTTCTTTACCCACAGGTCATTTTTTTTAACTAAGGAGAATGAGTATAATATAAATAAAATTATTAGAATCTGTACTGAGCAAAACATATAAAAATTAACGAAAAATAGGTAACGGCCTGAGTAGTGAACGAATTATAGAAAAAGAATATTTACAGTAAATATAATTAAATTTTAACGATACAATACTTAAATAATTAGTTATTTATATAACTGTTTTTTAAATGGGCAATTATAGTAACTTTATAGAAAGCTTATTAAAATTCAAATGACAAAATTCTATTATTATATAACTATTATTATATATTATTATATTAAATCTGTTGTGTATCATTATTATTATATATTAATTATTTTACACTTATAAATATAAGAAGAAGAAAATAATTATGTGGGAGATATTGAAAATTTTTATACACATGGAACGGCAGGTAGTAAAATAATGTAAGCCAGTAACTGCCCTGTATGGATTAATTTACCGATATGGAAATTGGGAAAAGTGAATATAGATATAAATCCCCTGCAAATGCATAATAGTTATAAAAATTATATATAATAATATAAGCTACGTGAATTAGTTTTGAGGGTGATATTGAAAATTTTGATATATGTGGAATGACAGATGGTAAAATGATGAAAGCCAGGAAATGTCAAGTATGTAAAAATTAATGTATATATAAATTGGAAAAAAGGATTTTATATACAAAGCTACTACAAAAGCATAAAATACTTGAAAATTATGTATACATGCACACTTTATTCATAGACATACACATATATATACGGTTTAATTATTCCATCAAAGATTCATGCATGAATGAAAAAAGCTTAACAACATACAGAAATTATTTCATAATCCTTTTAAATGTAAAACCAAATAAGAATATTTTCAGTCAGCATTAATAATCCTTCTAAGCTATTTTTTTTGCCTTATTATTTCATCCTATAAAGCATTTTATGACATAGTGACACATAAAAAATACCCTTGATCTGAAACGTGCTTTGACTTGATTTTCTAGTAGTTTTACTTTCACTATGTGAGAAAAGATTCACGTTTTATTACTAGAATAAATTTTAAATTCTGTAAAATATATGCCTTTATAGCGAAGAGAACAAATCACAGCCTCCAAATTTGAAACTTGGCTGATGGGTATTTGGACTGAATGGGATTTCACAAATATAATTTCAAATCTAATATATGAATTTCATTAGTATGGTTTTTATACAAATTTTATATGTGGAATATATTTCATTGAGTAGAAAAAAGGGGTCAAAAGGTATGAAATCCTATGTGTAATAGTTTACAATGAGGAAATTAATTTCTTCTTCAGAATTACAGATAAGATTCCAATAAATTTTATAATTACATTAGCAGTAGCTTGCCCAAGCTTCAACTTAGCATTTCCGGTGTGCAGAGTTGGTGTGGTAGCTTAGTAAGGTGAGGGTATCAACTTTTCGGGTCGTCGTCTGATCTGTTCTAGGCGATTATCTTTATCCTACTTTTCAACCGGGGTACTGCATTGTTTTTTTTATTTAATCTTTTCTTTCATTTTGGATTTAATTTTAAATTTTTTTAGGACTTTCTTTAACTGACCTTATGTGGTCATTTAGCTAAAAAAATAAAATTCTTGTTTTGTTCAAAACTAATAATGTTTATTTTTTTTTCAACGAGGGGGAGCTCTTGTTATGTTTTTTTTAGTAATTTTTTTTTGTATAAATTATTTTAATATTCCAAATTTAAAAAGAACTCTTGTTAAGGTATTTTTAATACGGTTTTTTATAATGCTTTATGTATCTCATATTTAAAATTATTCTTCTTTTTTTTTCTTAGTAGCGAAAACCCTGGACATTTCCTTTTTTCTATTTTTATGATCGTTCTCACGAGAATAAAGGCATTGTTGTGAATGAAAGTAAAAGCTTCCCATTCCCTTATCTAGCGTAAATAACACCCGTTCGTATGAATGCTTTTACTGTCCTGGAATAATTGTACTATTTGAGTAAAGTGGTCCTTTGTTGATTTTTTTCGAAGAAGAGTAGCTTCTGGCTTGTTTGTAAAGGGCATATATTCAGCCTTGTTAAAAATTGGCCCACACGCATAGTTTATTGCTTGCGTACGTGAATGAATAGTACCCTAAAATTTTATAACCCATGACAAACGTTGACTGTCATTTGAGGCGGAGTAGATATTTTCCCAGACCCTTAAAGTTTTATGACCGATCTGAGATAAAGGGGCCAATTCACGGTTATCGGCGAGCACTGGTTTGCAAGCAGGTGCAAAATTTAGAGACAGCTGTCCCTGCTATCTGACCACGTGATTGAGAGTAGGGGACGCAAGCGATGACCATATTTGGTCATGAGAGAGGGTGACTATTGCATTGGCCAATGAGATGATCTCTAGGAACAGGAGAGAAAGGGGAAAGCATTAGTCTTCCTAGTTTTTGGTGCCCCTTTTGATTTGCAGAGGGACGTGCAATTGGTTTTTTGGAAATAAAGTGAGTCCTGGTCAAAGCTTCGTACGGAGAGCATCTAGTTGAGGAAGCGCATAAGTTTTGTCTCCCCCCCTCCCCTGTTTTTAATCTGGGAGAGGGGAGGCCAAGAGAGTTCTTCATGATTAGCAGTCTAAGACAACACACTCCAAGTGTAAGTTAAGAAAAAGTGCTACCTGCCGGAGAGAGCCGAGAGCCTACCGTGAAAGAATGTCCCCTCCGAGCTAGCCTTCACCGTGAGCAGTGGAATTATTAGCAGTCTAAGACAACACACTCCAAGTGTAAGTTAAGAAAAAGTGCTACCTGCCGGAGAGAGCCGAGAGCCTACCGTGAAAGAATGTCCCCTCCGAGCTAGCCTTCACCGTGAGCAGTGGAATTATTAGCAGTCTAAGACAACACACTCCAAGTGTAAGTTAAGAAAAAGGTGCTACCTGCCGGAGAGAGCCGAGAGCCTACCGTGAAAGAATGTCCCCTCCGAGCTAGCCTTCACCGTGAGCAGTGGAATGATTAGCAGTCTAAGACAACACACTCCAAGTGTAAGTCAAGAAAAAGTGCTACCTGCCGGAGAGAGCCGAGAGCTTGCCGTGAAAGAATGTCCCCTCCGAGCTAGCCTTCACCGTGAGCAGTGGAATGATTAGCAGTCTAAGACAAAACACTCCAAGTGTAAGTCAAGAAAAAGTACTACCTGCCGGAGCGAGCCGAGAGCTTGCCGCGAAAAAATGTCCCTTCCGATCTAGCCTTCACCGTGAGCAGTGGAATGATTAGCGGTCTAAAACAAAAGCACTCCAAGTGTAAGTCGAGAAAAAGTACTACCTGCCGCAGAGAGCCGGGAGCTTGCCGGGAAAGAATGTCCCTTCCGAACTAACCTTCACCAAGAGTAGTGGAATAAATTGCCTTTGACAGCAAATGGCTGTTAACACGTGTCAGTAGTCGTCCAAGACTGCTCTAGTTATGGAAGATTTGTGTACTGTTGTCCATCATATAAATGAAAAATACCCAAAATGGGTAAATGAAAGAATTCAGCTGCTGGTAAGAGATATATTCTGTATTTAATCTTAAACGATTTTTTTCCTAGTGATTAATCTTGTAGTGATTTAGTATTTCCATGTGTTTACAACAACAGTTGTATTAGTGAATTTAGATGTTTTTTTTTTGTTTTTTTTTATGTTAAATTAAATAAAGGAGAATGTATATAAAGGATATGCTTTAGTATAGTTTTTTAGTTTTTTTTTTATTTATCCTACCTTGATATTAATTTCTTTGAATTTTAACCTCTGTAGTATCGGAATAACTATACTAAGTTTTGTAATACCATAAAATTAAAGTAGTTTCTTTGAATGTTTGGAAGTAAAAATAATTTTCAACCATTACCTTTTTTTTATTTAGAATTTTTAAATAACTTATCAGACCGGAAAATATATTAGCTCGGATTAATTAATGTACTTTTAGCTTAAACTGAGCAAAGATACTTGACTAAGTAATAGATTTTTTTTTAAGCAAAAAATGTTAAGAAATTCACTTGATTTTAAATGAATTAACTTATCTTATAAAAAAAAAAAAGGAAAAAAAAATGGAGAAGTTAAAGCAGATGTACTAACACTTTACGAAATTGGCCAAAAATATCATCGTTGATTTCTGGGGTGTTTATTTTGATTATTTCTAGTGTTTTAGTTTTTTCAAAATTATATCTTTCTTTGCCTTCTTGAAAATAAGAAGGATTTCAGAGTCTCTCTTCTCTCTTTTGTAATGTCAGGTTGAATCTTGTATTTTTAAATTGTTAGTATGAGTTTAATATCTCAGGAATCAACAGTGATAAATGTTGGGTTCTACTGCAGATCAAGGTTTAGTACTTGAGACTGGGTCAGATTGAGAATCTTGCTGTGTTCTTTCTTATTTACTTGTATTCATTAAATTTTAAAGAATCTTAAATAATATTTATGTTTGTCCTTTTTATCGTTTTAATTTGTCTTTTAGTCTGTTTATTTAATGATTTCTTAATGTTAACTGGTGTAATCTTTACCTAATTAATTCTTTTTTTTATATAAGCATCTAGTTTATTTAATTAAACCAACAACAAGATTCATGTAATTGGAAATTTGACCCAGATCTCATTAAATTCTTTAATAAAGCTGAAGAATATTTATTGATCTATATTAACTAGGTATAATTTGCTGCTGATTACGTTTTGGTGTAAATTGGCCGACAGGTGGCGCTGCTGTGATACGTTTTTCATGATTTTCATGATAGCTATATCTCAAGAACTAATGCACAGAATTTCACCAAACTTTAGATCCTGCGATACCTTGAGATACATAGCCGCTGATAAGGTTTTGGTGTGAACTGCCCTATAGGTGGCGCTGCTATGCTACATTTTGCACGATTTTTGCGATAGCTATATCTCAAGAACTAATGCAGAGAACTTTATCAAATTTTAGATTCTGTTACACTAGAATATATAACATAATTAGATGTTGATTACATTTTGGTATTAACCTTATAACAGGTGGTGCAGCCATGCTGCGTTTTGCACGATTTTTCCGATTGCTATATCTCAACAACCAATGCACAGAATTTCATCAAACTTCAGATTTTGTTACAAAATGATATATAGCATAATTACACCATGATTACGTTTTGTTATAAATCCTTCAACTGATGGCTATGCTATATTTTACCCTTTTTTTAACTAGCTATATCTCAAGAACTAATGCACAGAATTTCATCAAACTTCAGGTTATTTTACACCATAACATAATTAGACGCTTTTTTACGTTTTGGCATAAATTGTCCAAGATATGGTGTTGCTGTGCTATGTTTTGCAAATTTTTTGTTATAACTATATCTCAAGAACTAATGGACGAAATTCCATCAAATTTCAGATTCTGTTAGGTTTTGATATAAATAGATGCTTATTAGGTTTTAGTATAAATTACCCAACATGAGGCACTACTAAGCTCATTTTCTCTGAATATTAATAAAATGTTGCGTTTTAGGCTTTTCGATTACCAGAATCTCATTAGGCTAGGGCAAATGTTCGGGGAAATTCGATAGTGGGTAACTTTGGGGGTCACCACGTTTTTTTTTAAATATTAAAATATACTTATGAGATAGAAGAAAGTTTTGGGATTGACACATCCAACTAGTTTTACACTTCTTTTGACATCCTTTTTAGTGATTGTCAATGTAATATGACACTATCTGTAATGAATGTAATGAGTTATATACATATATATTTATATTTATATTTATAATATCTGTTATGTTTTTTTTTAGTAATTTTTTTTGTATAAATTATTTTAATATTCCAAATTTAAAAAGAACTCTTGTTAAGGTATTTTTAATACGGTTTTTTATAATGCTTTATGTATCTCATATTTAAAATTATTCTTCTTTTTTTTTCTTAGTAGCGAAAACCCTGGACATTTCCTTTTTTCTATTTTTATGATCGTTCTCACGAGAATAAAGGCATTGTTGTGAATGAAAGTAAAAGCTTCCCATTCCCTTATCTAGCGTAAATAACACCCGTTCGTATGAATGCTTTTACTGTCCTGGAATAATTGTACTATTTGAGTAAAGTGGTCCTTTGTTGATTTTTTTCGAAGAAGAGTAGCTTCTGGCTTGTTTGTAAAGGGCATATATTCAGCCTTGTTAAAAATTGGCCCACACGCATAGTTTATTGCTTGCGTACGTGAATGAATAGTACCCTAAAATTTTATAACCCATGACAAACGTTGACTGTCATTTGAGGCGGAGTAGATATTTTCCCAGACCCTTAAAGTTTTATGACCGATCTGAGATAAAGGGGCCAATTCACGGTTATCGGCGAGCACTGGTTTGCAAGCAGGTGCAAAATTTAGAGACAGCTGTCCCTGCTATCTGACCACGTGATTGAGAGTAGGGGACGCAAGCGATGACCATATTTGGTCATGAGAGAGGGTGACTATTGCATTGGCCAATGAGATGATCTCTAGGAACAGGAGAGAAAGGGGAAAGCATTAGTCTTCCTAGTTTTTGGTGCCCCTTTTGATTTGCAGAGGGACGTGCAATTGGTTTTTTGGAAATAAAGTGAGTCCTGGTCAAAGCTTCGTACGGAGAGCATCTAGTTGAGGAAGCGCATAAGTTTTGTCTCCCCCCCTCCCCTGTTTTTAATCTGGGAGAGGGGAGGCCAAGAGAGTTCTTCATGATTAGCAGTCTAAGACAACACACTCCAAGTGTAAGTTAAGAAAAAGTGCTACCTGCCGGAGAGAGCCGAGAGCCTACCGTGAAAGAATGTCCCCTCCGAGCTAGCCTTCACCGTGAGCAGTGGAATTATTAGCAGTCTAAGACAACACACTCCAAGTGTAAGTTAAGAAAAAGTGCTACCTGCCGGAGAGAGCCGAGAGCCTACCGTGAAAGAATGTCCCCTCCGAGCTAGCCTTCACCGTGAGCAGTGGAATTATTAGCAGTCTAAGACAACACACTCCAAGTGTAAGTCAAGAAAAAGTGCTACCTGCCGGAGAGAGCCGAGAGCTTGCCGTGAAAGAATGTCCCCTCCGATCTAGCCTTCACCGTGAGCAGTGGAATGATTAGCAGTCTAAGACAACACACTCCAAGTGTAAGTCAAGAAAAAGTGCTACCTGCCGGAGAGAGCCGAGAGCTTGCCGTGAAAGAATGTCCCCTCCGAGCTAGCCTTCACCGTGAGCAGTGGAATGATTAGCAGTCTAAGACAAAACACTCCAAGTGTAAGTCAAGAAAAAGTACTACCTGCCGGAGCGAGCCGAGAGCTTGCCGCGAAAAAATGTCCCTTCCGATCTAGCCTTCACCGTGAGCAGTGGAATGATTAGCGGTCTAAAACAAAAGCACTCCAAGTGTAAGTCGAGAAAAAGTACTACCTGCCGCAGAGAGCCGGGAGCTTGCCGGGAAAGAATGTCCCTTCCGAACTAACCTTCACCAAGAGTAGTGGAATAAATTGCCTTTGACAGCAAATGGCTGTTAACACGTGTCAGTAGTCGTCCAAGACTGCTCTAGTTATGGAAGATTTGTGTACTGTTGTCCATCATATAAATGAAAAATACCCAAAATGGGTAAATGAAAGAATTCAGCTGCTGGTAAGAGATATATTCTGTATTTAATCTTAAACGATTTTTTTCCTAGTGATTAATCTTGTAGTGATTTAGTATTTCCATGTGTTTACAACAACAGTTGTATTAGTGAATTTAGATGTTTTTTTTTTGTTTTTTTTTATGTTAAATTAAATAAAGGAGAATGTATATAAAGGATATGCTTTAGTATAGTTTTTTAGTTTTTTTTTTTATTTATCCTACCTTGATATTAATTTCTTTGAATTTTAACCTCTGTAGTATCGGAATAACTATACTAAGTTTTGTAATACCATAAAATTAAAGTAGTTTCTTTGAATGTTTGGAAGTAAAAATAATTTTCAACCATTACCTTTTTTTTATTTAGAATTTTTAAATAACTTATCAGACCGGAAAATATATTAGCTCGGATTAATTAATGTACTTTTAGCTTAAACTGAGCAAAGATACTTGACTAAGTAATAGATTTTTTTTTTAAGCAAAAAATGTTAAGAAATTCACTTGATTTTAAATGAATTAACTTATCTTATAAAAAAAAAAGGAAAAAAAAATGGAGAAGTTAAAGCAGATGTACTAACACTTTACGAAATTGGCCAAAAATATCATCGTTGATTTCTGGGGTGTTTATTTTGATTATTTCTAGTGTTTTAGTTTTTTCAAAATTATATCTTTCTTTGCCTTCTTGAAAATAAGAAGGATTTCAGAGTCTCTCTTCTCTCTTTTGTAATGTCAGGTTGAATCTTGTATTTTTAAATTGTTAGTATGAGTTTAATATCTCAGGAATCAACAGTGATAAATGTTGGGTTCTACTGCAGATCAAGGTTTAGTACTTGAGACTGGGTCAGATTGAGAATCTTGCTGTGTTCTTTCTTATTTACTTGTATTCATTAAATTTTAAAGAATCTTAAATAATATTTATGTTTGTCCTTTTTATCGTTTTAATTTGTCTTTTAGTCTGTTTATTTAATGATTTCTTAATGTTAACTGGTGTAATCTTTACCTAATTAATTCTTTTTTTTATATAAGCATCTAGTTTATTTAATTAAACCAACAACAAGATTCATGTAATTGGAAATTTGACCCAGATCTCATTAAATTCTTTAATAAAGCTGAAGAATATTTATTGATCTATATTAACTAGGTATAATTTGCTGAGCAGAAGTTGCAATTAATTAAAGTAATAATCTGTAGCAGAAGTTTAATAAAAAGAACCCAACAAAATAAATGGTGCCGTGTGTGAAAAGCCTGGTTATTGTAACAAAATAAATGGTACCGTGTGTGAAAAGCCTGGTTATTGTAACAAAAAAAATGGTGCCGTGACCAGGATTTTCACACACGGTACCATTTATTTTGTTACAATAACCAGGCTTTTCACACACGGCACCATTTATTTTGTTGGGTTCTTTTTATTAAACTTCTGCTACAGATTATTACTTTAATTAATTGCAACTTCTGCTCAGCAAATTATACCTAGTTAATATAGATCAATAAATATTCTTCAGCTTTATTAAAGAATTTAATGAGATCTGGGTCAAATTTCCAAATACATGAATCTTGTTGTTGGTTTAATTAAATAAACTAGATGCTTATATAAAAAAAAGAATTAATTAGGTAAAGATTACACCAGTTAACATTAAGAAATCATTAAATAAACAGACTAAAAGACAAATTAAAACGATAAAAAGGACAAACATAAATATTATTTAAGATTCTTTAAAATTTAATGAATACAAGTAAATAAGAAAGAACACAGCAAGATTCTCAATCTGACCCAGTCTCAAGTACTAAACCTTGATCTGCAGTAGAACCCAACATTTATCACTGTTGATTCCTGAGATATTAAACTCATACTAACAATTTAAAAATACAAGATTCAACCTGACATTACAAAAGAGAGAAGAGAGACTCTGAAATCCTTCTTATTTTCAAGAAGGCAAAGAAAGATATAATTTTGAAAAAACTAAAACACTAGAAATAATCAAAATAAACACCCCAGAAATCAACGATGATATTTTTGGCCAATTTCGTAAAGTGTTAGTACATCTGCTTTAACTTCTCCATTTTTTTTTCCTTTTTTTTTTTTATAAGATAAGTTAATTCATTTAAAATCAAGTGAATTTCTTAACATTTTTTGCTTAAAAAAAAAAATCTATTACTTAGTCAAGTATCTTTGCTCAGTTTAAGCTAAAAGTACATTAATTAATCCGAGCTAATATATTTTCCGGTCTGATAAGTTATTTAAAAATTCTAAATAAAAAAAAGGTAATGGTTGAAAATTATTTTTACTTCCAAACATTCAAAGAAACTACTTTAATTTTATGGTATTACAAAACTTAGTATAGTTATTCCGATACTACAGAGGTTAAAATTCAAAGAAATTAATATCAAGGTAGGATAAATAAAAAAAAAACTAAAAAACTATACTAAAGCATATCCTTTATATACATTCTCCTTTATTTAATTTAACATAAAAAAAAACAAAAAAAAACATCTAAATTCACTAATACAACTGTTGTTGTAAACACATGGAAATCCTAAATCACTACAAGATTAATCACTAGGAAAAAAATCGTTTAAGATTAAATACAGAATATATCTCTTACCAGCAGCTGAATTCTTTCATTTACCCATTTTGGGTATTTTTCATTTATATGATGGACAACAGTACACAAATCTTCCATAACTAGAGCAGTCTTGGACGACTACTGACACGTGTTAACAGCCATTTGCTGTCAAAGGCAATTTATTCCACTACTCTTGGTGAAGGTTAGTTCGGAAGGGACATTCTTTCCCGGCAAGCTCCCGGCTCTCTGCGGCAGGTAGTACTTTTTCTCGACTTACACTTGGAGTGCTTTTGTTTTAGACCGCTAATCATTCCACTGCTCACGGTGAAGGCTAGATCGGAAGGGACATTTTTTCGCGGCAAGCTCTCGGCTCGCTCCGGCAGGTAGTACTTTTTCTTGACTTACACTTGGAGTGTTTTGTCTTAGACTGCTAATCATTCCACTGCTCACGGTGAAGGCTAGCTCGGAGGGGACATTCTTTCACGGCAAGCTCTCGGCTCTCTCCGGCAGGTAGCACTTTTTCTTGACTTACACTTGGAGTGTGTTGTCTTAGACTGCTAATCATTCCACTGCTCACGGTGAAGGCTAGATCGGAGGGGACATTCTTTCACGGCAAGCTCTCGGCTCTCTCCGGCAGGTAGCACTTTTTCTTGACTTACACTTGGAGTGTGTTGTCTTAGACTGCTAATAATTCCACTGCTCACGGTGAAGGCTAGCTCGGAGGGGACATTCTTTCACGGTAGGCTCTCGGCTCTCTCCGGCAGGTAGCACTTTTTCTTAACTTACACTTGGAGTGTGTTGTCTTAGACTGCTAATAATTCCACTGCTCACGGTGAAGGCTAGCTCGGAGGGGACATTCTTTCACGGTAGGCTCTCGGCTCTCTCCGGCAGGTAGCACTTTTTCTTAACTTACACTTGGAGTGTGTTGTCTTAGACTGCTAATCATGAAGAACTCTCTTGGCCTCCCCTCTCCCAGATTAAAAACAGGGGAGGGGGGGAGACAAAACTTATGCGCTTCCTCAACTAGATGCTCTCCGTACGAAGCTTTGACCAGGACTCACTTTATTTCCAAAAAACCAATTGCACGTCCCTCTGCAAATCAAAAGGGGCACCAAAAACTAGGAAGACTAATGCTTTCCCCTTTCTCTCCTGTTCCTAGAGATCATCTCATTGGCCAATGCAATAGTCACCCTCTCTCATGACCAAATATGGTCATCGCTTGCGTCCCCTACTCTCAATCACGTGGTCAGATAGCAGGGACAGCTGTCTCTAAATTTTGCACCTGCTTGCAAACCAGTGCTCGCCGATAACCGTGAATTGGCCCCTTTATCTCAGATCGGTCATAAAACTTTAAGGGTCTGGGAAAATATCTACTCCGCCTCAAATGACAGTCAACGTTTGTCATGGGTTATAAAATTTTAGGGTACTATTCATTCACGTACGCAAGCAATAAACTATGCGTGTGGGCCAATTTTTAACAAGGCTGAATATATGCCCTTTACAAACAAGCCAGAAGCTACTCTTCTTCGAAAAAAATCAACAAAGGACCACTTTACTCAAATAGTACAATTATTCCAGGACAGTAAAAGCATTCATACGAACGGGTGTTATTTACGCTAGATAAGGGAATGGGAAGCTTTTACTTTCATTCACAACAATGCCTTTATTCTCGTGAGAACGATCATAAAAATAGAAAAAAGGAAATGTCCAGGGTTTTCGCTACTAAGAAAAAAAAAGAAGAATAATTTTAAATATGAGATACATAAAGCATTATAAAAAACCGTATTAAAAATACCTTAACAAGAGTTCTTTTTAAATTTGGAATATTAAAATAATTTATACAAAAAAAAATTACTAAAAAAAAACATAACATCAGCGTCTATTTATATCAAGGGATCCCAGAATCTGAAGTTTGGTGAAATTCTGTGCATTAGTTCTTGAGATATAGCAATCTTGAAAATCATGAAAAAAGTAGTATAGCAGCGCCACCTGCAGGCCAATTTTCACCAAAAACCAATAGGCACTAATTCATTTCAACGTCTAACAGAATATAAAATTTTATTAAATTTCGAGCATTAGTTCTTGAGATAGAGCGTCCACAATTTTTTTGTCACATACAGACAGACAGACAGACAGACAGACGGACAGACTCACAGACAGACATTTTCTAAAAATAGTCAAAACGTGTTCAGGACCTTCTTAAACGTATAAATCCGTCGAAAACCGGAAGTCGAAAATTTTCATGAATCCAATACTTTCTTCTTGTAAAGATAGAAGAATGTAAAAACAAAAAAAACTTACCTTAATCCATCAAAACATTATATAACAACTTACAAAAATTTCAGTAAAACTTTTTTTATTTACAAGCACTTTTCAACAGCGTTATTTTTGCAGGGTTGTTACAAAAGAATGTACCAATCATAAATTTAATAGTATAAACTGTAAACGTTGTTAAGAGCAAATAATGTTGTTAGCAAAGCATGTGTTTAACTTCAGTCACCAAAGGCGATAGCGTGGAAGATTTTAAGAAGACGTTTACACATGCATCCATCCATGACGTTTACACCTGGTAAATTTTTCAGGAAGAATTGAACTAGAGGTTTCATGAATGCCGTATAACTTAATGTGTAAACATTGAACATTTCTAATAAAACATGTTTCGTTTACATTCAAATATACGTATGATTTATGTTCTTCTACTTCTTGTACAAGATAATTATACATAAATTCTACGTAATGAGACATTTGAACTCATGGTATAAATTGCATACCATTTTTCTGGATTTAAGGTAATTTCTTTAAAAGATTTTACATTAAACTGCATAATGTTCAATGTATAACGCATCCGTAATCCCTACATTTCACAAAAATAGAGAAAATTATTCATTAGTTCTCTTTTATAACTCTTAAGATCAAATAAATATATTACGGACGTCAAGGGCAGGAATGTTTGTTCCATTTACCTGAAATGTAAGCTCGGGAAAAGACATAAAGGTTTTTGATTAGAATTCTAAATTTTCTCTATAATATTGGGCCAACTTGTTTTTTAATGGCATAAATCCCTAGAAACATTAAGCAAAATACCTAAGGTAAGTCTACATTGTATTATAATTTATTGTATTAATAGTATGTTTAAAAGCAAATATTCTGTTTAGTGAAAATGTGTTAATTTAATAAATTAGGAATTTTACAAGGAAGCTCTTACAGTTCTTTTCTTTAACCGATTACTAAATATATATAAGGCAAAGTTCACATAAATGCTTTTTTTAAATCTGGAAAATATTTTCGTTTTTTAACATATTAGACGTAAACTATGCTTCTTGAAATGGTGATAAGCTCGGTAGTGACAGTTGCTTATTTTCATTCATAGTTACATTATTCTTTCATAGAATACGATACATATGCATTATGCACGTATATAAATATAAACAGACTTAAATAAATATCATGATTCCAAAATACATTATTAATAAATTGCATCAAATACTGACAAGTTGTGATGCAACAGAAATTAATATTGAAAAACTCATAAACACACATATATATATATATATTTCGCTGGATTAATATTCATTACTTTTATGCAATTTTCTCTCATCTCATTCTTGAGATCAAGTTTCCATAATGCCATTACTAATTCCCACATCTGATGAAATACGCCGCAGTATGTAATGCCGGAATCACAAGAATATTAACATTTCTTTAATTTAATGAAAATATTTTCCCAGTATGTGAGAATGAATGTATGAATAAATTACGAAGCTAAGAATAATTAAAGTACTTTTATCCAATTTAGCTGTGTGTCAATTCAGATGAACATTTTCAATTCAAATTAAAACTTTATGAATTTTGTGCAATTTTAGGTGCAATTATAATGATTAATATTGCTTATGCCGTACTAACTAAAATTTTATAAATAACCGATTTATAAATTTTATTAATAATATGCATTATAATTTAATGATTCATGACGGCAAAAATCACATTTACACTTTTTTAAATATGAAAAATACTTCCTTTTTTTAACTTATTAGAATAAAATATGCTTTTTGAAATCGTGAGATACTCGGAACTCGTAGTTGTCTATTTTCAATCATAGTCGCATTATTCTGTCATAGAATATCATAGCTATGCATCTTCAGAGGCGGTCAAAAATTTCCGGCCACCAAATATTTTTCAGGTAATTTGTAACTATACAAATATGGAGAGGAATCTCAAAGTGATACTTGTACGTTTTATTGACATAATAGTTAAAAAACTTACTTGTGGAATAACATGTAAATAACAATAAATTTAATAAACAAAATTATGTACAAAGAAAAACGCATCAGGGCTTGAAATTCAATTTTCCAGAGGAGGGGAGACTCCCTCCCAACATTTATAAATGGAGGGGAGTTTAGATGTTTGGGAGGGAGAAAAGAAATCTTTAAAACCTACTGTTATTTTATGTGCTATTTAAAGAATCACACAAATACAGACATGACAAAATAGAACTGAAGCAATTTTTATAAACAACTCAGAATAATTATGCTAAATATGTTTTTTATTTTTAAAAAAAGTCAAGATTTTATATAGTCTATTTAGATTTCAAAGGGATAAATTCCCTTCCTGTGCTAATTATTTTTGTTTCAGGCCTAATAAACTCCGTTTTTGGTTGAGATTGGTTTTAGACTGAATGTAGATTGCTGCAAGTTGGGTTCGGATGAATCTAATTTTTTAAAAGTTAGTTCAGTGTATATTATTTCTGATTAAAAATTATACCTATAACAATAAACAAATATGTTTGTGTGTGCGTTGTTTTCCAGACTGCTGCATTTTCTGGCGAAATTAACATCATTTTTGTGATTCTGTGATGATATTTGTATTTTTTGAGCAGCATTTTGACAAGATTCGTATTTATTCGGTAGCCGTCTGACGAAATTCACATCTTTTTTGCGATTCATCAATGGAATTTGCGTTTTTTAGCAGCCTTTTGACTAAATTAGCGTTTATTAAAGACCGTTTGACGAAATTAACATGTTTTCCACGATGCATTGTTGAAATTTGCATGCTTTGCACTATTCTGTTACAATTCGTATTTATAAAGCGATCCTTTAACGAATTTTGCATTCATTAAGTGATCCAAAGGCGATTCTGTTCTGTATTTTCCAAAAATCATAAATTCCCCCCCCCCAAAAAAAAAAAAAATCCGGAAATTTAGACAAAAAACATACCACGAATTTCGACAAGTCGTCGCCCAAAACAATCAATCTCGGAAATCGTCGCAGAAAAATCAGCAGAAAAATCATAAATTTCGTAAGAGGTTTGCGAGGAAAACACGAATTTCGTTAGTTAATTATGAAAAACTCAAATTTCGTCTGATGATCGTGGAAAAAAAGTAAATTTCGTGAAACAATAGTGAAAAAAAAACACAAATTTCATCGAAAATTTGCACAAAAAATACCCAGCAAATTTCAGGTAGAGAATTATAGAAAAAAAAATATCGTCAAAAAATCCGCGGAAAAACACAAATCATCAAAATACCGTGAAAAAAACCACAAATTTCGTTTAAAAAAACCGTGAAAAAACACAAATTTCGTGAAAAATTCGTAAATTTTATCAAAAAATCTAAAAAGTTTCGTCCAAAGATCACGAAAAAAACGCAAACTTTGTCAAAGGATTAAGGAAAAAACACAGAGTCAAAAGTAAATATCTACCTCCCTTTCACACAATCTGTTGTAACTTTTCAGGAAATTTGCTGCAAATTTCAAAAGAGGTTTTACTCAGAATCATCCCTGAAGAACCCTTTGATAAATTTGGCGTTTTCCCGCGATCCTTTAAAGAAATTAGCTTTTTTTACGATCTTTTAATAAAATTAACATTTAATCCGAGATTCTCTTATGAAATTCGCGTTTTTTTTAGCTTCATTTTGATAAATTTGGGTTCATATGCAGGGACATGCGAAGAGAAAACTGCGCTCGGGGCAAAGTTTCAATTTAGTGTTCTTTTTCTTCTTACCGACCAAAAATGATGTTGGTAGTAGAAAATCGGCGCCCGGGGTGACCGCTCCTTTGCCCCCTTTACAAGACTACTCTGTTTGTATGCCGTTTCACAAAATTCACATTCACATATTGTTTTCAACATATTGTATCACTTTAAATCATAGCAAGTTTTTTTTCCCAATCATTTATCTCGCCATTTGGCGCGCATGGCATTCTTAATTTAAAAAGAGCAACCCTGCTGATCTATCGAAGATCCGTTGCTTGCATTACTAACCAATTGGTTTTTCTACTGTGTTAATATTTCAGCTTGTATAATAAACTATTGCTTCCTAAATTTATAATTTATTAATAATTTTATGTCGCAGTCCTCTACATTAATGGTGATAACCAGATAAGTTTTTTTTTTCTCAATATTTTTTTTCTTACTTTTATCCAAATTATTTATGAATGTAATGTTTATTATTTCCACGTGCAAAATAGGGTTTGTTTGTGCTCATGTTAATGACACTATTTGCTGTACGCTATTGTTTTAATATATATATTTTTTCATTTTTTCAACTATGTATTTCTCTGTTCCTTGTTTAATAATTTGGTTTTTGTTTGCTGGTAGCCCCAAATACGTATTATTTTGCTATTTCATGGCTAATACGTGGATGAAACCGCACAATTCATTTGTAGTTCCAGAGAATTTGGGGCCTGATGATTCTGCTCTGTGGACTACAAATTAAATTTGCATTCATTTTATTTATTTAATTATTCAGATATACTCGTTTCACTATTTTGTTTCTTTTTTTTATTATAATTCAATTCAATTCAAATTCTTCGTTTTGGTTTATTGTTTTATTGATAAAATCCATTGGTGAATCTAGTCTACTTTTAATGGTATTATATAGGTATATATACACTACATTGCCATTGATTATGGGACACTTGCGATTTTAGACATTTTACTAAATATCTAGAAAATTACATGAGGAATCATCTCGAAACTCTTAGTGTATAAATATAATAGTATACGTCATACATCTCCGTGAAGATTTTTTACCGAAACTTCATAGGGGACCGCCAACAAATTAAAAATAATGAATATCTTTTGAATAACCCTGTCAAAACTAATGTAGCAAAAGCTCTCAAACTCTAGATTATGATTGAATGCCTTATTGTAATACACTGTGTTCATTTTTATGCAAATAGCATGCATACTCGCAGAGTAATTAAGGTTTTTATAAAAATGGTCCCAAATTTTTCCAAGTTTTTTCCTTATAATTTTCAGAGTTCTTAATATAAAATAATATTTTTTTCAGAAAATATGACAAACAACATTGCACACAATACCCTGTAATCAGAATTAAAAAATAATGAAAATTGTATACAAAATGAGTTGGTTTACTAAATAATTTTTTACTGCTCATGCGTCAACGATATCAAAATTTCATTTGCATATTATGTTAGCCAAATGTATAGAGCAACTTTTGTAAAAGTCACAAAATCATAACTTGAAAATTCTGAAAATAATCGTCAATTGAATAAGTTGAAAATCCGTTATTCTCAAAATGAAGCAAAAACAAGAGGGGTTGTATCCATATATTCATTGATTAGTATCAATATAGAATACACAATACGGGATGTTACGACTACTTTTGGATAAAATCCCTCATATCCCTCTAGCGATATATATATATATCGCTAGATTATTATTCATTTCGTTTATGCAATTTTCTCTCAACTCATCTTTAAGATCAAGTTTCCATTTCGTCATTACTAACTCGCAAATCTGATGAAATAGACCGCAGTATGTAATGCAGAAATCGCATCAATATTACCTTTTCATTACTTTAATGAAAATATTTTCCCTGTCAGTAAGAATGAATATATGAATAAATTACAAGTCTAACAATGATTAAATACTTTTATCTAATTTAACTTTGTGTCAATTCAGAGGAAGATTTCCAAATTAAATAAAAATTTTCTGAATTTTATATCACTTGTGGTGCAATTATAATGAAAATGTTGTTTATGCTTAATACAAACTAATTCTTTATAAATGAAAAATTTACAAAATTTATTAATTATATTCACGATAATTTAATGCATCATGCACTGCAAAGTTCGCTTAAACTTTTTGTATGTTAATTATTTATTTTGTATTTTTTAAATATTATTTTAATTGTTATTCTTTTCTCATTTTTTTTTATTTGAAATCTAGATGTTTGATATTTATGTAACCGATATATAAACGTTTCAGTAAAGTTTAATTTGGAAAAATAACTTAAGTTGTTTTAAATTTTCATAGATACACTTTATCTTCTAGATCAGCGGTTTTCAACCTTTATTATTACGCGACTCACCTTTTCAAAAATAAAAATTTCATAATCTACCTAGTATAAGGAGGTACAGCTTTAAAATTATCTCGGACCTGATTTAGATATTTCTGGATACTCTGCTCATATATACCTCCAGAAAGATATTAATGGTTTTTCTCTCAAATTTTGTCTTCTGTTGAAGTTTTTTTTTTTTTTTTTTTTTTTTTTTTTTTTTTTTTTTTTTTTTTTAAGCAAATGAAATGAAATTTGTGTTTCTGTTACAAATATTGATTGTTTTGCAAGCTTCTAATCCACCCAAAGCGATCCATCTGTGGTTCGCAACCAATAGATTCAGGATCATTTTTCTAAATATTGAGAAAGTGACTGCAACGAAAATCGTAAAATCTAAATAAAAATGTTTATTGCAACATTGAAGTAGATTATCTTTATATATTTCCTCGTTGTGCATTTTTATTTAAGAAAATATTGCATTTATAAAAAATAGAGTTAAAAAATTACTTAATTTGTATTCTTTTACGAAATGGGCATTAAAAATTGGCACCATGATTAAGAATTTGACGCATTAAAATGATTAAAAAAAAGCCTTTTGTATGATAGTTCAACATTTATTTAAATTGTTGATTAAGTAGTTAAGTTGCTTAATAAATTAATCGGTACTCCCGCAGTATTTTTTCGAGATACGAAGTTTTGTTATTCAATTATCACTTTACATGGTATTTCTAGTCTTTATTTTTATTTATTTATTTTTATGTTGGCAATGTTAACGGTGTATGTGTACATCCGCATTATTTTTTTTTAATTATCCACATCTACTTACATATGTAAGCGTGAACAGGTGATTAGTATTCAAGTATGTCAATCTGTAGAACATTAGCAACTCATGCCAACTGTTGTGTGTTGCAATTCTAGCATGGAAATATTTTTGTTTAGTTGAAAACTTCAAATAGTAGGATATTTTTGTTCTTCTGTAACACTGAAAATAATATATGGCCACCAGTTGCCATTCCGGATAGCTTCATTGGTATAGCACTGTATATTTAACTCATAACTCTTTGTTCTAATCCTCGCTTGGGCATTTTTTGCTCAATTGGAGAATTTCAATTTATATCACATATCTGCATAGAGTACAGGGGTCGCAGCGTGCCTCTAAATTTTCACAATTTCCAACCGCAAAGTTGAAATGATGATATTGATTACATTGTTCTATTGTCGATGTTAAAGAAATCTGATTTTTATTTTCAAATACCGGTATCAAAGTAGGAAAAAAATTCGGGAAGCATAGAGTATGAATATAGGGGAAAAATGTATCTACGTGTCCATCGTTTAATGGGTGTTTATTATTTGACGTAAAGGTTGAACTAACTAAACTGTGGACCACATGCTATTGGAGAGTTTTTTATAACAAGAAGAGAGTGTTCTTACGCATATTTAGAAAATAACGATGTAAAAACAGCTCAGATGAATATAGCTGCAAAGTTTGATAGAATGGTAATGCAGACCATCTTCGTGTTAGCATTTCGCTGTACCATATTAAAAAAGTTATTTGCTTCACCAAATATACAAGTCTAAAAAGGCTTGTAGTTTTATTTTATTTTTATTTATTTATTTATTTATTTATTTATTTATTTATTTATTTATTTATTTTTTTTTGCTAAATTGATGGATTTACTTCGAGTTTTTGATTCTCTCAAACGTCTGAGATACATAAAACAATTGGCAATCAAAACATCTAATGTTTTTTTCCCTGAGCGTACGCTGTCTTATTGAGCTGTAAATTTTTACTTTGAACACTTTTGAATTATTGTAAAGAACAACAAATTAAAGTAGATCAAAGTTATGATAATTTAAGCACCAACGGATATGTTAGATGTAGTTAGAATAATTTTCATCTTCAGAAAATACAAATACATTTTTTTCTAAATGAACTTTTATTATTGGAAAAGCAGGAATTGGAAAATGTTCGATAATCAAATTAATTAGTAAAACATCCACTCTGCTGTTAGCGTTAGGAGCTATCATGGTTTTAGCACGAACAGGTACTATTGCAATTAATGTTGAAGACAAGATAATAATACTCATTTCTAGAAGTACTAATATGGTTTAAATATTTCACTTATTTAATAAGTGAGGCAGCAAAAAATCTACAGCTCATCGTGGATGCAGTATCATTTCTCATTATTAATGAGAATTAATTCGCAATGATCGGTTGTCATCTAATGAATGACATTAAACTAAATGCATGGAAATTAAACAATATAGCATTCATCCTTTTAATGAAACGGCCTAAAGCAATACAACTTCCAGCTAAATTTGAATGGTCTCTTGATGTCATGCGCCTTTTTTACACAAACAAGCTGAAGAACGTAACCTCGAGATACTCCGTAAATAAAAATCGCCACTGACAAGAATAGAGGCAGAAAAAAAAAATCAAATAGTAAAATAAGTGGATTATGATCATGCATATGGATTTCATAAAGATGTCTAGGAAACTTTTAACAGAATAAAACATATATTACATTTTTTATATTAAAAATTTTAAATTTTAAGTTTTATAAAAAAAAATAATGTCTCATATATTTATATATATAACAGGCAGACATCTTTTTTTTTATATATATTCCTGCCATCTTAATTAAATTGCTTTCTTCAGTCGAAAAGCTGTATTCTGAAAAAATGTTTTTTATCAGTCAAAATAAAGTTAATATATTTTTATGTACTATAAAACAAAATTGCTAAAAGTCTACTTATTGATAAAAATCGCGATATTGATAAAAGAAAAACTGGTATTTCATATTATTCGAATATTGCAGAAAATATTTTGTGAATTTTTTTCTTTCCTTTTCTGTCAACGCAATACAACTTATTATTTTTAAAAAATGCTGTTACTCAATTTATTCAGGATTTTAATCATTATAACATTTATATTGGCATTGTTTTAGACAGAGATAGCTGTTTTGAGACATTGTGAAGATAACTTTATGTCTCCTGGCTTCAACCTCTTGGTTAATGATTAAGGCATGCATATAACATTGAATTGCAACGTTAATGTTGATCCAAATTATTAATATGTATACTCATTTTACTCAGAATTTTAAATCCAACAAAATTTTTACTGTCAATGTTTTTGATAGAATTAGCTGTTACGATACATTGTCTAGGTACTGCAAAAACGTGCTTTTACTATATGTATGTACATATTTCTTTCGTTTACATAGTACGAGGTGGAAAACATAGTATATTTCTCATAGACTTAAACTGAAGAGATAAAAACACTTTCTAGTTGTTTCCTATTTAATTATGAGTTGCAACAGACCTAAATCTCTGAAGTAGAATTGTGATTATTTTTGATATGACAATGCATTGGACATAGTTACATTTATTGAATTATTGTTAAAATGTTAAAAGAAAAAAAAAGTTATTTTGACTATATGTATCTATGCATATTTACTGACGCTCACCTAGTACAAGGGAAAGACATAGAGTATTAATTCTAGACCAAAATTCAAGAGATATTGAAATAATTTCCACATTGTTTAAAAAAACTAAATACTGTGAAATCACACAGAACCTTCGGGTATTCCCCTATCTTAAGTCTTATGTAAAATTACAGGGATTAGAAAAACAGAGATTCTATTATCCAACAGAGTAGACTCTGCAAATAACCATTATTAAAAATACACAAGAGTCTTTATACGTATTTTTGATGATAATAATTTATTTAGTTTTCAATGTTGGTAAATATCTCAGTCTTCAGTGAGCTTCAAAGAATATGAAATTTTCCTGTAAAAGTAAACGGTTGCAATTTAATGTTACACAATTTGTCACGTGCCATCCGTGTAGCTTGAACCCGCGACTTCCTTTCACAGTGCACTGTAAAAAAAAATTCAATAGGTTACTAAAATTTTTTTAGTAAAATTGTATTCCACAGAATTTTTTAGTAACCATTACAAACTTTTTTTGCAAGTGAAACAAGCATTTCTTTCGTAAACTGAAAAAAAAGATTTTTTTGTATAACTAACTTAAAAATTTTTAGTATGAGCCACGAAGCAAATTTTAGTAATAGCTCCAAAATTATTTTTAATAACCATTGCGTGCGCCCGAAGGGCAGGAGGTTCCTTCGAGCTGCATCCAGACTTCTGAAGCGGAAGATTTTCGGCAAAACTGCAATAGATGGCAGCACCAAGCATTGCTAACTGCTCAGACAGAATTTTCATAATCCTTTACTAACGAGTACTTACACTACATACATTCGGGACGTATTTGTCATTGGCCAGTATCGAACCCGGGACCATTTAGACAGGAGTCCGTTACTATAACCACTGTGCTATCAAGGCCACACCAAATGAGTTTTAGTAATAGTTATTAAAAATATAAAACTATTAACTCTCTTCGTTGCTAACTTTTTTCTAGTAATTCTTACAGATTTTCTTGTAACCGACTAAGATTACTAAAAATTTTTTTGTAATTAAAACGATCGCTAAAGTTTTTTTAGTAGATCGATCCCCTTTTTTTACAGTGTGGAAAAGCACTTTACATGCTGAACTATATGAGCTCCTGTTGTTAAGCGCCAAATAAGACTTTTATCATTCAGCGAGAAAATATATATATATAATGCTTTTCAAAGATTTTGTTTTAAATATAATATATGGCCAAAAGTGACCGGTTAATTCGATTTTAGGCATTTTGTTAAATATCTAGAAAAATATATAACGCATAATCCCAAAACTCCCGATGTGTAAATAGAACTAAATAAATCATGCATTTCCGTGGAGATTTTTTTTCTCGAAACTCATAGAGAAACATAGAATTTTAATAATCATCTATATTACGTCTCGTGTGTGATGGTAGTATACGTTCAAAAGGCCTTTATAAAGTTTTCAGCCATACTGAACGAATGCAGAATTTATAGGGTCTCCAACGTATAAGACTGATTCAAAAATAAAAAAAAAACAGTATTTTTAAAAAATAGTGTTCTGATTGCAAACAATGCTTGATTTGACATTTTTCCTATTTTTGATTGCTTGCAGAGAAAGCGTTTTTGGTATACAGTGCCATATTTTAATGATTTTTGAAATTAAATGTCTGAAATTTCTGAATTTCAAAGATTTAGTTTAAAATATCGTTAAAATATGACACTGTAAGCCATAAAAATAATTCTCTATCAATAATGTGAAACAAGGAAAATGTCAAATCAAGCATTCTTTGCAATTAGTACACAATATTTTCATAATATTTACCGATTGAAACTTTTGCAGAGCATTGTACACCTTATACCTAAAAAAAAGCGTCTATTGCATAATTCATACCTAAAAAAAAACCGTCTATCGCATAATTTTATCGATTTTTGTTTTCAGAAATTTGATTTTCAAATCTAGGTCTTATTTTATAGACACTCTGTATGAAATAATATGCACAAAAAGTCTCAAAATGTTAAATAAAATAATCTTTCCTGGAAGAAAATCAAGCGAAATTTTATCGAGTGTAAAACTCTTCATTTATTTTGTCAGGTAAACTTCATTAATTCACATGGAGTGAATATAACTTTTTAGGAATTAAAAACCAAAAGTTAATTTCAATTTCACTTAAATAAATAAACAATTCATATTAAATTAATAACTTTTATTTCAATCGTATCTTTTCTATCACTTTATAACAAACACACTTTAAATAAACAGCTAAAATAAGACATTCAATTTATTAAACAAATACTCCTTTCCTTTTGAATTAAAATTAAAAAATTCAAAACATCAGCGGTTGCAGAACTTAATAAAATTATTTAAATGTATTTTTTGAAATAATTGGAACTGTTAAATTCTGAAAGCTTGATATTTATCTAACTCTTTTACTTTAAAAACCGGGGGAAATATTATGACAGTTTCAAACATTGAAAACTTTCGATGAAAAAGTTAAAACAACATGTTATCATAAAATACTGTGTCAACATTTTAAATGCTATTAGTGCTAACGCTTTTAAAAATGAAATGGGTAATTTGTATTTATTTTTGAAAATATATATTCGATATTAAATAATTTTGTAGGATATTTTTTAATAAATAATCTTTACAGACTGAGATTTTAATAATTTGCAGGACTCAAATAGCGTTAATTTATAAAAGTCAATTAAAAAGGTAATTTTAACCAAAGAATGATTAATTGCATACTTTCCAACAAAAATTATTTTAAAAAATGAAAAAAAATAAGAGTTTGTCTTAACAGTTTGTAATTTTTTACTGAGATAAAAATTCTACTTTTTTATTATAAATTCATTTTATGTAAACTTTAAATTAAATCTTTAACGGTATAAGGAATGTATATATAACTATTCATAACCATAGTAATATATATGTATATGTATCTTTGGCAGCATGAATTAATAAAAATTTGGATTTTTTATTTTTCATAGAATTTCTTAACTATGATTTCCTTCACAAAATCAAATGACTACTATACAATTCAATACATTTGAAAGTTTTGAACTTTTTCATACATTAAATCAATGTATGTACATAAAATTTATGTACTATTAAAATTTGTTTAATATATTTTTATTAGCTATTTTTTATTAGCTAATATCAATAGCCTTTTATATATTTTTTAATTATCATACCTTTTTTATTAAATAATAATTATAATAACAACAAAACTATAATGTTAAATTTTACAAAAAAAAAAAAAAAAAAAAAAAAAAAAAAAAATCAGTTTTCATAGCGAAGTAAATGATTAAAATGCAGATAATGAAATTAAAGATGATTTTATAAAAATGATAATTTATACAAAATTGAATGTTTCAAAGACAAAACCATATTACTTATTAATATCTGTAATAGAACTGCATATGAATTACGTCGATCAGCATTTAACCTTTTTTTAATAATATATTTTGCATTAATTTAAATGCATAATCTATTTATGAAATATGTTTTCTTCAGTAAGTGTTTTATATTTAAATTTATTTATTTATTTTTTTTTAGTATTTGATTTCAAATTATGTCATCCGTTTAAACACAAAAAAAGTTTTACAAGCTAATTATAAGCGAGATGAACTTTAAAATAATTTAAGGACGTAGAAATTTTCGCTACTAACCAGAAAAAAGGTTGTTTTTGGTAAATAAAGAATATTTTTCTTGCGGTTATTTTTATCTTTTTAAAGGTTTTTATTTATATGTGTTATATCTAGTTTTAATGATGTTGTTATAAGGAACATTTATATTTCTTTATATTTTAAAAGAGCGACACAATACCAAAGTATTGAGTCAACATGGCTTATATTTTTACTTTCTTCTATCTTCAATAGAAGAAAGTATTGTAATCGAAATTTTATTCGACTTCCGGTTTTCGACGGATTTACACATTTTAGGGGTCAGAGATTCCAAAAAACATATTTTTACAAAATGTCTGTCTGTCCTTGTGTCTGTCTGTGTGTATATCGCCATTCTACCATCAAAAAGTGTATGAAGTTATGCATAGATTTGAACCAAATTTTTTGTGTATGTTTTTGGCTGTAGCAAGCAGGTCTTTCTTCAGTTTTGAAATATTCCTACGAAAGGAGGCGCTGCAATCGCGATTTTTGTGCCATTTTCAATATTGTACCGACCAAAAGTATATGAAGTTAGGCATCGAATTAAACCAAATTTTTTGTGTATATGTATGACTATGGCTAGTTGGTCCTCCCTTAATTTGAAAAAAAAAAAAAATCTGTCGGAGGGGGGCGCTGCAATCGCGATTTTTGTGCCATTTTCAATATTGTACCGACCAGAAATATATGAAGTTATTCATCGAATTTAACCAAAGTTTTTTTGTAAGTGTATGACTATGGCAAGTTGGTCCTCCCTGAATTTGAAAATAATCCGCCGGAAGGGGGCGCTGCAATGGCGGTTTTTGTGCCATTTTCAATATTGTACTGACCAAAAAATATGAATTTATGAATCGAATTGAACCAAATTTTTTGTGTATGTGTATGACAATAGCTAATTGGTCCTAACTAAATTTGAAAAAAAATCCGCCGAAAGGGAGCGCTGCAATCGCGAATTTTGTGTCGTTTTCAATATTGTACCGATCAAAGGTACATGAAGTTAAACATCGAATTGAACGAAATTTTTTGTGTAAGTGTATGGCTATGGCTAGTCGGATCGCCCTGAATCTGAAAAAAGTCCGCCAAAAGGGGGCGCTGCAATAGCGAATTATATGCCATTTTCAATATTGCACCACATAAAAGTGTATGAATTTAGTTCTAGAACTGAACTAAATTTTTTGTACATGATTAATTTTTGGTAAGGCAAGTAGGTCCTCCCTGAATTTGAAAAAAAAATCTGCCTATCATTCTATTGTCCATCGGCTCGTGCAGAGACGGAAATTCCTTTTTACTCCGATTAATTGATTGAAGCAGAAATTTAAGATGAAAATCAAAGTTGGTATGGTATTGAATTAAAATTATTAAAGCATTAAAATGAGTAACTATTTTTTTTAAATATTAAAATGTACGTATGAGATAGAAGAAAGTTTTGGGATTGGCACATCCAGCTAGCCTATCAATGCTGTCGGGACAGAGGGAACAAGTAAAAACGGGAGACATAGGCAGTTTTTCTGTTCTGGAATCATTCAAATACAAACTTGAATTTCAAATTTAGATTTATAAATGCTGGTCTTAAAATACTGGTTAAATTTCTGTTTCTGTAAAATGTTGACTACCTATATTACAAAAAGTTTGTTTTTGACAAAGGTATAGATTTTAAAATATATGTAAAAATGATAATCATGATTTAGCATATTCGAATTAAATTAAAAATGCTTTAGAAAATGAATGCGTATTAGACATTTTCATAATTAATATTTAAATATGTTAAGAGATCACAATTTAAAAAAAAATCATCTTAAATTTTATATGTATATAAAAAAAGAACAAATACGAAAAACCGAATATTCAATAATATGATTGATTATTCGGGACGTATTTGTCATTGGCCAGTATCGAACCCGGGACCATTTAGACAGGAGTCCGTTACTATAACCACTGTGCTATCAAGGCCACACCAAATGAGTTTTAGTAATAGTTATTAAAAATATAAAACTATTAACTCTCTTCGTTGCTAACTTTTTTCTAGTAATTCTTACAGATTTTCTTGTAACCGACTAAGATTACTAAAAATTTTTTAGTAATTAAAACGATCGCTAAAGTTTTTTTAGTAGATCGATCCCCTTTTTTTACAGTGTGGAAAAGCACTTTACTTGCTGAACTATATGAGCTCCTGTTGTTAAGCGCCAAATAAGACTTTTATCATTCAGCGAGAAAATATATATATATAATGCTTTTCAAAGATTTTGTTTTAAATATAATATATGGCCAAAAGTGACCGGTTAATTCGATTTTAGGCATTTTGTTAAATATCTAGAAAAATATATAACGCATAATCCCAAAACTCCCGATGTGTAAATAGAACTAAATAAATCATGCATTTCCGTGGAGATTTTTTTTCTCGAAACTCATAGAGAAACATAGAATTTTAATAATCATCTATATTACGTCTCGTGTGTGATGGTAGTATACGTTCAAAAGGCCTTATAAAGTTTTCAGCCATACTGAACGAATGCAGAATTTACAGGGTCTCCAACGTATAAGACTGATTCAAAAATAAAAAAAAAACAGTATTTTTAAAAAATAGTGTTCTGATTGCAAACAATGCTTGATTTGACATTTTTCCTATTTTTGATTGCTTGCAGAGAATGCGTTTTTGGTATACAGTGCCATATTTTAATGATTTTTGAAATTAAATGTTTGAAATTTCTGAATTTCAAAGATTTAGTTTAAAATATCGTTAAAATATGACACTGTAAGCCATAAAAATAATTCTCTATCAATAATGTGAAACAAGGAAAATGTCAAATCAAGCATTCTTTGCAATCAGTACACAATATTTTCATAATATTTACCGATTGAAACTTTTGCAGAGCATTGTACACCTTATACCTAAAAAAAAGCGTCTATTGCATAATTCATACCTAAAAAAAAAACCGTCTATCGCATAATTTTATCGATTTTTGTTTTCAGAAATTTGATTTTCAAATCTAGGTCTTATTTTATGGACACTCTGTATGAAATAATATGCACAAAAAGTCTCAAAATGTTAAATAAAATAATCTTTCCTGGAAGAAAATCAAGCGAAATTTTATCGAGTGTAAAACTCTTCATTTATTTTGTCAGGTAAACTTCATTAATTCACATGGAGTGAATATAACTTTTTAGGAATTAAAAACCAAAAGTTAATTTCAATTTCACTTAAATAAATAAACAATTCATATTAAATTAATAACTTTTATTTCAATCGTATCTTTTCTATCACTTTATAACAAACACACTTTAAATAAACAGCTAAAATAAGACATTCAATTTATTAAACAAATACTCCTTTCCTTTTGAATTAAAATTAAAAAATTCAAAACATCAGCGGTTGCAGAACTTAATAAAATTATTTAAATGTATTTTTTGAAATAATTGGAACTGTTAAATTCTGAAAGCTTGATATTTATCTAACTCTTTTACTTTAAAAACCGGGGGAAATATTATGACAGTTTCAAACATTGAAAACTTTCGATGAAAAAGTTAAAACAACATGTTATCATAAAATACTGTGTCAACATTTTAAATGCTATTAGTGCTAACGCTTTTAAAAATGAAATGGGTAATTTGTATTTATTTTTGAAAATATATATTCGATATTAAATAATTTTGTAGGATATTTTTTAATAAATAATCTTTACAGACTGAGATTTTAATAATTTGCAGGACTCAAATAGCGTTAATTTATAAAAGTCAATTAAAAAGGTAATTTTAACCAAAGAATGATTAATTGCATACTTTCCAACAAAAATTATTTTAAAAAATGAAAAAAAATAAGAGTTTGTCTTAACAGTTTGTAATTTTTTACTGAGATAAAAATTCTACTTTTTTATTATAAATTCATTTTATGTAAACTTTAAATTAAATCTTTAACGGTATAAGGAATGTATATATAACTATTCATAACCATAGTAATATATATGTATATGTATCTTTGGCAGCATGAATTAATAAAAATTTGGATTTTTTATTTTTCATAGAATTTCTTAACTATGATTTCCTTCACAAAATCAAATGACTACTATACAATTCAATACATTTGAAAGTTTTGAACTTTTTCATACATTAAATCAATGTATGTACATAAAATTTATGTACTATTAAAATTTGTTTAATATATTTTTATTAGCTATTTTTTATTAGCTAATATCAATAGCCTTTTATATATTTTTTAATTATCATACCTTTTTTATTAAATAATAATTATAATAACAACAAAACTATAATGTTAAATTTTACAAAAAAAAAAAAAAAAAAAAAAAAAAAAAAAATCAGTTTTCATAGCGAAGTAAATGATTAAAATGCAGATAATGAAATTAAAGATGATTTTATAAAAATGATAATTTATACAAAATTGAATGTTTCAAAGACAAAACCATATTACTTATTAATATCTGTAATAGAACTGCATATGAATTACGTCGATCAGCATTTAACCTTTTTTTAATAATATATTTTGCATTAATTTAAATGCATAATCTATTTATGAAATATGTTTTCTTCAGTAAGTGTTTTATATTTAAATTTATTTATTTATTTTTTTTTAGTATTTGATTTCAAATTATGTCATCCGTTTAAACACAAAAAAAGTTTTACAAGCTAATTATAAGCGAGATGAACTTTAAAATAATTTAAGGACGTAGAAATTTTCGCTACTAACCAGAAAAAAGGTTGTTTTTGGTAAATAAAGAATATTTTTCTTGCGGTTATTTTTATCTTTTTAAAGGTTTTTATTTATATGTGTTATATCTAGTTTTAATGATGTTGTTATAAGGAACATTTATATTTCTTTATATTTTAAAAGAGCGACACAATACCAAAGTATTGAGTCAACATGGCTTATATTTTTACTTTCTTCTATCTTCAATAGAAGAAAGTATTGTAATCGAAATTTTATTCGACTTCCGGTTTTCGACGGATTTACACATTTTAGGGGTCAGAGATTCCAAAAAACATATTTTTACAAAATGTCTGTCTGTCCTTGTGTCTGTCTGTGTGTATATCGCCATTCTACCATCAAAAAGTGTATGAAGTTATGCATAGATTTGAACCAAATTTTTTGTGTATGTTTTTGGCTGTAGCAAGCAGGTCTTTCTTCAGTTTTGAAATATTCCTACGAAAGGAGGCGCTGCAATCGCGATTTTTGTGCCATTTTCAATATTGTACCGACCAAAAGTATATGAAGTTAGGCATCGAATTAAACCAAATTTTTTGTGTATATGTATGACTATGGCTAGTTGGTCCTCCCTTAATTTGAAAAAAAAAAAAATCTGTCGGAGGGGGGCGCTGCAATCGCGATTTTTGTGCCATTTTCAATATTGTACCGACCAGAAATATATGAAGTTATTCATCGAATTTAACCAAAGTTTTTTTGTAAGTGTATGACTATGGCAAGTTGGTCCTCCCTGAATTTGAAAATAATCCGCCGGAAGGGGGCGCTGCAATGGCGGTTTTTGTGCCATTTTCAATATTGTACTGACCAAAAAATATGAATTTATGAATCGAATTGAACCAAATTTTTTGTGTATGTGTATGACAATAGCTAATTGGTCCTAACTAAATTTGAAAAAAAATCCGCCGAAAGGGAGCGCTGCAATCGCGAATTTTGTGTCGTTTTCAATATTGTACCGATCAAAGGTACATGAAGTTAAACATCGAATTGAACGAAATTTTTTGTGTAAGTGTATGGCTATGGCTAGTCGGATCGCCCTGAATCTGAAAAAAGTCCGCCAAAAGGGGGCGCTGCAATAGCGAATTATATGCCATTTTCAATATTGCACCACATAAAAGTGTATGAATTTAGTTCTAGAACTGAACTAAATTTTTTGTACATGATTAATTTTTGGTAAGGCAAGTAGGTCCTCCCTGAATTTGAAAAAAAAATCTGCCTATCATTCTATTGTCCATCGGCTCGTGCAGAGACGGAAATTCCTTTTTACTCCGATTAATTGATTGAAGCAGAAATTTAAGATGAAAATCAAAGTTGGTATGGTATTGAATTAAAATTATTAAAGCATTAAAATGAGTAACTATTTTTTTTAAATATTAAAATGTACGTATGAGATAGAAGAAAGTTTTGGGATTGGCACATCCAGCTAGCCTATCAATGCTGTCGGGACAGAGGGAACAAGTAAAAACGGGAGACATAGGCAGTTTTTCTGTTCTGGAATCATTCAAATACAAACTTGAATTTCAAATTTAGATTTATAAATGCTGGTCTTAAAATACTGGTTAAATTTCTGTTTCTGTAAAATGTTGACTACCTATATTACAAAAAGTTTGTTTTTGACAAAGGTATAGATTTTAAAATATATGTAAAAATGATAATCATGATTTAGCATATTCGAATTAAATTAAAAATGCTTTAGAAAATGAATGCGTATTAGACATTTTCATAATTAATATTTAAATATGTTAAGAGATCACAATTTAAAAAAAAATCATCTTAAATTTTATATGTATATAAAAAAAAGAACAAATACGAAAAACCGAATATTCAATAATATGATTGATTATTCGGGACGTATTTGTCATTGGCCAGTATCGAACCCGGGACCATTTAGACAGGAGTCCGTTACTATAACCACTGTGCTATCAAGGCCACACCAAATGAGTTTTAGTAATAGTTATTAAAAATATAAAACTATTAACTCTCTTCGTTGCTAACTTTTTTCTAGTAATTCTTACAGATTTTCTTGTAACCGACTAAGATTACTAAAAATTTTTTAGTAATTAAAACGATCGCTAAAGTTTTTTTAGTAGATCGATCCCCTTTTTTTACAGTGTGGAAAAGCACTTTACTTGCTGAACTATATGAGCTCCTGTTGTTAAGCGCCAAATAAGACTTTTATCATTCAGCGAGAAAATATATATATATAATGCTTTTCAAAGATTTTGTTTTAAATATAATATATGGCCAAAAGTGACCGGTTAATTCGATTTTAGGCATTTTGTTAAATATCTAGAAAAATATATAACGCATAATCCCAAAACTCCCGATGTGTAAATAGAACTAAATAAATCATGCATTTCCGTGGAGATTTTTTTTCTCGAAACTCATAGAGAAACATAGAATTTTAATAATCATCTATATTACGTCTCGTGTGTGATGGTAGTATACGTTCAAAAGGCCTTATAAAGTTTTCAGCCATACTGAACGAATGCAGAATTTACAGGGTCTCCAACGTATAAGACTGATTCAAAAATAAAAAAAAAACAGTATTTTTAAAAAATAGTGTTCTGATTGCAAACAATGCTTGATTTGACATTTTTCCTATTTTTGATTGCTTGCAGAGAATGCGTTTTTGGTATACAGTGCCATATTTTAATGATTTTTGAAATTAAATGTTTGAAATTTCTGAATTTCAAAGATTTAGTTTAAAATATCGTTAAAATATGACACTGTAAGCCATAAAAATAATTCTCTATCAATAATGTGAAACAAGGAAAATGTCAAATCAAGCATTCTTTGCAATCAGTACACAATATTTTCATAATATTTACCGATTGAAACTTTTGCAGAGCATTGTACACCTTATACCTAAAAAAAAGCGTCTATTGCATAATTCATACCTAAAAAAAAAACCGTCTATCGCATAATTTTATCGATTTTTGTTTTCAGAAATTTGATTTTCAAATCTAGGTCTTATTTTATGGACACTCTGTATGAAATAATATGCACAAAAAGTCTCAAAATGTTAAATAAAATAATCTTTCCTGGAAGAAAATCAAGCGAAATTTTATCGAGTGTAAAACTCTTCATTTATTTTGTCAGGTAAACTTCATTAATTCACATGGAGTGAATATAACTTTTTAGGAATTAAAAACCAAAAGTTAATTTCAATTTCACTTAAATAAATAAACAATTCATATTAAATTAATAACTTTTATTTCAATCGTATCTTTTCTATCACTTTATAACAAACACACTTTAAATAAACAGCTAAAATAAGACATTCAATTTATTAAACAAATACTCCTTTCCTTTTGAATTAAAATTAAAAAATTCAAAACATCAGCGGTTGCAGAACTTAATAAAATTATTTAAATGTATTTTTTGAAATAATTGGAACTGTTAAATTCTGAAAGCTTGATATTTATCTAACTCTTTTACTTTAAAAACCGGGGGAAATATTATGACAGTTTCAAACATTGAAAACTTTCGATGAAAAAGTTAAAACAACATGTTATCATAAAATACTGTGTCAACATTTTAAATGCTATTAGTGCTAACGCTTTTAAAAATGAAATGGGTAATTTGTATTTATTTTTGAAAATATATATTCGATATTAAATAATTTTGTAGGATATTTTTTAATAAATAATCTTTACAGACTGAGATTTTAATAATTTGCAGGACTCAAATAGCGTTAATTTATAAAAGTCAATTAAAAAGGTAATTTTAACCAAAGAATGATTAATTGCATACTTTCCAACAAAAATTATTTTAAAAAATGAAAAAAAATAAGAGTTTGTCTTAACAGTTTGTAATTTTTTACTGAGATAAAAATTCTACTTTTTTATTATAAATTCATTTTATGTAAACTTTAAATTAAATCTTTAACGGTATAAGGAATGTATATATAACTATTCATAACCATAGTAATATATATGTATATGTATCTTTGGCAGCATGAATTAATAAAAATTTGGATTTTTTATTTTTCATAGAATTTCTTAACTATGATTTCCTTCACAAAATCAAATGACTACTATACAATTCAATACATTTGAAAGTTTTGAACTTTTTCATACATTAAATCAATGTATGTACATAAAATTTATGTACTATTAAAATTTGTTTAATATATTTTTATTAGCTATTTTTTATTAGCTAATATCAATAGCCTTTTATATATTTTTTAATTATCATACCTTTTTTATTAAATAATAATAATAATAACAACAAAACTATAATGTTAAATTTTACAAAAAAAAAAAAAAAAAAAAAAAAAAAAAAAAAAAAAAAAAAAAAATCAGTTTTCATAGCGTAGTAAATGATCAAAATGCAGATAATGAAATTAAAGATGATTTTATAAAAATGATAATTTATACAAAATTGAATGTTTCAAAGACAAAACCATATTACTTATTAATATCTGTAATAGAACTGCATATGAATTACGTCGATCAGCATTTAACCTTTTTTTAATAATATATTTTGCATTAATTTAAATGCATAATCTATTTATGAAATATGTTTTCTTCAGTAAGTGTTTTATATTTAAATTTATTTATTTATTTTTTTTTAGTATTTGATTTCAAATTATGTCATCCGTTTAAACACAAAAAAAGTTTTACAAGCTAATTATAAGCGAGATGAACTTTAAAATAATTTAAGGACGTAGAAATTTTCGCTACTAACCAGAAAAAAGGTTGTTTTTGGTAAATAAAGAATATTTTTCTTGCGGTTATTTTTATCTTTTTAAAGGTTTTTATTTATATGTGTTATATCTAGTTTTAATGATGTTGTTATAAGGAACATTTATATTTCTTTATATTTCAAAAGAGCGACACAATACCAAAGTATTGAGTCAACATGGCTTATATTTTTACTTTCTTCTATCTTCAATAGAAGAAAGTATTGTAATCGAAATTTTATTCGACTTCCGGTTTTCGACGGATTTACACATTTTAGGGGTCAGAGATTCCAAAAAACATATTTTTACAAAATGTCTGTCTGTCCTTGTGTCTGTCTGTGTGTATATCGCCATTCTACCATCAAAAAGTGTATGAAGTTATGCATAGATTTGAACCAAATTTTTTGTGTATGTTTTTGGCTGTAGCAAGCAGGTCTTTCTTCAGTTTTGAAATATTCCTACGAAAGGAGGCGCTGCAATCGCGATTTTTGTGCCATTTTTAATATTGTACCGACCAAAAGTATATGAAGTTAGGCATCTAATTAAACCAAATTTTTTGTGTATATGTATGACTATGGCTAGTTGGTCCTCCCTTAATTTGAAAAAAAAAATCTGTCGGAGGGGGGCGCTGCAATCGCGATTTTTGTGCCATTTTCAATATTGTACCGACCAAAAATATATGAAGTTATTCATCGAATTTAACCAAAGTTTTTTTGTAAGTGTATGACTATGGCAAGTTGGTCCTCCCTGAATTTGAAAATAATCCGCCGGAAGGGGGCGCTGCAATGGCGGTTTTTGTGCCATTTTCAATATTGTACTGACCAAAAAATATGAATTTATGAATCGAATTGAACCAAATTTTTTGTGTATGTGTATGACAATAGCTAATTGGTCCTAACTAAATTTGAAAAAAAATCCGCCGAAAGGGAGCGCTGCAATCGCGAATTTTGTGTCGTTTTCAATATTGTACCGATCAAAGGTACATGAAGTTATACATCGAATTGAACGAAATTTTTTGTGTAAGTGTATGGCTATGGCTAGTCGGATCGCCCTGAATCTGAAAAAAGTCCGCCAAAAGGGGGCGCTGCAATAGCGAATTATATGCCATTTTCAATATTGCACCACATAAAAGTGTATGAATTTAGTTCTAGAACTGAACTAAATTTTTTGTACATGATTAATTTTTGGTAAGGCAAGTAGGTCCTCCCTGAATTTGAAAAAAAAATCTGCCTATCATTCTATTGTCCATCGGCTCGTGCAGAGACGGAAATTCCTTTTTACTCCGATTAATTGATTGAAGCAGAAATTTAAGATGAAAATCAAAGTTGGTATGGTATTGAATTAAAATTATTAAAGCATTAAAATGAGTAACTATTTTTTTTAAATATTAAAATGTACGTATGAGATAGAAGAAAGTTTTGGGATTGGCACATCCAGCTAGCCTATCAATGCTGTCGGGACAGAGGGAACAAGTAAAAACGGGAGACATAGGCAGTTTTTCTGTTCTGGAATCATTCAAATACAAACTTGAATTTCAAATTTAGATTTATAAATGCTGGTCTTAAAATACTGGTTAAATTTCTGTTTCTGTAAAATGTTGACTACCTATATTACAAAAAGTTTGTTTTTGACAAAGGTATAGATTTTAAAATATATGTAAAAATGATAATCATGATTTAGCATATTCGAATTAAATTAAAAATGCTTTAGAAAATGAATGCGTATTAGACATTTTCATAATTAATATTTAAATATGTTAAGAGATCACAATTTAAAAAAAAATCATCTTAAATTTTATATGTATATAAAAAAAGAACAAATACGAAAAACCGAATATTCAATAATATGATTGTAAGTAAATTCAATATAATTTTCATTCAATGAAAATAAACCTTTATACATTTAATATATGTGAGATTATTAAAATATATAGATATTTGGTCCATTTCATCCGATGTAATCCATGTGTCACCACACAGTAAAAAATTAAAATTTATGTTATCGAAATTTCTTTAAATATATGAATGTCTTTAAAAGAGTTTTGAAAATATCATACAATTTGCATATACAATGTGAAAAGTAAAATATATGCATATGTATAGCTTTTCTATTTCTTAGAAATACGTAACACTTACTTAGAAATACTCTCAAAGAATTTCTATAAATGATAATTAATTTGAATTGAATTATTTCGAAAAGTGAGTTTAAAATAAGTTGAATGTAGATTCTGTCATTGCAGAATTCAATTTCGCCTCCGATTAAAAAAAAAAAAAAAAAAAAAAAAAAAAAAAAAAAGGTTTTTTTAGAAGGGCGACCCCGTTTAGAATGCAATGAACTAACTTCATTTTTCTTGTATTTATCAATATAATAGCAAACAGAACTGCGTGAAATACCCAATTGATTAGCAATTTCTATCTGAGACATTGGCATTGCGGAATAATAAAGAGATACAATTTGACGTGCTACTTCTTCATTGACTAGATTAATCAAAATGAATTTTTTCTTTAGTTTAAACGTTTTGTTATAGACTCTGAGAAAAAGGAAATGCATTTTAACAATAAAACGAATGGAATCACATCGAATTCGATGAATGAAATGTTTAAAAGTCCCGATCGATTTGCGATAAATTATTGGGAATTAGGATGTCTTCTAAAAAATCTTTTAATGCTTTTTCCATTAATTTACAAAACATGTATTTCAACTGGCGCAATAACAAACTACAAACATTATTTAAATATTTACGTCTTAGTTGAATTTCATTAAATTATTTCGCATTCCCTTGCAATTGCGCTTTATAACAAATTATTTAAATGTAATATTCATTTAATACATATTCAAATGACATAATTTTTGCTTTGATAAATCAGCATTAATTCAGTTAAGCATTGGAATAAAAATTTTAATCCAGTTAACCGAATTATAAATTTGCACTTAAATCTAACTTTAAATGCAAACTCTAAATAATTTAAGCGATATATAAAACTTTCTGCACTAACAGCCTGCTAAAATTTACGTACCGTTGACTCACCGTTTGAAATTTAACTGCTTTTAAAATGTAAGGATTTTGCATGACATAAATATAACGGAAGATGATATTCTCCGAATAAAATATATAATGCAAAAGCTGTTAAGCTAAGCATCTTTTCACATGACATTAATGGGGCTTTTCCAGTAAAACAGTAAGAAAATGCTTAGGCCACATTTGTCAGTGGAATCTTGTGTTGAAGTACAGTGTTTTATTTCAGATCATGTATTAAATTTTGCTTCATACTTTAAGACTATTTAGATGAATTAAGTACTTCTAAGACAGTAGGAAATAAACAATCGTATTAATTTAATCGCTAAGTTCCAAATTCATGAATACATTTTATTATTTTCAATACAATTTATTCTTCATTATTGAGGCAGTCAAACATTTGAGCATCATATGAACAAAAGTAATTTTCTGAACTATATATATTTTTTTGTTATTTAAAAGTAATATGATGTTTCACCGAAAAATTTTTTATGTAAATATGTAGTGTTTTAAATAAAGAAACCATAGTTACATTTAAATAATATATGACAGTCCCAAAGTAATTATTTAAAATAATAGAAGTAAACATAGTCATAATCTTGAAATGTCGTTATTTTTAAAAAAAAAACCTTTGTTACGTTATGTGCACAGTCCTATAAAATTTTGTAAATGATGAATATCTTCGACGTTATTGCTGTCCATAATTTTTATTTACAAAATATATATGTACACTGAAGCAGTAACAAATTATAAAAATCATTTAAATATGTACATTTAATTTTATTTTCAGTAGATTATTTTACATTCCCATGTCTTTCCGCTTTATAACAGATTATTTTACTGTCGTATTAATTTAATGATAAATTTAAACTGGAATCTAACTTTTAATGCAAACCCTAAATAATGTAAGTGATATATAAAACTTTCTGTGCAAATATTCTGCAAAAATTTAGTATCGTTCATTCACCATTTGAAATGCAACTGCCTGTAAAATGTCAGGACTCTGCATGAGATAAATATAATGGAAGAAGATATACTCAGAAAAAAAATAAATTATGCAAAAGCTGTTAAGCTACGCTTCCTTTCATCTGACATTAAAGGGGCGTTTCCGGTTAAATATTAAGAAAATACTTAGACCATATTTGTCAATGAAATCTTGTGTTGAAGCACAGTGTTTTATTTCAGATAATGTTTTAAGTCTAGCTTTATATTTTAAGACTATTTGGATGAATTAACTGCTTCTAAGACAGTGGGAAGTATACAATCATGCCAATTTAATTTCCAAGTGCTAAATTTACCAAAACATTTAATTACTTTCAAATCAACTTCTTTGCTGCTTTTCTTGATGGCTTTCAAATATATGAGCATTATAGCAACATAATAAATTTTCTGAAGTACATTTTCCTGTTATCTAAATGTTACATGACTTTTCCAAAACACATTTTATGCAACTATGTAGAATTTAAAATAGAGAAAACCTAGTTATATTAAATATATATATTTATTATATTAATATATATATATATATATATATATATATATATAGATAGATAGATATATGTACATTTATAATGTATATTTTTTGCATTTCATCCATTTATTAGGTTATTAGTAAAAATCGATGCCCTTTTACAAATTTTATTACTTTTTTTTCTATTAACTTAAAAAAAAATCCATGTACACTGACGCAATAACAAACTGTAAAATTCTAAATACGTACATATTGGTTGAGTTTCAGTAAATTGTTGAACATTCCCATTCAATTGCGCTTTATTACAGAATACTTCATGAGAATAATCCTTTTACATATATTTAAATTATGTAATTTTTACTTTGATAAATCAGCATTATTTCAGTTAAACAATGAAAAATAAATTTCAATCCAGTTCCACGACTTATAAATTTAAACTGAATCTAACTTTCAATGCAAACACTGAATAATTAAACTGATATGTAAAACTTTCAGCCTGCTTAAATTTACGTAACGTTTGAAATGATGATGCCTTTAAAATGTCAGGACTTTGCCTGAGATAAATATAGCGGAAGAAGATATTTTCAGATTAAAATAAATTATGCAAAATCTGTTTAACTGCTCTTCCTTTCACATGACATTGATGAGGCGTTTCCGGTTAAATACTACGAAAACGCTTAGACCACTTTTGTCAATGAAGTCTTTAGTTTAAGTACAGTGTTTTATTTCACAAAATGCCTTAAACGGAGCTTCATAATTTAGGATTATTTCAATGAAAATTTCTTCTTAGAAAGTACGGGGTATACAATCGTATTAATTCAATCGCCAAGTGCCGAATTTACGAAAATTATTTTCAAATAAATTTCTTCTTTACTATGAAGGCATTCAAACATTTGAACATTTTTTTTCTCTTAGAAAGTTTGAAGATCTTTGTTTGTTAAGCATTTTAATAGTAAGAAATATAAATTTTGTATTAGAGTGTAAAACGTCAGGAAAATATCGTATATAAGCAAGTAGTTATTTTCTTACGGTTTATATTTGTCGCATTTCATCCGATCAATATATTATCAGAAAATTCAAATGTCCTCTAAGAAAACCTCCTAATAAACTCGCCATTAATTTAAAAAGATATGTTTGTGTAAACTAATGCAGTTAAAAATTACAAAAATTAGTTCATTATGTACATCTTTGTTTAATTTCGTAAATTATTTCACCTTTCGATACAATTGTGCTTTATAACAGATCATTTTATGGAAATATTCATTTAATATGTATCTAAATCACGTATATTTTAATTATTTTAAATCAGAATTACTTTAGTTAATCTTTGAAAAAAAATTAATCTAGTTCTCCGACTTATAAATTTAAAGTGGAATCTTACTTTTAATGCAAATACTGAATAATTTAAGAGATACATAAAACTTTCTGCACTAATATCCTGCAAAAATTTACGTATCGTTGATTCACCCTTTGAAATGTAGCAGCCTTTAAAATGTCAGAACATTGCATAAGATAAATTTAATGGAAGAAGATATTCCCAGAATAAAATATATACTGCAAAAGCTGTTAAGTTACGCTTCCTTTCACGTGAAATTAATGGGGTGTTTCCGGTTAAATACTCGGAAAATGCTTAGAGAATATTTTATCAATGAAATCTTGTGTTGAAATACAGTGTTTTATTTCAGAATATGTATTAAATGTAGCTTTATATTTTAAGACTATTTAAAGGAATAAACTGCTTCTAAAACAGTGGGAAGTACACAATGATGTCAATTTTGGGTCCAAGTGCTAAATTTACAAAAATATTTAATTACTTTCAAATCAGTCTCTTCGCCAATATGATTGTTTCCAAACATCTGAGCATTATAGCAATATGATTAATTTGCTGAAGTATATTTTTCTGTTATCTAAATGTAACATAACTTTTCCAAAACATGTTTTAAGCAAATATGTAAAGTTAATTAAAAAAAAGCATAGTTGTATTTAAAAAAGTACATTTATTTTATTAAAATACATATATTTATAATGTATATTTATTGCATTTCATCCAATTATTAGGTTATTAGCAAAAGTGGATGTCCTTTACCAAATATTTTTTCCCGATTAACTTGAAAAAACATACAAGTACACTGACGCAATAACAAACTGTAAATCTTAGTTGAGACTCAGTAAATTATTTCTCATTCCAAAGATATTACTTTGATAAATCAACATTACTTCAGTTAAGCAATGAAATAAAATTTCCAATGCAATTTCTAGACTTATAAAATTAAACTGAATGTAACTTATAATGCAAACACTGAATAACTTAAGTGAGATATAAAACATTCTGTATTAATAGTCTGCTTAAATGTACGTACCGTTTGGAATTGTTCTGCTTTTAAAATGTCAGGACTTTGCATGAGATAACTATAATGGAAGAAGATATTCCCACATAAAAAAATTATGCAAAAGCTCTTAATCTGTGCTTTCTTTCATCTGACATTATTGGGGCGTTTCTGGTTATATACTGCGAAAATATTTAGACCACATTTGCCAATGAAATAATGTGTTGAAGTACAGTGTTTTATTTCAGAAAATGCCTTACATGGAGTTTTATATTTTAAGACTATTTAGATTAATTAAATACGTATAAGACATTGGGATGTATACAATTGAATTAATTTAATCGCCAAGTGCCAGATTTCCGAAAAAATTAAATTACCTTCAAATCAATTTCTTCTTCATTATGATGGCGTTCAACCATTAGAGCATTAAAGCGACAGAATTCATCTCCTAAACTATACTTTTCTGATATCTAAAAGTAATATGATACTTTACCAAAGAATATATTGCGAAAATAAGTAGAGTTTTTAATAAATAAAACATAATTACATTTAAAAAGTTGATAGTCTCAAAACAAGCATTTCAGAAAATAGAAATAATCCGACTCTATTTTTAAAATGTTGCTATTTTTAAGAAACACTTCATAATATTATGTGTACAATTTCATGAAGTTTTGTAAATGAAGTATATCTTATACGCGATTTCTGATAGTAAGGTATGCATGTACACGGTCGCAGTAACAAACCACAAAAATCCCTTAAACCTGTATATTTTAAGTGATTTTCAGTAAATTATTTTACATTTTCATGCAATTGCGCTTTATAACAGATTATTTCAAGGGCCTATTCATTTAATATGTATTAAAATCACGTGATTTTTTACTTTGACAAAACAGCATTACTTCAGCTATGCATTGAAATAAAACGTCCAATCTAGTTCCTTGACTTATACATTTAAATTACTTCAATCTAACTTTTAATACAAACACTAAATAATTTGAACGAGATTTTAAGCATTCTGCAATAATAACCTGATAAAATTACGTACCGTTGATTCAGCGTTTGAAATGGAACTGCCTTTAAAATGTCAAGACTATGCATGGAATATATATAATGGAAGAATATACTCTCAAAATAAAATAAATTTTGAAAAAAGCTTTTAAGATACGCTTCATTTCACATGACATTGATGGGGCATTTCCGGTTAAATACTAAGAAAATGCTTAGACCACATTTGTCAATAAATTCTTGTGCTGAAGTGCAGTGTTTTATTTCAGAAAATGCGTTAAATGGAGCTATTAATTTTAAGACTACTTACATGAATTAACCACTGGGAAACAAACTATCGTATTAATTTAATCATTAAGTGTCAAATTAACGAAATCATTTGATTACCTTCAAATCAGTTTCTACTTCATTATGGTAGCTTTTAAGCATTTGAACATTATAAGAACAGTAATAATTTGATGAACTACATTTTTTGGTATCTAAATGTAACTTGAATTTCACAAAAAATGTTTTACTTAATTATGTGAAGTTTAATATAAACAAAACATAGTTACTTTTTTAAAATAATGTAACAGTTTCAAAATAACCATTTAAGAATATAGAATTAATCATAGTCTATCTGTGAAACGGTTTTTTATTTTAAAGCAGTTCACACCATCATGTATACAATCTTGTTATGTTTTTTAAATGAAGAATATGATATACGCGAGTACTGTTCGTAACCCCAGATAAATTTTGCAGAATCAGTTCGCAAAAATAGAAAAAAGACGGAGTATGAGGACTCACGAAGAAGACTCACGAAAGAAACCGTTTCAAAACGAATTAACTTCCAATTATCCATTTTAATGTCTATTATATCTGCATTATTTACGCCAATAGAGACCTCGCAATTTTTTTATTACTAACTGCACCAAACTTCCGCATGTCATAAAGTTATTGCACAATACACATACATGTATATATAGCCAATAACGGCCAATTATTTTTTTTTCACAATAATAATCAGAGTGTGTTCTTGATCACAATTTATTCTTGCTATAAACTGTACATTTGAAAATATCGTGAAAAATTACCTTTGATACTAAATACGATCTATTTTTTGACTAATGGGGTTGCTTTACATACGATTTTAGATAGTTCTCAAATAGTAAAAAATAGGTAGTGTTTAAAATATGAATTAATTATTCACGGTAGTTTTAACAGTGTAGAAAAGGGTTTTTTAAAAGCTTTTTGTTCCTGTGAGATAATACTGTACTTTCATAGACTAATTTTTTGGAAATTATGTATAGCAAAATATCTTCACTTACGAAGAAATTGCAAAAATACTCAGAAAGTTTCCCAAAAATGATGCGGATGATTATGACTTTTAGGACAAGTTTGTATTTTTTGGACTGCCATCCTTAGTTGGGGGGGGGGGAAATCTCGACCTGAAAATAAACGTTATCTAAATTAGTTTTCCAAAAAGTAACAGAATCATATAAAAATAAAAGTCATAATATAACAGTTGATATATTTGTTTACATCACCGGAAGCGAAAAATGTCTGATACAATGAAAAAGAAATAAGGTAGGACATGTGAAATGAGCTCAAAGAGAAATTTCAGATTACGTGAAAAAATTAAATAGATGATCTTTTTGTTACGAATGAATAAAAACTCAAAACTCTCATTTTACTATTTGGTAGTCGGCTTCTCGAAAAATGTTGAAGGAACTCGAGTGAACAAGTTGTTTAAGCAATTAAAACCAAGATGGGTAATTTAAATAGGCAATTCAAATCAAGATGAGTAAAACATTTAAGAAATAAATCATAAACTATTCAATAAATTATAGAATATCCAAGAGAAGAAAAATTCTCTCTTTCGTTTTAAGAGAGTATGTACCTAACTTACTGTAATACTTATCTTTATTCATGTAAGATAATATTGTGCATTCAAAGAGCAATTAAACAAAAATAATAAATACCAAAAAGAGAAATTACACATTTTTTTTTCAGAGAATTTTCCAAAAATGAATCGGATGATGGTGAGCTTTCAGACAAATTTAGTGTTTTCTGGATTTAGTGACTTTTTTACTTATTTGGAGAAAAAATAATCTCGACCTAACAGTAAGTGGTTGTGATATTAGCAGTTCTAATGAAATAATGTGACAATAAAAGTTTTACAGTGACATTTGATACATTTTTATTGCACCGTAAGATTAAATGGTCTGATAAAATGTAAAATAAAGGTGTTCCCTTCTGTGACTCGTGCTCGAAGAGAATTTTTAGATAACGTGTTAAATAAAATCGAAATTTTTTATAATACGGATATATAAAAACACGAAACTACAAATATTTGTTTAAATCACTGTCTCTGAACGTTTTTGCTAAAATATGATGCTACCATAAGGACTATTAACTGAAAGATTCAATTCACTAAACTAATAATAACTACTAAAATACATTATAAATTTTCCTCATATATTTAATGTATGCAGGGTGTCGATTCTAAGATGTTCCAGTTTCAAAGAGAGGTAGAGTATACCTAGACAACTATGAATAATATAGGAATGGCTGGTGGGAAACATTTTCGTGATCCAGCAAGGTCACTGTCAGTGGTACAAGGGGGCTACATTTTTAAAATTCAGTTTCTTCATTGTAACCAAATTTCTGAGGGGGTTAAATTCCAATTGTTTTCTACTTAATATGTCATTGAACAACGGAAGTTTTATCATTTTAAAAGAGTGGCGTAAATCAAGAAATTGGAATTTAAAAATGTTATCTTTCCGGCAACTCTGCCTTTGTCGAAGATCAGCTTTGCTAAACCGAGACTTTTAAGTGCCTAATGTAGCAAGTGGGCTACTATTTTAAAATACAGATTTATTGATTGATACTTTCTTTAATAGTAAAATTCGCTTTATTCAATGACATATTTACTATGCGAAAAGAAGGGGGCACCAATTCATAAATATGGTAACAATTATGATATCTGAATTTTAAAAAAAAGTAGCCTTTGGAAAGGCCGAGTGAGAAAGGACTCGTCATGACTACGTGGTTCCGTGTCGTTTAGATGTATCCTAACTCCCCTTGAAGACAGTAACATCTTAGCACGGATATGTTATTTAAAAGATATTCATTTCTAAAAAAATATTAAACACTTCAGGAATATTCATAATGCTTTTGAAACAAAGAAATTAAAAAAAAAAATATATATATATATATATATATATATATATATATATATCGAAAACTACACCATAATATATAATTTTACAGAACTGATAAAAATAAAATATTAAACTAAACAAGAAAAATTAACATACCTCTTGAACAAAATTGAAAACTACTAAAAGTTGAACAACAAACGATAAACAAAAATCCATCTCAATCATAAAAACATATGAACATAGAATAACAAGAAAGAAAAAAATGAAAATAAACCACTGAAGGTGAGGCCGTGGGACTTGTGACCCACGGTGCGGTTTAAACTAGTTTTATACCGGTAACACTCACCAAAATCTCGCCACGACCATGTTGAAAAACAAAAGCTCAAGATACATAGGCCGGCGATACTTAACAACCAAACCTCCGCTACCAAACCTCAAATGAAAGTGAACAGTTCTTAAACAGTTACATAAACAGATAAACCATCCTTTGAATTAACCTTTTTTCGGCAGCTATCTGAAATTTCTTGCTTTTTCCGAAGTCTCCTAGTAACCTGTTCAAAAACCTCGTAGGATAACCATAACTCAAAGCCTGGTCATACCAATTAAAAAAGTCTTCAATCTCTTTACCTGTATTTGAAATCAATTTATTTAAACCATTGATAAAAATATTTCTATAAATAGAAGTATGAACGTTAGAACCAAAATATAGCATCTTTAGAGTATCAAAATTGTAACTATTACGTTTAACATAAATACCCGTACTTAACTCACCATTTTTTAAAATAATGTTAATATCCAAAAAATATACGTTATTGTGACAATTTGAAGCCGGTTTTAAACTCACGCTGCTAGGATAATTACCGAATTGGTAATTTTTCACATCATTACATAAAATAAGTAAAATGTCATCAATATATCTGAAACATTTAATGTTTCTAGATATAGCTAATTGTTCTTCGTACATAAATAAGAAAATATCTGCTAAAATAGAACTACAACTTCCCCCCATCGGTATCCCCCTAATTTTTCTGTAAACTTTTTTACCATCAAACAAATAATTTTCACGTACAATAAATTTAAACAAATCAATGAAGTAATCTTGACCAATACCTGAAAAATTAAATATATTAAGAAAATTCCATTATTTTAATTTTTAAACTGTCTAAATCAATACTATTATATAAATCTTCAAAATCATATGCATATAAACCAGAAATGTTTTTTAACTGAATTACTCGTTGAACCAATTCAAAACTGTTTTTAATAATGCAAGTTGGATTATCCATAAGAACTTTATCAAACATATCTTTTAATAATTTCAACAATTTTTTATTTCCAGTTACTAAATAAGATCCGAAACCACAAGTTATAGCTCTAAATTTCACAGGTTTTTTGTGAAATTTCGGTACCAAAACCAGATAAGGAAAACTGGTTTTACTTTGTTTCAATTTGATTTTTTTATAAAATGTTTTAACTCTATTGCCAATAATTTGCTTACTGGAATTACAAACCTGATAGTTCGTAACATTATCGTAAGTTTCCCTAAGTAATTCCCCGTACAGTGATTTACAAACTATAGCATAATTAGCTTTAGCTTTATCTACATAAGTGATTAAAAATTTATCTTGTAGGTTTTTTATTGATTCTTTAATTTCTTTGTAGTATTTGTTAGTAACCCCCTCAAAATTTATTTGAAATTCACTATTTAACTCTTTTAAAACACAGTATTTCCACTCCTCAAAAACTGAAGTAGGCAAGTTATATTTTTGTACTAATTTTTGGATAAATATATCTAAATTATATTTAAGCTTTTTTGACGTTATTTTGAGTTAAAATTCTTTTAATTCTATATTTTGTTCCAAATCCCATTATTTCTCTCAGAGCTTTATTTTCTACTATAGCTAGGTTACCAGTTAATATATGATTATAATTGGGGTCTACATACTTTTAAACTTTTCTTCATGACAATAGCAAACACTGTTAGTTTGACTATTTTTCAGATCTTTAGAAAATATATTATAGTTGAAAATGACTCTCCCCAAAGGTTTATCATATTTAAAAGCTTTAATAATCTCAATATTTTTATCAGGCAAAACCTCGTCGTATCTGTTTAAAATTCGATTGATAACATTGCCTTTCATATACGAACCCATATAATCCAAAACACAATATATTTTATTACTGTCACAATTTGTATTGGACCTGCTTTTAACGTAGTCGCCCAACTTTTGATGTCTTATTCTGAATCTTAAAAGATCCAAAGCCATATCAATAGTGTGCCCCGTTTTCTTATACAAAATCCCCAATAGTATATATATATATATATTCAATAGAAGAAATTATTGTAATCGAAATTTTTTTCTACTTCCGATTTTCGACATATTTACACTTTTTATTGGTCAGAGATTCCAAAAAATTGTTTTTTACAAAATATCTGTCTGCCCGTGTGTCTGTGTGTATTTCTGTCCGTATGTCGCCATTCCAGAATTAAAAAGTGTATGAAGTTATGCACAGAATTGAACCAAAATTTTTTTGAATGTTTTTGGCTGTAGAAAGCAGGCCCTCCTTTAATTCTGAAATATTACGCCGGAAGAGAGCGCTGTAATCGCGATTTTTTGCTATTTTCGATATTGTACCGACCAAAACTATATGAAATTATGCATCAAATTGAACCAATTTTTTGTATAAATGTATGTCTATGGTTAGTTGGTCTTCCGTGAAATTGAAAAAAAAAAAAAAAATCCGCCCGAAAAGGGCGCTGCAATAGTGATTTTTATGCGATTTTAAATATTACCCCATCTAAAAGAGTATGAAGACCTAGAGCTGAACTAATTTTTTTGTGTATGATTATTTTTTGGTATAGCATGTAGATGCTCCCTGAATTATCATTCTATTGTCCATCAACTCGTGCAGAGACGGAAATTCGTTTTTACTCCGATTAATTGACTGAAGCAGAAATTTAAGATGAAAATTACCATTAATATGAGTAACTATTTATTTTAAATATTAAAATATACGTGTGAGATAGAAGAAAGTTTTAGGATTGGCACAGCCAACTAGTTTTCTGTTACTGCAGTGCTTTCTTTCAGATTCATGTAGATATATTAAAAATAACCTGTCATAAAATAAAAGCGAAATATTAAAACATTTGCATTAATTAAAGTATCCAAACACAAAAGTGATTTTAACATTTTCTGGATGTTTAACTAGGAATGCAACATTAATATGAAGCAAAGGGTATAATGGGAAATTTTGCGTAGCTCATTTTAATTTCAGAAAATCTTTTCGTGTTATGTATTTAAAGGTCATGACTTTCTAAATGCAAGATTGTTTCAAAATGTAAATCAACGGCACGTAAATAAGCTTATGCTCTTAATGTGGGACGTTTTGCATATTATTAGTTTTATATTAATGCTTGAATTAAAATTAAAACTCAATATAAAATGTATAAATACTTGCTTTTCAAGAAACGTGGGTAACTTTAATAATGATAATAAAAGAAAATCATTTAAATTTTGTAAATATTAATTGAAAACTTAAAAAGACATAAAATCACTTCCAAGAATATAAATATCTTTGTTAATGCACTTTAACATAAAAAGGAAAAATTACATGTTTAAATTCGATATAGCATGGATTTGAAAATAACTGTGAATTGTATATATTTTTTTTTTACGGTTACACATTACTTTCATATAATTTGTTTACTCTATTTGACATAAAATGCCATTTAAGAAAATTTTGAAACATTAAAAAGGGTTACATTAACTGGAAAATCTATTCACAAAAGTGGTTTTAACATTTTTTGAGCGTTTAAATAGAAATGAACCAATAATATGAATCGAAGTGTAGCATCAGAATTTTTGCATAGCTTATTTTAATTTTAGGAAATCTTCTCGTGTTATGTATTAAAAAGTCATGAAATTCGGAAAGCACAATGGTTTCAAAATGGAAATCCACGTCACGTGAATACTAGCATGCTCTTAAACTAGGGCGTTTTGCATAATTTTATTTTTGTTTTAATTTCTAAAATAAAATTGAAGCTCAGCATAAAATTTATACATAGTGGCACGTGATGAGGCGGTAGTGACTGTTTTGATTTTAATAATAGAAAATTGCTTAATTTAATTGCATATTATTAATTTTTTTATAATTTCTGAATTAAAATTTAAGCTCAACATAAAATTTATAAATACTGGGGCTTGTTGAGGCGGTAGTAACTGTTATGATAATAATAAATGAAAATTACTTTAATTTTGTTGTATGTAATTAATTTTATTTTAATTTCTGAATTAAAATATAAGCTCAACATAAAATTTATAAATACTGGGGCTTCTTGAGGTGACAGTAACTGTAATGATGTTAATAGAATATTTTTTTTTAAATTTAACTGCGTATTATTTATTTTGTTTTAATTAAAGAATTAAAATTTAAGCTTAACATAAAATTTATACATACCGCGATTGCTAAGGTGGTAACTGTCATAATAATCATAATAATATTAATTTGATTTAATAAATATTAATTGAATAGTAAATTTAAAAAAATTGTTTTCAAGAGATATATTAAATCTGTTAATGCACATTTACATAATAATATAGCATTGGTATAGCATTGACTAAAAAATAATTGAAAATAAAATTAATTTTCGAAACAATTTATGTGTCATAATATTATCACAAAATTTCACATTTATTTAACATATATAATTGGTATTCGATGGTGAAAAAAAAATTTAATTTGCATAAGCTTTTTAAATATTTTATAAAAATATATCAGTGTATTTAAATGTTACAAAATAGTATCTTTTTTAAACCAGCACATTTGTTTAACTTTCTTTAACCCTATTAAAAATAAACTGCAATTTAAGAAAAATTTTAAGTATTAAAACATTTTATATTAACAAGAATATCCATTCACTTTTTTTTAACTTTTGTAAGGTACCCTGGGGTAATAACGCCACGTTAAGGTTCTACCAATTTTCACGGCTCAGTTTTAGTTGATGTTTTTCAAAAAATATATATGATTTGATACAGCAACTCATGGACTATTTGTATAAAAAATAATTTAACAGATATGTATTCATAAAATGTAATGGCCTGATTTCTTGACCAATGCTATTTGGCGTTATTACCCACCTATATGGGTAATAACGCCATGCAAACAAAACTATAAAATAAGATGGAATAATTGCATGTAGATTGCCCAATTCTAAAAACACAAACTCTACAAACTTAGAAATTGACAAATTGCATTCTAAGCTATTGAAAATGTTCAATTTTTTGTGAAAGTGAAAGAAAAATAAAGGTGTTGTGTGTGGGAGGGGGAGGATGAGGCAAAAGAATATCAGACCGTGATTTTCTTTTTGCTTAAAAGGGACCGCTTAAATAGAATTATTAGAAACATTGCACAGTTTTAACTGTGTTTATTTGAATCAGTATTTAGGATGTAGCTCGGCCACTGTAGGGAATCAACCGCTGTATTAATGCCAAGGTTTGGCGTTATTACCCCATTATAGTTATTGCGCTGTATATTTTAAATTACAAATTAACTCGAGAAAATATCCAAAATCTTCAACAACATTTTAATAGTCCATGAAATGTACTACAAATTTATGTAATTAACAAAGTATTTCCGGATAAAAAAATAGTTTCACATCACAAAACGTATCTCGCAAATTTTAGATCAAGCGTTAATTTTAGTTGCTTGTAAAAACAATAAGACCTAACAATGAAACAAATTCACTTGAAGCTGTTTTTTGCGATTTATATGACTCAAGAACCCTTCTGCGCAGAGCACATGGGCGTGATTTACCAGATTATTTCATAATTATGTAAAATATTAGCACTTGGCGTTATTACCCCGCCTGGCGTTATTACACCAGACCACCTTACTTAACTAGAAATTCACCACTAATATGAAAGGAATTACAGCTTAAGAATTTTTCATAACTTCTTTTAATTTCAGGAAATTTTCTCGCGTTATGTATTTAAATGTCATAATATTCGAAATGCATAATGGTTTCAAAATGGAAATTAACGGAATATAAATACTAGCAGGCTTTAATGTAAGGCGTTTTGTACATTATTAATTTTATTTTAATTTTTGAATTAAAATTTAAGCTCAACATAAAATTTATAAGTACTGGCATTTCTTAAGACAGTAGTAACTGTAATGATCATTACAAAACAAAATTAATTAAATGTAGGTATTAATTGAATATTTAATTTTTTAAAAATGGTAAAATCGTTTTCAAGTGTAGCTATCTCTGTTAATGCACAGTTACATAATAATGAAAAATTGCACATTTAAATTTGATATGCTCGATTTAAAAAATAATTATGAATAAAAAAAAATTTCAAAATAATGGTTTTATGTTAATGTTATCACAAAATTTCTCATTAATTTAGCTCAGTATTTGGTATTCAATGGTGAAAAATAATTTTAAACTTTTCACAAACTTTTAAATAGTTTTCTAAAACATAATCAATGTATTTAAAAATTACAAAGATGATTTAGTATTATTATTATTACAGCAGCACTTTTACTTAACTTTATTTAACCCCTTTAAGTATAAACTGTCATTTAAGAAAAAATTGAAATATTAAAACGTTTTACTATTATTTTAACACAATCAAAGTGACTGGTAAAGCTATCATACGAATTAAACATATCCATTTGAACGAAAAGTTGCCCAAGCCGGGAATCGAACACATATCTTTGGTTTACAATGCCGATGCTTTACCGTTTAAGTTAACTGGTCACGACACTCGGTAAGCATTTTTCGCTCACATAACCTCATTTGTCACAACATCTTGTCTGTCATTTAGGCAGCTCAATAAAATAAACCGCAGGTAAAGGAACTCCATATAATTATAGATACGTGTATATATACTATTATATTAACAGAATCAAATTGATTGGTAAAGTTAACATATGAATTGAATATTTCCTATTGAGCGAAAAATTGCCCAGGCTTGGAATCGAACCCAGATCTTTGGCTTACATGATCAATGCTTTACCGTTTAAGGTAACTGGGGGCGGCAGCCGGCGAGCATGAAGAATGGAGCTAGAAATACACAATTAATATGAATCAAAGTGTAGCTTAAGAATTTTTTCATAACTTATTTTAATTTCCAAAATCATATCGCGTTATGTATTTTAAATTAATGAAATTTGTAATGCATAATGGTTTCAAAATTGGAATCAACGGTATTTAAATACCAGTATGCTCTTCAATGTAGGGCGTTTTGCATATTATTAATTTTGTTTGAATGTCCAATTTAAAATTGAAGCTTAATATAAAATTTAGAAAAAACTGGTACTTGCAGAGAGGCGGGAACCTGTAATAATAATTATTAAGACTATTACTTAAATTTATTAAATATTAATTAATTTTTTGAAAAATAAAATAAAATCGTTTTGAAGCAATATAGCTATCTCAGTAATGCATTTTTATATAATAATGACTGTATTTATGACAGCGAATCATCAGCACGAGGGATATAGGCCCTGAGGAAGACTGACAATCGTGGGAGTCTTTCAACGAGAACTTAACCCTCATTTACGCATGGAAATCGAAGGTTCGAAGAAAACAAGGAAAACTCCGAAAGATTAGTGCGAAAGGGCGCGATTATTTTGAAACCCTACACTTTACATTTACCAAATTCGTTTTGCTCAGCCTCTCAGCTAATTGTGGTTTCCTACATAATAATGAAAAATTACATGTTTAAATTCGATGTAGTATTGATTGAAAAAATACTTGAGAATGAAATGACATTTCAATACAATTGCTGTGTGATAATCTTTTCATAAAATTTTTCATTTCTTTAACATATATAATTAGTTTTCAATGGTGAATAAAAATATTAAACTTTTCATAATTTTTTACATTGTTTTATGAAACATTAGAAATTTATGTATACATATATATATATATATATATATATATATATATATATATATATATATATATATATATATATATATATATATACCGGGTGCTCCAAAAATAACCGGTAGATTTCAAAATTCAATAACTTGAAAACGGTGACAGCTATTAAATAATTTTTGCAGGTGGGTTATGTATGATGTCATAAGTTTTTTCTCCGTGATTTTTGATTTTAGTTCGGAAATCAAACAATAGATGGCGCTGACAGCAATTGGCGCTCAGTCGAAGCCGAAACTGAGCTCACTCAGCATTGATACGAAGGAAGGAGATTAAGGATAAGGAGTGCGTCTGATTCGACTAAATTTCAATGAAATGCATTTTTGCCATGCAAGTAACAGATTCTTCGATAGTGGAATACAGCGTTCAGAAATGGGTATAAATTTCGCAAACAGTACATGAGTTTGCAGGAGATTTTATATTTATGAAGTTTTATTTGCCCAGTTAAATTTACTTTCTTTTGGCATGATTTAAAGAATATTTTATGCATCGTATTTTAAAACTACACTGTTAAAAAATTGAAACCTTTGCTGCTTCATCACACCTCCGCTGTTATAGAAAAGGATTACTTCACTGTATTATGAAGCATCCTCATTTGTCAAAATTGAGTTATTCTATAGTAGCAATGCAGTGACGATGCAGCAAATGTTTCAAATTTTAACAGTGTTGGTGAAGATATTTTGCTACAATCTTGCTCTTACACAGAAAAAAAAATTGATTTATTTGCTGCAGCGAAACTCCACAGCCTTTATAGAAAACGGTTACTTTATTGTGTTATGGAGCATTATCATTTTATCATAAAAGACATATTTTATAAAAGCTGTGGAGTGACGCTGCAGCAAATGAGTCAAATTTTTTACAGTGCAGGACCCGATTTCGAACTCTTTCGATAAGATTTACATGGAATGCGTTGTTGCCATAGAAATAACAGATTCTTCGATAGTGGAATACAGCGTTCAGAAGTGAGCATAAATTTCGCAAGCAGTATTCGAGTTTGCAGGAAATTTTGTATTTATGAAGGTTTTTTTTTTTTTTTTTTTTTTTTTTTTTTTTTTTTTTTTTTTATTCCGGATTAAATTACTTTTTATGGCATTATTTAAAGAATATTTTATGCATCGTATTTTAATTATAGGTAAAGAGTTTTTCTTTCGTTTGTTAAATATTTTATAACGTTTGTGATATTCTAAGTAATTTTAGATCTTTTAACTAATTTTTTAAAAATTCCAATAGGAAAATTGGGAATTTTATAACTTAGTTTGAAATTTCATTCCAAACTAAAATTTTGGAAATTTTAACTAAATTTCTAAATGGGTTTGATAAAATTCCTATTGATACTCATAAATATAAAATAGCCTACAAACTCGAATTCAGCTTGTTATATTTTTCCCCAATTCCGAACACTGGATTTTTCTATGGAAGAATATGTTATTTCCATGACAACAACACATTCTATTGAAATAATATGGAATGAGTTCAGAATGGGGTCCTAATAGCAAGATTGTTGCAAAATATCGTCACCAACACTGTTAAATTCCGAACACTGGATTTTGCTATGGAAGAATATGTTATTTCCATGACAACAACATATTCTATTGAAATCATATGGAGTGAGTTCAGAATCGGGTCCTAAGAGCAAGATTGTAGCAAAACACAGGGTGTTTCAAAAATGACCGGTACGTTTGAAAAATCAATAAAAATTAAACGGGCAGCGTTAAAAATACACCGTTTGTTGCAATATGTCTGGGACAACAGTAAATTTTCAGGCATATAATTTTCAAAATTAGTTAAAATTTTCAACAACAGATGACGCTGCAGGCAATTTGAAAACTATAACAGAGAACGCATTCTGTGAGTTTGCCATTTTGTAAAGCCCCTGTCCCTGCCTGCGAAGACACTCGCGAGCTAAAGCTATTCACTGTAAAAAAAATTGATCTATTTGCTGCAGCGTCACTTCACCGCTTTTATAGAAAACGGTTACTTTATTATGTTATGGAGCATTCTCATTGGTCATAAAAGACATATTCTATAAAAGCTGTGGAATGACGCTGCAGCAAATGGGTAAAATTTTTTAGTGTTCCTATGGGGAGGCATTTTTGTAATAACTCTATCGCATTTTGATATTTTTTTTAATAATTTTTTTGCATTGCATAGCTGATGTCCCTCTCAATATCTCTCCTCTATTATATTTTTTGATTATTTTCAATTATTTTGACAATTTTCAATAACAGATAGCGCTGCAGGTCAGAAGAAAGTTATTGAAGAAAACTCAGTCTGTGAGTATGCCATTCTGTAAGTTGTCTTTCTGCTGTAAGCGTGTGCTGTTCAGTCGATTGCAAGTTTGCAGGGAAAAATGATTTATTCTTTAAAACAGAGGATTTTTTTGGTGTTGGAATTCCACCGCCTAGAACACAGTGTTGCTGCAACAAGACGAAGTTTTCAACGAATGTTTAATGTAACCAAAGGACCGAAAAGCGATACAATAAAGAATTTGTTTGAAAAATTGCAACGGACTGGAGACGTGAAGGATGAACGTGCTGGACATGTATTGCGACCGCGTACGACAACAGCAGAGAGTAATTTTTAGCTTGTGCAGAAGGTGATCGAACAGCGGCCTCAGGTTTCCATTTGCCGTGTTGCAGCTGTGGTCCAAATAAAGCCAACGTCCACGTACCGTCTCATGCGCCAGAGTTTACACATCTATCCATACAAAATTCAAACTCGGAAACCCCTTAGCGCTTCTTCTATTGACGCACGAGTAACATTCGCTAACGATATGGTGCAAAATATCGGCCATACCCATGTGGACAGCATTTGGTTTAGTGACGAAGCTTATATTTACCTGGACGGCTTCGTAAATAAACAGAACTGGCGCATATGAGGAACTGAAAACCCCATGTTGCAGTCCCATCGTCCCTACATCCTCCAAATGTATTGGTTTTGGGCCGGCATTTCTTCCAAGGGGCTTATTGGTCCATTTTTCAGATCCGAAACGATTACTGCACCATGCTATCTGGACATTCTTTGAGAATTTGTGGCGGTACAAAATGCCCTAGACGACACTGCAAACACCTCGTGTTTTATGCAAGATGGTGCCCGGCCACATCGCACAGCCGAGGTCTTTAATTTCCTGAATGAACATTTCGATGACCGTGTGATTGCTTTGGGCTATCCCACACATACAGAGAGCATTTCGATTGACCTCCCTTATCGCCAGACATGAACCCCTGTGACTACTATCTGTGGGGACACGTGAAAGATCAGGTGTACCGCTACAATCCAGGAGCAGTCGAACAACTGAAGCAGAACATCTCTTCTGTATGTGAAGCCATCCCTCCTGACACGTTTACAAACGTTTCAGGTAATTTCGTTCAGAGACTACGCCATATTATTGCTGCGCATGGTGGATATGTGGAAAATATCGTTCTTTAGATTTTTCCAGACTGCAGCGCCATCTGATGTTGAAAATTGTAACTAATTTTGTATGTTTGTCTGTCTAAAAAATTACTATTGTCCCAAGCACATTACAACAAATAGTGTATTTCTATCGCTTGTTTAGTTTTTATTGATTTTTCAAATGTACCGGTCATTTTTGAAACTCCCGGTATAAAGTTATTTTTACTTCCGAAACCGAATTTTAAATTGAAATTAACTTTATAAAAAATATCTGCAACCAAAATCGAAAATGTAATCAAGGAGTGATCTTGAGAAGGACCTCATATAAGCAGTGTAAAAAAATTATTTAAAAATGTCAAAATGCGACAGTTATTACAAAAATGCCTCCTCATAGGAACACTATAAAAAATTGACCCATTTGACGCAGCGTCACTCCACAGCTTTTATAGATATGTCTTTTATGACCAATGATAATGCTCCATAACACAATAAAGTAACCGTTTTCTATAAAGGCGGCGGAGTGAATGATGCTGCTGCAAATGGATCAAATTTTTTTACAGTGAATAGCTTTAGCTCGCGAGTGTCTTCGCGGGCATTGACAGAGGGTTTACAAAATGGCAAATTCACAGATTGCGTTTTTTATTATAGCTTTCAAATTGCCTGAAGCGCCATCTGTTGTTGAAATTTTTAACTAAATTGTATACCTGAAAATTACTTTTGTCCCAATCATTATGCAACAAATGGTGTATTTCTAACGTTGCCCATATAATTTTTATTGATTTTTCAAATATACCGGTCATTTTTGTGACACCCTGTATCTTCACCAACACTGTTAATATTTGAAACTTTTGCTGCATCGTCACTCCATTGTTATTATAGATTATCTCTATTTTGACCAATGAGAATGTACTGTTTGCGAAATTTATACCCATTTCTTAACGTTGCATTCCACTATCGAAGAATCTGTTACTTCCATGGCAAAAATGAATTCCATTGAAATCAAATCGAATGAGACGCACTCCATATCCTTAATCTCTTTCCTTTGTATCAATGCTGAGTGAGCACAGTTTCGGATTCGACAGAGCGCCAATCGCCGTCAGCGCCATCTATTGTTTGATTTCCAAACTAAAATAAAGAATCACGGAGAAAAACTTATGACATCATACATAACCCTCCTGCAAAAAAATTTTTAATAGCTGTCACCGTTTTCAAGTTATTGAATTTTAAAGTCCACCGGTTATTTTTGGATACAACCGGTATATATATATATATATATATATATATATATATATATATATATATACAGGGTGATTCAGCTCGTCGGTGACAAACTTTAAGGATCGATAGAGCACACCTAGACGAACATTTTTGAATAGGGAATGTAGGGTCCCTGACGCGATGGTAAGGCGCTAGGCGCTTTCGAAAATTTGGGTGCCGAAATTCGAAACGTCATAAAAACTAGGGAAATGGTTAGATTTTCTTGCTTGTTGCGTCGAAATGATTCTGTTTGTTTAGACTTTCTTTAGTACCAATTTGATAAGCGTATCTCTTAAAACATGGATAGGGGGCGCTGCAGACTTTGGAGAGCTAGACAACAACTTTAAGCCCGTTATTTTGATAATTTAACACATGCTCGCCAAAGTTTATACTCTAACTTAAAGTTTGAACCCAAAAGTAGAGCCCTGCAAAAAGCGTAAGAGCCGGAATAAAATGTCAAAGTACAGGGTGGTCGAAACTCGAAGGCTCCTAAGAGATAAACAAACAGATTTCTTGACTTATGGCATGCATTTTCATGATTCTGTTTGCTGGGGCTCTCTGAAACTCAGTTGAACGGTACAAAAAGAAACATCGATAGGGGGCGCTTTGGGCAAAAAACATAATTCGTTGACATTTCGGACGCTAACTGGAAACGGGGCGCTACGATCAGTTAGAAACAAAACAAGAGAGTAATTTACTTATCATAAGAAGCTATTAAAACTGCAGTTTGTTTGTTTTTTTTAACAAACATAGCTGGTTTCAATCATGCACAATGAGCGCAATAAAATTTACATAAGGTGCTTTTTGCTGATTTATGCAAAAGATATCGTACCATATCGATATGCAAAAGATACGTAATGAGTAGACGACAACGCGAGATGACGTAGTTGTATGCGCAGACACGTCTTTTGAACGTGCGGTAACTACTTAAGCTTCGGGTTACTTGTCTGCAGATCGGTAGTAGGATGGAACGGTACACAAACTCTGAATTGGCTGACATGCATTTGGCGTATGGCGCTGCTGGTTGTAATGGACGAGCCGCTCAGCGGTTGTACGCCGAGCGTTACCCCAACAGGCAAATCCCCTGCCATGCCTTCTTCGCTCGAGTACACCAGAGGTTGTCCACAACGGGATCTTTCGACGGAGGCAGGCCTGAACGGGAGCGATCAGTGAGCACCCCCGACAACGAAGAGGCTGTGCTTAACCTGGTTGAGGACAACCCAGGTCTTAGCACGAGAGATATCGCCAGACATGTTGGCATTTCGCAAGCAACTGCGTGGCACATCTTACGTTCCCGGAATCTGCACCCCTACCACATCCAGCGGGTGCAGTTGCTCAGAGAGCAGGATTTTGGCCCTCGAGTGGAATTCTCAAGATGGTACTTGGCGATGAGATCCAGGGATCCCCGTTTTGTAAACAGCATTTTGTTTACGGACGAGTCCACCTTCAGCCGGGAGGGAATGTGGAACGCCCACAACAGTCATGTGTGGTGTGATGAAAATCCACATGAAACCAGAAGCCGAGCAGCCCAGGAGCGTTTCTCAGTAAATGTGTGGGCCAGCATTCTGGGGGATTGCCTCATTGGCCCTTATTTGTTACCTGAACGGCTGACAGGTGGAAATTACCTGATTTTCCTGGATCAAGTGCTGCCGCAGCTTCTGGAGGAGGCGCACGTACCAGAAGGTTCGCGTCGCCAGATGTGGTTCCAGCACGATGGAGCTCCGGCCCATTACACGAACGACGTGCGTCTCCATCTAAACGCAAGGTATGGCCAGCGGTGGATCGGGCGTGGGGTTCCAGTTCACTGGCCTGCCCGATCACCAGACCTCACCTGCTTGGATTTCTTCCTTTGGGGTTACCTGAAGGCCGAGGTATACCATACACCTGTCAGCAGTGCTGAAAAACTTGTGGCGCGCATTGTGGCAGCTGCAGGGCAGATCAGAGTAACTCCTGGCATTGTTGGAAACACACACTCCTCAATGCGACGGAGGTGCGAAGCCTGCATCATGGCCCAAGGTCGAAATTTCGAGCATCTTCTGTGGTGTTATTTTTTGTAAATAAATTTCCAGTATCATTGATGTTTTTGGTCTAAATTTATTCAGAAGTGTTGAGCAGAGGTAGAAAATGTGTTTTCATTATTACTAACTGATCGTAGCGCCCCGTTTCCAGTTAGCGTCCGAAATGTCAACGAATTATGTTTTTTGCCCAAAGCGCCCCCTATCGATGTTTCTTTTTGTACCGTTCAACTGAGTTTCAGAGAGCCCCAGCAAACAGAATCATGAAAATGCATGCCATAAGTCAAGAAATCTGTTTGTTTATCTCTTAGGAGCCTTCGAGTTTCGACCACCCTGTACTTTGACATTTTATTCCGGCACTTACGCTTTTTGCAGGGCTCTACTTTTGGGTTCAAACTTTAAGTTAGAGTATAAACTTTGGCGAGCATGTGTTAAATTATCAAAATAACGGGCTTAAAGTTGTTGTCTAGCTCTCCAAAGTCTGCAGCGCCCCCTATCCATGTTTTAAAAGATACGCTTATCAAATTGGTACTGAAGAAAGTCTAAACAAATAGAAACAAATAGAAACAAGCAAGAAAATCTAACCATTTCCCTAGTTTTTATGACGTTTCGAATTTCGGCACCCAAATTTTCGAAAGCGCCTAGCGCCTTACCATCGCGTCAGGGACCCTACATTCCCTATTCAAAAATGTTCGTCTAGGTGTGCTCTATCGATCCTTAAAGTTTGTCACCGACGAGCTGAATCACCCTGTATATATTAAAAAATACTTAACTTTACACATAGAATTAAAATTTATGTTTACCTAAAATTAATATGCATTAATTAAAAATGATCAAGTTATTGAGATAAGATATGGTTGTCTATTGCATTTGTCTTAAAGAAATTATTTGTAAAATATTAGAATAGAAAGTAATCTTGGAAAATTGTTAGCTTTTAAAAAATTTATTTTATTCCAATAATACTTATCTTAATAATAGATGGCAACACTAACACATTTTTTTGTGTTTGTACTAGAAGTTGTAGTAGCATATTCTAGTTAAATAATTAATACAGTAATATTAATAATTGTTCAAAAATATAATACCTCCAACAGTAGCAATTATTTTTTTCTGAATGTAGTGTGAATGTTATAGTATAATATATGATCTACTAATTTTTATATTTATTGTTACAATTTTAATTTTATTATCTATATGACTTATACTGTGACTATAACCATACATATTACAAAGTTACATGTAATTTATATCTACTTTAACTCTTAACTGATATTCACTTGAACTACACATCATGCTAGGATATAGGTATAGTAAATATTTTAGTACATATATACTTTTCTAAGAAATATTATATTATTATTATGTCATATTGTTTTTATTTTCTTCAATGAATATCTTTTTTCCTAATTTGTGACAGTAGAAAACTTCCAAGCAGTCGGGTGCACAGTGGGACGAATTTCTTGGCTTTTAGCACGTCTCATAACAAAAACGGGTTGGATGCTTTTGCTTTTTCATTAAATTATGCACCCCTGATGAGTAGTTTAATGGAAAAGCCTTCTATTGTCCATTTATCCATTTATCTTTTATTATTTTGGTAATCTGCATTCTATTTCACTTCAAACTTCAACTGTTTTTGACAGATGATTGTAAAAATACTGGTTTCATTGTTTTATTGAATGGTATTCTCTGAATTACTTTGGTTATATTTATAAAAATATTTATATATATATACATATATATATAAACAACAGTACTTTCACTTAATTTTCTTTAACTCTTTAAAAATAAACTGTCAATTAAGGAAAAATTGAAATATCAAATCTTTTAACTTTAAATGTAAAATCCATTCACATAAGTGGTTTTAATATTTTTCGAGTATTAAACTAGAAATGCACCATTAATATAAACCGAAGTGAAGCTTAAAAATTTTTGCATAACTTATTTTAATTTCAGAAAATCTCATATTACGCATTTAAAACTCACGACATTTAAAATGTAAAATGGTTTCAAAATAGTAATCAACGGCACGTTAATTTTAGCATGCTATTAATGTAGAACGTTTTGAATTAGAAAAGTTTTGATTTAATGCCTGAATAAAAATTCGAACGTAGTAAAAAATTAGAAATGCTGGCATATTCTTTAAAAGAGGTAGCAGGAATAATGGTAATTAAATAAGGTTAGTCAACTTTAATAAATATTAATTTATTTGATTAAAAAAAAAAAAAACTAAAAAACTAAAAATTTATATCTCTAAAATATGTATATATGTGTGTGTGTTTGTATATATATAATGCAATTTATGTTTATAGACGTTTCTATAATAATGGAAAATTATATATTTAAAAGAATTATAGCACTAATTTAAAAATATACATATGACAATGAATAAAATTAAATTTTATAACAATTTCTTAATGTTAGCTGAATATACTATAAAGGTTTTATTTTAACTGAAATGTACAGCATTTTTCAGCCATTAAAAAATTAATGGTAAATTCAATGTTTTTGTTAAATTATAGAAATTATTATAATTATTGAAATTTGTCATTTTTACCTAAGCGTACACAACTTCGAAAAAAGTTCAAATTTTTGCTGAAATACTACGAATTGCATCATTCTTTAATATTAAAAAAAGTACCCGGTAAAAATAATTTGGGAGAATTTTAGTAATTGAATAATGCTCTTAATTTACTATGTATAATTTAATGAAAAGTTAAACGTTTTATTGTATACAAGCTATAAAAAAAATTAAAAACAACAAAATTTATTATTATGCACATTAACCATCCAACGGAGTTCGGGTCCTTGTAAATCCGTATCATATTTATTTCTTTGAAATCTATTACATTGTTTTAAATTATTCTCCTTTTTTTTGTAATTTTGTCTTTATAGTAAATATTTAGTTACGCGTAATTTTTTTATTTCAAATGGTACTTTTTTGGTAGTGAAAATAGTAACATTTTTCCCTTGAATGTGTCATTTTTTTATTCTATTTATATATCTACATACATTTATGTGTGTGTGCGTGTGTGATTCTAAGAAAGATAAATACACCTGAAAAATAAGGAAAAAATAAAAGATACATTTTTCATATTATACATTTTTTTATATTACACATCTGCAATATAAGTAAAAACTATTGTCGTGTGGCTGTTTCGTACTAAATTATACAAAATAGTAAATATTTTAATAAGTATTAATCCAAATATCTTATTATATAATCATTTATTTTATAAAACTTAACCCTTGAGTCTTTAATTTTCGTATGTTCTAGAAATTACTTAGTTCAGAAAACCTGATTTTACACCAAAAAGTGTCAATGGTTAACTTCGCTTTATTTAAATTCGAAATGTATATTATTAGTTAAGGCAAATATTGGTATTTAAATTTTCTGGTGTGAATTAGTAATATTCGAATTAAAAAAAACTACTTTTAAATTCGAAACACTGTTATTTTCAAACATGCAAAATTTGCGCATTAATAATTAAATCGTTCTACTCTTTTTTGTGCTGTGTGGAATTTATAATGCATAGGTTTTGTGAATACAATATTTTTTTTTAAATATATACAATTATTATTGTTATGACAACTAATTAGTGCTTGTGTTACTTTTGGAATATGATTTTTTTTCTATTGGTAATAAAATCACTAATTGAGTGACGCTACAAGATATGTGTTTTCATCATGATTCGCGTTATTCCTTTCCCGCTTTTTACTTACCACTTTTGCAGATTGTGTAAAGAGCCGTTGTTGTTTTAACAGTTTGTTGCTTTTAGAGTGTTTTTATTATAATGATCAGAAAGTTTATGCATTATATATAAGAGAGGGGATTTACTAATGAAGAAATCGAGGAATCAATGCGTGCATCATCTGCAGACGAAAAACTTGTTTAAAAAATTAACTACCATGTTTCAAAAAATGAACTTTTATCCAATGACTAAGAAAATGAAAAGCATAATTCAAATTTCTGACCTTGACTCTGTTTAGTAAAGATGATAAAACCGGAAGGAAATGAGACTTATTATATTTCTGAAATTATGCTTCTGATTACAAACTATGGAAGTTTATAATCAGCGTTCCTTATACACTAGTATCACTTCAGTTCCTTATATGGCACGTATGTGGCAATGTTCTTTCGATAACTGATTGTAAAATTAATAAATCGATGCATTAAGCTTTTTCTCTTTGTAAAATATTTGAAAAAATATATAAATTTTATAAAAATGTGTCAACCCTCCCCAATCTTCCCAATAGAGTTTCTTTCTTTCACCAAAGCGCCATTTTGGTTTTCCGAAATCAAGATTAATTCCTTCATCACATTCTTATAGCAATAGAAGTAATATGAGTAATCACAATTGCCCCGATACTGGACAAGATGACAACACTGAAAAAGGTTGAACATATTTTATATTTTGAATATGTTACAGGATTTAACAAATGATATCTGTGTTTTTACAGCTTACAAAGTATCAAATTAATGCATTGTAACGTAATATTGAAGTCTTTTATTATGCAGCTAAGAATTGTCACAAACAAAAATATCATTTTCATAATCGGAATATTCCGAATGCCACCACTCTTGGCATTTATTGCATTTGACCAATTCTTCTGTTGGTGGGTTGCAATATTCTTCGTCACAAGTAGGACTCTGGATTTAATATACTTAAGCCTACAGAGTTTTAGCTTGAGTTTTTTTTACTCCCTTTTTAGATTTTCGAGATTCTTTTGAGTTTTTTAAACATTCCTGTCCTTCTTTCTGCTACTTCCTTTTTTCTAACATTTCTTTCATGGGTGTGCTTGTAATAATGCCTGAGTTCAGTGTTTTGTTTTTTTTTCACTTTTTCGCATTTTGTGTTGCTTTAGGGAATGGTTTGAAATCAAAAACACTAACAGAGTCCTTTGTGTTTTTGATTCATCATGGTTTCCATCTAGCATCGGAGTCGGCCATAGAATTTGTCACAATTTCTACTTCTTATGGTGGGTTTATATGTAGGTTTTCTACTAACAGCGTCTGAGGATAAACGCTTTTATTTTCTATTTCTTTGCCAACAACATCATGATAAGTAGTTTTTGCAGCAGCAAAGTCATGTTCACTAAACACAAGATGATGATGAGGCTCGATCCCACATTCTTTAAACTGGAGGGGGATCCGCCAATAAGAAGAGAAGTCTTGACCCCGAGATCGAGCCCCGTCGAACGGTACATCACTTGTACTGATCGCATGCTTTGGAGCAGAGATACCAACCACGATATGGTTTTCCCTTCCGATGGGGTAGGGGGCTTAGAGAAAATGTTTTTTTCTGGTCGTCTCCATTTGAATGACACTTCCCCGATCCCATGCACGCCTTAGCCCTATTGGATATAGCAGCGCAAGGTCGCACGGACAAACACGTGTTTACAGGATTTTAAAAAAAAATGGACAACATAGTTAATTTAATAAATTCCAAACCACGGGACAAGATGACGAGTTCGCCATCTTGCTCTGGACTGCCTGTTTAAAAATATTCGTCCTTATTGCCATGAAGGAAAGTGATTGATTGACATTTATTCAAGGAAGTAGGTAGTATTTAAACTATGTTAATCATAAATATTAAAGAAAAACGATGTATCTTACGTGTATCTGAAGCAGGGATAATTTAAACACGCATAAAAGTTATAACGTGGCAGCAGTAAACAATCAAAGCTTCAAAACTAACACAAAAATGACGATTTCGTCGTCTCTATATTATTGTTGAACGAATGGCCGATAGGAGAGCCAGTAATGTCCGGTTGATTCTGCCTCCTAGTGGAAAACGGATAAATTAAGACATTCATCATCTTGCCCCGGTCTCCCCTATAATATATTCAGTTAGTGCGCACACTTGATTTCTTAATTTCTTAAGATTTCTATGTAAATTCGCTTCAAAACTTAAAGCACAAAGCAACATTTAAAATAACATAAAATTAAGCAAAACGAAAGTTTTGCTTAATTGCAAAAACGAAAATTCGTCTCAAAAAAAGATTTCAAAGTTTGTACAACGTAAAAATAAAATAAAATAAAATACATAAAAACAACAACAAAAACTAAACGGAAGAGTCTTTTGAATGAAATGAAAAATAAATATATTTTTAATTCAGACAATCTTTGTACTAGAAATTACTAGAAAACAGCATAAATTTGATTTAACGAAACGCACACTTTAGGATTTGGGATGTACAGATTGTTTTAAGCATCAGATATTTTCATTTAGAGTAAGTAGTAAAAAAAAAGAATCATAAAGTATCTACTAAGTAAATAATAGGCTTTAAATTTGCATAAGATTATATTATTTTGGAAATATTATAAAGCTACTCTCATGCCAGCTTCGAACAACTTGTTTAGATTTAATGATGTTTTAATAATAATTCATGCATATACTTTCCCGTGAAATATAGCAGGATCTCTATATGTTAAAATTTTGAAATTTCAATGTACATATACATTAATATATATATATATATATATATATATATATATATATCATGCTGATTTTTTTAGTTACAAAATAAAAAAATACCGAAAAATAATGGCTATTAATTTATAAGAGCAATATGCTATGATTAGACTATACTAAGAACTATGGAATTATAAAAAATAAGAAAACATTCAAAAAGCAAAACTGTTACATTTACTGTTTTGGATAAGATAGAAAAATAAATAAAACGAAATTTTTTTTTTTTTATTACGGCCAAAAATATATAAATATCGAACCGATTTCGTCAAATGCTCCAGTTTTTTATCACACCCATATCCCCAAGTAAATAAATAAAACAAATGAAAGATAAGTAAATAAATAATAAAAATAAATACAAAATGATGCATAATCATTTTCAACAGTCGACGAGGGAATAGTTTAAGAATGTATCACACCTGAAACAAATTAAAATTTTTTCCTAGTTGGAATGGGGTAGACTTTGAGTATTTTTCTCTGAATTTGCATCTCTTTATTTGCACTTTTTCTTTGGGTGTCAAACGTTTCCTCTTTGCTTCTGTTATACGTCATAGACACGGAGCTTCCTGTAGACGTTGTAACTATTCCACTTTTTTCTGGCTTTTTGGACATCAATATCGCTAACAATTCAGACCGGCATATAGCGGTTCAATCCTTAAGAAATGAGAGCAAAAGAACATAATTAAAACCGGTTTAAATCCTTCTCAAATCATCTTTTGGAAATCTTCAGTAAGGAACATTCAAACAAATTACTGCAATTTAATGTACAAATGATTTATAAGTGCAATTTTCATTTTAAATATACCGGTCCTAACCATTAATTCACTGAATAATGCTATCGATAAATGAGCTTTTGCTATTTTTTTAAATAAATATATGTATATAATACTGTAATTTAAAACAAATATGAAAACTTGTATAAGTTTATGTAAATAATTTTCCAATAATATTGTTTTTTTTAATTAAAGTAAAAGATTTACTGATCTTCCTGGTGATCCTACACTATTTTCCAGCACTACATTTCTATAGATTTACCCACCCAAATAAATAATCGAAATTTTCTATTCATAAAGATTTTTGTTTTAAAAGTATTCAAATATTGATACATTCAAATGTGCAAAACTCTGCAAAACGCCTTTAAAAATAAATAAATCTAGACAATAAAGAAGGAATAATGAACTCAATTCTAGTAGTGTTAATTTTCTAAATGCATCAAAAAATTCCCAATTTTCTTTTTTTAATTCCTTAAATCCTGTTCATTAACTCGCCAGTAGTCACGACTTTTTCACAACGTCATTAGTCGTGCTCGGTCTTAGGTACAGGCGCTCGGTATAGGCCGCTGCTTCCCCCCCCCATACTAAATATATTAAATAAGAAATATTTTTCACCTAATATAAGAAAATAGTACTTCAATGAAAATATAAATTTGCAGTTTTCTTAAATTGTACATTTTATTCATGAGTTCTGGTATAATTGGAAAAAGTAAAAATGAACCGACGTTAGTGATAATTACGTAGACTCTTTCGCCAATTTAAACTTTGTTTCTAAAAATGTACCTGAAAAAAAACAGAGGTGTCCTGTTACTTCACTAAAGTGGTCGAGAAAACTTTAAAGTCAGTTACCGGGTAGATCTTTGTTGTATTTGTAATGTAACACAAGTTAGGAGAAGCTATGTTATACGAACTACAAAAAGACCGACTGGCGACTACTGAGGGGTAAGCATTATATCAAAAAATGTACTCCAAAATAATTCCAGAACACCTGTAATATTAAAATATATATATATATATCCATTATACACATTTCATTTAAATGTATATTGTTCCTAATTGCATTGTATATTTACACATAACATTTTAAATTAGCTGTTTATTTTCTCTTTTTTTCTCGAACTTTTATAATTAGCTGAAATTAATTTTAGAGTGTTTGATTTGTTTATATAAACCACTAAAATAAACTTATATTTTCAGAATTCGAAGTTTACTTTGTGTTTGTTAAAGTGTTTTTAAAACTTAATTAAATTCTCCATCAGTTAAACTTTTAAATATATATATGTCAACGGCAAAAATAAAATAAATGTATTTATGCAAATAAATGTTACTATTCATTTGTTATTTGAACTTCTTACTGAAAATGTATTTTCGGTTTAGCGATTGAACAACGTGTTTCTAAGTCGTATGTAATTAATCTTGACTAAAGGATTTGTTTGCTGAAGCTTATTATTAATTTTCAAGTCAAAGAAAGTTCTCATTTCTCAGAAAAAGAAATAGTTAACGAAGTTTATGAGGAACTAAAATTCTGGTATTTTTTCACATTTTTTCACGTTAGTCTCTTTTTTTTTTAATTTATTGTTTATTTTCGCCTACTATACAACCTATAATTATTACGTGTTTTACAATTTTATTTCACATTTTGCTTGCAGAGGAGTCATATTTAAAATGTACATTGTATGTTATAAATTATTTTTGTATGTCTTTATTGGTTTCCATAGTTAAAAATTTAAAACGAAACCACAAAAAAAAAAAAAAAAAATGACTGCAGTATAATTTGGGTATTACTAATTAAATACTGGAAAATTGATGCAACGAATTCTATTTTAACATTGTATTGGATAATTGTACTTTAATTAAGTTTACATTGTTACATTTTCATAAAAGAACGATGATTTGTTTACAGGAAATGCTTTAAATGATAATAAATTCCGCACTTAAAGAAAAAAGACGAATATGTTAATTTTCTTCATATCACAATATTTAAACAGAGGTTGACATTATGTAAAATATTTTATATCAGATGCATACTTTTTTTTAAATTTTTGCAATAACTAATTATCTTTTTGGGACATTTTCATTATACTATGTTCCTACGCGAAAAACCATTTTTTTTTTTTTTGTCAATTTCATTACTTTACAGTTTACATATTTTCTGCATTTAATTAAAATATTTTGGATTAATTGTGATATATAATTTTAAATTATAGCGCATTTTTTATCCATTTCATAATTTGAAGGAAATCAATTGCAAACTGTTTACTGCAAAGAAAAAAAATGAAAAACTCAAAAATGAGTACATCGATGTACTCATCCAGAATTGAGTACGTTAATTCAAAAATGATCACATTGCTTGCTCAATTTTTAAACATATTATCAAATCCAAACTAACAATAACTTTATACCCTGTAATGGTTTATTTCATTTATGGCTGAAAAAAGATGCTAATTAATATAAATATTTAAATTATGCAGATTATTTTGAAATAATTTAAAAGGTCTTGCAAATAGTGTGTTCTTACCATAAAAATATTTCATTTCGGTATTTTGATAATAATTTTTGCTATTTTTTCTTAATAAACAATCAAGTAAACTTTTATTATAAATAATTTTGAGCAAGAAATCAATGCTAGTATATTTTTACTTTAATTTATAAGTTGAGGGGCAGCTTATAGCGATTGACATTTGAACACATCCATGGAATAAAAAATAAGTACATGCGTTTCTCAGTTTTGAGTAAATTTGGATCGGAGCTATTTTGAGTATGTGAAGTAATTAAAATTGAGTACTTTTTCCTCAATTTTGAGAAACCCCTTTTTTCAATGGATTTTGTAGAGATTCAATTTTGGTAGAAAGCGCATTGAAATTAATTTAGTGAAAAATATGTAATTTTCCTTTGGTTTTATCATAAAAAATAAATACATAAAAAAATCCAATAAGGCAACAGGGAAAAAAATAAACATGCTTAACATATCTATATAGGATTTTCGAATTGGTTTCTCATAGTATACTAGTAATTATTATTTTATTTTGTCGAAAAATTAACTGATAAAACCATGTATTTTTTAACCTTCCACATTTCATTTTTTTATTTATAGATTAATTTACTATAGGAATTTATGAAAATATTTTATTATTTCAGTTTAACAGTTATTCGCTGTATTATGGTACAAATACTGGTGCATCATTATATCCATATTCTTTTCAACTCCCATATAATTACCAGAGAATATTTGGCACTTTATCAGCTGTGGCAGAATAAATTAAAAGTTAAAATTTACGTATTGAAATACGTAAAGTAATAAGTTGAAAATAAGTTCTACATTTATTAAAGTATAATATATCACGGGAAACAAACAATTTATTGCAATTCAAATCTATCAAGAAGTGGATTAAAAATTTATTACAAAATGTCATCTTTACATAACCAGACTTGTTAAAATAAAAAAAACATAAACAAACTACCCATAAGGATGTCTTTTACCAGGTTTTAATAGGCTGTAAAATGCGGGGGGGGGGGGTTCTTCTTGTCTTTCGGTTAAGCACAGTTTGACCTTCTTACAATATATATCTATTAGATTTTTAATCTTAATAAGTCATTACTAGAATCATTGGTCGCCACATAATATAATCTTTTGAATATATATATGTATACATACATATATATATATATATATATATATATATATATATATATAGAGAGAGAGAGAGAGAGAGAGAGACATAGATAGATAGATAAATAGATATAAATATATAGATATATATGCATATACTTACATCTGTTTTCTTATTTTAATATTATATGCACGTTGTAAATTATTAATAATAACTTTTAGTAGAAACACCTTATTGCATCCATTAAATTTTCATTTCATAAATATTTTCGTAACGATATATTTATGTGTTTAAATCAATTTTACATTAGTTAAAATACTTAAATTAAATCTTTCATCGAACGACGCGACTTTGAAATTTCAATTTAAAATGCAACATTCACTGCGAACATTAAATAAAATTAACAAAATATAAAATATTCCGCTCTAACAGTCTGCGAAAATTTACATTGCGTTTATTTGCAATTTGAAGTGGAACTGCGTTAAAAATGTTCTAAATAACTTTCACTAGTATAAATATAACACAGGACGATGCTCTCAAGATTTAATAAAACAAGCTAAATCTGATAAAATATGACTTATTTTACCAAACAGTGAAAGTGGATTATAGGTAAAATACCGCCAAAATAATTTATTTTATTATAAAAGCTATATTTTATTGCCGTATTTATTTAAATTGTATTTTAAGTTTTAATATTTTTATGCGAAATATTCAAGAAATTTTAATATAAAACACAGAAGCTAAAACACGAATAAAATATTTTTTTTTTCTATTTTACTTATTTATAACTTTTCTTTTTCTCAAGATTTTTCACACAATTACATATATATATCTGGTTATATAGTTGTGTATATACATTTATATAGATGTTAGACCTTTTGAAAATAAATTTTTCTTTTTGCAATAGGGAAAGAAAAAGAAGTGCAGCCACTTTATAAGCAGGAACGAGACTGAAATGAAATATGAGAAAAGGAAAAATGTCGAAGAAATAGTCAGTAGGAAAGAGGCGGGGAAAAGCGCGTCACACAAGAGCATAAACCAAATATAAGTATACAGAGAAGAAATAGAATTAAGAAGCAATTGAACAAAAACAAAATCCAAACATAACAAAAATATTTCTGTGTGTTTTTCTTTATATTTAAATTTCCTTTTATTTAATTCCTTTCATGAATCTCTGTCTATATTGTTTTTTTCTGTTTGGCTTATGAACTTCTGTGATAGGCTTTTTCGTTTTGCTTTGCTGTTATGTGTTTCTTCATTTTATTCCATTCCATGATCATTAATTTTACTCTAAATAAAAATTCATCTCTTGCATTTGAGGATGAATAATTAAGAGCATTGGAAAGGTGTAACTTTTTTTTCTTTCACTAACCTCTTTTTTTTTTTTTTTTTTTTTTTTTTTTTTTTTTTTTTGCTTTTTATTTCAGAGTTTACTATTTCACATGAACACATCCATCTTCCTCCTAAAGTTCTTTAGATATTTGTAGATTTTCTTTACACAAGAAAACTGAGGGAAGGTCTACCAGATGGTGAAAACTTATCTAATCAAGTTTTTGGATAGTCTTACGTAATGCAGTGTACATAATAAATAGTTAATTAAAACAGTCCTAAAAAATGTAGTTTTTTTCTATAAATCTACAATAAAGTGTGTGGTACAAATAAAAATGTTTAAAACTGATTGAAAAACAATGTATATATATATATATAGCAGATAAGCATAAATATATATATATAGCAGATAAGCAGATTATAGTAGAGTAACACACGGTGATATGATGAAACGAAACTGATGACGATTGATGAGATGAAGGCCATTTATCACAGGGGAATTTCTTGTTGATTTAGTGGCCGGAGTCATAGGCAACAGAGATGACATGGATGGGAGTTTCTCTCAAAATAATGCAAGAGATAAGCTATTTGCCTTTTATTCTTTTATCACTTTAGTAAGATACTCCACATTGTAAATGAACTCGAGTCGTCCCCACTCAAAAACGATGGAAAAAATCACTCACATCTTGAGAATAAAATGACAAAAACGTTATTTTTTAACTACTTCCGTGGACAGTTCATTTTAACATTTAAAAAATCATATTAATTCTCTATTCTAAACCTGTGTCATCGCGTTTTGAGGGGGGAAGGGGTAGCTCCGAAACTCAGCATCTTGGAATAAAATGGCGAATCAAAAACATTCGAATTAAATTTTGCACTTGGCGTGAGGTGTTTGGCAGTCTAGAGGGCAGATGAATTCTGGCTTCTATCCTAACTTCCGTGCATTTTAATCGCGGGTTATTACAGTTCTGCTCAAGCTAAAGGCCGAGCCTAAGCGCCGAACACGGAATTAGCGGAGTTAGAGAGCGGAGAAAGAGCGTATCAAATTACGTTAATGACTAGTAGTTAGAGCGTCACGTTTGCGTTATTTCTAAAGTGGTGGAAGTTGGCAAAATTAAACATAGATACAAGGCCCGTAAGATTGCAAAACATTATGGGTAAGCAGACGATATTTAATAAGATATAAAAAATAAAAATTTCGAAAGAATATTTTTTATTCTAAAAAGGAGGAAAGAAATAATAAAATAATTTATTATTCTATACAAAAGATTGACATTTTAATAATACAATGGAGTTCTTCTTAGGAAAATATATAGCAGATTACACCGATTTAAGGTACAGGGGAAATTAGATGGTAATTAAAATTAAGAATATTTTTGAAATATAAATTAAACATATTTTATCAGAATTTCGAGCGAAATCGAAACGGGAAAATGACGAAAATTTTTTTATACACACACACACACACATATATATAAAGCCATTAATTTTAAAGCATTATATATCAATAAAAAAGAGAACATGAATTAGAAATATAGAAGAAAAACATAAAAAATAAATCATAATAAGATGGAAAAATATATCAAACATAAAAGTTACACATAATATAGCGTGGTAAAGATTGGACTATTATGATTACATACAACTGTTTCCAATAAAAAGATATTGTACAAATTGGACATAGGAGATTATCCCAATAAATTCCAATATATTGAACCAGCGCCATCTATAACATATTGAAACTAGCTACCTGTCCTATAATATTTTTCTGCCGCCATCTCTTTAGAAATTAATAAAATAAATGCAATTTTGATTGACTTTTACACTGATGTTTTATAAATAATTAAATGCATTACATAACTATTGGAAGATGCCGTAAGCATATTCTCACTGCAGACACATATGTAAAATTAAATATTTTTATTATATGAGAAGCATTATAATAATAATATATAATTGATTTATTAAATATTAAAAATGTAAAATTTAATATGAATGAATCATTATAAAAGTTCCTAATTGTATCAAATTATATAATATCAATTAAATCATACTTACATCACATTTAATTGCTTAATTCTAAAATATATAATGAAAATTTATTGATAATTAATATCAGAATGTTTAGGCATTTAAAATGTAAAAAAAGAAAAAATAATAATTAAAAAATAAAAGTTAGATTCAAGCTAATCATTAATATTACTACTAAAATATATTAAAGAATATTAATATTTTAAATTTTTATAACTATAAAATAAATAATATTTTTGTGTCAGTTCATGTCAGCATAAAATTTATCATTACAATTTAGCTGATGCCTCTCCCCGCTTCACTATTTTTTTTTACATTAAATTAACCGTTACGTATTATTTAGACAACTCCTCTGTACTCCGTACTATTACATCCACCAACTAAGCCATCCTTTATGTATACATACATGCATATAGATATATATACTAGCGGACCCGACAGACGTTGTCCTGTCACCGACTCCAGAAAATCAAATTAATGCACATAAATACAATAATACGCACGATAAATACTACGCTCTTAATTTAATTTCTTATTACTATTATATCAGGAAATTATTTTTTACTTTGCAATAGTTTTCGAAGTCTGTTTAATTTTTGATAAAAAAAAAGTTTATTTTTCTCTTTTTAATAAAAAGTTAACGATTTTCTGAAGTTGGTTAATTAAAATTATAATATAAAAAAAATTATTACAAATCATACAAGTATGTTAGGAGTGAGGATCGAACACACGATCGCTTTCTTCACGAACCAGAACTTAAATATGACGCCTTAGACCGCTCGGCCATTCCGTCCACAATCTTTTCAGCGAACTTATTCAACACTTTTAATTAGCGAAAAATCACTAACTATTAGTTTTTGCTTAATTACTAAAAAAGTATGGAATCAATTTCGATGATATGTGAATCTAAACCATTCTCGACTCAACTGGAACACACACACAATATTTCATTAAAATTGAACCAGTCTTTTAGGAGGAGTTCACTGACAAACACACGCACAGAAGATTTATATATTTAAAGGTATGCATTGGATACTTAATTTTAATTTTGAAATTGGTTTGGCTGGCACCGACTCCAGAAAATCAAGTAAATAACACACACACAAAATTTCATCAAAATTGGTCCAGTACAGGGGTGCACAACCTCTGGCCCGCGGGCCAAAATTATACCACTATTTTTATGCAGAATAATTTTCCTTATAGTAATGACAGAAACTTTGAGATTAAAGAAAAGAAACTCCGCTTTTCAAATATTCTGGTGGCAAACGATTTTCTGGTAAAAAGGTTGTGCATCACTGGTCCAGTATATATCTATATCTATATCAGGGGTCGCATCGTCCCTAAAATTTTCACACTTTTCTATCAGAATTTTAAAACGATCATAGTTATTGTAGAATTCTATTGTATATGTCAAAAGAATGTACTACGAATTTTTTTCCTTTATAATACTGGTAGGAAAGTGTGAAAATTTTATTGACGATGCGACCCCTGGTATATCTATCTATCTTTTATCTGCCTATCTATCTATCTATCTATCTATATATATATATATTGATAATATAATTTTAATTGGCACTGATAATAAGAGTATATCTTAATTCCCAATAGATTATCCAGATAATTAAGAAATTACAAATACTGCTTTCTAATAATACCATTAAATTTAGATCTTAAAAATATATTAAAAGAAAACAAATTAATAACTGATATGTATGACAAACGGACAGAATTTAATTTTAAAGTTAATACATTTACTAATTTTAAATCCTGTTTTCATAATTCTGTCTATCGTAGTATAATCTTTAATCATTTATATAGAATAAAATGTTTATATTTTTCTCATATAATAAATGAAAATATTAAAAAGGTACTTTATAATACACTTAATAATGTTTTTCCTAAAAAATTCATATGTTCTTTTATACAATAAGTTATTACATGATTTAAAAACTTATTAACACATTGCGTAAAAAAGTACAAAAAAATTACTAAAACATAAAAATAATAATAAATAAATAAAAAATGTAAAAAATATAAAAAAAAATGAATATAATAGGATGGAAGGATAGATAGATGTTAGAGTACGGAGGAGGGCGGTTTTTTCTTGATAATACGCAATGGTTAATTAATATTTTAAAAAACTGAGAGTGGGAAATACATTTGTTAAATAGAAAAACATATTATAATAGATGTTTAATTCACACTAATGAATGGATACTTGTATAGTTACATCAAATAATTCTAATAATATAATTTAATTAATTTACCTGATTAAATTGTACCTAACTTTTAATGAATATGAGACATATCATACAATTTATAAGTGTATAGGGTAAATATATTAATTATCTATTTTTAAATCTTTTCCTTTTAATTATTTATTTTTTTCCATCCATGTTCAATGTGCTATAAGTTATTAAATTCAATAATCCGTTTATAGTAATACGACTAATGTGTGTGTGTGTGTGTATCGTTCATATACATATATATATATATTTATATATATATATTAATTTACAAACAGTGATGCAACAAACTTGTCTTTCCTTTTTTTCTGATAAATGTTTTACATTATTTTACATTTTTCGTTTTGTGCACCCACCCCACGTAAAATAATAGCAGTAATACTAATAATATTTTTATTCTGAAATTTTCTTGAATGTCTACGTTTACCTTGTGATGCCTTAAGAGTTGATTTTTTACGCTCAAAAAGAAAAAAAAAATTATAAATCAAAAAGAAAATATCTTATTATTAAAATGCATTCTATACATCTTTTAGAAAATATATTATACAACAATAATTTATTATTATTATTATTATTATTATTATTATTATTTTCTAACCAAAATATTGTAAATAGTTTTTTTTAATAAAGCTTTTAAATAACTTTCTTGAAACATATTTTTAAAATAATTACACATTCTGAAATGATAATATTTGAATCAAACAAATATACTAAAAATGTTTTAAAAATAAGAAATGGGAAATTACGTATTACGTAAAATTACATAGCACTAATATTTGATAAATTTCTGCGCTGATATCACATTATGATTATTATGTGATGAATTAAGATTGATTCCCTATTATGATGAATATCATTTATGATCAATTACCTTATTACATTCGTATTAAAACACCAATTTAAGTAATTGCAAAGTAATCGTCTAAAAATACATAAAAGTATAAAAAAAATAGCATTTTTAAATTTTTCGTCTGACGATTATGTTAAATTTAAAGGAGATTTTTGTTTGATGAAAGAAAAGCTAATTAGAAAATATCGACATGAAAAAAAAAGAAAGAAAGAAAGAAAAAGTAAAAAATAAGATTTTCTGTGTTTTACGAACTTTATTCATTGGCATTAAATAAATAAGATGTAATTTTTTCAATAACTAATAATCAGTTGCTTTCTTTCATTTATACAAACATGACTTTCGTCTAACATTAATTACATCCAGTAGAAATTGCACTTTAGTCATAACATGTTTTCATTAAATAGTTAAGATGTCAAACATAATATATTAAAAAGCTTTCTCATACATTTTACATTTAAAATGGAACATATTCAATGTTTACGCGGTTGCAGAATTTAATTAAAATTACTTTGTAAAAGAAATAGAAACTTGTAGTTTTGAAAACATAAGTGTATTTAAGTCATTTACTTAAACAACTCAGCTAGCCTCTAATGAGTCGCATCTGAATTGGGAAAGTTTAGAAGAAAAAGCGAAAAGAATACATTAATTTTTAAAGTTTTGTAAATATAAATTTTGACTGCAATTATGAATAATGGGTTTTTTAATTAAAATATGTAAACGGAATACCTTTTTTCTTAATGGTATTTTTGTTATGGAATTATATCGAAGCACATTTTGTGATACATCCATAATGCTTTCTAAAAGCAATTTTATCGCATAGTAAATCTTGTATATGCTAATTTTTGAATTCATTTAGAAAATTAACTTCACTTGGAGAAAACATATTAATTTGGTTTAATTGCTATTATATAACAATTTAAAAAAATAACGAAGAAGTTAAATAATTAAATACGTAACATAATGTACTGATATTTGTATTAAAAGAAAAAAAAACATCTTTTTTTTATTTTAATGGGGAAAATTCTCGCGAAATTACAGAATTAGAAATTATTCCCATCATTAAACCTAGAGATATTAGGCAAATTTATTTACTTATAATTTTGATGTCACGTATTTTTATTCTCGCTAATTTTTTTCTTTTTTCGTTTACTTATACGTTACAACATTTAAAGAGCGTACACTAGTCAAGCGGTAAAAGCCGAGCGCTAATGTAAAGTCTATAGAGGCGTTCTTTTCAAATATCTCACTCAAATTTTAATATTTTTGCATAAATTTTTTGCACAAGATAGCTGAGGGCGATCCATAACCGGCCTAGTTTTTACTTTTTTCGATTTTGCTTATATATTTTTTATATTACGATAGTTTCAATTTCAGAACCGGTTTAAACCGGTTCCGAAAGTTTAAGTAATTGTTTAAAGAAAATCTGAAACGAAAACTGAAAAAGTAAGAACTAGAAAAATAGTTTTCTAAATAGTTTTTTTAATTCAATAAACTATTAAGAAAAGTAAGAAGAACTGTAAAGTTAATTTAAAAAAAAATACCATGCGTAAAAAAAAAGTTATGTTTACTATATAGAGTAGTTTTGCTTATAGAAATTAACCCAGTTATGACGAAAATCTATCTTTACGTGAACTGTTCTCATGCAACCCAGTCTCCCCTATATATTCAGGTAGTCCCTGGTAGAAATTGTTGCTGACTAGTTTTGTATGTAAACCGTTCAACAGGTGGCTCTACTTTGCTGTATTTTATTTACGATCTCTGCAATAGCTCTATCTCTAGAATTAATGCACGGATTTTCATCAAACTACAGATTCAGTGAATGCTTGATATGAAGTTATTCTATGTATGTTTTGGTGAGCATGTCAATATTAAAAAAATGAAATTTCAATATACATTAACAGAATTAGAAAATATAAGCTCCATGGAAAGAATAGCTTTTATGCTCGGGTGCAATCTTGAGTGTCAAACAATAAGTGAATAAAGAATTTAAATAATATTTAAATAATTCTTTTTAAATAATTAAAAAAAACTAAATTTAAGAAGAATTCACAATAAATCTGAAACATTTATACTCTCATTCTTTCCTTGAAAAGGGTTTAATTTTGCTGGTTATTTACAATGGATACAATTTGTATACATTACCAATACAAAATGTAAAATAACGGGGTATCTGAGCTCATTACCATAAGATGAATAAAAAAAAATCTAAATAAATTCAAAGTAAAATGTTGCAAAATACTTTTGCAATTCACGGTAATAACTCGCTTTTTTGAAAATAGATATTTCTCTGTTAGTGAAACGAGATTGACCAACCAGGAGTCTGACATTTTGTGAAATTTTTGCAAACTGTTTTAAAAAATATACGCTTTTCATTGCTTGATCTTGTATATATAAGACATACTATACGGATTCCTGTCGTAACGCCACCAATTTCCAAATTATCCTTCATTCAGTGACATAAGACTGATGAAGTCCAATATTTAAATTAGATGCGATACGTGGACTTACGTATACATTAAATATACGTATTCTAAAATATACGTTTAACTGATACGCCTTATACGTATCCAGATGCGTTTAAACGTATACTTTAAGGAATCCGTATAGCAGAAAAACGTATTATACGGATATACGTATATCGTTTAAACGTATAGCTGCTATACGTATCCTATCGCGAGCACTAATTTCTAAACACCTATTTTTTACATTTTTGATATTTTAAGAGCATAAAGGTGGTAGGATACATTTTAACACATTGAAAAAGTAAAAAATAATATCACTATGTTTCAAGCTTCAAAACTTCTGTAACAAGCCAAAAATAAAAATCAAACTTTATCTAAATACAAATATTATACTTTAATTCACATTAAAATATAGATGTACATGCTTGTAAACGGATAAATAATTATTAAAATGATAAGTTAAAAAAGTGACAATAAGAGGGGGAAATAGTAACATGTCTCGCGCGCATGATAAAAACTGAAAATATACGTATAAAGAAGGCGTTTTGATGAAAATAAATACTAATATTAACTTTATACTGAAATTAGAATAATTTTTAAAACTATTGATTAAATTAAAAAAAAACTTAGTAATTAAAAATTACAAAATTTCCATTTTTTTCTCAGAAAAATTTAAAGTATAAAGTAAAAAATAAAATAAAATTTTACCTTTTTCTTGGTTTGAAAGTGTTTATAGTACTGAAATGAATATGTGGCAAAATTTTTTTCTGAATGCCATGCACAGTTTTTAGAAACGCTGTGAGCAGTATCAAAATCATCGTTTTGAATAAACACGACTTTTCTTTGGAGGTTTTAATATTCCATTTCACCTATTATATAAAGTCTCAATCAAACTGTCATAATTAGTTAAGTAATGAGACATTTTTAATAGGGTTTTTGCATATTGTTCAGAATTTATTGTAAAATGAAAATATGTTTTAAAAATCCAAAAAAATTGCTGATTTAAAGGTATATTAAACCCCTAATTTTTTATCAAAATTCATGAAATTGACAAGGAATAATTTTGATATCGCTTAAAAAGAATATGTGCAAGTATTTTAAAATTAGATTTAATTAAGTTAATGGAATTTTCTTATTAACTTAATAAATGCAAATTTTGAATGAAAATAGATGTAGAATTCAGAAAAAAGTCTCTGAAAAAGTAACTATTCAGGGAATGATAATATTGATGCACATACTTGTTTGAAAAAGAGTTTTAAGTTATTAAAATATAAAATAGCGGCACTGTCTCAAAAATTAAAAAGCATGGATCATTTTAAATTTTCGTTTTAAAATTTTAATTTAAAAAAACCTTATAATTAGGATAAAATTCGAAATTTCTTTCAAGATTTTCTATATATAATATAAAAAATTATGTAAAATCAGAAAAAAAACTCATCAAGCATGACAATCCGAAAACTTTCTTCTAAATTATGCATGTTAATACTTCCTGAAAAGTGCAGCACAGCAGTGCCACAAGTTAGTCTGTTTAAACAAAAATCTACCTAGGAACAAATTATGTTAAATTATAACTGCTTCTTAAGTAAGATGAAAATTAAAGCATTAGGTTTTGAGATACATCTATTGCAAATTCTTTAGAAAAAAAATGCATAGCAGCGTTACACGTTGAGCGATCTACACGAGAAACTAATCCAGATCACTAGCATAATAAGCAGATTTAGCAGAGAATCATAAAGTCTACAAACTTTGTTTGTTGATTTTATTCTCATTTCTAAGAAAGTAATAAAATGGAATGAATTTGTAATTTGCAAATTTTAACAAGCAAGAGATTTATACAAATTAAAAATTCTTAATTGTGCGATTTTTTTCAGATGGATATTTAATTAAATTTAGATAATCAAGAATTAATAAGTTTCATGCTGTAAACGTCTTACAATTTGTTGTGTATTACGAAAAATTAAATAAAAGCAAATGGTAAATATTTTAAAATATTTATAAATAGTTACAAAATTTGAAAATATCTTTGTGTGCTTAAAACGCAAAATACACTAGTATTTAATAATAATTCAACCTCACTACACTTTTATTACTTCGTAAATAAAATAAAACTGACATAACGCAATTGTCATTTTATGATTCCACTGAATCTTTAGCAAATATTACAAAAGCAGACACATTGCCATATGTTATCTTCATTTTGAACTCTTAATGATGTATCAATTGTCTCTTCGGGACAAAAGGATGAAGGAAAGAGTAAATGTGATAAGATCACTGATTTCAAGCTGTTCGTATTCAGCCAACAGAAGGAATCTTTTATGAATATTTCTTTTATATCGTTTGTTACTTATGCAGTGTCATTGTTTTTTAAGTCAAGTGTTCACAAAAAATCGTACAACCTTTATCTTTCTTGTTATGAAATATTAATTTATAAATTAAGATATTACAGATAAATTGTTTTCCCCATGAATATAAATATTTTATTTTTAACTTATGGTATTTTTCTCATAGATGAGTAAGCTTTTAAAAGTAACATAATTCAACTTCTAAAACGTTTAACTTTGTTTTATTTTATTTATATTACTTATTTTTATTTTTATTTTTTGCAGTAAAATAATATGTTTTATTAAAAATAATACTGTTATGTATGTTTTTTGAGAGAAAATTAATTTCATGTATGCAAGGCGAATATTCCGTCAAGCCACAAATATAACCTTATTATATTTTTTAACCTATGAATTTGATATCATCCCTATTCTACCGAACTTTACATCTTTAATATCCAGTGAAATGTTTTTATCTTTGCATTATTTGTGCTATTTTTAAATTAATTTACAAAATATTTCCATAAATACACGTTTAGTTTTATTCCACATTTTTAAATATTATTGAACTTCAATCGATGTTAATGGAACCATGGATACTTGAGCAAAAATCGACAAAAAAATACTAAAATTTATTTTTTAAACAGAATTATTTTTAACTTTGTTATGAGCTATCTGTAAAAACCACATGTAGTTGCAATCATTTTTTAAAAAAGTTACAAGAATTGTAAATTTGTACACAAACTATTATTCAATCCTTAAACATATTTTAAATTTATTTATCTTAAAACTGATTTTTGACGACTTTAAATCTTTAAAATGTTTTATGAGCCTTATTTATTTATTTTATTTATTTTTATTTATTTTTTTGCGAAAATTCATGAAACTGATAAGGAATGTTTTTTATCTTGCTTACACACAATCTATGTATGCCTTTTAAAATTCTATTTAATTAAGGTAATTACATTTATTTTTTTACCTTTTAAAAATAAATCGTTTAATAAAAATATTAATAGTAAGTATTAATAGTATTACAATAAGAGTGGGAATTTATTTTAACGTGTTTACTTAGATGAGAAAAATTATGTTTCCACAAAATTTCACATCTACATAAGTAAGATTTATGAAAAAAGAAAAAAAGACTCTTTTAACGTTTCCAATATAATTTTTTTTCTAAATCTCAGCAGAATACATTCTTCCGTGCAAATAGTTCAAAAATGTTCAAATAGTTCATGAAATAACTCTTTGTGTACTACCGTAAAGTGCAACTAATATCTAAAAATAGTATCTATACTAGTATCTAAAAAAAATTTAACCTCGTTATACTTCTATTACATCATAAAAAAATAAATAAACTGACACAAAGCAATTGTCATTTTATTAATAGACCGAATCTTTAGACAATATTTCAAAAGCAGACATATTATCACATGATATCACCATTTTGAACCCCTAATGATGTATCGATTGTCTGTTTCGGACAAAGAGTTGAAAGAAAGAATAAATGCGATAAGATCGCCGCTGTCAAGCTATTCATATTCTGTCAACAAAATGAATTTTTGATGAACAGTTATTTTTTATTGTTTGTTATTTGTGCATTGTCATTTTTTTAAAGTCAAGTGTTTACAAAAAATCGTGCAAATTTCTCTTTCTTGTTAAAAGAATGCATTATTTTTTAAATGAAGATAATATAAATTATATGTTTGAAATTTAATATTTCACTGTGAAGTATAGTCTAAGACAGACAAATAGACTCACATATATTTTCTAAAATAAGTCATATTGTGTTTCAAACCTTCTAAAATATATAAATACGTCAAAATAATTCAGAAATACAATAAAAAAAGAAAAGCACTCATATAATTTGATAAATGTTATTTAGCAGTTTAAACAGTTTTCGGAATGTTCAATTTTGGTTTGTAAAATTAAGCATACTTTAAGATTAGCAGAATAAACTCCAGGTAAATAGTTCCAAAATTTAAATGACGCTTTAGGTGATATTGTACAGTGCAAAATATACGAGTCTTTAAGATTAATTAAATTTGACTATAGTTATATTACTTCACAAAAAATTAAACTGACTTAAAGTAACTGTCATTTTATGACTCGACTGAATGTTTAGCAAATATTTCAAAAGCAGACACATTGTCATATGTTATCTTCATTTCTAACTCCTAATGATGTATCTATTGTCACTTCAGGACAAAAGATTGAAGGAAAGAGTAAAAACGATACGATCACAGCTGTCAAGTTATTCATATTCTGCTAACAGAAGGAATCTTTTATGAATAGGTCTTTCATATTGTTTGTTATATGGGCAGTGTCATTGTTTTTTCAGTCAAGTGTTCTTAAAGAAATCGTGAAAGCTTTCCCTTTCTTGTGACAAAGTACACTAATTTATAAATGAAGATAATACAACTGAATTGTAATTCCTATAAATACATACATTTTATTTGTTATGGGCGAGTAAGATTTTAAAAGTAATAAAAATTAAGTTTCATGAAGTTCATCTTTAAATTTACTTCTTTGCAGTGAAGTAATTTGATTTGTAAAAAATAATTGTATAATATACGTCTGAAAAAATAAAAACTAATGCACTCATATACTTAATGAGTGCATTCCGTCATACCACAAATACAACTTTAAATATTTTAAACATTCGTATGTGGTATCCTCCTACCTAAGCCAAATTTCCAATCACATATTTAGCAGTTTGTACTATTTCCGAAGTGTCAAATTTTTGTTTATTACAAATACTTATAATTTAAGATTAGCAGAATACACTCAAGGAAATAATTATAAATTTGGAATATCTTTTTAAGTGTTATCTTAAATTGAAAAATATACTTGTTTTTAAGAATAATTTAGCATTACTATACTTCTATTATTTCATAAAAAATAAACAATTAACTAAAAATAGCTGACTAAAGCAGTTGTCATTTTATGACTAGACTGAATATTTAGCAAATCTTTCAAATACAGACATATTGTCATATGTTATCTCCATTTTAAACTCCTAATGATGTATCACTTGTCTCTTTAGGATAACGGGTTACAGGAAAGCGAAAATGATATAAGATCATCGCTGTCATGCTATTCATTGTCTGACAAAAGAAGGAAGCTGTTATGAACTGTTCTTTTATATTATATGTTATTTGTGCAGTGTCATTGTTTTGTAAGTCAAGTGCTCACAAAACATCATGCAACCTTTCTCTTTCTTATAAAAAAATACACTAAATTATAAGTAAAGATAATACAAATGAATTGTTTTTCTTACACATATAAATACTTTACTCTTTCTTATGTTATATTTCTTATATGCGAGTAAGTTTTTAAAAGTAACACGACGCAAGTTTTAGAGAGGTTCAGCTTTAATATTAATTTTTGTAGTGAAGTAATCAGATTTGTTTAAAATAATATTAAAATATGTTTTTTTTGACAAATATCTTTACTTTATATACTTGAGGCGTGTATTCCGCCAAACCGCATATAAAAAATTATAATTTAAAGAATAATTGATACTTGGCAGATTGAACAATTTCCAAAATGTTCTTTTTTCTGTAAATTTGTTTAATTATACTTAATTTCAGATTAGAAGAATACTTTCAAGGTAAAAATTTCAGAAACTGGAATGGGTCTTTGTGTGCTATCGTAAAGCTCAAAATATACAAGTATTTAAGAATAATTCAACTTTACTATACTTCTATAACTTCCAAAAAATAAATAATAAAACTAACACAAAGCTAGTGTCATTTTATGACTCGTCTGAATCTTTAGAAAATATTTCAAATGAAGATATATTTTCATATGTTATTTCGATTTTGGACTTCTAATGATGTATCAATTGTCTCTTTAGGACAAAGGATTAAAAGGAAATAGGAAATGCGATACGATCACCACTGTCAAGCTATAAACAAGCTATATGTATCACAATAAACTATACAAAGCTCTTTTAATAAGGCTAAAGGGAATGACACAGAACTTTAAAAAATAACTGCTAAAAATGGTTAATTCCTCCTCTCGCAATCTGGCTAATAAAAATGAAGTTTGTCCTTTGTGATCTGTAATGTACGTGAATATTATGGATGAAGAAAAATACAATAACATTGAAATTGATCTTTTACAAGCCATTTATTTCGATATCTCCGTCTGGGAAAGTGTAACATAAAAAACTATACAAAATTATTTTAGTACGGCTTACGGGAATGACACAGTACTCGATAAAGCAACGGCTGGTGTTAGTAATGAAAATTAAAAATATTTATTACAGTTCGGAGAAAATGTCTCGAACATTAGGTGAACATTCTTGACCATTATGCATTAATTGATGAAGATATTGTGACATGTGGCTTAATTTATGTTCAAAAAATAATTGCAGACAACAGCAGGAACAACAAGTGACTGATGATTGCGAGTAAGACACAATTATCAATACAGAGCCAGTTTTGACGTTTTCTTAAGCACTTAAAGAATTTGTAATAAGTAGAAAATTTCTTTAGTGAAAGAGAACAAAAATATTTTTATGAAGATTGATTTGTTGTTGTTGTTGTTGCTCAAAAAGAAAACAGCGCATACAAGATATAAATTACCCATATTTAAACTAAACAGATAGATTTTTTTCTGCTTTGTAAATTTATTTGCAGTATGTGTTTTTTCCTCTTATAATCTTTTGCATTTCAATGTGTTTAAATTATTAAGGACATAAATATTCTAACGCGAAAATATTTTATGTTGACTCGAATTAATCATTCTCCTGTGTCTATTTTTGAAACGATTGGTACCATGAGAAACGATAGATTGAGGTTTTATCGTATTATATTTCCATAAAGTTTTAAAATTGCAGTTTATTTAAATTAATTCTTTTATTTATGGTACTTGGAATAATGGGAAAAAGCGAGAATGATCTGAATCTAGGATCAGTCTATAGATTTTATCAATAATATAAATTTCACTTGTAAAAAATGTTCCTGAAGGAAAAACAGAGATGACCTGTTACTCCATTATGGTGGTAAAGAAACATTTAAAATCAGCTACAGGTTAGTTTTTCATTGTATTCATAAGGGAATAAGAGTTAGGAGAATATAATTTATTTGGCCGGCATAAAGAATGACACGCGGATACTGACGGGGTAAAATAGTTAGATATAATATGAAGAGTTTAGTCAGTGTTTTGGTGAAATTTTATACGGAAAACATGCAAATTTTAAAATGATCAGACGTACATGAAAAAAAAAGTGTGACACTTTCCAATTAACCGAAACGAATGGCAGTTCATATTTAAAATATCACACTAAATAATCTGTGTTCGATATTAATAGTTTTTATTCCAAGTCTTTTCTTAAGAACAAACAAAATCAATCTTGTAATATTTGCTATTTGTATCTATTCATTATGGCTTTAAAATATTTCAGTAACTGTGGCTATACATTTTAGCTTCCTTGTATAAAAAACTGCCATTTTTTTCCAGTTGAAGAAAAATTTGTTAATTTCATACATCTCAACCTCCCCGCTTTTTGGTATTTTCGAGCACTTATATTTTTTTCTTTTCCGTCGATATATAAAGAAAAAAGAAAGTTCGAAATGCTCTTAATTGCAGCAAGAATAACATTTAGAAGAGGATAAGTGAAAATTCTCCCGAGAATAAAAGAAATGAAAGCATTTCTTTCCTACTTAAGAAATAATAAAACAAACTAAAATTCAGTTTTACTTTCCGATGGAGAAAGCGAATAAAATGTTCTTTTATCCAAACTTTCAAAATATTTTTTTTTGTACAAACAATTTATTCTATTCGTACGTTGTTCTGAGAAGAGATATTTCTAAAAATGTAGTATTTTTATATGAAATTTCATAATTCATATATTTACTGTAATTATAAACGGATGAAAAAATAAATATTTTATTAAAAATAAGTGTTTCTGCTATTATACTTTAAAACAAGTTTTTACATATAGATATGTTTAAAGCAAAAATAATTACTGAAACTATAGAATTTAAAATTTCTAAATGTAATATATTGAGCAGATTTGGAATTTTTTATGTCAGTGAATCGGAGGGTAAACGATATAGTATATATTTTAAAAACTTGTGATGGTGAAACTGTTAGACTATGCTTCTGTCTATTCTTCTCCGTAATCTTCGATCGAGACAAAAACTACGGTAAAATGCGAAACTGAAAACAGCAAAGGTGTCCACCAGACATGTTTGTAATTATTATTTAATGAAAAAAGTTTATCCTAATATAAAGAATTGTAGAAAACGCAAAACATCTTGGTGGAGGTATATCATAGTAGTCATTTACAGTGTTTTTTGTTGTTGTTCAGTGAAGATGTCACCACATTTGGAGTTCAGTAACGCAAAAAAAATTTAGAGTGATTCTATATGTAGTATCAAGAGTGAAGATGTCACCACATTTGGAGTTCAGTAACGCAAAAAAATTTACAGTGATTCTATATGTAGTATCAAGATGCAATGATAATTGCAAATAACGAATTAAAATTAATAAATAATTGAAAGGCAACTTCATTTCACTTTAGAAAACTTCTAGAATTTTTTTTGTGGTTACTTAAACGTAGCATTTCCCGAGAAAATTTAAATTTTTCACTAGATAGAAAGAAACTTTAATGCTTTAATGTAATTGTCAATCCCCCTCCTGACGTCATGCAGCATTCTATACATTTTGAAAACCGCGGATTCAAACGTTCCTAAGCACAATTTTTTTTGTAGTATTACATTTATTAATTATTTAGGCTTCCTTAATTTTACTGTTGCATCAGTTACTTAACTGTTAATGGATGTTCTATCCTTTTTGATTTTTTTAGGATTTTCTCCGTTACACGATACTTCAATTGACTTTGATGACTACTTACCTCACACTCTTATTTGATCAGGGGTACTTGCTAACATTACCCCAGGTATTTAAGGTCTATTTCCGTCTTCCTCTGGCTGGTGACTTACCGCTTGTATTGGTCTCAGAATTTTATATTAGTTGATTTAGTTCCTTTTTAAGTGTTTTACATGCTAAAATTAATCTATCCCCAATTTTAGACCTGGTAAAATCTGAAATCCTTGCTCATATGTCTTTGCGAACCTGCTATGGTTTAACAACAGGTTTTTAAATGGTAAAACATTTCGAAACAACCCTTAAAAGCTTAGCGGGTGACGAGCACTAGGAAACTGAAGTTCAAAATTACTGAGCTATGTGGCCAACTTTTTTTTATGAGTTCTCAATTTAGTGTTAGTTAGCTTTGGTTATCTTGTGCTATAATTTTTTGTGCTATTTTCTGTCACTATTTAATTTCCATTTTTTACTTTTGCCAGTCATTTAGATGACATCAAAATATAGTGCAATCAAATTAATTTGGATGCCCTTTGTGCCCTATTTTTGTATATTAAATTTAACCTCGTGCTACCAATTGTTAAATGGCTTTCAAAACTCCAGCAAGCTTTCAAAAATATACCTTTTGCCCACGAGAGGCTAAATCTAGTACGCGTGAAACTACTAATTTTTACAGTAATCATTGACGTATCTAATCATCGAAATCGACTTATTTAAAAAGTTAGTGACATCTGGCTTGCAGCAGTGTGTCACCTATGGTCTAGACCGTGCTTTGTTTCGAGAGTTATCTTTATGTTCTTATTTATGTTCGGCCCCACCAGTGGCCGAGAGGTTCGGACCTCTCAACTGGTAGACGGCAGGTGCTGGGTTCGAACCCAATCGCGGCTGTCGGCCTAACCGTTCGGAGTTTTCCGTGGTTTTCTTCGAACCTTGCGTAAATACGGGTTAATTAAATATTTCTATTAATGTTTGAACATGAAGAAATCCTATTACATTACTTTAAAAAAAAATCACAATTCACGTTGCAACTAATGGTGTATATTTTAAATATCACAACTTTCATTCTTGCCTTTCTAATCCTTATTGAAAAAAAAGTTATAAAATAAAAAGTTTTGAAAGAAAAAATCAATATTTCTTTTTTAGGTTGAACATGAATCATAGTATTTTTTTTTAATTATTTCATGTTATAGATAAATGTGTATATTTTAAATTTAGAAATATTTATTTTTGCTTTCAGTTTACATTTGTCTGAGAAAAATTATAGATCTGAGTAAAAAAAAAAAAAAAAAAAAAAAAAAAAAAAAATCAAATTAAGAAAAGTATGTATATTAGTCCTAAATAAGGTGCGGCACTATTTTCCGCTTCAAATTCTACAATATTTTAAAAGAAAGGCTCGAATAAAAAATGGAATAGCCAATGGAATGTGACTAAGTTACCTTTACAAATCCATTTTGTTATGCTCGGTGTCAAAAGACAATCTTGAATTTTTTGAGTATATCATGGACTTATTGATACTTATAATAGTTCAATATTATTATTCTTGGTTCTTTCCTATATTCCTTCTTTTGTGGATATAACAGAAGAAAAGTTATGTTTTTGTATATGGCTATATATATATATATATGTGTGCATAAACTTTTTTTTTTTTTTTTTTTTTTTTTTTTTTTTTTTTTTTTTGAAGATTAAGGAAATAAATGACAATTTTCACAATTAGTGAAATTGATATTTTTGTACATCAGACTTTCATTTCAGAGATATTTTTAAATTACTGTTATTTTTAAATTGTTTCTAATTTTCTTGAATTTAACAAATTTACAATACTTACAACCAATTTAAGATTAATCATGGTACTACTAGATTATAAGTACTTAATAAATATTTGAGAGTTTTCAGAGATTGCTACAGTATAAAAGTAGTTTTCTGTTAAATAGTTTTCAAGATACAAAGCTTTAAATTTGCAATTTTGGATTATTGTACGCACAACATTTTCTTTGTTAATTCTTTTTAAATGTCCAAAACTGCTAAATTAATTTATTTTTCTTCAAGGTATTTTGCAGATCTCTACTTGAATATGAATTAAATGTGTGTATCGAATTTTATTAAAATCGCCAGGCATGTAGCCGCGGCATTTTAGGGTTTCGTTTATCTAACGAAAGCATATTCAGTTCTGTTTATTGTTTGGCCATAACAGACTCCGTACACAAACACCATGTTAGTCAGAGACTTGAAAATTTGTGTACCGACAAATGAGTACCTTGTGTCACATGACAAAAAATAACATTTTAAAAAGTCTACTATTTATTTAAATATTTTTTTTTCATTGTCATCCGACCAATTTTGCGATTTAAATTTCAAAAGAGAATATTATCAATATTTTGCGTTTAGACATTATGACTTGGAGGAAGAGCGATAGGAATTGAAACCGGACAAATTTAAAAGAGAAAATACACAAATAAAAGACACTGAAATGTGGTTAGTGTGTGGATGGGGCGATGAAACTTGCGATGGCCCTGACCTACGTCCCGAATATATTTGTCTCGGACGGTTGTTAGGGTTCGGTGGGTTGGTCAACACCCACGGTGAGTGGTCCATCTTTATCCACGACCCCTACTTACGTAATGAATAGCAAAAATCTCTTGCGCGAAGCGCTGTCGCTGACAAACAACCACGAATGTCGTCAAAATTCTTTACTTACAACCCGTATGCCTTGTACTCTAAATGGAAAATAAAAAAAGGATAGGAATTAAAACCGGGTAAATTTAAAGGAGAAAACACACAAAAAATACACTGAAATGCGGTTTGTGGGTGGATGGGGCGAGGAAACTAGTGATTGCCCCAACCTACTCCTAAATATATTTGGTAAGCAGAAGGTTTTTTGTTCTATCCTCAATGCTGAAACTTGTAATTTTTATCCTAAGATGGATTTATTAAGAAGAAATTTCGAATTTTTGGCCAGTTTAACTTATATTATTAGTTTTCTGTCATCTGATATTCATAATATACTTTTAAATATGGTTTTTCTTTCTATTCCAAAAAAACTTTTGTTATTTATTAATGATTCAGTATGTTAAATTTAAGTTAAATCATTTTTTCTCATCTTTAGAAATACAAAATTTTATTTATATCTCCGCTATTTTTGTTTCGGATTAAAAATAAAAAATATAAAATGTATAAAAAAAAGTAAAAAAATAGAAATTTTCACTTACTTAAATAATTAGATTTGAACATTTTTAACTTGATTCAAATAAATAACTTCCTAATTATTTTTAGATTAAATTCAACGGTGCTACCATCTATGTAAAATTCAAACAATTATAGATTAACAATTTATATTTATTAATTAAAAATTAATTGTTTTTGAAAGAAATATGGAACGAAACTCTCTGTGCGATCTGCGATCAAAATAACACCATTCTTTTAAATATTTGCTCATTTTTCTCGGAATGATCCTGACGCTATTTATGATTAATGACGTAGAATACTTTACAAAAAACATACTACATTAAAACGTAAATTGTTTGATGCTTTATGAACTACATTTTTAAGCAGTAAAAAATACGTGAGTAAAAAATATATATAACGTAAAAAATAAATGATGTAATGAAAAAATAATAGCACGCGATTGTTTTAGAAAAATTAATTAATTTTTAAAAATAATTTTATAAAGAAGGTGGTTTTTTTATAAATATTTTTTATACTTTAAAATGCACCCAATATTAATACATTATAAAATACATTTATTACGCTTTTAAAAATATCTTTTTAATTACAAATATTATGTGCGCGTTCATTTTAGTGAATTTATTTAAATTTAACATAAAGTGTTCGATTGTAGTATTTTTTCAAAAAATTATGCTGTAACATAGTTCATTTATGAATTGCTCATACTTATGAGATATTGAATAACATGGAAATGTATATCATTTCTACTTAAGCAACAATTTTGAACAGATGTTTATTGTGTATTTGTCCTGAAATGCAGCACTCCAAATGAAATTAGGGGAATTATGGTAAATAGCTTAGAAATATTATTCTCAAACACAATAATTTATTATTGCCACGCAATGTGCATGATAATTGTATCAATAAATTTAAAATATTGCCAAGCTAAATTTATTATGTTTTGATTTGAGTACGCCATTTCCCATATCTATTCATGCAGTATATCACAGAATACTAATTGAGACGTTTATAAAAGTGTTATTGTTTTTATTATTATTATTATTATTATTATTATTATGTTTGCGATTATGGGGTGAAACTTTTCAGGATTTAGAATTTTTCATATACGTTATGGTTATTAAAGTATTTAAAAAGATAAATAATAAAGTCAACAGTACATTGATAATTTAAGACATTAGTACTTTAAATGCGCTTTATAAAATATATGTATAATACTTTTAAACTCTAGTATAAAAAGGAACATACAATTAATGACGCAATAACAGTTACACAGAGAATTTTTTAAAGAAAAATAATTATTTAACTACAAATAACGGTCTAAAGGTGTTAGATGATCCCATTGCACACTTCGCATTGAGACCTTCATAAAGTAGTAGTAAATAAGACTAAAAATAAGGAAGAAAAAAAAGATTTTATATTATGTAAATATAAAATAAAAAAAATAAAAGCAATGCAAAAAAAAGTTATTTGTAGAAAAATGAATAATGACAATATGCATTTTATCACGATTTTGCAGTCTTTACATTCATAATTAAATTGTGCTTATATTTTTAAGGAATTAACTGTATCAGATTTATTTAATTGTATCAAAGTAACAATTATGTTACATAGAAAATCTCGCTATTTTACAATAACTTGCATTTTTGAAATAATTATTTTACATTCGAGGATATGAAATACTCTGACAGGATTTATAATCTTCTAAAATCTTATAGCCTTAATATACAGGGTGGTTATTAAAATAAAAATAAATCTTTGCCGGTATAGGGAGCTCTAATGGCCAATCCGTTCAACCGATCGAAGTGAAATTTCAGATACAGCTATTCGGAGGTATAAGTTCGAGATTCTCTGAACGGCAACAAAATGGCGCTCATGGTTACGGTTATAGTTACAGAAACTCGAAAATTTCCAATGGCAACACCCATTTTTTTCATCGTAAAAAGCTCAATGCATGCGAAAACCCTAAAGAGCGTTGTAACCGTACGTGTATAGCAAGAAATGGAGACGTTATGCACGCACAAAAAACTGTTCTGCGAATCCCCCCCCCCATAAAAAAACACGATTGGGGCGCAAGGAGTAAATTTGTGCATGATGCGGAGTCAGTACACTAATCTCTCATTACAACAAAAATTGGAAATTTTTTTTTTCACATGGGTGACATCACAGGCAATTGCACATTACACGGGGGCGACTGTGGACAATACCGCCGAACGTTACATCGCATGAGGGATGTTTGCAATCTCACTCTTGATATAACCTTTCAAATCCGGCTAAGTTTGCGGATTGCACATGTACATTCTAGATTTTAGATAGCCTCAGAACCTGAAATTCATAGGAATGAGTTTGGGGGATCACGGAGGCCATTGACGTTACCAGTTAAGGTGAAATGTGCCTCGTCCGTTCATAATATGCAAAGAAGTCGATCGTTATCTCCATCATATTGGATATGAAATTCATTAACAAAGTCTGCATGTTGTTGATGGTCTCTCACTTCCAACATCTGGGTTCGCAGGTACCGGTAAAGAAGCAAGCGGATAACAGAGCGCAGTAACTTTAAAACCATTGATTTTGGTATATCAAATACACGAGATGTACCTTTTGTAGTTTGCATGCGTCCTCTGGTAACTATGTAATGTATTTCCATAACAGTATCCTCAGGAACAGTTGGCGTCCGGATCACAGACTATCACAGATGCAGCCAATTTCTTCGAGTTTCATTACTAAATCACGAAAAGCTTGTGAAATGCGTAGGCCACGCATTTGGCGATGGTTTTGATAGTAAACGCGTCAGGGTTTCGCAGCATTCATCTCATTTTGATAATAGTTTTACCAACTCACCACGAACGAAGTCGTTTTGTTGGCATCTGGCGAGCTCTGACTGAAGAACTAACATTCCCATCCTACGTTTTATCCGTTTTCTACGCTGACTATCTGGCAAACGATCTTCATTGATTAGTATTTTGTTTCTGTCATATTCAATTTTTCTTCGTGTGCCTTGTCATTTTTTTTTGGGGGGGGGGTGTAGATTTGATTTTGTGGGAGCATAACGTGTCCATTTATTGCAATAACCATGCCGTTCCAATGCTCTTCAGAGTTCTGGCATGCGCTGAGCATTTCCCAATGAAAAAAATGGGCTTTGCCATTTGAAAAATTTCGAGTTTCTGTAACTATAACCGTAACAGTGAGCACTATTTTATTGCCGTTCACAGAATCTCGAGCTTACCTCTGTATAGCTACATCTGAAATTTCACCTCGATCGGTTATACGGACTGGCCGCTAGAGCTCTATATATCGGCAAAGTTTTTTTTATGACCACCCTGTGTGTAATATAGTAATTGTTAAAACATATATAACACCAATGTATTTAAGATTAGTGAAAATGCACAAAGCTTCGAAGCAATCCGAGGAACATATATATGAAATACTACGAAATATATTCTCCCCTATGCCTCCTAAAAATGTTTGCAGATCAATGGCGATCATGACTCCTAGAATCGAAATCCACTCCAAGTTAAAAATTTATATCCATATATATATTATATCCAAATATATAGGTCCATAATATCTATCTATCTATCTATCTATCATCTATATACATATGTATATGTTTGTATGTATATATATATATATATATATACAAATATACTTTTTTACATACACACACACATATATATAGGGGTGTACAATCACAATAATGGCCAACTGCTAATTTCTAAACCGTTACTTATCCACTTTCAAAAAAAGTTATAACTGAGATGAAAACATTTTAAAAGCAATTTTGGTTAATAAAAATATTTTTTTAATAAGAAATTAAAATTTTTATACTATATCTGGTTTTAATAACTTATATTATCCTATAAGTTATGTAAAATGTAGATAATACACTGACAAATAAAAGTCCCATTTATATAATGCTAAAATTGACTGAGTCACGAAACGTTAAAAGTGCATGACTTATACCATATTTTTTCATGTGTAAACAAATGAGTTCGACGCGCTTCGAGAATTTATATTTCGGCTATAAAAAATCATGTCTTAAACACAAAAATTATTGATCACGACGGAGAAAGTAACATACGAAACTACCTGCTAAGACGGAAACCTGTCTAAAAGGAAATACTTTTCATTTTCCCGCAAACTGAATTCAGCCCTATGTTATATTCATATTTTAACATTTAACATATCTGAAAATTTTATTACGAAAACTACGACAGATTTTAAGATGCTTTTTACACACAATGCTTCTCTCTTCTTCACCTGATTGCAAACATATCTACACTGAAATGAAAGGATGCTTAAAAAGAAAAAAAAATGCGACTTATCTGTTTTTATGCCCTTTTCAAAATTTCATCACATAACGCATAATAGATCCTGAATCATCATAGAATCATCATAGGTCTACTTATTTTAGTTCAATTTTATAAATATAAATATTATGAAATTACTGGAACATTAGTGTTTTTAATACATAATTAAAAAAAATGACTATTCTTTTTAGAAAGAATGCTCTTTATTTCAAATCAGGTATGATTTTTAGAATTCTTCTTTCCCTTCTTTTGTTCATGAGAAATAATTAAGGAGAAGGAGTGGGAGACGAAAAAGATATTTCAGGATTTATGATGCTCTTTGTAATGAAATTTTGAAGAGGGATAACTCGCAGAATATAAAACAGGTATGATGCAATTTTTTGTCTCTTTTTAAACATTTTTCCATTTCTGCGTAGATATGATTTTCGTTGGGGGAAAGGGGAGGAGAGACGTGTGTGTAAGAGTCATCTTGAAATCTCTCGTGGCTTTCATAATAAACTTTTTTGATGGGTTAAATGTCAAAATATGAATATAATGCAGGGATGAGATAGCTTTTCAGAAAAATGAACAATATATCGTTTTAGGCAGGTTTCCATCCTAGCAGCTGGTTTTGTGTGTTACTTTCTCTGTCAAAATAAATATTTTTGTACATTTAAAACAGGATTTGTTATAAAGGGATTCCTTCATTCTAAGGTTTATTATATTTTTTATGTGGCAAATTATAAGTCACTGTCCCGCTTTTTTTTTAGACGGGTAACATGCGAACACTATTTCCGTACCACTGTTTCAACCACTTAACTAAATTCACTGAACGCGTAGGCAAGAAGAGTTTGCTTGCTCCATAACTTAATGCTTTTTAACACCACTATTTTTTTTAAATACAATTTCATACTATTTAATGGAATACATGTTTAGATTAAGTATTAAGATTTTTTTTTTGCTTAAAAAAGCGATGTTTATCTCATATTTTCAATTTATTATATGTATAAAGATAATCAGTTAACCTGTTACAAAAACATTATTGATCACAATTTACTTATGGTAAATGTGGGAACGGAAAATGAATATTTTGTTGGTTTTTATTAAGTATAATATGAATTATTCAACCATACTTATTATTTTAAATCTTTTTTCGTCCAACAAACTTTATTTCTGCAGGTGAGTGGGATATCGCTTTAACATGTCGACTGAGATTCGACTCTGTGAAATGAACCGAAAAGCTCATGCATATGAAAACTAGAGTAATGTCTGAATTTCAATAGCCTATATCCACCCTCAGAGCCATCTGTTGGCTGAATTTCGAACTATTTTAAGAAAGTGCGTATCTAAAAATTTATTGATTTTCTGATAACAGTGCAGCAAACCGCATATTTTTATCCCAAACATTTTTTTTTCGTTATTTACATTCAAAATGTGTCAGTCATTTACTGGACACCCTGTATTATATATAACCGGGGATCAGCATAAATAATTAAATTTCATATATTTTTTAAGAAATGTTTTTATTGACCTAAATTACTTTAAAAGCATTTTTTATCTTATTTGAAACCTGTTTGTAAATGTAACTATATGTCTAAGTCTAGCGATTAAGTAATTATCCATTGGGCACCGTTGAATGTGGAAATCCCGTATATATATATGTTGTTTAAAGTTAATTTCCACAAAATAAAGCTTTTCTTCGAACAAAATATATCATTTACAAGAAATTTATTCTATTCGAAGAAAAATAAGCAACTAACTTTCAATTTTCAAATGCATTTAAAATACAAAATTACAAAATACAGTAACATTATAATAATAATATTTTTTGTATAAATGTTCATTAATCAATATGCAATTATTTACAAAAAAATCGATTTCCATAAAACTTATTAAAAAATAATTTTTAAACAGAAAATTTTCGAATATGCTGCATGCTTTTAATCGCTTTTTTAAAATGTATGCTATTTAATCGTTATTTTAAAAATAAATTTAATTAAACTGGCGTTTATTATTAATTCTAAAAAATGTAAGGTTTTTCTGTTTAATTTGTCTTTACTTCCTCTAAATCTTTAAGTTTTATTTTTTATCTAATGTACAAATTTGTTTGTGAAATTTTGAATCCCGTTTTAAATATGAGCATGGAATAAAAATTAACTAAATAAAAATATGCATTACTGAAATTCTTAATTAAATATGTTCAGCTACCTGAAATTTCAAAATAAAACATTTGTTAAATATTACTATATCATCTACTATTAATGCATAATTTAGGAATATTTTCAGAGATTATAATAAATTTTGTAGGTTAAATTTTAGGTTAAATGACTTTAGAAACGTATCGAAATTTGTAGATGTAATTTCGTGTGAAAATATGATGTTAAACTTTCAGAGTTGTTTAAACTATCATTTTACGTTTTGAATATTTTTGCATGAAATGCAGTAAGAATGTTTAGGATAAAATAGTGAAATTAAATTAGAATGAATTTAAATGCTTTTGAAATAAAAAATTATAGATATCTTCATTTTTCAATATTTTTTTAAATAAATATAACGTACTATGTTTTAATGTTTAATTTGCATTTTTTAATTTATTTAACAGTTAGAAGCTATTTTATTATTATTATTAAATTTGTGAAAGTAAGTATTTTCATTTTTTACAATGCATATTTAAAAAAAAGAGGCGTTTGTACTTTTTCCAGTATATGAAGAAAGGATGACAATATTGTTAATATAGAAATACAAGTAAGAATAAAATACATAAGCTGTTTTCAGGTCTCTAAGACCCCACCATCAGTGCATACAATCAACGGTAAAATTGAATTAAAATCTTTTACTAAAAGGAGGGGGACGGTCAGAAGGACTTAGAGGCGTACCTAACATTTCGACTATCAACGACAAATTACAAAATTTAGTTGTCAAGAAACTACGGAGTCGATCCCTTGTACACACTGGGTGATCAGAATTGGACAGTTGCTCAAAAAGAATTTAAACAAAGAGGAGAAAAAAAAGAGTGCTCGAAAGAGAACGAAAGAAATAAATGGAAATCATAGTTTTGAAAATTGTGGATGTTGCACATATCATTAACTATACTGTTTGAATTCTTCATTGGCCATACGATTCTCAAAAGCTAAGATCATAAAATGATGAATTTTTCTGTATTACTGAAAACTCGGAAAATTTAAAATTGTGATTTTTGGACTAGAAGTGGTTAATTAAATTTCGAATAGTGAAATTTCAATATCATGATTCCTAACACAAATTTTATGCCCTCACAAGCATTTTTAATGGGTGGCTCGGTTTGATCAATGAACACTTTGTTGTGTTCGCAAGATATCTTGCAAATAACCCGATCTGAGAGAATGCTAAATAGATGTTTGATATTTTAGAATTGGATATTGCTGAAAGGAGTATAAAATACTTCAAAGAAAAATTCTTCTTCAGTCAAACTTCTACCTTAAAGACAAAATCCACTTCAAAGTTAACACTATCTGCAAGGATAATTTAATAATATCGTCTTTCATCTCATCCACCAAATCAAAAGTTGGCTGTCTTCAATACGTATATATATATCGGGTGTTAAATATCTGTTCTTCCCGAGTTCAACAAAATCTATAAATGTAGTTCCACAATCTCCAGCCGTCAAGCGGTAAATAATTTTTTTTCACTTTCCGAGTAATTTTCAGAGTCTAACTACGGAACTGCAAGAAGCGTAAATCACTGATTTTGACGAAAGTGATATCTTTGGAATTATCTCATCGTGAGCAGTAAAAAACTCAATGGAACTACCCGTCGGAAATGAGTCGTTTTCGAGATATCCAACAATTTATGTCATGTAACAAGTGCACACTTAATAAAGGAAGGCAAAGAATTTAGTCTCGATTTTCACGAAAGTGGTGTCGTTGGAAAGATATCATTTTGAGAAGTAAAGAACTCATTGGAACTAGCCATCGGAAAGAAGCCGTTTTCAAGATATCCGACAATTTATGTCACTTAAAGTAGTTTTTCGGTAAGTGTGCATAAGATACGTGACACAAATTGTCGGATATCTCGAAAATGTCTCATTTCCGACGAGTGATTCCTTTAAGTTTTTTTTTAGCCTGTGGATGATATCTTTTCAACAATACCACTTTTGTTAAAATAGAGTAAAAGATATTTTGCGGTTCTCCTGTAAGCGTGCAATAGCTATGTGACATAAATTGTTCGATGTCTCAAAAACGATTCATTTACCTCGGGTAGTTTCATTGAGATTTTTAGTGCTCATGATGCGATCTTTCTAACGATACCACTTTCGTCAGAATCGATGACTTACACTTTTTGCAGTTCCCTAGTAAGTCGCGATCAATCTGCGTTTTTTCTCGCGATTATTTGACAAAAATTGCGTATTTTTACTCTGACGAGAGTTTTATATTTTTCGCGATAATGTGACGAAAACTGTATATTTTTAGTGACTCCCTGAAAGAAATTTCATTTTGTCCGTGACCATTACACAAGAAAAATCACATTTTTCTGTGATTCATTGACGAGAGGCACGGAGTTTTTTGTGATCTTTTGTTAAAATTAGCATTTCTTTTATGATCTTTTAACTACATTCGTACTATTTCTTAGATGTTTAGCTTTGTTTCTTAATTTATCTTAAAAATAAAATCTGTGAGTTAGTGCGCCTACAATTTTTTTTTCACATGCAGACACATGACAGAGTAAAAAATAGACTCACAAACTTACATTTTCTTAAATCCATCATATCTAGTTCAAGATTTTCTAAAACATATAAATCCATTGAAAACCGGAAGTCAAAACTTTATACGAATCCAATACTTACTTCTAGTAATGATAGAAAAAAGTAAAAACAAAAACAACGAAAACAACATATTTGTTAAAAAGAAAATACATTTGATCGTGCTGCCTGTCAAGCATTATCTCAATTGATTAATTTTTAATGGGGTGAAACTCGCTTAATACTCGATCCCTTTTAAGGTACGATTGATATACAGTCCCTTGAAAAAGAAACCTGCATAAAATTACCCGGATAAGATACGATCTCGCTTAAGATACGAAATTTCCTCAATTCCTTCATTCGTGTCTTAAACAAATTTCACTGTGTAGTTTCTCTACATACAATATCATAGAGTTTCTGTAACTATGTGGAATTAATTCATAAATTTCACTATTATTTTAATGTTAGATCTGTTTTAACAATGTTTGAAATTTTACTTTGACAATATTCTTCCGTTGGAATATACACATATTTTATTTCCAATCTTAAACACAAATGGTATGAATCATTAAGAGAATTATTTTAATACAAAAATATATTAAGTCTTTTAGATTTTTAAATCACAATGTATTAAGAATTACACCTTTCGCATATAAACTTTTCAATAAACAATTTTATTTTACTTGATAGGTGTAACGAAAAAATTAAAAACAAATATTGACATGTTTCGGTTCCATCTTATAAGAACCATAATCATAATATAATAAAAATAAAAAAAAATACGAATTGTTTCACGGTCAATACAAAGCTTGAATATGGATGAACCAAGTTGATAATTAATTTTGGACATGTTCTATTTTAAATTTATTATTTTTACAACAGTGCGCGTAGTTTTAGAATTTACATCTCATTGTAGCGGGCTGTTTGTATTCACCGTTAAATGATTCGAATTTTTATTTTCATCTAACTATGATTGTGGTTCTTATAAGATGGAATCGAAACTTGGCAATATTTGTTTTTAATTATTCGTTACACCTACCAAGTAAAATAATTTTGTTTATTGAGAAATTTTCATTTAAATTCATGCCACATTCATAGTTAAAATACACGCATGCAATGATACAGGATGTTTCTTAAACGATGAACGAAACTTTAAGTGGTGAAATTACACATCCAAACGAACTATCGTCATCAAAATATGGTCGAAATTGTAACGCAAAACAGATTGCGAATTTCGGCACTTGATCTATCCCAAAGTTAAATTTCAACAGATCTGCGAACTACCAGTAGAAAAACGACACAAAGAGCATGCAAAGGCGAAATGGTGAAGGAAGAGAATGCGTATATATATTTTATCCACAAATAATACATAAGAGCCGCTGCCAATGTATGTACAACTGTCAATCTCGTTAGAAACGTATCCGAAGTTGTTGCACTTTACCAATTAGAAAGCGTCTGATGTACTTTTTATTTGTAAAACTATAAAAAAAATGGTCCAGAACCTTAACGATTGTTTAGAAATCGGTTTCCAACCGTTTGTCAGTTACTCGTTTTTTGTATCCTTTTCCTTGTTGCTTGTTTCGATGTGTACTATCACCGATTAAAGTTATGCCCATATTTATGGAACGCGATGTAGATATAAATGAATGTAATATTTATTTCTACATACAATAATTTATGAAATACATACATTTAATGAAATGAATTTTAAATTATTTTTTTTATTTGATATTATAAATTTTGTATGCAACGCTCTCATTAAACTGCCATTTATCATTTAAGGGTGTCCGGAACATATTTCAAAATTATTTTATTTATTTATTTACTTATTTTTCTTAATAACCATATTATCTGTAAACAAAATAATATGATAACACTTCTGATTAAAATAATAATAATAATAAAATAAATGAAATGAAATTTATTAAATTGTGGGTTAATTTAAAATCATTATAACTCGAATTATTATTTGTAGAATTTCATTTTTTAATTAAACAAACAGAAATATAGATCTTTAATTTTGATTCTCAGTTAAAAAGTTATATAGCTAATGAATCAGAAAAAAAAATTAAATTAAAAATTAAAAAATAAATGATACATTTTTTTTTTTAAATGTCATACTTTCAAAGTAAAAATTTTTTTCTTATTTGCTGTATCATACTTTAAAAAAGGCAAAAGATTTAAGAAAATCACAAAAGACATTTTACTAGATTAAGACATTTATTTTATCGGACTTTGACTTATATCAATTAAAAAAGAAGAAATTGGAAAAAAACTCTTCATAAAGAAAAACAGGTTATCACAAGAAGTCATATTCATAACAAGCATTACTTTAAATCTAGAATTTAGAAATAAACCAAAATTTAAAAAGTACATATTTCCTGTTCCAAGTTAGATAGAAACATTGTTTTGACGTCATTTATATATATATATATATATATATATATATATATATATATATATATCTAACCATTAATCGTATTACAATATATGAACCATTGAATTTAATAACTTATAGCAAATTGAACTTGGGGGGGGGGGGAAATATAAATAATTAAAATTATTACAACATTAAACATCTTATATCTTCCTTAAATAGTATATTAAATCCCAATATATGTATTATTAGATGATATATTGTTATATATACATATATACATACACACACATATATGCTTAGGGGGGGGGGAGATAATTGTATGATTTTTCTTTCCCGGACAGAGCCTTAATATGAATTTATATTACCTAATTTTAATGTAGTTAAACCACAATTACAACAATTATTTCTTTGAGTTTGAAATTTTTCGTGCAATGCGCCGATTTGCATATATATGTTGAATGTAACTTTTAATTCAAACATTAAATGAAAATTAATGTAGCATAATATTTTCTGCACTGATAGTCATCTAAAACTTTATTTTCCGCTGATTCGCACTTTTCAGCCATACTGAATTTGAAAAGTTGTGATTTTCTAGTATATGAATGCATAACTCACAAATATGCCATGAAAATAAAATGAATTATACAAAAGTCGGTACAGTATGTAATTTTATAACATAATATTATTGCATACCTGGTTTAATACCTTGGAAATGCAGAACTATTTTGTGAAAGAATTTTCAAATGAAAACCTTTTAATTTTGAGGAAATTTTTAATGTGAAAAAGATATGAAGATTATCCATAAAATAAAAGGATTTTGTCACTTTAGATGAAATGTAATGGGTTCAAAAAAAGGTAAATTCAAATATATGTAAACTGTTATAAATTTTTAAATTCATGGTCATTATTAAATTTTTTTGTGTGAGACATGTATTTATCATCTGGTGGAAAATGGAAATAAAATATAATTCATTTCGCTTTATTAGGATATAATTTTGTACTTCGTTTGTGTTTAAACTCTAGATTCTTACAGTAGTTTTATGGAGCACATGTCTCCTTTCCTCGCTGCTGCTGTTATCCTTTTTGGTCTTCAACAATGAAAATATTTCTCTCTCGTAAATTAAATTATCAATAAACCCAGGAGGTTCCAGTACTGAAATTATCAATGATAGAATTAACGCCGATGAATAGCGTTATTACCCTCTATACTAATACTATAACCTCTATACTATAACAATATGAAAATACATTAAAACACTATGAAGTTTTGTAATAAAGTAATAATTTCATAATAAATACTTAGCCATCAGATTACATAACTTAACTTCGAAACATTAAATCGGACATTGATAAAGTACTTCTTCCAGTAATAAGGTCTACAAATTAGACAATTTAACTTTTCACGTTTGTTTGAGTTTACAATGTGTTGGAATCTTTCCGCGTAGAAACCGATGGAGCCATTTCTTGGATTCCATTTTTATAATAAATGCTCGCAATAATAGCACTTTTATTTAATACCCGAGGACATCTGATGTAGTTTTAATGATGTTTCAAAGTTACAAAACATGACGAGATAAATTGATGGTTCTGAAAAAAAAACCCTTCTATATTTAATTTTGGCGAAAACGTTCATCATATTTTTATAAATAGTAATATTTGAATGCTTTGAATGACAACGACACCAAATAAAAAAAAAAAAAATTGTATTTCTGCTACGCTTAATTATTACATCCTCTCCCCCTCAATTCAGATAGGAATTTTGTTGCAATAATTTAATCAGACATTTCAAGCCGCCAATAATCAGAATTTCTAGACTGTGTAGGTTAGTTCAAGGTTTAGAGTACTTCTTTCTATCGAGATGTAAAATTTTTATTCGGTAACATTGTAAGTTACCAAAGTGATTTAAAATTGTGCTTCTTATATTGTTTCTCTATTAAATAATTAAAAAGTTTGGTCTTTTTAAAGGTGGCAAAAGTGTGCGTGAGTTAGGGGCAATATTAATATAAATATTGTTCAATCAGTTTCGTCGAATCTTATAAATATATTTGCCATTTTGTTTATTTATTTGATTTTTCTGTTATACTTTTATTTGACCCACTCTTTTTTATCAGTCAATTTGGTAAACAGTGCCCCGTTTAAAGTAGGAGGGGAGAGGGCAAAACAGGGATATAAAAAAATCATTTGAAATATAATTCATTCAATTAAATATTCATAGTTACTTTTAAAATTCATGACTCTGATAGAGAGGAATTTAAGAGAGGAATACTTTATGACTTTACATAGGTGAATAACAGCTAAACTGATAATTTGGTCTTATTGAACTTTGGTCTTTATACTTATAGAGAGGAATACTTTATGGCTTTACATAGGTGAATAACAGCTAAACTGATAATTTGGTCTTATTGAACATAACATAAAGAATAAGTATCAACTATGCTAAAATCAACCGCGGAGTGTAAACTCAACTTACATACAGTATTTCAATTGAAAATCAAATTTCAAATTACTTAAAAAGCGCAAATGCCAACGAAGTGAAACGTTCAATGACGGAACTTGAACTGGGGCGATTAGTATATCGCACTGACGTTCTACTGACCCTGCATTTCATATATTAATTGATTAGTGCCAATTTACCTACATAATTATATTTAGATAAAACCCCTCATATTTTTAGTTCATTTTGAAAATAATGAATTTAGAGCTTAATCTTTCGATGATAATTTTCAAAATTTTCAAGCTAGTCATTTGTGACAATCCTTACATTTACTTTATACACATAGCTAACACATTAGGTAAATTACATTTTAAATGCTTTCACGCATGTACAATGAAACATTAATTCGTAAATCTGATAATTTTCATACAATTTTTATAATTTATATTTATTCTGATTACAGGGTACTGTGTACAAAATTATTTGTCATACTTTCTGAAAAGATCAATATCTATACTAATAAAATCCGTACGCCTCTGTCTGTCTGTCTGTCTGTCTGTCTTCTTGAAGCCGATTACAGTTCGCAACGCGGGCGAGTTGGAAGTCGCGAGAGGTGTCTTTCGATTCGAAAAATTCCGGGAAAGTCTTTTCGGGCATTTTCGAGACCGTGGGACCAAAATTAAAAAAGTTATGAATTAAAAACCAGTCGGGAATCGGAACGGAAAACGTCTAATTTCCCAAACGGAGATCAAACGGAGCTCTCAGACAGAACACTGCGCCACCTTGCGGTGAACGACAAGAACTTTTCTCCTTTGGCTAAAAGAAGAAGCAGTCGAAAACCGCTTTTTCTCCCGTCATTTTGTCAAAGAATGTATAAGAGAAAAAGAACTAATTGGTAAAAAATGTTAAACATGGTTTAATTAATATAATAAGTACAACTATTTAAGCACAGCAAGATATGTTCACTAAAGGTTATCGTGTTGCTAATTAATATTTTGACGATCTCAGATATAACTGGCTATTTATTCTGTATGTGAGTATTAATTGTTGTAGCTCATTTTCATACTTTTTCTTTTTGGTAGCATACACGAATATTGTGTAACCTAAGATTTAAGCGATTAATACTAATTTCTGTTAGTACAAACGGAAAACGAGCTGCCAAAATTATTTGTTAGTTATGTTGTTTGTGATATTAATGAAATTACTTATTTTTTTTTTAATAGCAGTCTTTTGCAGTTTTTAATACCGAAACTTTTTTTGCGCGTTTTTTCTTAAACCATCATGCAGACAGTTTTTAAAGTAGAAAAAAACTGATTACATATTCAGAATCTGCGTAAAAGTCTGCTTCTGATGAATCAAAAAATACGAGAAAATGTCTCTTATGGGCGCGCAGCGCCAACCGTGCAAAACCAAATATTTTTAACGGGACGATGGCGTCCATGGCGCGTAGCGCCCACTGTGTGAAATCACATATTTTTAACGGGATAATGGGCGCATAACAACCATAGGTCTTTAATTTACTTTTTTTTGTGCTTGAGGATTCGAACACCAAGACTTGCTTATTAAATGAACTTTTTTGTTTATTATATATTGCTTAATATCGAGGTTCGTTTGGAAAAAGTGGCCCAGCTAGAGGGCGTAGCTCGCTAGTTTTATACTAAGAACTGTGCAAATTATAAGCGAAAAACTTCGCAAAATTTTGGAAAGTTTTTAAAAAATACTTAATTTTTCTACGAGTACACATGCTATTATCACACAAATGATCACAGTTTATTACATTAACCCATGTAATCATTATTTGTAGTTTGAACGCGTTTACTTCTTTACTTCTGAGTAGGTTATCCAAAACATCTTAGTTTTCAATTTGTTGACGGTCCCCTATGAGATTAAAAAAAAGAAAAGAAAAATAAAAAGAAATCGCGGATTTATATGATTTGCGCTATTCTGTTTACATGCTTGTAATTTCAGGATAATGCTTTAAATATTTTCCCAGATATTTAACAAAACATCTAAATTCACAAGTCACTGGTCACCATTGGCCATCTAGTGTTTGGAGCGAGATCTTTGAAAAACAAAACATATTTTCCCCCGCAAAATTTTAACAGACATAATTTTTGCTCATTAACAATAGTATCTCCTACAGTTCAGTCAGTTAGATTTTTTTCAATAAAGAAGAGGTCTCGGGTTTAAACCGTAGGACGACAGGGGATAATGCGTAAAATTGAATTGCATCAGTTCTAATTTACTCGAAATGCTTACATAATTTAAAGCATATTGAAGATTAATGTTTTCTTAATTTTGAAAAATATATTAAATTATTATCATTAAAAATAAATTTATAGAATCTTGTGTATTTTTAACGGTGTTAATTTACATAATATATTGTAAAATTACCGAATAATGTCTCTGTTATTTAACAAAGGCTTTGTTTTTCTAATCTCTGTAATTTTACATGTCTTAAAATAATATGTTACCCGTAGATTCTCTGCATATATACAGAAAAAAATATAGTATGAAATAAACGATCTGTACACTATTCTGTTTACGAGCTTGAAGTTTAAGAATAATTTCTCATACATTTTTCTAGATATTCAACAAAAAACCAAAAATCGAAAGTTTCCAGTCACCTTTGACTATATAGTGTATATCTAATGAATTACAATAAAGCAAGTACTACAACTCTAACTAACAAAACTGTTTATCTGTAATATACATATATATATTTAACTTGAACTTTTTTACATTGATGTTAAATTTGAAGGGACATTTTAATTTTTCCTCATATAATTTCGAAATTAGCATCTCAAAAGAACAACAATAAAGTGTACTTTTATGAATGACTAACATTATTTTAAAAAAATTATATTTATAAAAATACTAAAAAATACTTTTAGAAAATTAATTGTTAGTACATTTAAATTTCACTCAGGTATTGTTTTTAAATTTTGTGAAAATTATTACTATTATTATTTATTAATTAATTAATGGAGTTTTAAGTATCATTAAAGTATAAATCTTACACCATTAAATATAAATCTTATACCATTTAAATAGGATTTGCTAAGAATTATGAATTAGTTAAATACTAAAGTATTTTATGTAAAAAATAAAATAAAAAAGCACATGAAATTAAGTATTGAACAGTATTCAGTATCACAATAAATATTGTGAAGAGTCATAATTAAATAATTTTACGATTTCAGTGAAATTTCTTATTTACTTAAATCATTTTTAAAAAGGAATGAATTTCTTATATATATTATATGAATATATTGAAGATAATAACTGCATTATATTCAATCTTTAAGACAAAATGTTTCCTGTAGTTTTCTTATGAATTATTAACGGTATATAGTTTTATACACTAAAATAATAATAATGATAATGATAATAATAATAATAATTAAAATTAATGAACAGCACATTGGAAAAAAACGTTGAAAGTGCTATATTTGACATAATTATCATTATTTTTAATTACTAAAAAATAGAGAACTAATTTAAATGATATTTAAACGGAAGCAATTAGAGGGTGTCCTTTTTAGTTAAAAAAAATCGTATGAATTCATCGAGTAGTTTCCGAATAAAGAGTGAACATATATATACGTCTAACTCTCCCTTTAAAAAAACTCTGTTGAAAATCTATACACAATTGATTCAAAAATCTCTAGAAAATCAGTAGGCAATTCAAAACTGCAGATATTTCTATGAATATATATATTTTTTAAATTCTGAAGATATTTATATGTTAAAACTGAATCTCCAAAATGTTTTCAATTTTTTTGTCAACATTTTGTAGCAATTCGAGATTTCTTAGAATTTTTTAAGATTATTTTTCATGGCGTTAGAGATTGCTTCTTTTTTGAATCACTAAAAAAGGGATATTAATTCAATTACAATTTAAATTCGAACTATTTATTTCTTAAAATTAATTATAATTAAAAATTTCATGTATGCTTAAAATATTTAACATAATAACATGTGAAAATAAATTAAAAAAGAAAGTTTGTATTAAGAATTCCCTATTAATATCGATCTTTCTGTTAATGTTTATAATACTTTTAACTGGAGTAACGAAAATTTTGCTAAGATTCATATTTATCTCTATTCTGCTTAATTCAATTATCTAAATTAAATAAGATTAAGCTATAGATTATTTAATTTGATAAATTTTAAGTCGTAAAATTTGTTTGATCTTTTGAACGTGAAAGAGTACTTTCTTGAAATGTCGTTAGAAACTATTGTTTCATGAATTTACTAAAATCTGAAATATTAATTCTTATGGTAATTCAAAACAAATTGAAATTTTTTAAGAAGATGAATAATCATACGCAAAACATCATATTCTGAATAAAATAAAACCAAACTTATAACTCACTATGAAGGCATATATTAACATATAAGTCACTATGTAAATGGCTAGGATATAACATAAAATAAATAATGTATTATTCTGGTTTTCTTCGCAAAACTCTTTCGTTGCATTGTATAATTTATTTAAATAAGGTTTTTTTTATCACTGATATTTTGCGATAGCAATAAAATTTAAGTTTTCTGTTTTTAATTTTTTTTAAGTTTTAGAAATCAAATTTAAAATTCACAAATTCCACTAAAATAAAAATTATCAGTGAAAAATATTGCTATGTTTCGTAATACATCATGAATCCAATTAAATATACATAAAAATTCTCAAAACTGAAATAAATGTGAAAGATTCTTTTTCTGCGTTATTGTTCAATTTATATGCAACAAAATATTCTTTTGCACAGATCCCATTGAACTATGATGTGATATCATTCATGAATATTATTAATTATCTAGGGCAATTAGTGGAATACATAAATAAGAAAGGTAGAGTTTTTTTCTTTACGTCTAGAGCCACCAAATAAGTTTGCCACTAAACCCACACAGCTGTAATGCCAGGTAGTTCAAAAATACTATATTATATCGTTGGTATTCGTGAAAAGTAGTAAGCAAAATACAGTAGTAAGATTAAAGATTATTCATTCTTAATTTTGAAGATAATACACTATTGATCGATATTGAGCACATTAACTGTTGTGCATTATACTTGACGTATACTGTTAAGTGACTAGGAAAAAACATTAAACTTTAGAAATAAAAGTAAATGACTCTTTTCAGTCATCGATTCTAAATTTGTTGCAACGCATTAATTCCCAATTAACTCACTTATCTATGAAGCATTGTAGATAATGAATACCATTAAGTATTAAAAAAATCGTTAGAATACAGAAATAAGAGTAAAAGATTCTTTATTATGTTTTATTGTTTACATTGTTGGTAACTCCGCGTTTCTTGCTATTCAACTCATTCTAATAAAATGCGGTATAATTCACAAATACCTTGAAGAACCGGTAAAAGTTTGTGGAGAATTTTACTAAACGAAGAAGTAAAAGATACTTTACTCTATCATATGAAGTGAAAATTGATTAACGAAAGGAAGGAGTCAAGATATTTATATACATAAATTCATGAGTAAGTCTACACAATACCGTGCTAAAAAGCTATCTTATTTCTCAATTACTTGTAGATTACATGAAACTATAGGTTAAGTCACTACATTGCTACCTAAGTACCATGTTTTACGACCAGAAAGAAATATTAATTATAGTCTCTTCGTTTAAAAAAAATCATAAATCTTTTAATTAACTCATTAATAATTTCTGTTTTGTTCACATCAATGCAAAACCAGCAGTCATGTATAGAAATATTGTTCAGTTAATCGTATAAACAATATTTATCAATGAACGTTTAATTTCACTTATGAATTATAGTTTCACCTGGTGTTTGTAAAATTTAAACAGAATAATTGTAAATAAATATTACTTTAAAATAATGTCTTATTTTCTCTCACCTAATTGTTTTATCCAAATTACACAGACACACTCACATCTACATATATGTATATATGTGCGTGTAAAATTATATAAAATTTCTCGTACTTAGTGTGAACTATTCAACCGTACATCAACATTATTAGAAATCTTGTATTAAGTTTTACATATCAGTCGTGAGTGGAATCAATATAGTTCGATAAATGGCCGATGCATCGTTGACGATTGGTGCAGGTCGTCAAAGAAAACTACAGAGGCAGTGTAATAAGAAAATATTGGGTGTCTATATGATGGTATAATAAATTTTCTTAGGCCATTATAACTTTATCATCAACATATCATCAGAAATATTCCCATGTTTTAATTGAAAAGCAGATCTTAAAATGTTAAATAAAACATCGTTAGAGTTTTCAGGTAGATTAAAATAAAATTTACTCTAAAAAACAAACAAAAAACTACCATTCAGAAGGGATGTTGACAGGTAAAAATCAAGAAAAACCACTGAAACGTTCTATGAGCTTGTTTTTTAATAGCTCACGTTAACACAAATCTTCATGTCGTGCACACTCTCTTGTATTATATCTCGTGTAAAGCTTACTTCAGGTACGATGGGAATAATTTTGTAAAGAATTCTGACAATTTGGCAGTGGATGGATTTTACAGTAAAAAATAGAAAAGCGTGCAAAAGATTCTTGAAATAAAATAAGTAAAAAAGAAAAAAGAAATGGTTATTTTAGAAATATTCGTACTGTATAATAGAAATGGTCAGACTTAATAATACAGTTTAAGAATAAACTCAAAGCTTTATATTTAAGTAAATTGTGTAAGATAATAATTAATTTAGTATGACATTAATAGAAATAATGACAGGTATTATTAAAAAAGAAAGAAATTTGTCAGTATGCGTGTATCTTAGAATAATAAAAGTAAATGTAGTGAAGGAGATTAATGCATTGAAGCACTAATAACATAACACATATGGAGTATATTTTTATATAAAAGAGTTAATCAAACCATACGATATCTTTTCTTTCCCCTAAGCACTGGTATGAAACACAATTCAAATATACTATTCTTATGAAAGCATCTGTTATTATTAATTACTTATAAAGTGCTCATAAATATATTTGAATTTGAACGATAAATATGGAATTTACATCACTGAATAACTTACAATTGAAATTGCGTTCGCAAAAAATGAAAGTTTTCTATAAAATATAGGTATATTAATTAATTTGCATATTTATCTAATTTTAAAAAATAACTGTAACACAAATAAGAAGGTAGCATAAATGCATGAAATACAACCAGTTCTCATTAAAAGTTTTCATATCAAATTATTCTTGAGAGTTCGATTTGGCGTTTTTTCAGATCATATAACGTTAAACTAGAACTTAAACGTGTTTATTTTTAGTTATTATTTAGCTTTTAATTTGTCATGAAAATAAAATAGAACTAAAAAAATAACTTGCTAATTAACTTAAGAGAAATCACGTCGCGCATCCTTACGCCACTTGACGCATCAAATTAAAATAATTATTTTTCCGCGAGCAATAATTATGTCATTTAAAATCGATTCATCATTCAATAGATTTTTTTAAAATCTGGTACTTAAAAAATAATAATATTTCGAATAGTATTTGTATGATTAAACTGGTAGATTAATTATTGAAATGTTTATTATGTGCATATTTATAAAGACTCCATATCAAATAAAAATACATGAAAATCAAGAGAACATTTTTAGTATAGTTTGGGTTTATGGATATTTAAACTTTTTTTACGCAACGAAAAGTAATTTTTTATTATAGCAAAATTTTAAATACGCTTATTTATTTTTTTTCTTCGATTTTTTGAAGGATTTTTTTTATTTTAGTCATTTTTATATACATCAAAATTTGCGTTATCATCTAAAATTTATTAACATGTCAGTAATTTACATTGAAATATCTGTATTAGTTTGTATATTTAGACGTTTGTTTAACTTTGAATAATTCAATACATTACATTACTTATGAATACAACTTCGTACATCGAAAAATTCTGAATATTCCTGCTAATTATTTTTTAAATAAAAAGAATAATTGAACATCTATGTGATTAGATTTGCAAAACACTATAAAATAAATCCCCTCTATGTACACTAGGATCTTATTTTATTCGGTATGTCTTTATTAAAATATAATTAAGGAATATATAAAAAATTTTTGAACTTAAAAAAAAAATACTCTTTTTGCAATTGTAACAATCAAAAACTTAGGAGAAGAAGTTTGTTATTTAATCATTTCATTAGCTTTGTTTCTCATATACACTGTAAAAAAATAAAAATATAAACAAATAAAAATAAATAAAAATTATAAAAAAAAAATCATGAGGTTACTAAAATTTTTTTAGTAAATTTCTATTCCGCAGAATTTTTTATTAACCATTCCAACCTTTTTTCTTGCAAGTGAAACAAATATTTCTTTTGTAAACTGAAAAAAAAAGAATTTTTTGTATAACTAACTTAAAACTTTTTAGTATCAGCCACCAAGCAAATTTTAGTAACAACTCCAAAATTATTTTTAGTAACCATTACTCACAGATTCTTAGTACCTATTCCAAACGCAACTTTAGCAAGTGAAACAAACATTTATTTTGTAAACTGTATAAATGAATTTTTTGTATAAAAAACTTTTTTGCGAGAACCAACAAATGAGTTTTGTTGTTGACGTGTGCCCGAAGGGCAGGAGCTTCCCTTGAACTGCATCCAGTGGGTAAGGACACAGACTTCTGCAGAGGAAGATTTTCGCAAAGCCTCAATAGATGGCAGCATCAAGCATTGCCATCTGCTCAATTTTGATATGCTTCTGAAGGAGAGAGAAAGTCCTGAGATCATTACCCATTGTAACTGCTACGACAGAATATTCATACCTCCTTTATTTAACGAGTACTTACATTGCACACACTAGGTGCGTCTTTGATGGCGTCGAGCACTGAACCCGCAACCTTTCAGCCTGGAGTTAGGTGCTATGACCACTAGGCTATCACGGCCAAGGAAAGAGAGTTTTAGTAATAGTTATTAAAAATATAAAACTATTAACTCTATTCGCTGCTAGCTTTTTTCTAGTAATTAATTACAAATTAGTAAATTACAAATTTTCTAGTAACTAAGTAAGATTAAAAAAAAATTTAGTAATTGCAAGGATCACTGAGATAAACTAAAACTTTTTTGGAGATCGACCCTTCTTTTACAGTGTAGCAGTAAAAGTCTAAAGCCCGTTTAAGTATGAAAATGGACAGGAGGGCGAAGCTTCCCTTATGGCCAAAAGTCTCTAGTCTGTCCTAGAGGATTATTTAAATTCCAATTAACATATTCATATACAGTCGGTCTACCAAACCATATCACAATGAAAACACTTAAAAAACAGACTTTAAGGTTTAGAATTCTGCTTTCCCACATCCAAAAGTATGAAAACATAGAGTATTGGGAGAACGAAAACAATTGTAAAACTATGAATCAACCTTTAAAATCATGCTTTCAGGTGTTTTTTTTTTTTTAAACAAGAATGACTTGGAAGACCGATTACATTTTAATATGTGAATATAGATTTAACTTTTCTTAGATTTTCATCCGTTTTTCGTTCTGTCTTCCGTCACTCAATGAGATGATTCTCTGTGTGAGGCCAGTTTTCGGTCTAAATGTAAAGTATATAATTCTTACAAACTTAACATAGAACTTATTGTAAATTTTTGTATTTGATTAAGGTGTAAAAGATTTCAAGTAGCAGAAGTTGTAAAAATCGTCCTTGTGTGTTTTTTTCTTTCTGTAAGATTGCACATTGAAAGAGAATGGAAATAATTTTTCGGACTTTGTAAATAGAACTTATTTTGACCACTTTTATGTATGACTTGGTGATCACGATACTATCTGAGCACCGCGTCAGATTTGTAAAATTTGTACAGACCGTTTACGACACTGGACTAAAGGGAAAACAAAAGTTATGAAATTTGGCTTTCTGACGATTTTGAAACAACCACAAAAGTATTTCGATGCCCATTATTTCAGCTTAGTAAATAATACTGGAATTAATTGAAACAATCGACGTAAGTATTCTTAGCTTCATATACTATCTTCAAGACGTGCGGTTTCTCAGTCAGATGAAGGTCCGAATACTACCCCGCTAAGAATAATCTTAGTGCTATCTGAAGAAATCGCCACTTTCTACAGATATTCTACAGAAATTTTAAGAAAATTTGCAGTCTTAGCTTTACCTTTTTTATTTTTTAAGACATTCTTAAAAAAATCTGCATAATGGCCCAAATACCTTCGGATTTCATACAGATTTTGGGGCAAAAAGCTATACATTTTCTTCAGATTTTTTTAGTGGGGTAATGTTTTAACAGTTAACAGAACTGTTTGAGAATGAATATTGTCCCTCGGATCACATTTTTTATACTTATGTAGCTGACAGTAATTATAAGGCGATGTCATTAATGCCTCAACGTTTCAACCAAGATGAGTTAGGTCTTTTGCCGTTTAAATTTGTTCGAAGAAAATAGTATTCAAGCTATTTTTGTCATGGAAATGGGTTTTTCGGGAAAATTCGTTTTTCGTCATAGGTTTTTGTAACAAATTTTTGTATTAAAAATGTCAAGACAAGTTAAAAATAAATAGTTGAAACTTGAAATATCTATTCAACTCTTTACTTACAATTTGTTTTCAGAAAATTAAGAAAAAAAGAATATTTGCTTTAAAAAAATCTGTTTTAAAAGTTATATATGATATCGTTAAAGCATATAATTCAGGTATTTCATGAAATACCTAGCTATTTCATGAAATAACTATTTAATTCCGTTAAACTGTATAAAATCATTTAATTATATGATTTAACTAGTTATTTTATAGGATAACGATTGCCTGACCGTAAAAGTTTAAAATAAACAATTTGACAATTAATCAAACCGTTCTTTTATAAATTAACGCATGATAAATAGTTAAAATCATACCAAAAATACATTTATAATTATTAATAGATATTTTGATAAATAATTTATAAAATCATAATTTATGTTATATTTTTATTTATTCCTGTCTTTACAAAATGAAAGTAATAGATTCGTGAAATTTTTCTAATTCCCGTTTATGACGGGTTTACACGTTTTAAGGGTCACAGATTTCCAAAAAAACATGTTTTTACAAAATCTCTGTGTCTGTATGTGACGTAAATTTCGTGCTTCATCTCGAGAACTAATGCACAGAATTAAATAAAAAAATATATTCAGGATAATTCATACTCAATATTATAAAAGGATTCTGGTTAGCATTTGATGTAAATCACTAAACAGATGGAACCGATATACTGCATTTTTTGCGATTCACACAACAGCTGTATCTGAATAACTAACGTACGGATTTCTATCGAGAATCAGATTAAGTTAGTCCTTGACATAACTTGATGTTGTTTACATTTTGATTGAAGTCGCTTTACAGGTGGCGCTGCTTTTTTTTACGACATTCGCAACAATTGTATTTGAAGAATTAATGCGCAGAATTTCATCAAACTTCAGATTCAGTAAATACATGATATGAACTAGTTTTATTATGTTTTTGTATCACTCGCTCAATAGGTGGTGCTGCTATGCAAAATTTTGCTGTGTAATAAAAATCTATCTTCAGAACTAAAGCAGGAATTTGTTCATCAAAATTCTGATTCAGGTATAGCTTGATGAATATTATTGCTTCAGCATACACAGTGACTACAAACTTGTCATGTACAGCTCAAAATTGACTAAACACCTAAATCACCTATACATTGTTCAAACAGATTTCGAGTTCTTTATTCAATACTTTAACGGTTAGACAATCTTTATTTTATAAAATAACTAGTTAAATTGTTCAATCTAATAGTTTTACATACTTCAACGGACTTGGTTATTTATTTTATGAAATAGCTAGGTATTTTATGAAATAACTATTCTAACTATTTAGCTAACTATTAAATTTATTTGAAAATAATTTGATGCACTCTTTCGCATGCATTGTAAACTGAATCAATTATATTGAAAATATTGGTGCCAATGTGATACTGGAGTATTTTAAAGAAATTGACCCACCGGAGCTCAATAATATGGTAAGTTTGTCTCTTAGCATGTTTTCTTAATATTAAAATATTTAGTTATATATATAAATGATATATATATATATATATATATATATATATATATATATATATATATATTATTTCAATTAATATTTTTCTTAATGCTGATTCAAAATTAATACTTACATCGTTCTAATTATTTAAATGGAAAAAAAATGCGAATCAAAAATAAAATATACATTTTTTTTCTTATTTAAATGAAACATAAATGCAATCCTGCAAATAATATTTGAAGTTATAACGATTTTAATTTAGCCTATTAAAAGAAGTAATAGAACAAAATTTTAATATACAAGTCTGAAACGTTTTATCATGTTATTTTGTTTACAAATGACCTGGTTAATCATCCCAAACAATTTTAATATTTTAACTCAAAAAATAAGGTTTATTTTAAAATATGTCCCAAATAACCTTTAAAGCCGTCTGTAGTATTACATCCTTCTTGTTTCTTATATATTTTTAAAATACATACTGTGTATTAAAAATTTTCTTATCGGAATAATTCATCTGGAACATTTTCGTGAAATTGGAATTATCTTCATATTTTTTTAAAGACGGCCTCGAAACTGTCAACGTAAGTGTGTCTGTACGAGTGAGTAGCGATAACAAGTGTTTATCATATTATGATGAAAAAATAAAATAAAATAAAATAAAAGATTTGTTTAGCAGAAATAGAAACAGAAATGATTAACTAAATAAATAGTTAAATTTTCATACTATCCTCAAAAAATAACTTCATACATATATAGCAACAGCAACTTTTCTTTTCCGTTTGAATGCTGTATATGCACATGGGTGGATTAAATTGTGTCATAAAGAGCATATTTTTTATAAAGTGGAAATTAATTTGTATGTTAATGGTGAAAAAATGTAAGATTCAACAGAAAAACTCGGTAAATAAAAAAATTCATTAATTTGGCGTTAAATAACTTTTGTTAGAGGAAAGTTCCATTGTATCTACAAAAGGAAAAAAATCTTACTCAAATTTCTGATTCGGAATTAAACATGGAATTTATTTCACACCAAGATTTGACGGATGAGGATTAATTATAAAAAAAAAAAAATCCTAATCTAAGAATATATGAGATAACCATACTTGGAGCACGGTGGAAACTATAACGAATATTGATTAATAAAAGAAATGTGTAATAACGACTCACTCAAACACATATAACTTTTTTGTAGTAAACCATGATTCCAAAAGTTGACCCTTTACCGTTAAAAACCTCAGACAACCATTTATTTTCGAAATTTAAAGTAAAAGTTACAAATAGAATCTTTTTTTCCTACACGTAATTTTTGTAATCGTTTCTTAATATTTTTTACAATGCATTAATCTATTTACTCTACTTGGAAATCGATTTCTTGGATTCTAATAAATTTCAAATAAATATTTTCTGTTGCATTACTTAATTTGTGCTTGCAATTATAAACCAATAAAGTTAATTTTTATTATAATATTCTTTCTGTTTATCCTTTGAACTCTTATGGTTGAATTTCAACCCACTTAATTTTAATCTCTAAATGTTACAGTGGCACAACAATATTTGAAGAAATTTATATGATAACAATGTTTTTTCTGTTAACCATTTGAACTCGGATGGGTGAATATCTGAATACTTAATTTTAATCGTCAGGCATCACAATGACAGATGAATATTCTATCAAATTTATTTGAAAATAATTTAATGCACTCTTTCGCATGTATTGTAAACTGAATCATTTATATTGAAAATATTGGTGCCAATGTGATACTGGTGTATTTTAAAGAAATTGACCCACCGGAGCTCAATAATATCGTCAAGTTTGTGTCTTAGCATGTTTACTTAATATTAAAATATTTAGCTGAGAATTGATAGTCACAAATTGAATATCTCGCAAAGTAATTGTCTGATTTCATAACATTGATTACTGCACTGATCACGGACAGCTAATGAAAATTTATTTTAACAAAGTTTTCATTTAATTTCAAAAATAAGTAATAGGTAAAATTCAAAAGTAAGGGAACCCTTTTTGAAATATTCGAAGACTTGTAAGAATTTACTGCGTACTTTCGTTATTGATTATTATAGTTTCATCTTGATGGAAACATTAGTCATTTTTACAGTGTAAACGTTTCTTTTTTACATCTACCTATGATTCCGAAAATGTTCTTTATCTACAAAATCCTTTAAAACCGATACATTTTCAAAAGAAAAACACTTTTGTTTACACAAGTTTTTCAACGCTTTCCTTTGGTAGATTTTTAGTGAATTAATCAGTTTTTATAACACATTAATCTACTTTCATGTATGCCTTTATGACATATTTGTTGAATAAGAATACATATACTTGAAAATTGATAACATTCTAAAACAAACCTGATTAAAAATAAGTTAATATAAACTTTTATTTCATAAAATTCAGATAAATAACATTTTCTAAATTTAATAAAGAAGCAAAAGAATATTCTGTATAACTTTTTAAAAACTTAATCTAATATATATATATATTTAAAGAACATAATTCTGTATTGTGAGTGAAACTATTGTATGTTTGAACTGCATTAAGTATTATAATTAAAAAAATAAAAATTCTAAAAGCATAAAACTAAATACAGACGTGTAATATATATAGATATATACATATGATGGTATTTTTGGGGTTCTCTCAAAAACACAAGATATGACGAAGCGAACAGGGTGGCTTGAACAAAGTCGGCTTTCGATCAGTCATCAGGAATCACATTCCACCAAACAGATCTGCAGTCGAAGTCATTTGGCATATGGAAATCGATTAAATTTGTTGTAATTTCAAATATTGAAAATTTTTATGAAAAATCAGGGAGCATCGTTTATCATCATTCCATTCCAAAGTTACTCCATTATCACCAATAAACCTCCCGACTTTCTAAGCCGATGTCACAAAAAAGCACAAAGAATAATAGGTAGCTTTTTACTTTTTGTAATGAAAGCTACCTAAAAGGCGTTCAGTGCAAAGAAAGTTTCGTGAAATTACCAACACTGCGCAACATTTCACACATTACGATACAAAGCACGTACTAGGGTGGGGCGAAAAAAAATTATTTGTAATAATCAAAAACCGGTAGGTGCCAAAAGTTTCCTTTATATTAGTATATCAACTGCGTGAAATTTTACCGCAAAAAAATGTCTTGAGTGTGCGCTTTTGTTCCAAAAATCGAAATTTATGTAAAATTTGACATTTTTGGCATTAAAAATATCCTACAGAGCTGGTTATTACATAAAAGTGTTACTTAAATCTTTCTATTTATCCGCTTAACATATTTAAACTATAAAACAATATCATTAGTCTGTATAAGGTATTTGTACCCTATATGGACAGGGCTCTCAATATGGACACTCCTAATATTTTTAAAGGTAATAATTTTGATCGAGAGATGGCTCAACATTTTCGCGAAGAAAAGCAGTTGAAAAGATAATTAAGTCTGCAAAGTGTAAAAAAGAGCTCGGTTCGCCATTTAGGAGGAAACTTGTTGTTTCGAGATGTGCTGATCTTAATTATTTGTAAGCTTAAATTCTTATTAGATAGGGTAAAATAACATTAATTTTTGAAAAGTGGAGTATTTTAGAAAGCTAATAAAACATATTTTCGATTGCTATTGCATATTTTCTTTTAAAATATTTTCCTTATTCATTTGTTACAAGATTTAGTAAAACTACGCCCGATTCCCAATATGGACAGCTTATGTTCCCATCGACTACAACTGTAAGAAAGAAGAAAATTCAACGTTGCCAAGCAATAAATTGAAAAGACATCAAAGTGGTAAAATCTTTGTTCAACAAGATGCCATTTGAACAATCTCCCAAAAACCTTCCTCCAAAAAACCCTTGTAGAAAAATAAAAAGAACTCCCCCCTATGTAGGATGTCTGTTGACGAAATCGTAGGTACCAATGGTATGACTTCCTCAACAAAGGACAGCTGGTACTGCTTCTTTTGCAGTATTGATGCTTTTTCAAACACGCGGCCATGCATCAGTGTAGCAGATATGTTCATGAGGATTATGTGGGACTTACTGCCCATAGTGAAAAAAATTATTTTTGTCTAAGCTTGGAGGACTGAGTAATAACAGATATAAATTCGCAGACAGATGCAATAAAGCTAAGCAAAACCAACAATATTATTTCATAAAATTTACTGGTAACTAAGGGGCTTTGCATGGGTCTTCGAAGGGTAAAAACCGAGAATGACCCCCCCCCCTTTCTAAAATGCATGTTTTGAAGATATTTACTGTCTCCCCCTCCTCCTCCGAATACTTTAAGATGATTTTTTTATTCCCTCTCCTCTAAAATCCCTTGAAAAAGTGGTTCTTCCATACACACTGTGTAGAAAGTCAATAAGGAAACACCAGTCCATAATAGGGGCAGGTAGCTCCTTATATGGACACTTATAAACATTTTTTTGTTTTTATCATTTGAATTAAACCAATATAATTACAAGGTCGCTAATTTTAGTAATGATAGTCAATAGTCCAAGGATAGTGGTCACATATTTTTGGAGTCCTATGACTTGTAAATAGGGGTGAAAAAAATGCATTTTCCTTAGGGTGTCCATATTGGGTACAGGTACCTTAATTGGAGCAAATCTGACAACTTTTGGTAAAACATCAGCATTACCTCTCTATTGGAGCATACAACGAATTGTTGTTTAAAATATATTTCTTACCTAGCTTCTTTCAAAACTACTGTGGATATAACTCGTGGAGGGGCTGAATTTCCTATAATATCCGTCCCAACCACCTGACCATCTAGATGCAGTGTTTTGTTTATGTATTAAATTGTTATTTTTTTCCCGAAGACGGACATAAGTTTTCTACGTACCAAAGTAGTTAACCTCTTTTTTGTATTCACTGACTTTGGATGCTGTTGGTGTGACCTACTGCGCGTATAATTTTATACATTGTATAACAGAAGAGAAGTGGAGTAATGTATTGGGTATGTGGTTAATTAAAAATTATTCAGCAGTCGCAGTCTATTATCGCCATTAAAATTTCATGCAATTAACACGTTCACTGCCGCTTACGTGAAGATGTGATGATAGTTAATGCCGCACTTTAGAAGTGGGTTTTTCCCAGAAGCCGATTTACTTTTTATAACTAAGAACAAGTGAAAGATTTTCTCGCACCAGCGTGTGACTGGCCATTGGACATCTCCCCACGTCACGCGCTGGCGCGTGATTGACTCCATAACAGTGGCGCCATATCACGCGCAGGTGCGTAATCGGCAGCGAATGTGTTAATACATTATGATGGGAAATTCTGTTAACACAGCAGTTTTCAATCAATTACATTTTATATATAATGGTTTGCCTAAAAATGGATTGTATAAATTCAATTTCTAGTATGCCATCATCTACTGTACCTATTACATTGAAAATATGCTGAGAAGCTAGCAGTTTAATAAAATGACGATCGTCATAGAGTATTGCAAACAAATTTTTCGTGTAAAGCAACAATATTTCTAAAGAAGTTTTAGTATTTATTTTATGTCGTTTCATCTGTTGTTTCGTAGTCGAGTAGTTTCCAGTAAGTTTTTAGAACTATTCTTTAGGTGTGTATTACATTTGGTATAAAACATCCTGCGGTATAAACTTGGATTATATATTTTGTGAGTGAACCTATGGACTCTGATTGCAAATCTGTACTTATATAATGCGGGAATTTTTATTTGTTTTATGAGCTGTCTTTTTGTGAGATATTTTCTAAATTCCTATTCCCCAGTTCTTCTGAGAAATAGCTTTCCCTTTGCAATCCCCAGCAGAAATTTCTAGTCTGTTCTGAGTATCTTTTACTCAATTTGAGAAATATTTTTTTCAAAATTGTTCTCTTTATTATAAAAAATTGCTATAGGAAGTGAATAGTATGCAGACAAAGATTTTCCTATTGATCCATGTAGATTAGAATGTTTTATATCGACATCTCTAATAAATGGCGCAGAGGAAATTCAGTAGAGTTGAAGTAGCATATGATACATTATCATACACAATTCTAAGTTTACCCCCATGTAAAATGGTTCACAGAGACAAATATAATTCTCCTAATTTTAAACGAGTACTTATTGTCGATTAGAGTCTGTACTTTCCCTCAAAAATAATATGCATTATAAGTTTATGCTCGTGACAGTTCACCATCAAATGTTGTCCATTTATAAAAAGCGGATCTAAAAGTTAATGGGAAATCATCTGGCTACGAAAACACTCAGAAAAGGGCATAAAACTAATGCAAAAAAGTTATTTACATCAGCGGTTGCTCTGCACATGCAGAACAAATTCTCATTGCAATTCTCTCTGATGATCACCATCACATTAAAAAGCTCGCTTCTCAACATATAAAAATGCAAACGTAGAATGAATTATGGCATACTTATACTTGAAATACCTGAAATCATCTTTGAAGCAGATCATTACGAAAAAAATATAATTGACTGAAAAAATGTTGTGCTAACAGCACTTCCAATTACTATTCATCAACTGGATGTAAATTTGATAAAGATAACAAATGGTCGAATAGATCCCTTTAATAATATTCCCATGCATTAATTTTCTTGTCTTTTTTGCATAAGATGTAAAAATATACGTTAAGATAGGCACAAGAGTATGTGGATACAAAGAACTGATAAATTAGGTGAATGCATGCCACATTTTGATAAAGAAAATCACAAATCAATGTATAAATTAAACACTGTACAATGATGATCAAATAGGTGGGACGGGTGGATTATGAAACATAGCCACCTCCACAACGTATGTCCAAGATAGTTTTGAAAACAACAGCTGTATTAAAAACAACAATTCGTTGTATGTCCCAATAGAGTGGTAATGCCATTTTCTTACCAAAAGTTGTCTGTTTTGTTACAGCTATACGGAATAAAGATATTGTTTTATAGTTTAATTATATTAAGTAATTAATAGCAATTTTTAAATAATAACCAGCTCTGTAGGAAATTTAATTTAAAAAAAATGTAGAAAAATGACAAAATTTACACAAAATTTCAATTTCTGGAGCAAAAGCGCACACTCAAGCCATTTTTTTTCAGCAGTAAAATATCACGCAGTTCATATACTAGTATAAAGACAACTTTTGGCACCTACCTGTTTTTGATTTTTAAAATGATTTTTTTTTCGCTCCACCATAACGTACATGCTTAGCGTTTGGTAGGTCAATGAATTCTGATCGCTCTCGTAGCGAAAACAGACTCCCTGAAAATTCCCAGATAAATTGGCCTCGCATTTCTGCTTACGAACTGAATTAAACACCCAATAACATTCATTCGAAGGTTTGTGTGACGCTTCTAGCATTTCCATTCGATTAGGGGCGGAGTTAGTTGTCAGAACTCTTTACCCACTGGCGTAGTATGCACGAGTAAACATCTCCATGCGGATTGATTTAGACCAGCCAGCAGACGACAATTAAATAAATAAAACAAAATTAAAGCTTTTGATTTTTTTTTTTAATTCTAAAAAAGGGTAAATCGATTAATGGAATGACTTTAATATTTCGCAATAAGATATGGACATTTAAGTGATACATTTTAGTTATTTTTAGGAAAATAAATAATAGATTATGCTGAATTAAAGAAAAAAAAAGAAAAGGAACTTTAGCCTTTAATTATATATTAATAATAATAATAATTATCATTATTAATAATATATATATATATATATATATATATATATATTACATATTATATTACATATATATATTACATACATATATATATATTACATATTATATATATATATATATATATATATATATATATATATATATATATATATATATATATATATATATATATATATATATATATATATATATTACAAATTTTAAATTTTTTTCGTCAAAACTAACCTTTATACTATCTTAATGTTGTTATAATAATATTGCGTAGTTACTTCAAATTATTAAATTAAAATCAGGTTTCTAGATCTAATCTGTTAATCTTTATGCACAAGATATAAATTCTTAATTTGCCTTAAAAAACATTATTCCAGTATGCGTAAATTTAGAAAGATGGCTCTAAATTTAAAATATTCTTAATTAAACTTTATTTCTTAATATTCCAAATAAAACTCTTTTCTTCTATGTTTTTATCCACCCTTTTTAAGAAAGTCTTATTAAATTTATTCCAAAACCATACCTTTCAAAAAATATCATTATTTTATTTTATCTATTTATTATTTTCCCTCCGTCAACCTTTGATAGTGTGCATATCAATGAATTCATTTCTTTTCTTTTTCTCTTAAAATTAATCATCTATAAAAATCGTCTGCCAAAGAAATTCTGAGTCGATTATAAATTGGTTAAATAATATATTTTTTAAAATAACATTATCGTCTGTGCAAAATAGTCTCGTAGCTAGACAAGAATTCTGTTTACATAAAAGAATGATTGTTTGAGGTTAGAGAATGTTCTAGAATTTTCTTTTTAGATTTAAAAGAGGAAGCTCGAGAGATGGTAAGGGAGATGAGAAGAAGGATTCTTGGGTGCGCTCTTGCATGAGTACGACTTGATGTAGTAAAGCATGGAATATTTTTTAAATGTTTCGGTAAAATATCGTCTGCAACAGGATCTTTTTCCTCTATTATAGCTACAGTTTAATAAAATGAACTTGCAGCAGCCAAGGAATGCTTTTTTTGACCCCCTAACATTAAATTGTCACATATTTATATCATTAATCTTTTCATAAAAAGTTGTCTCAGGAACCCCTTGTTGGATTAAACTCTTTACGAAACAGAAATACTTGTTTTATTTAACTTACGCGGGGCAAGAACACCATCTGTCCAAGAATACGTGCTACGTCGAACAGATGCTGTATGAGCCAGCACATAAAAGTTAATAACAGACATTGCATACTTAAATAAAGCGAAAATTCTCGTTGAAATTTTCTAGTGTAAATTCAGACTCTCTTCACTACGGAGTTTGTTGAACGTATTTTACCATAAGAATAAAATTGTAACATAATTTTTTATTCAACTTCGGCTTGATTATTGAATCTTGCATTTTTGTCTTCTTCATTTTAATATAATAATCATTCTCAGGAAGAACACTCTCACACCTTGGTACTCTAACAATCACGAATTTCATTGTGGACATTAAAAGTAAAAAATAAAAACAAATATAAACATGGTTTAATATAACATTTTGTTTCTTTTAACAAGAATATTTCATAATATAAATGATGGGAATGAGGAATTTGCATTTTAACTAATTGAAGTAAAAAATTAAAATAACAATAAAGACATAGCCTGCACGATAAATTTTTTTTTCAACATTATCTGTACTTTTAAGGTGAAAAACTGCAACCTAAAAATAAATAATTGCTGTGGCTTAGAATATATATATATGCATATGTATATATATATATATATATATATATATATATATATATATATATATATATATATATATATATATGTATATATATATATTTAAGATCACAAACTATAAAACTTCCTAAATATTATTATTATTTTAATTTCAAATAAATTTTAACGATTAAAAAACAGAGTCAAGATTTACTGGTCTTATCTCATCTGGTAAGTTCATCATTTGTCCGCAATAAATAAATAAATAAATGAATAAGTTTTCACATCTTGAGTGAATAGTCTCTATGATGTTTATCCCGATTTTTACTCATTTGAAAAATTCGTGGCTCACAAACTTACATTACTTATGTAAATTATTCTAATTAAATTAATAAGATTTTAACAATTTGACATTTAATTGCTATCATTTGGTATTGGATACTCCATTAAAGTAATATACCATTATAAGACTTTATTTAGGTTTTATATGTTGATGCTATATTGCATATTCCGCCCCTGGCATTATGTATGTGAATACCGTCCGTGTCTTTTAGGGTTTTGCCTACTTGCGACGATTTTTTAAAATGTCGCTATCAACAATGATTTTTCCCTTCTGTTGCAGTAGCTACCACCATTTAATAGCATCTTTGCGGAATGTCTGAAAATCCATATCTGTGTGTTACATTAAAAAGCGCTTTTCTTAAAAACTGTGTGACCTAGAGTAATTGCTACAGCTTTTCTGTAAGGTTTCAATTAACTTACGTTACCTTCAACTTATTCATAATATTGAATTTTCTAGATTCTAAAATAAATGAAGGAACATGTTTTCACGCTATACTTTCGATGATATCGCAGAAAAATTACTACAAAACATTAACGAAATTTATTTTTTATTTCAGCTTTACAAAAGTCTTTTTAAATGTTCTAAAAAATGTTTTTTTTTTTTGGTCAAGTAATTTAATTAGACTCTATTCCTCTAAGTGCAAAATATATTTGTGAATGTATAATAATCTGTAAATATCTTTGTTATTAATATTTATCACGTCCTATTTAAACTTCCTACACTGTTAAAACTAATGGTGACACATTGCATCTTTTAGGTGAAAGGATTGTCTCACTGGTGACACCCCTAGAGGAGACATATGGCTCCTTTAATTAGGGTAAAAGATGGCACCCTTAATCCAGAGCGCCCTATAATAAAAAATTAAAATATATGTAAACCGACTTTTGGCCATCGGAGAATTCGAACCCACGTCTTATTACATACTCAATGTTCTAAACACTCGGCCATCGAGCTCACCTTCAGAGTCTCCCTCAAATGTTCAAATGTCCTGAAATTCAAAGGTTGCTTTGTATAAAAAAGCTCGCCAAATTTAGCCATCCGAAGTTCTAAACGAAATTGGGATAGCACATAGCGGTGTTAGTCATCATAGGAAGAAATTGTTGTTTTGATCAACCAGTGACGGCGAGTTGAAGGTGAAGCATACACTTCACAGAGCAAGCGCTAATAACTAAGGGGTGAATATCTTCCAACGATATGAATTGTGCGGCACCCTAATTAGCATGTATCACCCAGTGAGAGATCAAACGGCACCACAAACAGATTTTCAAGCCCGCGGGTGTCAAATGGTAACACCTTTTCACCCCTGGGCGCCAAATGCAACTGGTTTGTCACCATTATTTTTAACAGTGTACATTTTATTTTTTACTAGCAAAATTGTTATGACAGGCAGACAAAAGAGTGGTCTTATAATGATTGTGTTTCAATTTTTAAGAACGGCAATCCAAGTAGAACAAAAATCAAAATAAGTTTCAAAATTTTATTAGGTATTTATTATTTACTTTAAAACTGTAAAAAATATTTACATTAAAACATTAGTGAAAATAAAAGAAACCAAACGTTTTTCGTTTGCAAAATATTTCACTTATTTTTTTTCGTCAAAAAGATTTTAATTGAAATAAAGTAATTTGCAATATTCTGTGATTATAAAAGTAAACATTTCATTTCACTTAAACCGAATAAATGTTTCCCGGTACTTAAAAAACTTCGATTTAAAAATAAGTGGGTTTAGACACTTAATATAAAATATGTTTTCAGTAATTAGTTTAAAAGCCAAATGGTATTAGCTAAACAAACAACTTTCCCCTTCCCTTTTTAAGAAAATATTATGTATAGAAGTTTAAAGTAATTTGCGAATTTAATTAAATCATTAAAGATATTTCAAAAACAAATGTAAACTCAGAACAATGGAAACATTAGATTTGTTTGCGCCATTTACTTTAACAACTCAACTAATTTTTAAATGACAAATAGCAAAATCGTTCATTAATTGAAGATAATTATGTTCACATATGCACATATTAATAATGTGTTTTAAAATAAAATGGTTAAACTCAATATTTAAGAAATTTGTTAGGTTGTTATAAAATTGTTTTAAAGTACTGTTTGGATAAACAAATAATGTGTTCTGAGCTTGTTTTTAAAAGATTACCAAAGAGAGATAATATGATTTGCCAAATGCATTTAGAATATTTTTAATAAAAAAGTTAAATTCTGATTTTTTTGGATTAATTTACAGCTTATAAAATTATATTGAAAGTCATGAAATGACTTGTATCTTATTGATGACTTATACATTTTTCTAAATAATACCATGCTTACATAACACTTTTCCCATATATTACATATTAAGTATGTATGTTCTTCTGATTAAAATTTTTATGGTATTATAAAAATCCAAAATGGAAAATACAATGTTTTAAACCACACTTTACGCTAAGGTTAACTGTGAAATTTTTTGAATCAGTTTAAATTTCAAATAAGAAAAGGGTTTATTCTTCAAATTCTACAGACTAATATTTGAAATATGTAATTTTTATGCAAAAATTAATTATTTTAATGCAATAATTAAAGAGAAAGAAAAAAAAATCAATATTTTAGTATTTCGACATAAATTCTTTGTACCTATATGACATTGTATATAAAATATAAATAAACAACAGCATCATAGCCACACTTTATGTTAAAAATTGTACATTATTAATTTTTAGATGGAAAATCATTTTATTATGACAATTAAAACACATAAGTTTTCCGCATATAATATAAAGACAAAGCTGAAGACAGTGATGAAACTTTAACCGCAGCTGAACCAGCCTAATTATTGTTACCTATAAATGCAAATACACAGATATGTATAACAGCAATTTATATAACTGTGTGTAAAGTAGCGTCATATTTATATTTCAAACACGACATTATCCCCTCTCTAAGATACCATACCTGATAACTTTAAAGTAACGGTGATCTGCGAATTCCTGATTATGTAAAGACCAATTTTTAATGTAAAGATTAGCCATTCAATAGCATTTTATTTCGGTTTTAAAAGATTTATTTGGTTTAATATCATAACAAATATGTTCTAAGTATATATTTTAATATACAACAAGATTTTACAAAATTAATAACATAATTTTTGTTACGTGCGAAAATATAATTACTTTTACTTCCAATGCAATACCTATATTTTATTTACAATTTTATTTTTATATTTTTTTCTTTTCAAGTCCGCATAATCGATGTATTTTTAACACTGTTGTTCAAATAAACTATGACTTTTAACTGTATTTTCCGTTAAAATTTAAAATGAGTTTGTACTCTGCAATATATATATATATATATATATATATTATTGGTGGTTATATATCGTCCAATATTTGACAAAATTTAGCCGTTAATAAGTCAAGTCACATATTTTAAGTATTTATTTACTTCAGAAATCTACAATGTAATTATTAATATTCTCCAAAATACATTATACCGTTAGACACCGCACAATTATCATGCTAATTTGTAGAACATAAAATCCTTTAAAAACCATGGAAAATCTTAATCTCTTACAAATTTCCTGAAACAAATTGTAAACACTTTCAATTACGGAGGGTTGGACCTCAATTACACTTTCGTATAATAAGGAAGATTTCTACAATGGTCGATGCATTGTATAGCAGTGTAAGCCGAGTATCTGAACTTTTTTTCGGCCAACTACCGTAGTCGATGACTGTAACGGAACATATTGTGCTTAAAAACATTTTAAAAGGTGTATATAGTATTTTTCGTAACATAAACAAATCCTAGACGAGAAAACTATTTTGCGGATCACATGGAAAGACACACAAAACAGGCTTGAAGATTAAAATTTTAAAGTCGTATTACAGTATATTAGTAAAAAGAAGTTTCATTGGTATAAATAATATGCTCCACTATCACTGATTCAAAATAAATAAAAATACTAATACTGCAACGCAATAAATAATCAAACTAATAGTGTAACTTATAAAAGAGAAAATCTACCTAATATCGTAATCAAACTCACTTCCCGTGATTGTTGATTTTAAAATGAAGCGATGGTAGGGTATCCGGACAATGTTTCTTCCATGCCGCCAATGAATGACAGGAGTACCCATAAAACGATTCGTTAATGCCGTTTATGGGCAGCAGGAGTGCCCTGGAAACGTCTTGTAGATGCTACCAATATGCGACAGTGGTGTTCGGAAAATGCTTCATGGCAGTAGTACGAAGGGATTAAATAAGAACGATAACGTTAACTACTATATTAGTTTCACAAAATCTTGAAGAAAAGCTTGTTTTTCTTTATTAGTCGAATTCCCTTTAATCATATGATTATAATTTTATAAGAATCTACAGAATTTCATGAACTTCCTAACGATTTCTGTAATTTAGATTATGGCCAAAATATATTTTTACAGTTTTATGAAATATTTTCATTGAATACAATATTAAAGTTTGCAAAAATTCATAATTCCGATGCTTTTTTATTCTAAATAAATGTAGATTAATATATAATTAAATAAGTCTAATTATCATTTTCTTTCACCTCTCCTCATTTAATTTTAATATACCCTATGTATTTATTTATATGCCAATTATTCCACCTGTTATAATAATTTCTAATGGAGTCATTTGTGCATGCTTTTAAAAAATCTTTAAAAACATTGTATTTTTTTATAAGTGTAGTGCATAAACACAAAATGAAATTTCAGGTACTTTATAATAATTTTTTTTCTATTTTCAATCGTAAAAATAGCACTCCGTATAGTTTTATTTAAATTATTGCAATTTCTTACGATTGAAAATATCAATAAATTATATTATAAATAATATGAAATCTTATTTTGTGTTTGTGCACTACATTTAAAAAAAATATATGTAAAGTTTTAAAGAAAAAAAAAACATGTATAAATGGCCACATTTGAAACTGTTATAATACCTGGGATTATTGGTAAATATATAATTATGATTACAAGTATTGACTAAAAAGAAGCTAAACATTTGTTTTTCCTTATTTATTTTGTATTTAATATATTCTTTCATCAATCTTATTTATACCTAATTTTTTGATCAGAAATATGTACTCAACATTAGGATGCAATTTGTTTTTAACTTAAAAACATATTAACATTATTCATCATTTTTCAACATGAATTTTCTGTTTTTTCGCAGCTAAGAGTACTTCTTTTTAAAAGAAACATTTTAAAATAGATCACAGGTACATATTTTTAAATAGCATGTACATTATTTCCTATTTCAAAACATTATTATGAGTTTTAACAGTAAAATCCTGAAAATAGAGTATCAGAGAAATGCAGCTGCATATCGTAAATATAATTCTAAAGCATACTTTAGCAACCTTAAGAGTTTTCTTTGCATCGTTCAAAATATTTTATGCGCAGCTTCTTTAAAAAATAATCATTTAGAATCTTTAGAATCTTTGAAAAAATATTTACATGGGCATATATAAAGTCATGGTTTTAATAACGAGAAAAAATATATATAACCAATAACTATTTTTAGCGAATATTTTAGCTGGTATGTTGTTTACTAAGTGGTGTAAGTATTCTTGTTTTATATGAAATCAACTTCGTTCAATTTTCTTAAATGCAAGAACACTAGACAATAGTCTTCCAGAAGCATATACACTATAACTGAAAATGCATGAAAGAAACTCAATCGGATTTAAATGTTGGCTACGTGCGGGCCACGCCATGACATAGGCATTGTTATCAGTAAACCATTTTTTGTGAGATTGGATGATAAATCTGTTCATTATCTTGTTTTTTCAAAAAAATATCAATACCAAAAATTTTAGCAATTAGTAACAAGTGCAGTTAGGTATTTATACAAAACACCCCAGTTCATCACAGAACAGCCCCCTTTCATCATCCTGAATGGGTTTCGAGGTGAAATCTTAGACTGTAGGAGTAAAAATTTCCCACATCTAGCTAGACCATCAAAGTTAAATCCTTTTTGCTGTGAAAAAAATGCATCATTTTGTCTTGCCAATTCATATTTCTTTTATCCAAATGTCGTCTCCGTTCTTTTCATTATTGTTTAACCTCCTAACATTTGAGTAAAATGGCAAAATAGCAATATTGTTTTCTTTGTATTCATTTAAAATGCTAAAAAAAGATGTTTTTTTCAAAAATGATGTAATATTTTGTTTATTACCTATAAGCAGGGTTCTCGATCTCACTCGCCATTGCGCCAAATTGTGACTAAATTCTTCATTTGGCGAGTAAACAAGCGATTAGATTCACCAAATTGCTAGTGCTCAATTTTTGCTTTTGCTTTCGTTTCTTTTCTGTTTTAATACATATACATATATACATATTTTTAATATATTTATATTGGATAGTTGAATTTAGATTAATAAAAATCGTTGTCGCAGTTATATAAACTTAATTTTTTTTAGTGCTACACGGCAAATCTATTCTGCTAATACACTTTTCATTTGGCGATTGTTTTTTTTTATTTTTAATTAGCCAAATTACTAACATTAGTCAAATGTCAGTGAGAACACTGCCTATAAGTATGTAAAATTCCAGAGTATTAATTATAAGGTAATTTCTTAAAACAATATTATATCTGAAGAACTATATTAATTTAAAAGATGCTACTATCGCAGTGAAATCTGCAGCTTAGTGAACGGATATATCATTTCACGGCGGTAAAAAGGTTGTTCATGAATAAGGCACATATGAATGCAAACAATATTTTTGTCTTATTTTATGTGACGGTGCACTGTGTTATTTGAGGCCATGCCTTCAACTCCTTGAGAAACTTGTCGAAGTATCATTTTTGGTGGCAAATTTTCAGCATCTCGCAGTTGAGACTTTCACTATAATTTTTCAATTAACCAAATCATTTTTTTTATCTAAAATGGTGAGTTTCTAATAAAAATTTATGCATAGAAACTCCACTTTTCCCAGTTTTTTTTTTTTTTTTTTTTTTTTTTCACATATTTGAGAAAATGTTAAGCCATTAGATTTAAATCGATCTATTATGGAAATCTCTTCTTATGAATTCATCTTAAATATCCTGGGCATACTTGCAACTGAAAAAAGGCAAAAAACTTTGCTCGTTTGGATAACTTAAAGATAATATCTGTTATTGTGCATTATTTTCTAGATGTCTGCATTTGAAAAAAAAAATAATTGCATATGAAGCGGTTCCTAATTTGTCTTATATTTATGAGACAGCGTAATTTATTACTATTATATTACTATTCGAGTCGAAATTACTTATTTTAATTTAAATCCAATAACAAATTCAATTCGTTGCTCTTAATATGTGATATAAAATTTAATAATCTGTATTGATAAAATAAAATGTAGTTAAAAAAAATCCTGTATCTTTATGAGACGAACTATGAAGATAATCTGGCATATCTATTTTACTTCTGGTATTTTATAATGAAATAAATCAGGATTTAATTAAAATTTTAATGAAGTAACTCTTTCAATTGCTTTAACGATAACTTCGTAGTGTATTGCTTATCGAGCTTGCATATATTCATTAAGTCGTTATCATGTTAAAACAAATAGCAACAAATAGCGTCTGTAATTATTCCTCTAATAAGATGGGAAATATTCTTGCAAGAAATCATTATACATTGCGTCATTCATGATATCATCATACATTCCATCATTCATCTTGCCACGGATTTCAAATAACAGACCAACGCATTTTTGAAGAAAATACTCCCTACATTATAACGTGTCCTTCGCTATGCTTCATTGTAGGAAAACATATGTCGAATCATATCTTTTGCTGTTAGGTCGGATGTAGTGTCTGCCTTCACTCAAAAAAGTTTGAAATTCGATTTATGGAAAAATAGATGTTTTTTCAAGTTTTCACTTGACCAGACATTATGTTCCTTGGAAAACGCCAGTCGGGTATATTGGTATTCTTTTTTTTTACTTCTGAATGTTTTTAACACCACTATTCCATACGTTTTTGCATCATATCAAAATCTTGATACAGTCGGCTGACTTATTTCAATAATATTTTTATTCCGTAACTCGCAAAATATTGCAACGGCGTTTTTATGCAGGTCATCAACTGTTTTACCCTGATAATTTTCTTCACAAAAACAGTCATTATCGGGACTTCCCGGACGTCAGAATGTCTTGCAAGCCATGGCCATCTTTATATAGTATTTTTAAATATCATTCACAGTTGGTTTTACCGATCTATAGCTTTGCCGCAATACTCGAGACGTTTGGCTCTTTAGCGTCAAACTAATCACACATTTGCAAGCAATAATCGTGGAAATTTTAATTTAAATTAATGAGAGAACAGATAAATATTGCCTCATGAAGTATTATATTTATCTGTTAAAGTATTAGATTGTCTTATTAAATTAATTATTTTAAATATTATTATTATTAATTATTTTAAACTATGCTATTCGCTTTGATTCATTCACAAACACGATCATAAAACACTTTACCGATAGGAAAAAAAACCTAAGGAATAATGAGTGGCCGGAAACTTTTTTACACACGAATTTCGAATTCCGCCCCTTTCCATGAAGTGTCTTCAGTATCCAATCAAAATTATCACGTGGTCAGAGGACATTCACATATTCCGAAATTTTGAAGCAATTGTTCTTCTACTTCGCTGAAACCTTGTGGTAAATAAATCAAAGAAACTAACAGGCCAGAAAGTTTTGACCGCCACTGTAAATGGGTTTAATGAGAAAACAGATAAATATTGCCTCATAAAGTACACTGCTCAAAACAATTAATGGATATTTGTATTTTCATATAAAATAAAGATATAAACGAAAGTTTTTTTACTGAAAATAGAAGAAGAGAATCACAAATGCAAATTTTTCTGGTTTTCAAACTGTGGAGTATGCAAATTTTGAGTTCGACGTCAAAAACGTCGCTTCAGCGGCAGCGAATGAAATTTGACTTCCAACTGGATAAAAGAGAATGAAGACAAGGATGATCGGTATTCAGTGATTGCTTTGTTTCGATGAGTATGATTTCTCAGCGAAGTCATTTGACAGATTCAGAAGCTTGGAGAATTGTTGGTAGGTTAAAAGGGGGCCAAACTCAAGCCAAAGTAGCGCAAGCTATTGGAGTGTCACAAAGTATCATTTCCAGGATCTGGAACCGTTTTTTGGAGAGTGGATGTGCAGGCCGAAGACCAGGGCAAGGTCATAGACGGGCAACAACGTCCAATGAAGATCGGTATTTAGCGTTAACAGCTCGGAGACACCGAAACATGAAAGCTAGTCTTCTCCAACAACACTTTCGCTCGGCTACAGGCACCACGATTTCAACTCAGACTGTCCGAAACCGGCTCCATGCTGTAGGTCTGTATGCTCGCCGACCGATGGTATGTGTTAGACTAACATCAAGGCATCGTCGCGACCGCAGGGAGTTAGCAACAGAGCATGTCAACTGGAGGAGAAATGAATGGAGCAATATTCTGTTTTCTGACGAGTCCCGTTTTTCTGTGCACCCGGATAATAGGCGTATTTTCATCTGGAGGGACCGTGGCAGTAGGAATAACCCTGCGTTCGTGCACGAAAGTGTCAGATTTGGCGGTGGAGGAGTGTTGGTGTATGGTGGCATCTCCATTGACGGACGCACTGACCTCTACATCATTCGAGTTGGAGCTCTGACTGGTCGCCGATATAGGGGTGAGATCCTCAGACCTATTGTAGTCCCTTACGCTGCAGCAATCGTAGATAACTTCATTTTAATGGACGATAACTGCAGGCCACATCGTGCAAACCTGGTGGAGGATTTCCTTTTCCAGGAAGGAATCGTTCGAATGGAATGGCCAGCGTGTTCTTCAGGCATGAATACAATCGAGCACGTTTCGGACGCTCTAGGAAGACGAATTTCTGGCCTCCAACAACCCCCACAAACTCTCCATGAACTGGAAAGAGCTCTTCTGGAAGAGTGGGCAGAATACACCAACTCGTCATTAATAGCATCATTGAGTCCATGCCTCAAAGGTGTTCAACGTTGCTGGCCGCCCGTGGAAACCATACCCCTACTGAAAATGAATTTCTTTGAAGAAAATACCTTTTTTTAATTCTTTTTTTCTCATATGCACAAATTGTCTTTTTTTCCTTTTGTACACAAATGCGCAATAAAATGCATTTTTTCTGCCAAACTTGTGTAATTTATTCTCATATAGCCTACTATGTCTGTCGACCATGTATCAATCAGCTAAAAAGTTTCCCAGATACAAAATCCATCTAAAACTGCAACGTCCTTTAAGTGTTTTGAGCAGTGTATTATATTTACCTGTTAAAGTATTAGATTGCCTTATTAAATTTAAAACAACAGAAAAAGTCAACATTTACTTATGGAGACCTGGTTTGTGGAGAGATAATAGCTAGCAAACAGCATAATAATAAAATTATTTTATAATAGAATCTAATTTATCGCAAAAGTATTTATTTTTTTAATTTTTATTTTAAGGTTTAAAAAGTAATTAATGCATAAAATAGTTAAAACTTCAAAGATATACATCGAATATGCTATATTAACATTTTACATATAAATACTCATTCTTCTTCCGTTTAAAGCATTGTGTTGTGCAATATTTTTTATAAAATATTTTATTCGATACAATCTGGTAAACAACAGATTTCTTTGATAATCAGAGTAAATTTCCTGTTTCTCTAAACAGAAAAATGTTTCCTCGATACTTAAAGTATATGGAGTTTAAAAATGAATAGTTAAGACTCTTATTAGAAAACATGTTTTAAGCAATGAGTTGAGTTATGAAAGGGAATTTACTAAACAAGAATCATTTCTTTTCTTTTGCCCGTGAATAGAAAAGTTGAGAGTATTTAAGTAATTTCTTAATTTAATTAACTCATTTAAAAGACTTCTTAAAACAAAATTTAACTTACACTAATGGAAATTATGTGGCATTTATTTAAATAACTTAATTAAAAAAATAAAATCACACATTTCTTTAACAACTACAAATAGACACAAATGTGAGTAGCAATAATGGATTTTCAAATAAAATGAGTAAATTTCCATTATATTTTCAAAAAGTACATTTTTCATAAAGTTCTTTTGAAAAATTTGTTAAATAAATAATGTATGTTGTGGATGGAGTTCGAAATACAGAATGCGAAATTGTTGAAATACATTTATAATTGTTTTAAAAAGGAATTATGTTTCATACTTTCAGAATGAGGTTTAACTTTGCTATTTTTGAATTATAGAAAATTTTATCATAAACTACAATACTGATTTGAAACCTTTTATATATTTTTCTTCTAGAGTTTGAAGTGATTTTTGGAAACACAGAAAAGAAATTTGGTTTCAAACGTTTATATTATGATAATAAATTTCCATTTGTGAATTTTTTCGGTTTAACCGCTTGTTATAGCTTTTTTGGAGTTTTTTGCGTTTCATGGCTTGGCATTCATTATATAAACTAAATTGAAAGTTTTATGCAAACATAGAAAATTTCGACATTTGTGATTTTTACGTTTTTCCATTATTATCGTTGTCGTTGCATAAAATGATCTAGGAATCAAGTTTTTAGAAAGAGTTTAATACTTTAGACATTTTGGTTTACAGTGCAAGTATCCATTCTCAAAGTCACTGTAAAAGAAAAAAAATCTGTAAAGATGCTAAAATTTTTCTAGGAAAATGGGATTCCTTAAACTTTTTATATTGCAAAATGTACAAACATTTAAAGAAAAAATACACATTTGCACTGAAAATCAAAACATCTCGAAGGTTACTAAAACATTTTTAATAAATTGAGATAACTAGAACTTTTTATGTAACTACAAACCGAGTTACATAGAGTTGTAATATTACTGTAATTTTAGTACATACTTTTTTATAGCTATCGATTTATGCAGCTTTACAAAAACTTTTTTTTTGCAGTCTTATGTCATTTTTGTGTACAGATAAAATTTCAGTAAGCATACAGATTTCAGTAACTTTATATCAGTTGAATTACATATATTTTAATCCCATTTTCTAAATTAAGAAATGGTGCACAATACAATGAAACGTTACATATTTGAAGTTAAAAAAATTTAAATAAATAAAAAGAATACAAATATATTTTTTTTAATTCTAGCTGTTCATAGCTGCTGTGAATACTAATTGTAAGAAATAACCATTTTTAATTATGAACTAAAAACTTTAATCCATTTAAATAATTTAATTTTGAAATGCTAATTTCAAAAAGGCTTTAGTGATCATATGTCAAAATTTGTTGAATCCTCTGAGCGTATTTAAGAATTCAAATGTTAATGCAAATTCTTTTGCAAAATTTTACTTCGAAATTCCTCTTTCCTCTTTTGTAAGATTTTAAAATCAATAAGCCTTTGATCTTCAGGTATGAAAACTATTGAAATGTGAACATGTTCTATTTCACTTTGCGTAACTTTAATAAAATTAGTTAACTGAGAATAAGATTATGAAATTCATGGCTTAAAATTAATAAAGTTTAATCTGCAAAGTACATTTGATATTTAAACGATGAATTTCCTGTTATTTCCATTTTTGTTATTAATTATTGTCTCTTGACCAATACATAATCGAAACTAATAATTACTTCAGTATTATAAATAAATTGGCAAACTTTATAATGTATAAAGAACGATTTATAATGGAAACGTTTTCTGTTTTATATATTAAAATTAACTGTAAAGAAGTAAAATTTTTTATAGGAAAGTGGGATTCCTGGTAATTTTTCCATTGCGGCACTTACAAACATTCAAATAAAAAATGTACATTTGCACTGTAAATCAAAAAACCTGTAAGTTAGCAACGAAATTTTTTAGGAAATTGAGATATCTAGAACTTTTTATGCAATTACACTGTAAAAAAATCTATAATACTACAGATGTAAAGTTGCCGAAATATGTATGGTTGCTAACATTTTATCTGTAGACTGTACAGAAAAAAATGTAAATATACAAAACTAATTTTTGTAAAGTTACAGAAATCTGTAGTTTAACAAACGAGTCTAATAAAATTACAATTATCTTACTAAAATTTTATTTGTAAGCTGGGTTCCAGTTACATGAAAAAATCTTGGAATCCCAGTTTCCGAAAAAATTCTTAGTAACCTCACAGATATTTTAATTTTCAGTCCAAATCTGTATCTGTTGCATGTATTTTTGCTGTTTCCTTTTCATAAGAATTTTTAGGAATCCCAGTTTCCTGGAAAACTTTTAGTAATTTTACAGATTTTTTTTTACAGTGTACAAACCGGGTTACAAAAAAATTGTAACATTACTGTAATTTTAGTACATTCTTTTCTAAAGCTATCGATATCTGTAGCTTTACAAAAACTATTTGTTGTTGTCCTCACATATAGAGATCTGGGAATCGCAGTTTTCTGGAAAGAATTAAAAAAATTACAGTTGTTACTTCACAGTATGCACAATCAGCGTCTACTATACTATAAAAAAAGTAAAGTTATTAAATGTTTTCTAGAAAACTGTTATTCCTAGAACTTCTTCTGTTACGACAACTACAAAAAATCATATAACATATAATCATATCATATAATACATATGCACTGTCAACTAAAACACTTGTAAAGTAACTGCGAATTTTTTGCAAACTGAGATTCTTAGAGCTTTTTATTTAACTACAAATCGGATTATAGAAAAAAAATGCAGGATTTCTGTAACTTTAGAAGAATAATTTTTAAAGGTACACTTTAAAAAAATGTAAAGTTACTAAAAATTTTCTAGGAAACTGGGATTCCTAAAACTTTTTATGTAACCACAACAGGAAAAATTCATGTAACAGATACAGATATGCACTGAAAATCAAAAAATCTGTAAGGTTACTTGGGATTATTTTTAAACTGGCATTCCAAGAATTTTTCATTTAACTGCAACCCAGGTTACAGGTAAAATTTTAGTAAGATAACTGTAATTTTAGTAGACTTGTTTGTAAATTTACAGATATCTGTAACTTTACAATAATTTATCTTGTAGATTTACATTTTTCTTGTACAGGATACAGATAAAATGCAAGTAACCATACAAATTTCAAAAAAATTGTAATTTTTTTTTTTTTTTTTTTTTTTTTTTTTTTGTATAGATAACATTTTAGTTAACATAAACATTTCAGTAACTTTACATATGCAGAGTTACAGATTTTTTCACAGTGATAATTTAATATTTTTAAGAATATCCCATATTCGAAATTAAGAAAATATTTAATATTTAATTGAATATTACATAAATATTTAATAATCTATGTAAGTGTTTTTGTAAGTATTTTTCAAAGAAAAAAAGTACATATATTTCCCTGCTGCTGTTGATTGTTGTGCATCTAAATAATAATATCTTTCATTTTCTTAAAATACGACTATTCTTATATCTGACAAAATATTTTAAAATTACACACACACACACAAAATTAAATAACTTAATCTATCAACTAAAAGTGATTTTTTTTTCATTTTTATAATTATAATATACGAAACATTTGACCATTTAAATAATTTAATTATTAAATATATTTCTTTCAGAAAAGCTTTATTGAAGAAAATTTCAAAATGTTTTCAATCTTTTGAGAATATTTTAAATTTTGTGGATAAATGCAAATTCTTTAGCAAAATTTTACTTCCAAATTTTCCTTTCCTCTTTTGTAAGATTTTATAAACAATAACCTTTGAACATCAATAATGAAAAGTATTGAAATATGAATTTGTTCCATGGCACATTAAGTAGGTTTAATTAAATTATCTAATTGAAATAAATTTATGAAATTGATTCCTTAAAATTAATAAAGTTTAATTCGCAAAGTACATTTAATTTTAAAAATGTGAATATACTCTTGTTTGTCAATAACTATTGTCTCATGACCAATACCTATTCAAAATTAATAATTATTAAAGTAATATAAATAGAATGTTAATCTTTATAATAAATAAATAACAGCGAATAACTGTACTAGAATTTTATTGTATACAGAAATGAATGATTGGAGTTTTACACTGAGAACATGAACATTATTTTTTTCACGTTTCCTATTTTTAAAAAAATATTATTTTAGCACTATCTCATTTTGGGAATTAAGAAAGATTTAAAATTGGATGCGATATTACATATTTTAAGACTAAAAATAACAATTTAATACATTAAAAATATGCATATATTTCTTACTGCTGTCGGTTGTTGTACATATTAATGGTGAAGAATAACCATCTTTTATGCTCTTAAAACAGGGCAATTCTCATACCTAAATAAATAAATTAAAAGAAATCTCTAAAATAATCTATGTTAATTAAAAGATACATTTTTTATAATTATAATATGTGATAAATTTATCCATCTAAATAATTTAATTTTAAATAGTTCTTTTAGGAAAGCATTTATGAAGAGAATTTCAAAATTTGTTCAATCCTTGGACAAACGTTTCAGAGTTCAAATATGGATGCAAATGGTTTAGCAACTTTTTACTTCAAAATTTCTCTTTCCTGTTTTATAAGATTTTAAAATCAATAAGCTTTTGAACTAGGCAATCTCCGATTCAAGAAGCCGTAACTTTCTGTTACATGGTGGAGTTTTTTATTTTTAACGGAAAATGCCCTTTTACTTTGAAATGGGACATTTTTCTGTGAAATTCAGGAAAAATATATCAGGAAATATTCATGAAAAATATATTTTTAATTTTTTTAAAGAGCATTGTGTTATGGCCAATAAAAAATCCAAACTGAATAGTTATTAAAGTAATATAAATAAATTTGTAAATTTTATAATGTATAATACAGAACTACGAACGATACTAGATTTATTATCTTATACAGTAATGAAGATGGAGATTTGCACTGAGATTTGCCCGAACATTATTTTTTTTTCGCATTCATGTATATATATATATATATATATATATATATATATATATATATATATATATATATATATATATATACATGATATATATATGTGTGTGTATGTTTTAATGCATTTAGCTAAATTCAGTTTCCACCGTAATCATATGCTATATAGAGACACTTAATTTGTCTTTAATGCATGAGAAAATTCTGTGGTATGGTATTTTTTAATTGTTTGAAAGTGCTCAAACACGTATGTCAGAAAAAGACTATTTCCTGAATCTTTTCAGCATTGTGGATTAAGCCATTCGAAATGTTGATGTGGAATCAGTAAAATATGTAGTATCTCACTGAAACATAAATTTAAGAATTCCTAAATGCAAAAGCTCTGTCAGATGTCTTCCCTGAGACCGCCGAGTAAAATGGCAAAATTGTAATTATGTTTTATCTGATTTTTTTTTTAATAAAAGTGGCTTTTTCTCACCAAATATAATTATTTTTTAAGTATATGTTATTTTATTACGTATATGTTGTTTACGTATATACCTTAAGCTCTTATCCCGTAACCGGAATTGAACCTTAACCATCTTTTACTCTCATAAAGTACTATTATTTTATATCTTAAAAAATCTGAAATAATCAAATTTATCAATTAAATGCAATTTTTTTCTCCTTTCTTTAGAATTATAATATGCGAAATGTTTAGCCATTTAAATAATTTAATATTTAATTGTTTCTTACAGAAAATCTTTAATAAAAAGAATTAAAAAAATATTGAATCCTTTGAAGATATTTCAGAGTTCACATATGGATACATAATCTATAGTAAAATTTTACTTCAAAATTTCCCTTTCCTCTTTTGTAAGACTTCAAATTCGATAAACCTTTGAACTTCAGGAATGAAAAGTATTGAAATGTGAATTTATTCTATGTCATTTTAAGTAACTTTAATAAAATTATTTGATTAAAATAAGATTATGAAATTGACTGCTTAGAATGAATAAAGTTTAATTCGCAAAGTACATTTTATCTTTGAAATGTGAATTCACTCTAGTTTGCATTTATCTGTTATTAATTATAGTGTCTCATGACCAATACGTAATCAATACTAAGTTATTATTAAAGTAATATAAATAATTTGGGTAAATTTCATAAAGTATAAAGAAGAACGAATAATGATACTGGATTTGCATTATCATGTGCAGAAATGATTGAATGGCAATTTGAACTGAGAACACGGGTATGATTTTTTTTCACATTTCCTATTTAAAAAAATGTGTTTTCCTTTTATAAACGCAATTAGATAAATTCAGTTCTTTCCGTAATCATACGTGTAATAAAACCACTTAAATTGTCTTTAATACATGTCATTAATGCTTTTGTTATTGTATTTTTAAATTGTTTGAATTTACTCAAAAAAGACACATTTCATGAAATTTGAAACATGTATGCAATTTTTGCCGTATTGGGGATCAAGCCTACTGAAATGTTAATGTGGCCTGAATAAAATGGGTATTATTGTACTGTATCATAAATTTTAGTATCCCTAAATATAGAAATACAACTTCTTCTATAGTATAATTATAGAGGACGTCATTTCCTTTTTCATAAAGAAGAAATGGGAGATTATGCAGTCCAAATTGCACGCATTATACTCAGAGAACTTAAAAAGAATAATGTAAAAAGACTGACTTATTTAGAGACCACATGAGATAAAAAGATACAATAATCGTTTCGGAACATTTTAAGGGATCTCGTAAGTATTTTTACTTATGAATTTATTGTTATCTTAGGCAATATGAATAGTGATAAGGTCATAATAATAATTTTGATTATAGGATACATGCGGCTATTTTGACAGAATAAGTTATCGATTTAAAATCAAAACCAAAGATGATAATATTTATTGCGCTTTCTCTCCGGAAGAACAAATAAAATATAAGTGTGAGAATAATTCTTTTTATAGAAGAAGTAGAAATTACTTACTTATAGTATGCACATGGCGGTTCATGCAAAAAATCTTCATTTGCAGAATATGTTGAATCCGAATAGATAAATTATACCGTTTATGTGATGTATCACATTATGTACAGTGTCTTTATACAGAATTCTTTGCGTGAAGTGAATCTGCCTTAGAGTGAAGGTCAAAGCCTAAATATATGCTTATCTATTAGGACCATAATTTGAAAATCCATTCCGTTTGGATCCCCGGGCTCTCACGATGGTGATATGAGTGATAACCCTTGTTTCCCATAATCAAACATAACAAACACAATGGTGATATGAGTGATAACCCTTGTTTCCCATAATCAAACATAACAAACACAATGGTGATATGAATGATAACCCTTGTTTCCCATAATCAAACACTAGCAGGGGAGACCGAGCTTAGCTCGGTCAAAATTAACTTTGTGTTCAACTCGATATAGTATTTCACTGTATCATTAACTCTGTATTATTACTGTAAAACATGTTCATAATAGTATTATTTAGAAAAACAATCAATAAGAAAACTATGTTTTTATGCGCATGTTTATAAATTTTACTTTATTTTAAAATTTACAACGAAAGGACATAGATCTAAATCACTTTTTTAGCTCGACTCTGATTGGTTTAACCATGCATCTCGAATCCTCTTAAGAATGTATAAAAAAATTCTTTACATTCTGAAAGACAATATTTTTTGCTAGATATAGCCAAATTTGGCGGCACTCTTTCATTTGGCTCCAAATACTTGTTTTGGTTTTCGTAATTTTTATAGTCGATTTTTTGGCCATATGTAGCCAATATTTTGTAAAAAATCACCAAGTTATTGGCTTTTGCCATATTCTCGTGACCTTGACCCGTATTACCCAAAATGAGCCATTAATCAAATTTGATCAAGCATGTGACATAGCTCAATCGTCTTCAGGTAATCAAAAACAGTAGAATATAAAATTGAATCAAAATTGTTTAAGCCATATTTTAGGTAAAATTAGCTTGGCAGCATTCAGCAATGAAGCGAAATGACCCACTAATATAATTTTGTAACACATGCGATTCAGCCCAATAGTCTTCTCGTGACAAAAAACGTTTTGTTTCAAAATTTAGGTAAAATTGATTGAGTCGTGTTATATATAATTAGAATGACCCTAGCTCATTAAGACCCAAAATGACCCACTAATCGAATTTTCGCGAGCATGTGTCCAAGCCAAATGGTTTTCTCTTGCTCAAAAACGATATAATACAAAGTATGGTCCAAATGGTGAGTACCATTTTCAATATAAAATTAGCCTGACCCATCATGACCAACAAATGACCCTTATAATCGAAATCTCTCGAATGTGTGGCCTAGCTCATTAGTTTTAGCATGGAGAAAAACATTAGATACAAAATTTAGATAAAATCTATTGAGCCGTTTTTTAGATATAGTTAGTTTGACCCTAACCCCTTATGATCCAAAATGACCCATTGATCGAATTTTCTCAAATATCTGTCATAACCCAATGATTTTCTTGTGCCCGAAAACGATAAAATACAAAATTTAGTCAAAATTGCGCGAAACGTTGTCTAGATAAAATTAGAATGACCCAAAAGTGGCCCACTAATCGAAATTTCTCGAACATGTGACCTACCCCAATGATTTTCTCATGCCAAAAATATGTTGTATACAAAATTTCGTTAAAATCGACCCACCCATTCTTTAGATATAGCTTGACCTTGACCCATTAAGACCCACAAATGACCCTTATAATCGAAAGCTCTCGAATATGTGATTTAATCCATTAGTTTTCTCGTTTATAAAAATTGTTACATACAGAATTTCGTTAATTTTGATCCTGCCGTTCTTTAATTATATATAGCTTGACCCAGACCCTTTATGATCCAAAATGACCCATTAATCGAATTTTTTCGAATATGTAACCTAGTCCAATGATTTTATCATGCCAAAAAAATGTTGCATACAAAATTTCATTAAAATCGATCCACCTGTTCTTTAGATATAGCTTGACCATGACCCATTATGACCCATCATGACCCACAAATGACCCTCATAGTCGAAATCTCTCAAACATGGGATTTAGCCCATTAGTTTTCTTATGTCAAAAAACTGTTACATACAAAATTTCGTTATAATCCATCACGCCGTTCTTTAAATATAAATAGCTTGACCCAGACTCTTAATGACCCAAAATGACCCATTAATCGAAATTTTTCGAGTAACCTAGTCCTATGATTTTATCGTGCCAAAAAATGTTGCATACAAAATTTCGTTAAAATCGATCCACCTGTTCTTTAGATATAGCTTGATATGATCCATTATGACCCACAAATGACCCTCATAGTCGAAATCTCTCAAACATGTGATTTAGCCCATTAGTTTTCTCATGTCGAAAAACTGTTACATACAAAATTTCGTTATAATCCATCACCCCGTTCTTTAAATATAAATAGCTTGACCCAGACCCTTAATGACCCAATATGACCCATTAAAATTATTTCTCGAACATGTAACCTAGCCCAATGTTTTTCACGTGCCCGAAAACCATAGAATGCAATTTTTAATCAAAATTGCGTGATAAAATCTCTAGATAAAATAGCATGACCCACAATGACCCCAAAAATGACCCACTAACCGAATTTTCTCGAACATGTTACTTAACCCAATGGTCTTCTTGTAATCCAAAGCGATAAAATATAAAATTTGGTCAAAATCGTTCGAGCCGTTTTTTAGATAAAAAAGGCTTGACCCACAATGACCCCAAAATGACCCACTAATCGAAATTTTTCGAGCATGTGACCCAGCCCAATAGTTTTCTCATACCAAAAAACGGTTGGGTACAAAATTTCCTTAAAATCGATCCAGCCGTTCTATAGATATAAATAGCTTTATCCTGACCCATTATGACCCAAAATGACCCAGTAATCGAATTTTCCCGAACATGGAACCTAGCCCAATGGTCTTCTCGTGCCCGAAAATGGTAAAATCCAAATTTTTGCGAAAATCGTTAGAGCCGTTTTTGAGATAAAATTTACCCACACACACACACACAATTTTTGCTCACATTATAGTATAAGATAACAAACGCAATGGTATAATCCATCGATAAACAAGTGCTATATATATACACATGCTATTCATAATGCAAACGTCCTTAAATCATAACATAAGTATCATTAACAAATGTAATTTATTCTTATTGAATTACTGAATCAGAAATATTAAATACTTTTATTATTATAAAATAATGGATGGAAGTAATAATGATATATTTTTTATTATTTTTAGCTTGTTTAAAATATGCTGTTCAATATTATTTTGTTAAATAAATTAAATCATTTTCCATTAGATAATGTAACTTCATTCAAACATCAATAATTTAAATTTAAATTTGTGTATGGAGTGAAATTTACCTGTAATTAATAAACCGATTCATTTTAAAATAATTTTTATCATAAACAATTACACGTTGAAAAAAAAATAATACATTAGATAAATCTATGAGATATAAAATGTAACCCATGCTAAGAGATATTTGTCTTTTTAAAAAAAAAAAAAAAAAAAAAAAAAAAAAAAAAGGAAAAATGATAAATGAGTATGTATCTGAAATGATAGGTCACATAGAATGTACATATTTTATAACCCGGATGTAAATATTGAATTATTAAAATGTAGGCTCACCTTCTATTCTTCTGTTTATTGGATGCTGGAAGAAAGAGTAAAGAATGTTAGATGTTTTTAAAACCCGTTTCAACAAACTTCTTTTCGGGATTTTACAAAAAAATATATATTTAGTTATTTTGAGAGCATAAGAAGTTAAATTTTTTTAATTTATTTTAGTTCTTGAAAGCGTAATATTTTCAGCAATATTTCACATAAACATTTTATTTCTATTGGATATGTTATTATTTGTATTTACGACAAGAATGTAAGAACAACATATGTGTATATAATCATTTACAAATAATGTAATATAGACAAGAACAATATATATATATATTTTTTTCATGTATGTATTTAGTAGCTTTCTTTCTGTATTTATTTTAGTCTAGATCAATATCATCGTTTAAGACATATTTAATGGGTTTTTTTTAGAGAAGTTTTTTTTTTATTTCGTTCAACTAATTTTCTGCATCTGATTACACTGTAAAAAAAAATCTGCAAAGGTACTAAACCTTTTCTAGGGAACTGGGATTCCAAGAACTTTTCCTGTAACGGTAACAGCAAAAAATCAAGTTTCAGAATCTTTTACATGAATTTTTCCTGTTATCGTTACATGAAAAGTTCTTGGAATCCCAGTTTCCTAGAAAATGTTTAGTACCTTCACAGATTTTTTTTTACAGTGTATATGATTCTAGAGACTTCAAAAGGAGCCAGAATTGTTTAGGTGTATTTAGCTTTAGCCTTATTTATGAAAAGAGAAAAACATTCGATGTTTGAAAATAAAACTAAATTAGCCCTTATTACAGCACACAAATACCAGTACATTGGTACCTTAAATGTAATACAGTGAACAAATTATAAGGATAAGTTATGCGAATATGCAAATAACAAACCACATACAGATCTGAAATCACAAACAACCATTTTACCAGAGAACACAGAAAAATTACCTTCAATAAATTATTTTAATTATGACTGTTCAACACAAAATCCATATTGCAAAAATTGGACAATATTTGAAAATATATTATCACTTTTTTGCGAAATGAAATAAAAGAACGATGAATATAAGAAAGGCGAATCTCATACCTGATTTAAAGTATTAACATGTCGGATAAATCGATAGACTAGATTATTCGCATCATGTATATACAAAGGTTATGATTATGAGAGAAGATATCAAAGATAAATATTTACTATAGACTATTCCAGACAGACTATTGCAAAATATATTGCGTGGAACGAGTCCTTTACAGTATGTTTTGGAAAATCTTGGAATAATTTTCGTCACCTTTTTATTCTGCACATGAAGATCAAAACTGATCTCCAGGGAGCTATTCTTGGGGACCATACTTATGCCCGGACAAAATTTTTTGTATAAGGATTGATGTATATATATATATATATATATTATATAAACTAAGGTTCAGACATGACTTGCAATCGAACTTAACTTCAGATTTTTTGTGTTGAAAGTATTCTATAAATAAACAAAAAAATACTACCGACGAGTTTTTCATTGTAAATTTTATTTAGGAATTCATGCATCCAAAAATGTGTTGTAGTTATGATAGCACAGCGGGGGATCCTTTTATCGGTAAAACTATATTGCAGTAGGCAAGAACTCGGAAATCGTTAATCTGAAACAAACGATTCCAATATATTCGAGTATTTTGTGAAAAAAAAATTATTGTGAATGTATTAAATAAATTTATGTTGAGAAACTTTATATACGAAACACGAAATATTTCCGCCATGAATAATAGTGGAACATTAGTTAATCCCTTTAACAGTAGTCTTTGTGAATGTGTATGCTTTTATTTTATTTTAAAGAGTAAATCAATTTCTCACTGAAAGTAAATAAGTTTCCGTAGCTATTATTAGTGTAAATGTCAAGATAAATTTCGTATGTTTTATATCATACTTCCTAATTTAAAGCAATATGTGAAAGTCATATATTTGATGCACTCTTGATGTAAATGTCTTTTCCAATTTTTCTTTTCAAGGTTGTATAAACATTTTCGCATCACGTATTTTTCAAAGAAAAAATATTTTTTGTTATTACGGAAAGAAGTGAGGTATGAGAAGAATTAAAATATCGTCATAGTTCCTTTTATTTTGTTTCATGTAGACCATTTATAATTTAGACAGTTCAGTGACACAATTAAAATTATTGATTCATAAAGCAATATGTAACTTCAGGAAAGTACATTTAAAAGCAATTTAAATGATTCCATAATGTTAATACCATAATTTAAAATGCAATACAAATATCGTTGCCTCCTCAATAAATAGGTATGTTAGGATTACTATAGAATTAAATTTAGATTTTACATTTAAATATTAATATACGTTTAAAGAAATAAATTCGTGTTTATTTTAACATGTATATTAATAATAGCTTAAGAAATTATATATTTATTCACTTTCGTCTTTTCTTTTCTCTTTTTTTAAGGAGTTCCTAGAGCTTTTTATGTAAGAGGAAAAACAAATAAACAATATAACAGATAGAAAAAATGGTACTTCTAGGTTATACTGTCGGCCAATTTCGCCAAATTATACAAATCGCCAAACTAATAGCCAAATTATACATGTTGACATAATTTTTATTTTAAATAACGAAAAAACAAATAATTAGTAGAATAAAAATACTAATAAAAATACTAATAAAAAGACTAGAAATAAAAATACTAATAAAAAGTCGAAATAAAAATCACATAATTTAGACTGTCACTTAATTTAGATTTTACATTTAAATATTAAAATACGTTTAAAGAAATAAATTCATGTTTATTTTAACATGTATATTAATAATAGCTTAAAAAATTATATATTTATAAAACTGAAATCTAAAAATTGAGCTGATTTGCTTGTAAATACATCATAATAACCGAGAAAAAAGTGTAAATTCACTTTCTTCTTTTCCTTTCTCTTTTTTTAAGGAGCTCCTAGAGCTTTTTATATAAGAGGAAAAACAAATAAACAATATAACAGATAGAGAAAATGGTACTTCTAGGTTATCTCGTCAACCAATTTCGTCAAATTATACAAATCGCCAAACTAATAGCCAAATTATACATGTTGACATAATTTTTATTTTAAATAACGAAAAAACAAATATTTAGTAGAATATTAATAAAAATATTAATAAAAAGTTGAAATAAAAATCACATAATGACATTTTAAACACGTGAATCGCATTTAACGTCATTGAATGTGACATTCACGATCATCCATTATTGGCATCTAATCTTATAGTTTGGCAATAATTTTTTAGTCGACGGGATAAATAAGAAGTACTGAAAAAATCTATGCAAGATTGCTAAGATTTTTTTTTGAAAGCACAATAATAATACGACTGTATGTAATTGCAGAGCAGATTACAGAAAATAAATTAGAATGATTACTGTAATTTTATTTGATTATTTTGTTAGGCTGCAGAATTCTGTAGATTTCAAGTTGGTTCTTTGATTTTATTAAAATTTAAAACAAAATTAAACAATATAATTTGTAATTAAAAGTGATTTTCGTCCTTTCTATAATTTTAATATGCGAAACTTTTATCTATTTAAATACTTCTTTCAGAAATATTTTAATGAAGATAATTTCAAAATTTCTTCAATTATTGAGTATATTTCAGAATTCAAATTTGAATGCAGAATCTATAGCAAAATTTTACTTTAAAATGTCCTTTTTTTTTCTTTTGTAAGATTTTAAAATGGATAAGCCTTTGAATCTCAGGTATGAAAAGTATTGAAATGTGAATTTGTTCGGTGTCACTTTAAATAAATTTATTAAAATTATCTAAATAAAGTAAAATTTTGAAATGGATTGCTTTAAATTAATAAAGTTTAATCTGCAAAGTACATTTGATTTTTCAAAGATGAATTTGCTGTTGTTTGCATTTCTGTCATTAACTATAGTCTCATGAGCAATGCATAATCAAAATTAATAATTTTGAGAAAGTTATAAATAAGTTGGTAAACTTTATAATGCATAACTAAAGATTTATATTCTAAAAGTGTATCTGTTGCATGCTTTTTTGTTGTTGTTGTTTATATAAAATATCAAGAAATCCCAATTTTCTACAAAGAATTTACTACTTTACAGATTTTGCTTTACAGCGCACGCAAAAAATTAAAAAAATGTAAAGAAATTAAAAAATTTCTAGGAAATTGGGATTTTTGGAACTTATTGTGCTACACTGTAAAACAAACAAACAAACAATGCAAAGTTACTAAAAGTTTTCTAGGAAACTGGAATTTCTAGAACATTTTAAAAACCGACAACAGCAAAAATTCATTCAAAAGGTGTAGATTTTAAATAAAAATGAAAATATGGGTAAATTTACTAATTTTTTTTTTTTTTTTTTTTTTTTTTTTTTTTTTTTTTTTTTTTTTTTTTTTTTTTAGGAAAGTGGGATTTTTAGAAATTTCCATTCAACAGCAACCCAGGTTGAGATACAATTTTACTTAGATAACAGTAATTTTAAAAGATTCGTTTGTATAGTTAGAGATTTCTGTAACTATGTAGATTTTCATCTTTCCTTGTACAGTGTACAGATAAAATGTTACTAAGCATACAGATTTCGGCCCTTTTTGCTTTTGTAAAATTAGTTTTTTTTTTTTTTTTTTTTTTTTTTTTTTTTTTCTTTTGCGAGAATTACAAAAACTTATTTAATAAATACACATTACAGAAAAAAAAATGTATGATTATTGCAACTTTACAAGAATCTTTTCTACAGCAACCGATTTCTGTACCTTTACAAAAACTGCATTTCTAGATTGACATCTTTTTTGTACTGTGAACAGGTTAAATTAAACGCATTACTAAATTAGTAAGCATAAAGGTTTCAGTAACTTTACATATGTAGAATAACAGATTTTTTTCACAGTGATAAGTTATTAATTTTAACAATATCCCATATTTGAATTTAAGAATTTAAATTTTTAGGAAAAATTACATAAATATGTAACATTCTATTTCAGTCTTTATCTAAGTCTTATCAATGAACAAATTAATACATAAAAAGTATATGAATTTTTTGGCTGTTGTTGATTGTTGTGCAATGCTAACTGTAAAGAATATCCATCTTTCACTTTATTAAAATAGGACTATTCTCATATCTTAAGAAATAATTTAAAATTAGACACACACACACAGAAACACACACATAGACACACAAAACCTTATTTGTCAATTAAAAGTGATTTTTTTCTTTTTTCAAATTATAATGTGCGAAACTTTTATCCAATTAAATAATTTAATATTTAAACCTTTCTTTCAGAAAAGCTTGAGAGAATTTCAAAATTTGTTCAATTTTTTAAGGGTATTTCAGAGATCAAATATGAATGCGAATTATTTAGCAAAATTTTCCTTAAAAATTTCCTTTTCCCCTTTTGTATGATTTTAAAATCGGTAAGCCTTTGAACTTCAAGAATGCAAAGTATTGAAATGTGAATTTGTTTCGCGTCACTTTAAGTAACTTTAATAAAATTATCTAATTTCAAGTTAGATTATGAAATTGAAAGCTTAACTCTAATGAAGTTGAATTCGCACAAAGTATATTTGATCTTTGATATATGAGTTTGACCTGGTTTGCATTGCAGTTATTAACTATTGTGTCATGATCAATACGTAATCAAAACTTAATAATTATTAAAGATATATAAATAAATTGGTAAACTTTATGATGTGTAAAGAAGAGCAAATAACGGTACTAAACGTTATCATCACATACAGAAATGAATGACTGAAGATTTGCCCCGAGAACACGAATATTACTTTTTTTACATGTCCTATCTAAAAAGAAAAGTTTTTTTTTTTCAATTTTTGATTAATTTAGCTAAATCCAGTTGCCTCCGTAATCATAAGCGTATCAGAGCCATTTAACATGTCTCTAATACATAAGTGCTTTGTCATAAGTGCTTGTGTTATTGTATTTTTTATTGATTAAAAACCCTTTAAAAAGTTTTTTGGAAAAAACATATTTCATGAAATTTTAAAGCATGTGTACAATTTAAGACTTATTGGGAATGAGCATACTGAAATGTTAACTGGAATGTGTCAAATTGCACCGAACCATAATCTGAAGAATACGTGAAAGTAGAATCTTTGTCAGACTTTTTTAAGAGAAGTATTGCGGTAAACGACATTTCGTATTTCATTAATAAATGAGAATTAATGCAATCGAAATAGCTCGAATTATGGTCGGAGAATTTTAAAAGTAACAAAACTGACTGAATTAAAAAATGAGTTGATAGAGACCACATGAGAAAAAAAAGGTACAACAATCATTAAGAAACATTTTAATGGCCCCAGTATTTCCTTTTTTTACTTCTGAAGTGATCGTTATATTAGGTAATATGAATAGTAATAAAGCCTTAATAATAATTTTGAATATAGGATGCACGCGATATATTTGACTGAAGAGGTTATATATTTAAAGGTAAAGCCACAGCTGGTAATATTTTTTGCGCTTTCTAGATGGATGCAAAAAGAAAATATATGTGTGAGTATATTTCTTGTTATAGAGAAAGTAGAAATTGCTTACATATATGAGAATAATGGCGGATCATGCAAAAAATCTTCATCAGCCGAGTATGTTAAACCCTAATAGATGAATTAAATCTTTCATATTAGGTGATGTATCGCATTGCTTATATTGTATTTTCTTCCTTATATGCATGAAGTGAATCTGCCTTAATAGTGAAGATGGAAGCCTACATACATTTTTAACTATTCTGAGCAAATTTTGAAAATCCATTCCGATGAGTCACCAGGCCCTCACTTTGGCGAAATAAAGTAAACTCCTAACCCAAAACAATCCAAATTAACAAGCACAGCTGTATAATTCAGCGATAAAGCATAGCTATAAGGAGAAAGATAATTCTAACATGAAGATTTTGAAGAACATGATTGTAAAGCGATCGTCTTGTGAAAAGTAAATTTAAAAATTTAGAAACAGAATAAAAAACAAAACAACCACAACAAAAAGAAAAAAAAAGGGGGGGAAAGAAAAAGTTGCTGAATTGCAAAGTTCTTTTTTCAGTATATTATGGAAGATCGAGAAAAAAACATAGATAAATTCGAAGTAAATCTCAGTATTTATGTTTAGGAATGCATTATATTATCGACGTTCATGAATTTTTGTGATCTATTTAGCATATTACAGGTTCAATGGCATACTAAATGTTGCTAAAAATTGAAAAGCCGAATGATCAATTCATTTGTAGCTGTAAGCTAAGTAAATCTTTAAATATTTTTCAGACTAAATCCATACAAGTTTTTTCTTGTATCATCGATGTATGATACTTTGATTTTCCTTTTCTAAATGAATTATAACATTCATAGGTAAGTCGCAAAGTTCAAAATATTAAAGCGATATCTGTTACTTTAGAAACATTTAAAAGCACATTTAAAAGAGATGAAATATTTGTTTAAATGCACTAAACATTTTTCATTAACTAATACATATATCGCTATCTCATCAATGAATAGTTGTGTTAGTATTACTAAAGAAAACAATTTACATTTTATGTTTAGATATTAAACTACGTTTAAAAAAATAAATTCATGGTCTTTTTTGGGGGAGAGGAAATAAAATTTCTAAAACTTTTAAGCTATTGCATAGCTTTTATCACGGGCTTTGAGCGCGGTGACCGAATCCAAAAATTCCGTAACGAGGAAAATCCTAACACATCCGTAACGAAAAAACCTAACACTCGGCTAATGTCGTTTCACTTCGGCAGACTTCGGCATGGTATCCTTCGGTAGATTTCCGCAGACATTGACGCGGTATTTTTCAGATATTTACAGGATATCAAGTCTCAAATTTATATGTCTTATTTCAGTTACTATAAATCTATAGTTCCAATAATAAAAATTCCTGATAGAATGTTTATAGAAAAGAATCGTCTTAAGATAAAACAAGGTAGGATAATGTAGCTTTTGGTGAGTGGAGACCCGCCCAGTGGTGAGGATCGAAAAATTTAAATGCTTATAACTCGCGATCTAATTTTCGTAGCTCGGCCAAATTTTGTTAGGTAATTTATTATGAGAAAGTGTTAATTTTTGGTGACAGGAGACCCCCACGGTGAGGGTCGAAAAATTTAAAATGATTATAAATCGCGGTCTAATTTTCGTAGCTTGGCCAAATTTTGTTTGGTAATTTATTATGAGAGAGTGTTAATTTTTGGTGAAAGGAGATCCCCCACGGTGAGGATCGAAAAATTTAAAATGCTTATAACTCGCGATCTAATTTTCGTATCGCGGCCAAATTTTGTTTGGTAATTTATTATGAGAGAGTGTTAATTTTTGGTGACAGGAGACTCCCCGACGGCGAGGGTCGAAAAATTTCAAATGTTTATAACTCGCGATCAATTTTCGTAGCGCGGCCAAATTTTCTTTGGTAATTTATTATGAGAAAGTGTTACTTTTGCTGACAGGAAACCCCCCACGGTGAGGGTCGAAAAAGTTAAAATGCTTATAACTCGAGATCTACTTTTCGTAGCGCGGCCAAATTTTGTTTGGTAATTTATTATGAGACAGTGTTAATTTTTGGTGAAAGGAGACCCCCCCCCCATGGTGAGGGTCGAAAATTTTAAAATGCTTATAACCCGCGATCTAATTTTCGTAGCGCGGCCAAATTTTGTTTGGGAATTTATTATGAAACAGTGTTAATTTTTGGTGACAGGAGAACCCCCTCACGGCGTGGGTCGAAAAAGTAAAAATGCTTATAACTCGCGATCTAATTTTCGTAGCTCGGCCAAATTTTGTTTGGTAATTTATTATGAGAGAGTGTTAATTTTTGGTGACAGGAGACCACCCCACGGTGAATGTCGAAAAATTTAAAATGCTAAATGCTCGCGATCAATTTTCGTAGCGCGGCCAAATTTTGTTTGGTAATTTATTATGAGAAAGTGTTAATTTTTAGTGGCAGGAGATCCCCCATGGGGAGGGTCGAAAATTTTAAAATGCTTATAACTCGCGATCTAATTTTCGTAGCGCGGCTAAATTTTGTTTGGTAATTTATTATCAGACAGTGTTACTTTTGGTGACATGAGACCTCCCACGGTGAGGGTCGAAAAATTTAAAATACTTATAAATCGCGATCTAATTTTCGTAGCGCGGCCAAATTTTATTTGGTAATTTATTATGAGACAGTGTTACTTTTGCTTGCAGGAGACCCCCATGGTGAGGGTCGAAAAAGATAAAATGCTTATAACTTGCGTTCTAATTTTCGTAGCGCGGCCAAAATTTGTTTGATTTATTATGAGAGTGTGTTAATTTTTGGTGACAGGAGACCCCCCAGGGTGAGGATCGAAAAATTTAAAATGCTTATAACTCGCTTTCTACTTTTCGTATCGCGGCCAGATTTTGTTTGGTAATTTATTATGAGAGAGTGTTAATTTTTGGTGACAGGAGACCCCCCCCCCACGGTGAATGTCGAAAAATTTAAAATGCTTATAACTTGCGATCTAATTTTCGTAGCGCGGCCAAATTTTGTTTGGTAATTTATTATGAGAGAGTGTTCCTTTTTGGTGACTGGGAACCCCCCACGGTGAGGGTCGAAAATTTTAAAATGTTTATAACTCGCGATCAATTTTCGTAGCTTGGCCAAATTTTGTTTGGTAATTTATTATGAGACAGTGTTACTTTTGGTGACAGGAGATACCCCATAGTGAGGGTCGAAAAATTTGAAATGCTTATAACTCGCGATCTAATTTTCGTAGCGCGGCCAAATTTTGTTTGGTAATTTATTGTGAGACAGTGTTCATTTTTGGTGACAGGAGACCCCCCCCCCCATGGTGAGGGTCGAAAAATTTAAAATGCCTATAACTCGCGATCTAATTTTCGTAGCGCGGCAAAATTTTGTTTGTAATTTATTAAGATCTTGCATAGCTTTTATCGCGGGCTTTGAGCGCGGCGGAAGAATCTAGAAATTCCGTAACGAGAAAAAAACCTAACACTCCGGCTAACGTCGCTTCAGTTTGGCAGACTTCGGCACGGTATTCTTCGGTAGACTTCGGCAGACATTGACGCGGTATTTTTCAGATATTTTGAGAATATCAAGTCTTAAACTTATGTTTTTTATTTCAGCTACCATAAACGTATGGTTTCAATGATAAAAATTCCTGATTAACCTACCTGTTTTATAAGATAAAAAAAATATTTTAAACGTCATTAACTTCTCATTTGTTCAATACAAGAAAAAAAAAATTATCGGTCATCGCGCTCAAAATGTTTAACTTGAATTAATGTCAAAGACAAAAAAAAAACTGCATAAATAAAAAATAAATAAATAATTATGATTGCATAAGTTGATAAAAAATGCTATGCAATAGCTTTAACCGCGGCAGTCCCCGAGTGCCACACGTATTTTTTTTAAGCTATTGCATAGCTTTTATCACGGGCTTTGAGCGCGGCGACCGAATCCAATAATTCCGTAACGAGGAAAATCCTAACACATCCGTAACGAAAAAACCTAACACTCGGCTAACGTCGTTTCACTTCGGCAGACTTCGTCATGGTATCCTTCGGTAGACTTCGGCAGACATTGACGCGGTATTTTTCAGATATTTAGAGGATATCAAGTCTCAAATTTATATGTGTTATTTCAGTTACTATAAATCTATAGTTCCAATAATAAAAATTCCTGATAGAATGTTTATAGAAAAGAATCGTCTTAAGATAAAACAAGGTAGGATAATGTAGCTTTTGGTGAGTGGAGACCCGCCCAATGGTGAGGATCGAAAAATTTTAAATGCTTATAACTCGCGATCTAATTTTTTTTATGTATCCGGAAAAACAAAAATCTATGTAAGAGATACAAATTTTTACTGTATATCAAAATATCTGTAAGCATATTATTTTTTTTCAGGAAACTCGATGACTAGACTTTTTTATGTAACTGCAAAACAGGATACAGATGAACATTTATTATGATTAATGTAATTTTAATAGATTATTTTTTTAGGCTACAAATTTCTGTAGCTTTCAATGTCTTCTTTGCTTTTCTTAAAATTTTAATATAATATTAATATAATGTAATTTGATAATTAAAAGTGATATTTTACCTTTCTAAAATTATAATATTAAAAACTTTTATATATTTAAAACATTTATTAACATATTTCTTTCAGAAAATCCAAAATAAAGAGAGTTTCAAAATCTGATCAATTATTTGAGGATATTTCAAAGTTCAAATATGGATGCAAACTGTTTAGAAAAATTTTACTTCAAAATTTCCCTTTCCTCTTTTGTAAGATTTTGAAATCGATAAGCCCTTGAACATGAGAAATGAAAAGTATTGAAATGTAAATTTGTTCTATGTCAATTTAAGTAACTTTAATAAAACTATTTAATTGAAATAAGATTAAGAAATTGATTGCTTAAAATTTAGAAAGTTTAACTCGTAAAGTACATTTGATTTCTGAAAAGAGAATTTGATCTTGTTTGCACTTATGTTATTAACTATTGTCTCATGATCGATACATAAGCAAAACTAATTATTATTACAGTATTATAGTAAATAAATTGGTGATTTTTATTATGTATAAAAAAGAACGAATAATGATACTTGATTTTTTTTATCATATAAAGAACTGTAAAAAATTTAAACTTTTTTAAAGTTATTTTTTAAATACTTTTTATTTTTAATACTTTTTTAAAGTCCAGTCGCCTCCGTAGTTATACATATAATAGAGCCACTTAACGTGTCTTTAATGCATGTCATAAATATTTGTGCTAATGTACTTTTAATTGTTTGAATGTTCTCATAAAAGTATTTCGTGAAATATTGTAAATAATTCAAATATTATAAATTCTCTGCCTTAATGGGATTCAAGACTACCGAAATTCTAATGCTAAATAAGTAAAATTACACCTTATTATAAAAATAATATTCTCCAAATATAAAAACTCTGCCTTTAAGAGAAGAATTGTGAGGATGACATTTCGCTTTTGAGAAAGAAGAAATGGGAAATAATGCAATCCACATTACTCGCATTATTTTTCGGAGAACTTAAAAAGTGTAAAGTCAAAGACTGACTTGCGTAAAAAGGACCACATGAGAATAAAAGATAAATAATCACAAAGGAAGATTTCAATTGTCCTCATACACTGTTAAAAATCTTGTTCTATTTTGAACAAAAAAAAATTTGTTTTTTGGTGCTCAATAGCTGCCACCATAAGATGGTGAAATCTCGTACCAACATTTAGAGCTTCCTAGTTCAACCTCGTTCCAAGTATTGGAACTATGCTTCAATGGGAGCTCCAAATTTTGGTTCAAGATTTCACCATCTTACGGTGGCAGATATTGAGCACCAAAAACCAAACTTTTTTGGTTCAAACTAGAACAAGATTTTTAACAGTGTAGAGATTTATACTTTCGAAGTTATTTTAAAATTCGGCAACATGGATTGTGGTTAGACCATAATAATAGTTTTAATTGTAGGATACGTGCGGCTTTTTTGACAGAAGAGTGTATAGATTTGAAATAAAGTCAAAGGTGATATTATTTATTGCGCTTTTTATCCGGATGGACAAAGAAAAGCCAGGTTGAGCGATTTTATATATATATATATATGTATATATATATATATAAATATATATAATATATATATATATATACATATATTTATATATATATATATATATATATATATATATATATATATATATATATATATATATATAGAAGAAGTACAAAGTTACACATATGAAGACCATGGCGGATCATGCCAAAAATCTTCATCTGTTTAAATTCCAATAATTGAATAAAATATTCTATGTTAATTGATGTATCGCTTTTTTGGTCAGAATTACATTCATGAAATGAATCAGCTTTAAGAGTGAAGTTCAAAGCCTATTTACATATTTAATTATTGTGAATAAAAATTTAATATCAATTCCTTTGGGTCGCTGGGGCCTCACGATAGTGAAAAACAGAAACAAAAAAATATATTACAGAATAAGATAGCGATGCTGAGTTATACACTTCTTACCTCAGCGTATAATGTAAGATCAAGAAAATGACATACTAAAGATATGAAGATAAATACCATTTGAACCTCAATAATTATGCTTACGAATGCAATATATTATTGAAGTTAATGAATTTCCGTGATCTATCTAGCATATTATTGGCTAAACATAATAATGAATTCTGCAATAAATTGAAAAGTTAAATGATCAATTCCTTTGTTATTGTAATCTAACAATATCATTAAATATTTTTTAAACTAAAATGTTTTCTGTGTTTTTTCTTTTATCACCGATGTTTGATACTTTAATTTTTGTTTTTTATTAGGTAGATTTCGTACGAAATATTAGGTAGATTTCGTATGAAATATTAGGTAGATTTCGTATGAAATACTACCTATTGCATTCTCTCCCATGTTGGAATTTCTGAAAAATTTTTGCAAATCTACACGAATCATGACTCCTAGACCCTAAAACTACCATCAGTAAAAAAATTTATCTATCTATCTATCTATCTATCTATCTATCTATCGGTGTATATCACTTTCTTCTACACACGCTAACTTTCATAATTATACTCAGATCTTCTTCAAACTTTTACATAAAATCAAAGAGCTTAAGATTTCGGTCGAGTTCGTTAATGGGCAAAATCGGACCAATGGGGTGGAAGTTAGGAGGGGTTTTGTGAAAACAGAAAAAAAGCGATAACTTCTAAATTAAAATAGATATAGAATCAGTTTAAAGTTTATATTACTTCTAAAGAATGGGCCAAAAGTTTATGCATGACAGATTTTTGATAAAGTTAAAATTGGGCTCAAGGGGCGAAATAAACATGGTTTTTGGGAGAAAAAAAATCATAACTTCGTCAATTCTATAGATATCAAATCCAACTAAATTTTATATAAATGTACTCAATATTATCTAAAACTTTTGTATTTACAAGTTTTTGATAGGACCAATTTTTATCGATGAAAAAAATTAAAAACTAAAAGAAAAAGGGGGGAGAAAAAAGAAAAAACCCATAACTTACTCAATTCTTAAGCAATCAAATCTAATTAAATTTATTTTACATCTTCACAATAATATCTACAACTTTTATCTTGACAAGTGTTTCATAAAACCAATTCTTATAGCAAAAATAAATTAAACAAAAATAGGAGTTGGAGAAAAAACCTCAAATCCAAACTGCTTATATTCTGACTCATTTTAAAATTCATTTTTGATTTTAAACGCATCTAAATGACAGATCTCTTATTTAGGAACTATATAATGCGACGTATTGGCCAATTTTTTGATAAAGGCAAAATATATTTTTTAAAAGGCTGCCAAAAAAGGTATTTTGAACAGATTTCCCGAAGTTATCGTCATTAAAATATTGATTAAGTATAACAAATTGCGTTTTTTCTGAGTCATTTTTAAATTCATTTTTGCTCTCAGACCCATCCAATTTACAGGTCCTATTATTTAGGAACTATATGACTTGACGTATTGGCCAGTTTTGTGATAAAGGCAGAATATATTTTTAAAAAGGCTGCCAAAATAGGTATTTTGAACAGAATTTCACGAAGTTATAGTGATTGAAATTTGAGGAAATTTAAGAAATTGCGTTTTTACCGAGTCATTTTTAAAACTTTTTTTTTTTGTTCTCAAACGCATTCAATTTACAGGTTCTCTTATTTAGGAACTATATAATGTGACGGAGTGGCCAGTTTTTTGATAAAGGCAGAATATATTTCAAAAAAGGCTGCCACTTCGCACGAAATTTCCCAAAGAGATCATGATTAATGAACTGTGGGTATTCAAATAACAAATTTGTTATTTTATGACTCATTTTTAAATCCAATTTTGCTCTGAATTTTCTGCATTCAATTGACAGTTTTTTGTTACTTAGGAAATATATATTGTGCTTATTCGTCGATTTTTTGATAAAGGGTGAATATATATTTTTTAAAAGGTGTCAAAGTAAAGACTTCGCAAAAAAATTTCCCGAAGAGTTCATGATAAAAGAATTGAGTTTGTATTCAAATAACAAATTGTTTAATTTATGACTCATTTTTAAATTCAGTTTTGCTCTCAAACGCATTCAATTGACAGTTATTGGTATTTAGGAACTGTGTAATGTGCCGTATTGGTCAGATTTTTGATAAAGGCTAAATATATATTTAAAAAAAATCTGTCAAAGTGGGCACTTCGCATTAAATTTCTCAAAGCGATCTTGATTAAAGAATTGTGGATGTATTAAAATAATAAATTGGTTGTTTTATGACTTATGACTCATTTTTAAACTCAATTTTGCTGTCAAACGAATTTAATTAACAGTTTTTTGTTATTTAGGAACTATATAATGAGCATATTGGTAAATTTTTTAAATAAAGTAAGAATATAATTCAAAATATGTTGCCAAAATGGGCATTTAAGTAGAATTTCGTTTAAGACGATTTTGATAAAACCAGTTCTTAATGAAATTAAAAATTTTTTAAAAGCGGCTGAATAAAGTAGTTAAACTGGGTTTATCTCTAATCATTTTTTTTCTTTTTTTGTTGAGATGAAAACTTTTCGAAATCTACCTCCGCCTATAGGCCATGCCGAAAGGGATTTTTCCTTCTTGTACTTGTTCTTGTTAAAGATTCTTTGTGATTGAAAAGAAATTCGATTTCAGATTGACTTTAAAAGTAATGTACTTTTTACATATATATTACAATATTTTTATTTATAAAAGTTTAAAAATTTAGAACATATGAATTATTTCTTGATTCTGTGTAAAATATTAGACAGCGGTGTATGAATTACAAATAATTATTTACATTATTATATTTTTTGACAAAGTATGCTATAGAATATTCAACTGTATTCTAGTGGTAAAACCCCTCCTTGAATGTGTGATTGTAATATCTATTCATTATGCAAATTTCCTTAAATCATAGTAATAGTAATATTGACGAAGACCATTTGGGTGTATTACATTACTGAATCAGAAACAATATATTCTTCATTTATTATAAAATAAAGATCGCAAGAATAATATTATACATATTTTATATTTTTTAACTAGTAAAAAAGATGTTGAATATATCTTTGTTAAATAACTTAAATAATTTCGCATAGGATACTGTAACTTCATTCAAACATCAGTAACTTTAGTTTAAATTTTGTATGGCGGAAAATGTACACTGTAAAATAAGGGTCTATCTACTAAAAAAAAAAAAAAATAATAAAAAATAATAATAAAAAAAAAAAATATTGATTCTTGTAATTACAATTTTTTTTTTAAATCTTACTCGGTTACAAGGAATCTGCAAGAATTACTAAAAAAAGCTAGCAACGAATAGAGTTAATAGTTTTATATTTTTAATAGCTATTACTAAAACTCACTTGGTGTGGCCGTGATAGCCTAGTTGTCATAGCACCGAACTCCAGGCTGAAAGTATCCGGGTTCGATGCTGGACGCCACCAAATATGCGCCGAATGTATGCAATGTAAGTACTCATTAAATAAAGGGATAATGAAAATCCTGTCGTAGTAATTACCATGGGTAATTATCTCTGGACATTTCCTCCCCTTTAGAAACGTGTCAAAATAGAGCAGGTAGCAAAGTTTGGTGTTGCCATCTATTGCGGCTTTGCTGAAAATCTGCCGCTTCAGAAATCTGTCTTTTCACCCACTGGATGCAGCTCGAAGGAAGCTATTGCCTCTCGGGCACGTGTAATGGTTACTAAAAATAATTTTGGAGCTATTACTGAAATTTTCTTGGTGGCTCATACTAAAAAGTTAAGTTAGTCCTTTTGTTCAGTTTACAAAAAAAAAAAAAAAAAAAAATGTTTGTTTTACTTGCAAAAAAAAAAAAAAAAAAAGGTTTGTAATGGTTACTAAAAATTTTTTCGGAATACAAATTTACTAAAAAATTTTTAGTAACCTCTTGAATTTTTTTCACAGTGTATCTTGTAAAGCATAGATTCATATCAAAATCTTTTTTTATTATAAAAAAAATTACGTTGAAAAAATGTAATACTTTAAATAAATCTATGAGACATAAAATATAACCCTCTTCTAAGCAATATTTGTCTGTGAAAATGAGAAAAAAAAAGAAATATCTATATGTATGTAAAATGATGAGTCACAGAGATCATACTTATTTTATAACCAGGAAGCAAATAATGAATTATTGAAATATAGACTCAGCTCCAGCTTCTATTCTTCAGTTTATTGAATGCTGGGAGAAAAGGAAACAAAATTTTGGGTATTTTGAAATACGTTTCGAAGAACCTCTTTTCAGTATTTTACAAAAAAAATATATTTAATTGTTTTGAGAACATAAGAAGCTAAATTTTACTTTATTCATTTTATTTCTTCAAATTGTATTTTTTAAGCAATATTTAACTTAAACGTTTCACTTCTTTTAAAAGTGTTATTGTTTTGTATTTTCGATAAGAATGTAAGAATAAACTATGCATGTATAAATCTTTACAAAAAATGTAATATAGAATAAAGTAAAATAAAATAAAATAATTTCATTCCACGCATATATTTAGTAGTTTTCTTTGTATATTTATTTTAGTTTATACCAGTTTCTTCGTTTAAGACATATTTGTATTTAGATAAGTTATTTCTTTTGTTAAACTAACGTTTTTGATTAAGTTTTCTTTTTTATGTATATTTACTTTAAAGTTACATATTAGAAGCTTTAAAGTAAAATAAGTACTTTATATATATGAATATTTAATTAAACATAATTTATATAGAGAAATTATTTGACATGCATACAAATATTCACGTTATATTTAACTAATAAGAAAACTAATAAGAAAAAGAATTAAATAAATAAAAAAATCTATAAATAAACGAATTAAGTATTGAAATATATATTTTATTTTACATAAAGCTGAAGGTAAAATTTTAAATCAATATAAAGGGTGTAGTTTAACAATTAAATATTAAGGTGGTTTGGGGTAATAACGCCAAGTGCTAACATTTTGCATAATTATGAAATAATCTGGTAAATGACACCCATGTGCTCTGCGCAGAAGGGTTTTGAGTCATATAAATCGCAAAAAACAGCTTCAAGTTAATTTGTTTCATTTTTAGGTCTTATTGTTTTAACAAGAAACTTAAATTCACGTTTGATCTAAAATTTGCGAAATACGTTTTGTGATGTGAAGACTATTTTTTATCCAGAAATACTTTGTTAATTACATAAATTTGTAGTACATTTCATGGACTTTCAGAATATTGTTGAAGATTTTGGATATCTTCTCGAGATAATTTGTAATTTAAAATGTACAGCGCAATAACTATAACGGGGTAATAACGCCAATCCTTGGCATTAATACACCGGTTGATTCCCTACAGTGGCCGAGCTACATCCTAAATACTGATTCAAATAAACACAGTTAAAACTGTGCAATGTTTCTAATAATTCTATTTAAGCGGTCCTTTTTAAGCAAAAAGAAGCTCACGGTCAGATATTCTTTTGCCTCATCCTTCCCCCCCCCTCCCCCACACCACACCTTTATTTTTCTTACACTTTCACAAAAAATTGAACATTTTCAATAGCTTAAAATGCAATTTGTCAATTTCTAAGTTTGTAGAGTTTGTATTTTTAGAATTGGGCAATCTACATGCCATTATTCCATCTTATTTCATAGTTTTTTTTGCATGGCGTTATTACCCATATAGGTGGGTAATAACGCCAAATAACATTGGTCAAGAAATCACGCCATAACATTTTATGAATACATATCTGTTAAATTATTTTTTTTATATAGATAGTCAATGAGTTGCTGTATCTAATCATATATTTCTTGGAAAAATACAAACTAAAACTGAGCCGTGAAAATTGGCAGAACCTTAACGTGGCGTTATTACCCCAGGGTACCTTACATTTCATATATGAACAGCAATAGAAATATATGGTGATATTGTTTGATATCACATATATATTGGATTTTATAAATCAAAGATAATATCCATTGTAAAAAATATTATTAAATATTAATTTTAATTCCCTACAAAACTATACATAATTTTAATTCTTTTGCGTAGTTAAGTATTAATTTTCCTCTCTTATGTATTACTTTATTATGCCGAGTTATCTCACAGTACTCTTTATTCTAAGAAAAGAAAATACTATTGAAATGAATATTATTCATAGGTATTTTATTAAAAAAATTCTTCTTGTGCTGAATTTGCAAAGAAATTCTATATGATAGTAAATAGATACTAGCACAGCACGTCAGTCAAGGGATTTTTGGCCATACAGCGATCGATGCTTGGCTAAAAGTTAATCAAATATTTGGTTAAAACAGCAGTTATTTAACAATATTGACATTATTTTGACATTACACTGTAAAAAAAATTCAAGAGATTACTAAAATTTTTTTAGTAAATTTGTATTCCACAGAATTTTTTAGTAACCATTAGACACTTTTTTTAGCAAGTGAAACAAGCATTTCTTTTGTAAACCGAATACTGTACACGAATCATGACTCCTAGACCCTAAAACTACCATCAGTAAAAAAGTTTATCTATCTATCTATCTATCTATCTATCTATCGGTGTATATCACTTTCTTCTACACACGCTAACTTTCATAATTATACTCAGATCTTCTTCAAACTTTTACATAAAATCAAAGAGCTTAAGATTTCGGTCGAGTTCGTTAATGGGCAAAATCGGACCAATGGGGTGGAAGTTAGGAGGGGTTTTGTGAAAACAGAAAAAAAGCGATAACGTCTAAATTAAAATAGATATAGAATCAGTTTAAAGTTTATATTACTTCTAAAGAATGGGCCAAAAGTTTATGCATGACAGATTTTTGATAAAGTTAAAAATGGGCTCAAGGGGCGAAATAAACATGGTTTTTGGGAGAAAAAAAATCATAACTTCGTCAATTCTATAGATATCAAATCCAACTAAATTTTATATAAATGTACTCAATATTATCTAAAACTTTTGTATTTACAAGTTTTTGATAGGACCAATTTTTATCGATGAAAAAAATTAAAAACTAAAAGAAAAAGAGGGGAGAAAAAACAAAAAACCCATAACTTACTCAATTCTTAAGCAATCAAATCTAATTAAATTTATTTTACATCTTCACAATAATATCTACAACTTTTATCTTGACAAGTGTTTCATAAAACCAATTCTTATAGCAAAAATAAATTAAACAAAAATAGGAGTTGGAGAAAAAACCTCAAATCCAAACTGCTTATATTCTGACTCATTTTAAAATTCATTTTTGATTTTAAACGCATCTAAATGACAGATCTCTTATTTAGGAACTATATAATGCGACGTATTGGCCAATTTTTTGATAAAGGCAAAATATATTTTTTAAAAGGCTGCCAAAAAAGGTATTTTGAACAGATTTCCCGAAGTTATCGTCATTAAAATATTGATTAAGTATAACAAATTGCGTTTTTTCTGAGTCATTTTTAAATTCATTTTTGCTCTCAGACCCATCCAATTTACAGGTCCTATTATTTAGGAACTATATGACTTGACGTATTGGCCAGTTTTGTGATAAAGGCAGAATATATTTTTAAAAAGGCTGCCAAAATAGGTATTTTGAACAGAATTTCACGAAGTTATAGTGATTGAAATTTGAGGAAATTTAAGAAATTGCGTTTTTACCGAGTCATTTTTAAAACTTTTTTTTTTGTTCTCAAACGCATCCAATTTACAGGTACTCTTTTTTAGGAACTATATAATGTGACGGAGTGGCCAGTTTTTTGATAAAGGCAGAATATATTTCAAAAAAGGCTGCCACTTCGCACGAAATTTCCCAAAGAGATCATGATTAATGAACTGTGGGTATTCAAATAACAAATTTGTTATTTTATGACTCATTTTTAAATCCAATTTTGCTCTGAATTTTCTGCATTCAATTGACAGTTTTTTGTTACTTAGGAACTATATATTGTGCTTATTCGTCGATTTTTTGATAAAGGGTGAATATATATTTTTTAAAAGGTGTCAAAGTAAAGACTTCGCAAAAAAATTTCCCGAAGAGTTCATGATAAAAGAATTGAGTTTGTATTCAAATAACAAATTGTTTAATTTATGACTCATTTTTAAATTCAGTTTTGCTCTCAAACGCATTCAATTGACAGTTATTGGTATTTAGGAACTGTGTAATGTGCCGTATTGGTCAGATTTTTGATAAAGGCTAAATATATATTTAAAAAAAATCTGTCAAAGTGGGCACTTCGCATTAAATTTCTCAAAGCGATCTTGATTAAAGAATTGTGGATGTATTAAAATAATAAATTGGTTAATTTATGACTTATGACTCATTTTTAAACTCAATTTTGCTGTCAAACGAATTTAATTAACAGTTTTTTGTTATTTAGGAACTATATAATGAGCATATTGGTAAATTTTTTAAATAAAGTAAGAATATAATTCAAAATATGTTGCCAAAATGGGCATTTAAGTAGAATTTCGTTTAAGACGATTTTGATAAAACTAGTTCTTAATGAAATTAAAAATTTTTTAAAAGCGGCTGAATAAAGTAGTTAAACTGGGTTTATCTCTAATCATTTTTTTTCTTTTTTGTTGAGATGAAAACTTTTCGAAATCTACCTCCGCCTATAGGCCATGCCGAAAGGGATTTTTCCTTCTTGTACTTGTTCTTGTTAAAGATTCTTTGTGATTGAAAAGAAATTCGATTTCAGATTGACTTTAAAAGTAATGTACTTTTTACATATATATTACAATATTTTTATTTATAAAAGTTTAAAAATTTAGAACATATGAATTATTTCTTGATTCTGTGTAAAATATTACACAGCGGTGTATGAATTACAAATAATTATTTACATTATTATATTTTTTGACAAAGTATGCTATAGAATATTCAACTGTATTCTAGTGGTAAAACCCCTCCTTGAATGTGTGATTGTAATATCTATTCATTATGCAAATTTCCTTAAATCATAGTAATAGTAATATTGACGAAGACCATTTGGGTGTATTACATTACTGAATCAGAAACAATATATTCTTCATTTATTATAAAATAAAGATCGCAAGAATAATATTATACATATTTTATATTTTTTAACTAGTAAAAAAGATGTTGAATATATCTTTGTTAAATAACTTAAATAATTTCGCATAGGATACTGTAACTTCATTCAAACATCAGTAACTTTAGTTTAAATTTTGTATGGCGGAAAATGTACACTGTAAAATAAGGGTCTATCTACTAAAAAAAAAAAAAATAAATAAATAAAAAATAAAAAATAAAAAAAAAAGATATTGATTCTTGTAATTACAATTTTTTTTTTAAATCTTACTCGGTTACAAGGAATCTGCAAGAATTACTAAAAAAAGCTAGCAACGAATAGAGTTAATAGTTTTATATTTTTAATAGCTATTACTAAAACTCACTTGGTGTGGCCGTGATAGCCTAGTTGTCATAGCACCGAACTCCAGGCTGAAAGTATCCGGGTTCGATGCTGGACGCCACCAAATATGCGCCGAATGTATGCAATGTAAGTACTCATTAAATAAAGGGATAATGAAAATCCTGTCGTAGTAGTTACCATGGGTAATTATCTCTGGACATTTCCTCCCCTTTAGAAACGTGTCAAAATAGAGCAGGTAGCAAAGTTTGGTGTTGCCATCTATTGCGGCTTTGCTGAAAATCTGCCGCTTCAGAAATCTGTCTTTTCACCCACTGGATGCAGCTCGAAGGAAGCTATTGCCTCTCGGGCACGTGTAATGGTTACTAAAAATAATTTTGGAGCTATTACTGAAATTTTCTTGGTGGCTCATACTAAAAAGTTTTAAGTTAGTCCTTTTGTTCAGTTTACAAAAAAAAAAAAAAAAAAAAAAAAAAAAAAAAAAAAAAAAAAAAAAAAAAAAAAAATGTTTGTTTTACTTGCAAAAAAAAAAAAAAGTTTGTAATGGTTACTAAAAAATTTTTCGGAATACAAATTTACTAAAAAATTTTTAGTAACCTCTTGAATTTTTTTCACAGTGTATCTTGTAAAGCGTAGATTCATATCAAAATCCTTTTTTTATTATAAAAAAAAATTACGTTGAAAAAATGTAATACTTTAAATAAATCTATGAGACATAAAATATAACCCTCTGCTAAGCAATATCTGTCTTTGAAAATGAGAAAAAAAAAAAAGAAATATCTATATGTATGTAAAATGATGAGTCACAGAGATCATACATATTTTATAACCAGGAAGCAAATAATGAATTATTGAAATATAGACTCAGCTCCAGCTTCTATTCTTCAGTTTATTGAATGCTGGGAGAAAAGGAAATAAAATTTTGGGTATTTTGAAATACGTTTCGAAGAACCTCTTTTCAGTATTTTACAAAAAAAATATATTTAATTGTTTTGAGAACATAAGAAGCTAAATTTTACTTTATTCATTTTATTTCTTCAAATTGTATTTTTTAAGCAATATTTAACTTAAACGTTTCACTTCTTTTAAAAATGTTATTGTTTTGTGTTTTCGATAAGAATGTAAGAATAAACTATGCATGTATAAATCTTTACAAAAAATGTAATATAGAATAAAGTAAAATAAAATAAAATAATTTCATTCCACGCATATATTTAGTAGTTTTCTTTGTATATTTATTTTAGTTTATACCAGTTTCTTCGTTTAAGACATATTTGTATTTAGATAAGTTATTTCTTTTGTTAAACTAACGTTTTTGATTAAGTTTTCTTTTTTATGTATATTTACTTTAAAGTTACATATTAGAAGCTTTAATGTAAAATAAGTACTTTATATATATGAATATTTAATTAAACATAATTTACATAGAGAAATTATTTGACATGCATACAAATATTCACGTTATATTTAACTAATAAGAAAACTAATAAGAAAAAGAATTAAATAAATAAAAAAAAATCTATAAATAAACGAATTAAGTATTGAAATATATATTTTATTTTACATAAAGCTGAAGGTAAAATTTTAAATCAATATAAAGGGTGTAGTTTAACAATTAAATATTAAGGTGGTTTGGGGTAATAACGCCAGGTGGGGTAATAACGCCAAGTGCTAACATTTTGCATAATTATGAAATAATCTGGTAAATGACACCCATGTGCTCTGCGCAGAAGGGTTTTGAGTCATATAAATCGCAAAAAACAGCTTCAAGTTAATTTGTTTCATTTTTAGGTCTTATTGTTTTAACAAGAAACTTAAATTCACGTTTGATCTAAAATTTGCGAAATACGTTTTGTGATGTGAAGACTATTTTTTATCCAGAAATACTTTGTTAATTACATAAATTTGTAGTACATTTCATGGACTTTCAGAATATTGTTGAAGATTTTGGATATCTTCTCGAGATAATTTGTAATTTAAAATGTACAGCGCAATAACTATAACGGGGTAATAACGCCAATCCTTGGCATTAATACACCGGTTGATTCCCTACAGTGGCCGAGCTACATCCTAAATACTGATTCAAATAAACACAGTTAAAACTGTGCAATGTTTCTAATAATTCTATTTAAGCGGTCCTTTTTAAGCAAAAAGAAGCTCACGGTCTGATATTCTTTTGCCTCATCCTTCCCCCCCCTCCCCCACACCACACCTTTATTTTTCTTACACTTTCACAAAAAATTGAACATTTTCAATAGCTTAAAATGCAATTTGTCAATTTCTAAGATTGTAGAGTTTGTATTTTTAGAATTGGGCAATCTACATGCCATTATTCCATCTTATTTCATAGTTTTTTTTGCATGGCGTTATTACCCATATAGGTGGGTAATAACGCCAAATAACATTGGTCAAGAAATCACGCCATAACATTTTATGAATACATATCTGTTAAATTATTTTTTTTATATAGATAGTCAATGAGTTGCTGTATCTAATCATATATTTCTTGGAAAAATACAAACTAAAACTGAGCCGTGAAAATTGGCAGAACCTTAACGTGGCGTTATTACCCCAGGGTACCTTACATTTCATATATGAACAGCAATAGAAATATATGGTGATATTGTTTGATATCACATATATATTGGATTTTATAAATCAAAGATAATATCCATTGTAAAAAATATTATTAAATATTAATTTTAATTCCCTACAAAACTATACATAATTTTAATTCTTTTGCGTAGTTAAGTATTAATTTTCCTCTCTTATGTATTACTTTATTATGCCGAGTTATCTCACAGTACTCTTTATTCTAAGAAAAGAAAATACTATTGAAATGAATATTATTCATAGGTATTTTACTAAAAAAATTCTTCTTGTGCTGAATTTGCAAAGAAATTCTATATGATAGTAAATAGATACTAGCACAGCACGTCAGTCAAGGGATTTTTTGCCATACAGCGATCGATGCTTGGCTAAGTGTTAATCAAATGTTTGGTTAAAACAGCAGTTATTTAACAATATTGACATTATTTTGACATTACACTGTAAAAAAAATTCAAGAGATTACTAAAAATTTTTTAGTAAATTTGTATTCCACAGAATTTTTTAGTAACCATTAGACACTTTTTTTAGCAAGTGAAACAAGCATTTCTTTTGTAAACCGAACAAAAGAATTTTTTGTATAACTAACATAAAAATTTTTAGTATGAGCCACCAAGCAAATTTGAGTAATAGCTCCGAAATTATTTTTAATAACCATTACGTGCACCCGAATGGCAGGAGCTTCCTTCGAGCTACATCCAGACTTCTGAAGCAAAAGATTTTCGGCAAAACCGCAATAGATGGCAGCACCAAACATTGCTACCTGCTCCGACAGGATTTTCATAACCACTTAATAACCGAGTACTTACACTACATACATTCGGGGCGCATTTGGCCGTGGGCAGTATCGAACCCGGTACCTTTTAGCCTGGAGTCCGTTACTATAACCACTATGCTATCAAGGCCGCAGCAAGTGTGTTTTAGTAATAGCTAATAAAAATTATAAACTATTAACTCCATTCGTTGCAAACTTTTTTCTAGTAATTTTTACAGATTTTCTTGTAACCGACTAAGATTACTAAAAATTTTTTAGTAATTACAAGGATCACTAAAGTTTTTTTAGTAGATCGGCCCTTTTATTTTTACAGTGTATGACATTACAATTATGAAGTTTTAAACGTCTGTCTGTCGTCTTTACTTTCAGATTATTTAGTAAATTATGCATCGCAACAGCCCCATTTCTACCAGCAGCCATCAAATTGCCACTTACTTTCTTAGGTACTAACTCTTCGCTGATTATACTTTAAAATTATTTTCATCGAAATGAAACTGACATACGCATTGCAAAGCAATGTTTATTCGTCGACAAAGTTCGTTTAGCAAATTTCTATCACTCTCCAAAAACTTTATCAATGAAAAAGTGTAAAATCATACATTTTTCCTGCAGATGAAAATTTGATTATTGTTTCCGGAGGATAACTTTTAGGACACTCGTGTGTCATCTCTTTAAAAACTACTTTTTGAAATAGAAGTATTTTACAACGTTCAAAACCCTGTCTCATGGTGTATGTGCATTTGTAAATTATCACTGACATCTTAATCTTTATTTAAAAATTCGAAATGCATATTTTGTAAGCCATACATTTCAATTAAGTCCCAAAAAGCATTAGTAGAAGAATTATTATTACATATATATATATATATATATATATATATATATATATATATATATATATATATATATATATATATATATATATATATATATATATAACTTGTATTGTTTATTTTTTAGCTTCAAATAACTAAAAGATAATTAAACATTAATTATCTGTACTTCCATTGTGAATAAAATAACGATTTTTAAAACTCTTATTTCCGATTACTTGCTACATTATTTCGAAATTGTAATGTTAAAGAATCTTTCCTTTTCATTTGTTCTAAAATGTTTTTAATGATTTAATGTATGTGTGTATGAAGTTCCGGCTGTTTTGAAATGTTAATAATTAGCTATAACTATATACAATAGGAAGATGTAGTTTTGAGATATATGCTCAGAAATGCGTTTGATTTTCGTTTATAATGATTTTTTTAATAAATAGTTGACATTTTTAGCAACAGGTGGTGCTAGTGTACAACATCGAAAGTTTCATTACCATGCGTTATATAAGCAGATGAATTCATTGCGCAACATCTTTCCTGAGATTATTGATCAGATTTCTTTTTAAGGTTTTTTAATGTTCAAACTCTTTTTTCGAAGGTTAAGAAAATTGCATTTAAAAGAAATTTCGATACAAAATTTGATGTGTAACCGCTGACTTAAATAAATATAGTTTAAAAAAACTAAAAAAACACGCAATTTAAGTATATCAAACTAAAAAGTGACAAACAATTCGTACTATACGCTGAAAACGAAAATAGATGAAAAATACTATATTACTATAAAATCATTGTTATTATAGAAATCAATTAATAAGAAATAAATAAAATTATCGTGGAAAAAAAGCGTGGGGTGCTCCATCTACCATATTCCATCTATCAGTTCTTAAGAAGCACCCCACGCTTTTTTTCCACGATAATTTTATTTATTGCTTATTAATTGATTTCTATAATAACAATGATTTTATAGTAATATAGTATTTTTCATCTATTTTCGTTTTCAGCTTATAGTACGAATTATTTTTCACTTTTTAGTTTGATATACTTAAAAAGCGTGTTTTTTTAGTTTTTTTAAACTATATTTATTTTTCACTTTTTAGTTTGATTGCTTTAAAAGCGTGGTTTTTAGTTCTTTTAAACTATATTTATTTTTCACTTTTTAGTTTGGTTACTTTAAAAGCGTGGTTTTTAGTTCTTTTAAACTATATTTATTTTAAAATTTACAACGAAAGGACATCGATCAAAATCACTTTTTTTGGTCGACTCTGGTTAATTTAACCATGCATCTCGAATCCTATTAAGAATGTATAAAAAAAATTCTTCACATTATGAAAGACAACATTTTTTGCCAGATATAGCCAAATTTGGAGACATTCTTTCATTTGGCACCAAATACGTGTTGTGGCTTTCGTAATCTTAATAGTCAATTTTTCGGCCAAATGTCGCCAATATTTTGTGAAATATTGCCAACTTATTGGTTGCTGCCATTTTCTCATGACCCTGACCCGTATTACCCAAAATGACCCCCTAATCAAATTTGATCAAACATGTGACTTAGCACAAAGGTCTCCAGGTAATCAAAAACAGTAGAATATAAAGTTGAATCAAAATCGTTTATGCCGTTTCTTAGATAAAATTAGCTTGACAGCATTCATCAATAAAGCGAAATGGCCCACTAATATAATTTTGTTTAACTTGCGACTCTGCCCAATAGTCTTCTCGTGACAAAAGACGTTTCGTTACAAAATTTAGGTAAAATTGATTGAATCGTTGTTATATATAATTAGAATAACCCTAACCCATTATGACCCAAAATGACCCATTAATCGAATTTTCGCGAGCATGTGACCTGGTCCAATGGTTTTCTCTTGCCCAAGAATATCATAATACAAAATATAGTCAAAATGGTGAGAGACATTTTCTACATAAAATTAGCATGACCCATCAATGACCCACAAATTACCCTTATAATCAAAATCTCTCGAACATGTGATTTAGCCCATTAGTTTCCTCGTGTCTAAAGATTGTTACATCCAAAATTTCGTTAAAAACGATCCAGCCGTTCTTTAAATATAAATAGCTTGACCCAGACCCTTTATGACCCATTAATCGAAATTTCTCGAAAGTGTGACCTAGCCCAATAATTTTCTTGTGCCAAAAAAAATTATATACAAAATTTCGTTAAAATCGATCCACTTGTTCTTTAGATGTAGCTTGACATGATCCATTATGGCCCATCATGACCCACAAATGATCATTATAGTCGAAATCTCTCAAACATGTGATTTAGCCCATTAGTTTCCTCGTGTCAAAAAACTGTTCATACAAAATTTCGTTATAATCGATCACGCCGTTCTTTAAATATAAATAGCTTGACCCAGACCCTTGATGACCCAATATGACCCATTAAAATTTTTTCTCGAACATGTAACCTAGCCCAATATTTTTCTCGTACCCGAAAACCATAGAATGCAATTTTTAGTCAAAACTGCGTGAGAAAATCTTTAGATAAAAATAGCATGACCCACAATTACCCCAAAAATGACCCACTAACCGAATTTTCTTGAACATGTTACCTAACCCAATGGTCTTCTTGTAATCCAAAACGATAAAATATAAAATTTGGTCAAAATCGTTACAGCCGTTTTTTAGATAAAAAATGGCTTGACTCATAATGACCCAAAAATGACCCACTAATCGAAATTTTTCGAACATGTGACCCAGCCCGATAGTTTTCTCGTGCCAAAAACTGCTTCATACAAAATTTCGTTATAATCGATCACGCCGTTCTTTAAATATAAATAGCTTGACCCAGACCCTTAATGACCCAATATGACCCATTAAAATTTTTTCTCGAACATGTAACCTAGCCCAATATTTTTCTCGTGCCCGAAAACCATAGAATGCAAATTTTAGTCAAAAGTGCGTGAGAAAATCTTTAGATAAAAATAGCATGACCCACAATGACCCCAAAAATGACCCACTAACCAAATTTTCTTCAACATGTTACCTAACCCAATGGTCTTCTTGTAATCCAAAACGATAAAATATAAAATTTGGTCAAAATCGTTAGAACCGTTTTTTAGATAAAAATGGCTTGACCCATAATGACCCAAAAATGACTCACTAATCGAAATTTTTCGAACATGCGACCCAGCCCGATAGTTTTCTCGTGTCAAAAAAGTGTTACATACAAAATTTCGTTATAATCGATCACGCCGTTCTTTAAATATAAATAGCTTGACCCAGACCATTAATGACCCAATATGACCCATTAAAATTTTTTCTCGAACATGTAACCTAGCCCAATGATTTTCTCGTGCCCGAAAACCATAGAATGCAATTTTTAGTCAAAATTGCTTGAGAAAATCTTTATATAATAAGGAAAATCTTTAGATAATAAGGAAAGTTACAAACTCACATACAGGTGAAGTTAATAAAAGCGTGTTAAAAAAATACGTCTGGCACTCGGAGACTGCCGCGGTAAAACTATTGCATAGCATTTTTTATCAACTTATGCAATTATAATTATTTATTTATTTTTTATTTATGCAGTTTTTTTGTCTTTGATATTAATTCAAGTTAAACATTTTGAGCGTGATGACCGATAACAATTTTTTTTCTTGTACTGAACAAACGAGAAGTTAATATCGTTTAAAATATTTTTATTATTTTGCAATACATGTAGGTTAATCAAGAATTTTTATCATTGAAACTATACGTTTATGGTAGCTGAAATAAAAAACATAAGTTTAAGACTTGATATTCTCAAAATATCTGAAAAATACCGCGTCAATCTCTGCCGAAGTCTACGGAAGGATACCGTGCCGAAGTCTGCCAAACTGAAGCGACGTTAGCCGGAGTGTTAGGTTTTTTTCTCGTTACAGAATTTCTAGATTCTTTCGCCGCGCTCACAGTCCGCGATAAAAGCTATGCAATACCATAAAAAATTACAAACTAAATTTGGCCGCGCTACGAAAATTAGATCGCGGGTTATAAGCATTTTAAATTTTCCGAACCTCACCATGGGGGTCACCTGTCACCAAAAATTAACACTGTCTCACAATAAATTACCAAACAAAATTTGGCCGCACTACGAAAATTAGATCGCGAGTTATAGCCATTTAAAATTTTTCGACCCTCACCATTGGGGATCTCCTGTCACCAAATATTAACACTGTCTCATAATAAATTACCAAACAAAATTTGGTCGCGCTACGAAAATTGATCGCGAGTTATAAGCATTTTAAATTTTTCGACCTTCACCGTGGGGGTCTCCTGTCACCAAAAGTAACACTGTCTCATAATAAATTACCAAAAAAAATTGGCACCACTACGAAAATTAGATCGCGAGTTATAAGCATTTTAATTTTTTCGACCATCACCATGGGAGATCTCCTGTCACCAAAAGTAACACTGTCTCATAATAAATTACCAAAAAAAGTTTGGCCGCGCTACGAAAATTAGATCGCGAGTTATAAGCATTTTAAATTTTTGACCCTCACCGTGGGGGGTCTCCTGTCACCAAAAGTAACACTGTCTCATAGTAAATTACCAAACAAAATTTGGCCGCGCTACGAAAATTAGATCGCGATTTATAAACATTTTAAATTTTTCTACCCTCACCTTGGGGGGTTTCCAGTCACCAAAAATGAACACTGTCTCATAATAAATTACCAAAAAAAGTTTGGCCGCACTACGAAAATTAGATCGCGAGTTATAAGCATTTTAAAATTTTCAACCCTCACCATGGGGGGAGGGGGGTCTCCTTTCACCAAAAGTTAACACTGTCTCATAATAAATTACCAAACAAAATTTGGCCGCGATACGAAAATTATTCCACGAGTTATGAGCATTTTAACTTTTTCGACCCTCAACGTGGGGGGGGGTCTCCCGTCACCAAAAATGAACACTCTCTCATCATAAATTACCAAACAAAATTTGGCCGCGCTACGAAAATTAGATCGCGAGTTATAAGCATTTAAATTTCTCGATCCTCACCATTGGGCGGGTCTCCACTCACCAAAAGCTACATTATCCTACCTTGTTTTATCTTAAGACGATTCTTTTCTATACACATTCTATCAGGAATTTTTATTATAAAAACTATAGATTTACAGTAACTGAAATAAGATATATAAAGTTTGAGACTTGGTATCCTCTAAATATCTGAAAAATACCGCGTCAATGTGTGCCGAAGTCTACCGAAGGATACCATGCCGAAGTCTGCCGAAGTAAAACGACGGTAGCCGAGTGTTAGGTTTTTTCGTTGCGGATGTGTTAGGATATTTCTCTTTACGGAATTTTTGGATACGGTCGCCGCGCTCAAAGCCCGCGATAAAATCTATACAATAGCTTAAAAATGCTTTCTTTGCTTGACAAAGCTTTGTTTGTTATGCAGTATTACAAAAATGAAGAAATGGAAAGTTTCGCATCGCTTTCTTATTGCACAATGCGTGGAATCAAAACCGGAAAAGGACCGACCACATTACAAACCTGAAGATTATGATAAAAAGGTTTGAGGAAACAAGCTCATAGGAAGATCCCTTCCACATCACTTCTCCTGTCACGATGATCCTGAGGACTACGTTTGTAGATACCCGTGTCCTCAGTCGCAGTTTGTAGCACGAATGGCCCCAGATCTTGTGACTTTTCATTGGTGGGCTTCTTAAAGTCTCATGTGTACAGAGATTGGCCTATGTTATTGATTGAGCTGAAAGATTATACACCAGAGCGTTTCTAAAGATATCCCCTGAATTGCTTTTTAATACTGTGCCGGCTGTTTTACATCGTCTCATGGCGGTACTTATAGGTTATGGGCGCCATACAGAAAAGCTGTAACCCTTGGACACTGATTCTTTATTTTTAATGAGCAAAAAGTGTAACTAATATAAAAAAGTTTTATTTAAAAAAGCGAAATCCCACAAGTTTCTAAGAATTTCTGTTGTTTGTCTAAGATATTTCTATTGTTTATACTTTACTAAATATTAGCATTTCAAAACTCTCGGAACTTCTGGTTCACCCTCTATTTATATTATAACAATCTAATGTTGAAGTAAGGGGAAGATATGGCAATACTTAGCAATATGAGTAAATACAAATAAGGGAGAGATCAATACAGAAACATGCAAAAACATGTGAAAAACTTGAAATCTGCAGAACATGCAAGCCACATAAATAAGTATATCCCCTTAGGAGGTAAAGGAAAAGCTATAATTTAACTCATTAAAAAGACGACATCTGTACCTTTACTGCTGTTACCGTATGCAACATGAATTCATGAGCTTTCGCAATAAATGCTTCAGTGTATGATATGAAAGACTTCTAGAGAGGCACAATTATGCTTTCAGCTGCTTATTTAAATACAAAAAGAGTAAAACATACGACATGTGAAAACAGCACTAAATCAGCCATCATTACAGAATACAGGAAAGACGGTACATTCGTTACTTAAAAGTAATACAACGAACAAAGCGGATAAAATAAGGATTAGCTATATCAAAATGCAAATACTGTTCTGCATACTGCTCCGAAATCATGAGCATCGATTGTTCCAGATAACATAGAAAAAATAAATAATTTTCAATAACCTATTTTAACTAAAAGTTTCCAAAAGTAAATACATACAGCAAAAAACTGTATCAATGTACAAAAATAGATTATTATCTTATATAAAGATTTCAAATAAAAAAAAAAATAGTGCTCAGTGTACGAAATGTGGGTCCTCATATCCAATTAAAAAAAAAAAAATCAGATCTGTTGACTCCACAGACTGGATGATTCACATAATCTGTGGTGATATGTATGACTGAATATATTTAACCCTGCTGTTCTGTTCGCATTTACTATACGTATGTAGTGTTCGGGTCAATGTGACCCGATTTAGAATATTACCTTTTCTAGCAGTAAATGAAAATAGCTATTTTAGAAATAATTAAAAAAAGTAGTAAAATCAGCTTAAATATATATCAAATAATACAAAACACCAGTAAAATAACTTAAAAATATTTGAATACTTACTTTTATTTACAATTTGGACAAAAATAGCTTACGTGAAATTTGCAAGTGTGTTTTCTGCAATTGTAACATAATATATTAGTTTTGTTGTCGTTGGTTGATGGGCAGAACTTGCATCTTGCACGTTTAGTACGCAATGAAGTGTTCTCATCTGATTCCGAGGGTACGTTTGTATTTTTACTAAGCATTCTCTTCACAATTTTGACCGAATCTTCGCTTCTGGAAGATGCTGTCTTACTTCAATGTGTGGAAAAATTAGAGATTTCTCTAATTCTTCTAAAAAGAGCTTTCGTTTGGTTAATTTATTTTCATTCCATTTGCTGTTTATTTAAATCCACAGAATAAATGCATTGTAAGCAGGTGTATCAAGCATATTATAGAATACTATCATAGGCCAGCGATTTGTTTTTCTCTTATAAGTGTATGTACTCAAAAATTGATGAAGACTATCCACCGCCCCTTTAGTTGCATTATAATCTAATATCATTTATGGTTTTTTGTCAGGTCTGTCGCTAACTTCATTTTCATGATGGAAAGTGCTCATAAGAATAACATTTTTGTTCTTTTTAGGGATGTAGTTTACAACTGTTGTATCTTCTGTAAAATAAAATGATGAACTGTGCACTTCTTTGTCTAGCATTTTCTCATGAAGTTCGGGCTTATTTTTTCTAATGGTGCCAAGCATAGTCATTTTCCGTTTTAGAAGAAGTTTTTCCAAGTTATAGGATGTGAAAAAGTTATCACATGTAACTTTGCGCCCCGAATACCCATAAGTAAGGTCACTCACTACCCGCATACTCTGACTTTTCTCTGGCTTTGATTCTTGATTTTTTCCAGTATAAATTTGTTCATTCAGGACATACGAAGTTTTGCTATCACATAAAGTCCAAATTTTTATCCCACACTTGGAGGGTTTACTAGGTATATATTGTTTGAAAGGGCATCGTCCACGAAATCCTACTAATTGTTCATCTACAGTAACATTTCCACTTGGATTATACAATTTAGTTTGAATTTCTATCCACTTTTCCCAAATATCTCGAAGAGATGCTAATTTATCTACAGACATTCTTTCTTGCCTGGTAGATTTATTGTCAAAACGAGTAACTCTCGATATCATATGAAAGGTTTCGAGGGACATTGTAACACGAAATATATTTCTGCCTGTTTCTTGATTCGACAAATTTTTTGTTGATTCTCCATATGATTTGTACACACCAGCTAATAATAATAATCCGATGTATGCTTGAAAGATTTCAGTACTAATATCTTTCCACTTTTTTCATAAACTTTTATTCCTTCTATATTAGTCATTTTTATGATTTTGTTTGGGATTGTAGAATTGAATACCGTTGCAAATGCGCTTTTTATGTCAGTTATCCTTGTCGTTGCATATCTTGTGACACCTGGAGTAGTTTTTATAATATTAGCAGACGTTAATCGACCAGAATGGAGAAGGGGATTCAATTTCCATACTATTTTACGATTCTTAGACTGAATACTTTGTATATTGTGCGTCTTTTAAATATCAATATCAAAATCGTTGTCAGAACTTTCACTTTCAATTTCCTCACTTGTATGATTTTCATACTTAGACGCATTTCCCTCTTCGCTATCAGATGCTTCCATTAATTTAGCAATATCAGCGTCGCTCAAATTTCTACGATTCGCCATTTTTTCACTAATACTCAGAGATACAACTGTTCTTCAGATTATTAGAAATTGAAATACAGCAAGAAAAAAGAAACGCTACAAACAGGTGCATTTTTTTTTCTTTTCGCCAATGATATCAACATTTGACTTTGCTCTCCTGTCACGTGATCTAACACCTGTGCCAATAAAGAAGATTTCGAAATAGATACGTTGCAGTAATTATTTTTATTGAATGATTCCAAACAAAATTAAAAGTGCTTGATAAAATTATTTTTTTAACTTGGGTCAGTATGACCCGAACGGTACATTAGGACTAAGTTAAAAAATAGCTCTTGGAAATATAAATAAACGTAAATACCTCTAGGAATACATAGTTATATTACTAATGAACAAAGTCAAAAAGTTTCATGGCAATATCTCTGAGCTAATTTTTTATAAGTGAACAATAAAATTTTCGGGTCAAATAGACCCGAACAGAACAGCAGGGTTATGATAAATATTTATTCCTGATAGCCTATTACAAACTGTAATGCATGAATTGATTCCGTTTCAGTATGTTTTTAAAAATCTCGGGATAATTTCTTTCAAATTTTTATCTAGCAGAAGGAGATCAAGGCTGATCTTGTAATGATTATTTTTCGGGACCATGTCTTGACGACATTCCTTTCAGTAGAGAGGTTGGTGTAGATTATTATTTTTTTTTTATTAACTAAGGTTCAGGTTTGAACTATGATTAAAGATAATATTATTTTTAATTATTCATTTATTTATTTTTTTGCAGAAAGTATCCTATAGTTAAACACATGTGTTCTTCATTTTAATGTTCTAAAATTATAGTTTTAATTGTTCTCTTCTGAAACTAACGATTCTTATGAATTTAAATATGTATATTTTTTAAATAAAATTTATTTTCAAGGTATAAATAATTTTTTATACATTTTATAAACGAAACACGAAATATTTTCGTCTTGAATAATAATGAGGCATTATTGTAGTTCCTTTAAGAGTAGTCTTTATGAATGTGAATAATTTTATTTTCATTTAATTCATAAATGTATTTCTCACTTAAAGTAATTTAGTCTTCGTAGCTATCATGAGAGTAAATGTCAAGATAAAGTTCGCAAGTTTTATATCGTACTTACTAACTTAAAGCAATGTGCGAAAATCATATATTTGATGCACTCTAGAAGTAAATATCTTTTCCAATTTTTCTTTTCAAGGTTGTATAAACTTTCTCCGCATCACGTACTTCCGTAAGAAATATAATTTGAGTTTCTCCGGAAAGAAGTGAGGTATGAGACGAAAAACATTTCACAAATCAATATATATTTTAACGTAGATATACGACTCAGAATTTTATGTAGGATTATCATGGGATATCATATTAAATGAAACATTTTATTTTCTTAATTATTAGTTGAGTAAAACAACGTCATAGTTTTTTTCATTTCTTTCATGTACACTATTTATAAGATTGAGACTTCAGTGAAAAAAATAAAAATATTGATTCATAAATTAACCTGTAATTTTAGCTAATCACATTTGAAAGCAATTCAATTGATTGTATAAATTTACTAATTAATTTTCATAGTATAATACAAATATTGTTGCCTAGTAAATTAATAGCTATTTTAGAATTACTATACAAAAATTTTTACGTTTTACATTTAGAAATTAGACTACATTAAAAGAAATAATTTCATGTGTATTTTAACATGTATATTAAAATATCTTAAGAATTTATATATTTATAAATATAAACTCTAAATGTTGTATTAAGATGCTCGGAAAACACGATATATGCACTGAAAGAAAAATCTGTAATGTTGCTTTTTTTTAAGGGGGTAGTAAGGTTAATTCGAGGGAAAAAAAGCACATTTTCTATCATTTTTTGTAAGGATACAATTAATATTTATTTATTTGTATGGTTATAGTATAATTATATGTCATTTAAAGAGTATTCTGTGAAATTTTCATTAAGAAATATTAAAAAATGAGCCGATGCCAGCGAATCTTCGAAGACGTCCCAAAAAAAAGTTGATTCGCGGTGAACCGCATAACTCATGACTGGATCAACTGAAATTAAAAAACCAAATTGATTTAATTAGTTGATAAGTTTCCTCAGGGAACGCAGTCGAGTTTTTTTTTATTATATATTTTTCAATTTTTTACAAGGCTCGGAAGTCAAAATACTGATTTTTCATAAAAAAATCTGATATTTTGTTTTTTAAAAGTAAGTTAAAATTAAAAAAAGAAAAAAAACTCGACAGCGTTATCTCGTAATTTATATAAAGAAAGAGTGTGTAAAATTTTATAAAGATCGGTTCAGTAGATTTTGAGCTACAGAGTTCACCGGCTTTGAAAAAGCGAAGTGTTAGAAAAACACGTTTAAAGTTTCACAGACGTTTTTGTCGAAATAGATATTTGTAAATTACTGCTTTTTTCATATACTTACACAAAATCATCAATGCCAGGCCCATAAAGCGAAAAGCTGTCGGAGATGATGTCCAGAGCATCTTGTTGCTCTTGTCTACGACGAATCCTGCCACCTTTGCTCTCTTTTGCAGCCTCTCGCTCCGCTTTACATACTCGAAGACTATATGTTGCTCGCGCCGATTCATGAGAACTTGTTCCAGTTTTTATGCCCATTTCTTGCAAGAATGACAGCAGAGAAAAACAGCCTTCATTAAGTGTACATGCTGCAACATTAGCTGCAATTTCAACGACGTTGGAGGGGCCATTCACTGTTTTTGAAGTAATTTTCCAAATAAGTTGATTAAGGCTTTCATTACTGTTCTGAGTGAAACCTCCAACACATCGTTCCAGAAGTGCATCTTTGCTTAAATCCTCATAAATAGGTTTGATGGCTTCTAGCACATTACTCGGAAGTGCGGTGTAACTGTGTTTGAAACACTCCAGATCTTCTGTAGCTGCAGCCTTCTGCCATTCACACCATGAATCAGCACCGCTCGGACAATCGGAGGGCGAAAACTTACAAGTGTATATCTCCGTCAGTTTTACTTCAATTGCTTTCAAATTTTCACAGAATAATCTTAAGATGTTGTACATTAATATAAAATAAAAATAAAAAAAATGCAAAAAAATAAAAAAAATACCTTACTACCCCCTTAAAGGAAACTGTAATTCCTCGAACTTTTTATGCAATAGGAACAAGAAAAATCCTTGGGGCAAATACAAAATTGCATTGTAAATCAAAATATTTGAAATATTACTAAGGGTTTTTTTTTTCATTTTAGCAGGAATCTTAGAACATTTTATGTAACTGCAAATCAGGATACAGATAAAAATTTAGCAATATTACTGAAATTTTAATACATTATTTTATAAGGCTGCATATTTTGTTTAGCTTTCAAGTTCTTTTTAGCTTAACTTTTCCTTTTAATGGAACTGTGTAATTTGTTGTTACTTGTAATTACTCAGACTAGCTTATATAGTAGAAAAAGGTACTAAATTATACGGAGAGGCATATTACTGCCATTTACATTAATGTAAAGTGTCTCAGTAACTACTTTTTACGTCGTAGTGCAATTTAGCAACATGCCACTTTTTTTTTCTCAGTCCCTGTAAAACATTGCTTAAAAAATCAATGTAGACAACTTAATATCTCTTCTATTAAAAATATTTTTTTTAAATTGCAAATAGCAATAAAATGGCATAAATATTTTTTTATATTATTTATTTTTTTAATTTTGATAAAAAATAAAAAAATTTTTTTTGACTTGCATCCACTGCTCGCAAGTCTGTAGCATAACTTTAAGAGCCTTAGTTAAAGAGCCTTAAAATGTATATAATGGTACAAAACTAATGCATCTTGAGCTTACATTTCATTTTAAAGCAATTTATTTATTTATTTATTTATTTACTGATTGTCGGCAAAATTTCAATTTAAATTATAAAATTTTGAAAAACAAATCATTTTCTATAGAAAAATTGCTTATTTTAAATAATAAGTGCAATTACACTGCTCAAAACAGTTAAAGGATATTGCAGTTTTAGGTGGATTTTGTATCTAGGCAACTTTTTAGCTGATTGATACATGGTCGAGAGTAGTAGGTTATATGAGAATAAAGTACACATGTTTTGCAGAAAAAGATGCATTTTATTGCGCATTTGTGTACAAAAGGAAAAAAATACAATTTGTGCATATGAGAAAAAAAGAATAAGAAAAGGTGTTTTCTTCAAAGAAAATCATTTTCAGTAGGGGGTATGGTTTCCACGGGCGGCCAGCAACGTTGAACACCTTTGAGGCATGGACTCAATGAGGCTATTAATGACGAGTTGGGGTATTCTGCCCCACTCTTCCAGAAGAGTTCTTTCCAGTTCCTGGAGAGTTTGTGGAGGTTGTTGGCGGCCAGAAACTCGTCTTCCTAGAGCGTCCCAAACGTGCTCGATTGGATTAATGTCTGGAGAACACACTAGCCATTCCATTCGAACGATTCCTTCCTCGAAAATGAAATCCTCCACCAGGTTTGCACGATGTGGCCTGCAGTTATCGTCCATTAAAATGAAGTTATCTCCAATTGCTGCAGCGTAAGGGACAACAATAGGTCTGAGGATATCATCCCTATATCGGCGACCAGTCAGAGCTCCATCTCGAATGATGTAGAAGTCAGTGCGCCCGTCAATGGAGATGCCACCATACACCAACACTCCTCCACCTCCAAATCTGACACTTTCGTGCACGAACGCAGGATTATTCCTACTGGCACGGTCCCTCCAGATGAAAATACGCCTATTATCTGGATGCACAGAAAAACGGGACTCGTCAGAAAACAGAATATCGCTCCATTCATTTCTCCTCCAGTTGACATGCTCGGTTGCCCACTCCCTGCGGTCGCGACGATGCCTTGATGTTAATCTAACACATACCATCGGTCAGCGAGCGTACAGACCTACAGCATGGAGCCGATTTCGGACAGTCTGAGTTTAAATCGTGGTGCCTGTAGCCGAGCGAAGGTTTTGGAGAAGAGTACCGTTCATGTTTTGGTGTTTTCAAGCTGTTAACGCTAAATACCGATCTTCATTGGGCGTTGTTGCCCATCTACGACCTTACCCTGGCCTTCGGCCCGCACATCCACTATCCAAAAAATGGTTCCAGATCCTGGAAATGGCACTTTGTGACACTCCAATGGCTTCCGCTACTTCGGCTTGAGTTTGGCCCAATTCTAACCTACCAACAATTCTCCAAGCTTCTGAATCTGTCAAATGACTTCGCTGAGACATCGTACTCATCGAAACAAAGCAATCACTGAATGCCGATCATCCTTGTCTTCATTCTCTTTTATCCAGTTGAAAGTTAAATTTCATTCGCTGCCGCTGAAGCGACGTTTTTGACGTCGAACTCAAAATTTACATACTCCACAGTTTGAAAACCAGAAAAATTTGCATTTGTGATTATCTTCTTCTATTTTCGGCAAAAAAAATTTCGTTTATATCTTTATTTTATATAAAACGTCAAATATCCTTTAATTTTTTTGAGCAGTGTATAAAGCGGAATTTGAAGCATAAGTTATCCTTTAACTTAAAATGAAGATATTTACCAAGTTTCATGAAAATTGATTTATTACTTTTTTAGAATTGTTGTGCGCTGTCGATGGAAATCAAAGAATCATTTATTATTATTTTTAATTGAAGTTAAATATAAAAAATAAAATAAAATTTCAATATAGAATTTTGAAAAATATATTTTTAATATAAGAGATATGAAGTTGTCTATTTTAAAAATTTCATGCATTTACGTTTCATACGGGCTGAGGAAAAAAATACAATATGTTGCTAAGGTGCTACATCAAGTAAAAATTGAAACTATAGAGATTCCTTTATTTTTTTAGAGTTAATTATGGAAAAAATAAAACAAAGTACCTGAAAGTATATATTTAAACACAAAAGAAATTTAGGAATAAAGGTTTCAATTCTTGTTTCAAAACATATGTTATATATAATATATATATATATATATATATATTTGAAATCACTTATTTATTAGAAAAAGAGTAATACGACAGACAAATATTAAAAATCGTGTAAATAAATGTCTGTATAATGTTAAGAATTATTCTCAATTCCAAAAAAAAGACAATCACTACCAAATTTACTTTCGAAATTTTTTTGGCAAATAACATGTACTTCATTATAAAAGTAAATAAATAAATAAATAAAAATAAAATGAAATAAAGTAAAATGATTGCTATTAGGTAAAATCACGTAATGTGTAATCGAAGAAAAGTAGTCAAGACGGCAAAAAAATAGAAGTTTAGTTTTATTTCTAGTTCAGTACTCTAGATTCTCACCTTTTATGAGCTTGTAATATTTGTTTACTGCAGATTAGATTGAAGAATATTTCCTCTAGTTGATGTATCTGTGTTTTTGAAAGGTGTTCTTTGAAATACTTTGTTAAATATATCCAAACACATCTCTTGCATTAAAATGCGAAAATAACCTGCGTATTTTAAAAGATTTTTTTTCTCTTAAAATAAAATTACTTAATGGGTTAATTAATAGTTAATGGGTTCTATGAATATATTGTTATATTAAGATTTTTAAACTTTAAAGTAACTGTAAATGAAATATGGCATAAATTTATTATAATTTCATGTGATTTTTTTTTTTTTTTTTTTTGTAAATTATGGATATAATGTTTGTAGTCTTACAATAATTTTTCTTAAAAAAAAAAGTCACCAAGTACATCAAATTGTTTATAAAACAATTTTGTTCTGCTATAAGATAAAGATCTAGTTACACAGTGAATTACAAGGAAAAATTGTGTACAGAAATCTTCCTGCATATTGCATATTACGCAGAGATGTGCAAACAATATTATACATGAATGTATTTATACATTCATAGTTTACACATTCAAGAGATTTTTTAGGGTTATCATTTAACATATTACGCGATAAGATAGATTAGAATGTTACCGTTAAAATACAAATGAGAAAATGCATTTTAACACTAGAATTACCGAGGCGGGTCATCTGTGACCCAAGACGTGTTTTTTCGTCCGTATCACTGTTAATTTTCAAAGTACAATTTTGGAACTTTTTGACTTTTCCTAAATATTCAATATAATGTTTGAGCACGAATTTAGTTCAAATCTAACAAAATATTTTTGACATACACATTTGTATACCTAGAATTACCGTGCTGGGTCATTGCTGACCCGAACAAAATAATCGGTTTTTTCTTTTATTACAACAACTTTTTTAACACTATATTTTTCCCTACGAGAAGAATAACGTAAGGGGATGTATCGTACTAATCTTTCACAAAAAATTTAAATTAAATTAAATTAAAAAAGAGGGAGGAGGGGAAACATATCCACATATCTCTCATTTACCTGTAAGGGAAATCTGTGAACTTTTATCACAATTCAAATTAATGTTAGAACGTTATAGAATGTAGTTTTCTATATTGTATCTTAGAAACTAAGTAAAAAGAATAATTTGGCTATCATAAAACATGCAGGGAAAAAAAAAGATTTTTAGTAGTTTTACAGTTTCAGGCAATTACTCTCATAGCGTCGCAATGGAGATCTTCAGAACGAAGAATTTTAATTTTGTCACACTAACTTTCATAAAATAATTTTAGTGACAAAATTACATCTGATAATGATATCAATCTTGACATACATGACGAAAGGAATTTTGATGAAAATGATTAGAAAATCTCATTGTCCGATTTCAGTTCAAATAACAGTAAGTTGAATAAAAATAGCTGTGTAAATTTTGTGGTGTAGGTCACTAAAAGCCAATAAATCATAATTGTTTTGAAAAAAGCATAAAATAAAGGAAATAGTTTAAAAAGGCGAAAGTGATACAAAAAAAGTTGCCCTTCAAAAAGTGAAAAAATTGACTGTATGGAAGATAGAGCCACAGTGTTCAATATCTTCTTGTCAATGATATATGCAAAATCTGGTCGTCCAAGGATTAGCAGTTATAATAATTTTTGAAGATACAAAAGGTTCTACAATGAGCTAAAGAGTCTTCAATCTGAAATTAAACATAAATACACTGTAAAATAGCAAAAAGGCCCATGCATCAGCTATGTAGTTTCAAACCAATGAAAACTTTACTAAACAAACAATACTAAGACAATAAAACTAATGCTGTGTTTGAAATTGTTTAGTGTTTATAATTCGTATCTACTTATGACAGAAAAAAGAACAGTAAAAAAGAAAGAAACAGAAAAAATATTATAGCATCTTAGCTGAATTGATTGTATGAAGAAATTTATAATATAGGTAAAGAAAAAATCAATGAGATATAGATATTTAAATTTATTACCTTTTATTACCTTATTAATTGTTAGAAACATTATTTCTGAATTTAAATCGATAGATCATATGTTATATAATGTAAAAGAACGTACATAACCTCAAAGCATCTAATCAAAAATTAGAAATTAAAAAAATTTTTGAGGATGTTTATTCATCAAATTTCATATTACGTAACAATTAAGATGCTAAATTGTAGGAATCATTAAAAAAAATCATTGCATTAATCATCAAACCTTATTGTATCTCTTTATCCCCCATATAAAACAAGAATAATAACCTTTAAGGCCATGGGTCAGATATGAACCACTTTGGTATTTCTAGGTATACAAGAAACGCAGTAATTCTAGTGTTAAAATAGATATTGCCATTTTTTACTTTTTGGTATTTTACACTCTTATTCTTGGATTAACATAGACATGTCATATTTGTAGACATAATATCTGTTTCAGTATCTATATTTACACATCTCACTAGTAAGAATGTGCTAATGCGAAACTTGGAATTTATACAGTAGATATATTTTAGACTAAAAATTTTTCTTAAAAAATAATATCTCTTTTTTTGTAATAAGCTTTTATTTATTTCCGTACATTGTTAATTGATTCTGATGAAAAATGTAAATTAACACATATTCATACAGTGATAAAAATGTCTTAAAAGTATCTCATACAAATAAACCTATAGAAATATTCTCCTGGCAATACAGCTAATGGTATTTGTATTTTTAAGGATAGGTTAATTTTGTATTCTGATCATTTGAAATTTTTGTTTTACTGAAATACGTGTTACTTAATCTCTTCAGATCTCAGGGTTTATTTTTATACAAATTTTTCAAATTTCATTTGTGAATTTAGATTAACAAGTAAGAAAAAACCATGCGGCAAGAATAGATTATGAAGCAATTTCCAACACATTTGAATAATGTAGCGAAACCGTACTGTTTAAAAAATTAAAATATTACGTCACATTTCACAAAATGGAAATGTATCAGCTTCAAATTATTTTCCCCTATATATCATAATGTAATCGAATTATTTTGAGTGCCCTGTAAATTAATTCTCAATCGTGCATACTTTATGTGCATCACCATGTAGTTGACCTTAAATAAGCTTTATCAATTGCATGAAAATCCAAGGATATTTACGGTAGTTTGAGTGTAGAAAGACGGACAGATGGACAGATGCACAGACAAACCGAATAGATAAGCATTTTTTAACATTGTTGGAGAGGGCTAAAAATCGGATAAGTAAGAATGATTATAAAGCAAAAAAAATTGAATAAGCTTTTTTACATAAAATTTCATGGCACATTGGTACTCAATTATAGAATATTTGAGAAATATGTTAAAAATTTAAATTGTATTTCACATTTTTGCATTAAAAACATTTAAAAGAATAAACTAAATATATAATTAATAATATTTTATTACTAATGAACATTACAAATGGTATCTTAACGAGCTGTAAAAATATTTACGTTTTCATTTTTGTACTTTTCGTACAAAACACTGTACTTTTTTTAATTTTTTTATTTTTGTAATTTTCAAACTTTTTGTAAATTATATCCTGAAACGCAAATGCATGCAGTAATTTTAAATGGAATTAATTTTTACTAACTTTTTATTGCAATTTTGTTAGAAAGAACTATGATATCAATTGATATTACATTACTGACAAGCAAATATTTCAAAATCATTCCGATGACATATATATGCCATCTTCCTTCCGTTTTATTAAATGTACTTTGAGGACAAACGACATATTAAATGCATCACTGCATTTGAATAGCTTATACCAAGATATTAATAGAGGCTGAATCATAGTGATTTTTTTATAATATAAGTTATTTAAATAACGAGAAAACTAACAAATAAATAAGTCAAAAAATCTTTTATTTTGTTTTTTGTTGTTTATACGTAAAAAGTTTTAAATTTTCTGGATGGCGTAAAATGGTGTTCTAAGTATTAAAATTATATATGTATCATGTATATTAATATTTATATGACTTTTGTGTTATTATCATTTACCTTAATTAAAACATTATTATTATTTTATCATTTTGTTTTAAACGAGGGAAGTGATGCTCACGAGATTATAATTTTCCATATAAGTAACAAAGATAATAAAGGTAAAAAGCATAAATTTTTTCTTTGTTTATATAAAATTCTATCCAGTAACGCTATTAATATTTTCAAAACAACAACTGAAATGTAGTTGCATATTGAGCTGCATATTGTATTTTATGATTAAAAAATTAAGTCTAGACTATTTTTAGCTAAACCGTTTATATCGTTTTTTTTAAACTTCAGTTTAAAAAATATTTTTTATGGGTAAAATTAACTTTTATTGCATTTATATAAATTTTTGTACAACTGCACAAGAAATTTTTAGCAATTTTTATTCATAAATATTATTAAGTTGAGGTTCCTTCTTAATATACTCACGTTAAGGTTGCTTTCTTAATCACAAATTTCTTTTAGAATAGTCATCTACAACCATAATCGATTTCAGTTCCGTGTCTTTTACTTTTTTAAACTGCATGTATAATTTCATTATTGCTTCGTGTAACTTCTTTTAAGAAATAATGCTATCTATAATTTTTCTTTCAAAATGGAGTTTAAAAATGAAAAGGTGTTATTTTTTAATAAAAATTAATTAAAAAACATTGCTTAGTTCAACATAGATTTATAACATGCAGATAAAAAAGCGTCTCGTATTTTAATAAACTGCGACAAAAAAATATACATTAAAACTTTAAGTTTATGTATCAAATGCACCGAATCGTTATATGTCACTGTTCTTATTTTGATTCAATTTGAACAAATATGCGGTATATAAGACTATACTATATAACGTATGAGGTATATAGGATTTTATATACTAAAATTTTTCAGCTAAATTTTAGAGAAATGGAAAGGAACTGAAGGTTTTTCAACATAAAAATATTTAATTTATTTTATATGAAAATCTTTATTAGATTTATTTCGATAAATAGTAATTTCCTCTGAAAATCAAAATCAAAATTGCCTTTTACTTAAACTGAAAAAAAATCTAATTAGTAACGCGAATTTAAACCATGAACTGTTTGATCTCTTAAGGGATCTCAAGACTTTTAAAGCTTCAAAGTTTTCTAAATTTTAATTTCTTTAGATATGATAATAATATTTTTTCTGAACATTTTGATATAAATGTTGCAGTGAATTTCTCATAGAAAAGAAATGATAACTTTTAGAATAATAGCGGCTCAATAGCTGAAGCGCGTTTCCGAAACTTTGAAGTAAATTATCTCAAAATGATATTTTTTGTCTAACGCGCACAATATCTGGAAAAATTCTCAATATTTCTTCGGAAAATTTTCAAAACATGTTTTATATTAGTCTGTATAAACTAAAGCTAACTATTTCCTTTTTTATTGTTCAAGAAATTTTTAAGATATTATATTCAGAAATTTTCAAAATTTTGCATTAGCCAAATTTCACTTTGTATTATTAAACTAGTTGTATGTTCCAATCCCAAAACTTCCTTCTATCGCTTCTATCTTTGCCAGCCCAAGTCTGGCGATATTGAAACTATTTCGCCCGACGAACAGCTACTGGGGGTCTAGGCTATTTATCAACAGCAGCAGTGACTAATTTGCTAATGTTACATGGAAAAGGCCGGTAGACTCGTAGTCGCCTGGAAGGAAAAAGACCTTAGTCCTTTCAAGAGCTTTTGCCTTCACCAGACTTCAATGTACAAGTCCATTGTCTAGCTTTAATTTCAAATTAGATCCTTACAGCAATCCCCTCATGTGGCCGAAATTTTCTACACTTTGGAAAATCTTACGTCGTCGAGGTACAATTACTCTTACCTTAGTTCACTACAGAGGTTCGCACCAGTTAATTTATTAATTTAACTTGTACGATAAAACACACAATTTACTACAATATAACATTTTTATAAGCCAAAAATAAATATCTTAATTAATAAAATAGTAAAGAAATAATTTTATACAAGCCAATTTAAGAATTTATATACAAATATTATTTACAGCTCACATTCATTCTACTCTACTCAAACAGTCCACGTGCGCTGTCTCTTTCCCTGGACTGTTCTTGATTGTAGATGATAAGGCTGTAATATTAAGAACCAACTGATTAAGCGCGAATTATTTCCTGTGTTATTTTTGAACCAAACCAGTGGGTTATGGTCGGTTTCAATGCTGAATTTTTGACCGTCCAAATAATGACGTAATTTTTTAATAGCATAAATTATAGCCGCACATTCCTTCTCACTCATAGAGAAGTTCTTCTCTGGGGGACTAAATTTCCTGCTCAAGTATATGACGGGATGTTCTTCATCATTTTCGCGTTGAGCCGATCCCTTTTTCGGATGCGTCAGTTTGTATAATGAACTTCTCAGCGTAATTTTGCGCATATAGAACCAGTTTTTCGGTCAGCTTCTTTTTCAAGGTGCGAAAAGCCGCTTCCATTTCAGGGTTCCAATCGATTTTCACTTTACGCGTTTTCCCTTTTAAAGCGCGCGTCAAAGGTTCAGTTATCGTCGCGTAATTTCTGATATATCTAGAATAATATCCTGACATTCCTAAAAAACGGCGAATTTCGGGCTTTGACTTTGGCACTGGAAATTCTGTTATAGCTTGCCTTTTGGATTCTGTTTGGGTGCGGCATCAGTCCCCTACGACATGTCCCAAATATTTAACTGTACGTTGCGCAAATTTACACTTGGATAATTTTACTTTTATTTTATCCTCTTTGACGCGGTCTAATACTATCCTCATATGTCTCAGATGTTCGTTCCGATCGTCGGAAAATATTACCATATCATCTAAATATGGAAGGCAAAAATCTTCCAAGCCTCAGAGTAACACACTCATAAATTTCGAAAATCTGTAGCTTGCCTCTATCAACCCGAAGTTGCATTATGAGGGGTAGAAATGAACCCCAACTCGTGACGAAGTCTGTCAATTTCAGAGCCCTCGCCGTCACAGGGATTTGCCAATATCCCTTGGTCAAATCTAAGTCGTTATATACTTAGCCCTAGCCACACGCTCCACGCGTTCCTCTATATTCGGTAGAGGAAACACCTCATGTCGCGTTATAGCATTCAATTTGCGGTAATCAATGCAGGAACGTGGATCCCTTCCCGGGGATCCAACCAATATCATGGGAGAATTATATTCGGATTCGCCTTCAATTATCACCCATAATTGTAACATTCGTTTAATTTCCGCCTTCAATATCTCTGTCTCGGAGAATTTCGATAAGGGCGGAGCCTTATCGGCGCGTCTCTAATTATTCCTATGTCATGCGTGATTAAATCGATTTTTCCGGGATTATTCGAAAAAACATCCTTCCTCTCCCATAAGACTTCGGCCAACTCAGCTATCTGTTCAGCGTTGCACCTTTCTTTCAAAGCACTATCCGTAACTATATTTTGGAAGTCGTACTCTTCCGGGCTATTGGTTAATAGAGGAATCTCTAAATCATCCTCGATTTCATTAGACTCGAACTGCTCTTCAACCACTAAATTTACTAATTGCTCTCTTTGGAGATACGGTTTGAGCAAATTCACGTGATAAATTTGGGAAGGCGTCCTGCGATGTGGTATGTTTACGACGTAATTCGTTTCCGAATTTTTTTTTCTCCACAGTACCTGGGCCCGTCCAGTTTACTGAAAATTTATTGGTCTTGCTCAACGCTAATACAAGTACCTTATCGCCTACTTTAAATTTTCTTTTCACTGCATCTCTGTCATACCACCTTTTGCCTTCATCCCTCGTTTTTGCCATAGTTTCTACTGCTAAGTCTTGACATCGCTTCATACGGTTTATTAAATCGAATACATATTCTGTGAATAAAATTTCCACGGGTTCTATTCCCTTCCATTTCTCATATAAAAGCGTCTCTGGGGTTCTTAGATTCCTAACGTGTACAAGCTCTGCCGGGGAAAACTCCGTGCTTTCGTGCGTTACCGTGCGCAAAGATAGTAAAGCATCGGGGAGGTTTTTATCCCAAGAATTACCAGCTTCTAGGCATAAGACTTTCAGTAATCTTTTCACGGTTCTATGTCACCTCTCGACTGCTTGACTCTGTGGGTGGTGTACGGAACAGTGTACAACTTTCACTTCGAATCGCTCCAAAAATTCACTCGTAAGTTGGCTAACATAATTCCTGCCAAGGTCAGATTGTAATTCAACAGAGAAACCCAGTCTGCTAAAAACAATAGTTAAGGCTTCAATGATAGTCACAGAGAGCAAGTCTTTGATGGGTATCGCCTCAGGATATCTGGACGTTACACACATAGCCGTCAGTAAATATCGATTCCCATTTTCGGAGAGGGGTAGCGGACCGACCGTATCCGTACACAAGCGAGTAAAAATACTAGTTACATTTGGAACACAAGTTAAAGGAACTTCCTTTTGGTCCCCCGCTTTTCCAACCAGCTGACAAGGATTGCAAGTCTTAACGTACGTTTCGATATCTTTAACAGCATTCGGCCAAAATAAATCCTAAATATTTTGTCCTTAGTTTTCTTTATCCCAAGGTGAGCGCCCACGTTATCATGCCACGAGGACAAAATCCCTTTCCTAAAATCCAGCGGAACCACTATTTGTTCTCGTTGGAAACCCCGTTGATCTTTAATCTTCCTAATCAACAAAGTATCTTTTACTTCAAAGTGCGATTTTTTCTCGGCCGCCCTTTGTCCAACCACAGCCAACGTAACGTCATTCTCTTGAGCTCTACTCAAATCCTGTTTACTAATGCGCGCTGGATTTCCCTCAGGAGATTCGTTTTCCACCGCCGGAAGAAAATCTTCCTTTTTTTCTTCGCCGCGGGCGATTTCTCCACTCTCTACGTCTGATTTTACGGAGTCGTAATCAGCGGTATTCTCCTCTCCGCTGTTCCGGAAATTCTCTTCTTTATCCACTGTAGGGTCAACGGATCCTCCCAACGTACGTTCCCGCGTATCGGTTTCGGTTTGTTGGTTTATCTTTTCTCTCAGCGCTCTCTGCCTAGCCATTACGGCGTTAATGGAATGCGCGTTTAGCTTTTGCCTATCGATTAGCTGTAACGTTCTATTCCCTAACAAGCAATGATCCATATCAGTTTCTTTGGCTACCGCTTTAGTTCGTATCGTGTCACAAGTACTTAAATTAATTTCCGCCTTGTCTATAGGTAAACAACGCAGTTCATAATCTAACGCCTGTTTCACCCACATTCGTTCACCCGTAAATTGGTCCGTAGTTACATCGTGAGCTGAAATTAAATCAATATTGCTGCCGGAGTCACGTAATATTTTCATTTTTTTTTCCATTAATTATCCCGCGACTGACATAGGGGCTATAGGCACTTTCCAGGTCGTCGAGACCCGACACGTGATACACTGATTCTTTATCTTTCCGTTTTGATTCCGGACAAGAAAACCTATAATGGCCTACCTTTTGACAAGTAAAGCAAGTAATTTCTTTTCTTTTATCGAATTTTTCGTCCCGATTTTTAGGGTTGTCTTTATTCCTCCTATTTGATTTCATTCCTTCTTCTCTAGATTCTATTTTTGGTTTGTTAGCGAATTTATTTCGTTCAAAAGCCTTCGCTGAATTTTGAAATTTAGGGGGCCCTTGTCGTTTCATACTTTTTTTGCCGCGTCGTACGCGTCTAATTTTTTTGCTAAGTCAAATGGTGTAATTATCGCGCTCCAAATATCAATAAAATTTTGCTTCGCTTCCGGGTTAATTTTCCGTTTCAATTTATCAGTAATTATCAAATCTCTGAGTTGTTCGAATATCGTTATTTCTAAACCACTTAACCATTGGTCAAAGAAATTGGAAGTTTCGTACACGAAATCCTTCCATGTTATGATTTCGGGGTTTTGAGAATTTACAAATTTTAGCCGAAAGTCTTCTGCTGAAAAATGAAATCTTTCAAGAAGTATTTTTTTAATGTGGTCGAAATCATCTGAATCAGAAGAAGATTCGCGCAGTATCAATTCTCCTAAATCAGTAGGCAATAGTCCTAACAAATAAGTAACCCACTGATTTTTGTCGATTTGTGCCTTGCGTGCTTGTCTTTCAAATCCAAATAAATGGAAATCTCGGAGTTCTCTGAATCAAATTTAGATAGAACCGACTTTAAAGATACTTTTGGTTCTCTCTCGCTCTGGTTAGAAGCCAAACTAATTGTATCCGTCTCCCGTTCTAACCTTAGTTTCGCTAATTCATGTTCCCTTTCTAACGCCATAGTCTTTTGTTCCCTCTCATATGCCTTCAGTAATTCTCTTTCTGCCCTTTCTTCATTTTCTCTGTCTAGCCTATCCTTTTCAATAATTTTTAGCTGGGCTAATGCCAAAGTTTCTCCGTAATCGGGGGCTTCAATTAGTTTTTTTTATGATTTTAGGAATATTATCCGAATCCTCTACATTCGCACCGAATTCAACAGCTAATTCCCTCAAATCACATTTTCTTTTTCCTGACCACGTCATTCTGAACGGTGCGTAATTATGTAAAAAACAATCTATACTAGGTTATCTACGTAAATGGATGCCTCTCAATTTTCTGTAATGTAAATATTCACAATGATAATACGCGACATGTAAATCACAATAAAAATACATTTTCAACAATATGATAAATAGCTCTTATCATCACTCAATCAAGAATATATATCTAAAGCATTTTGCTTAACCCAATTTTAAACAATCATCTGATTTTTTTAAAAAATATTTAATATGAATTAGGAAATAGAAATTTCTTTAGTTAATCACAAAACACCAATTATACTTTCTTTTTACTACAAATAAAGATTTAAATCCTAAATCACAGAATTATATTTATTCAAAAGAATTAAAGTGCATTTCAAAGAAATAATTAGTTATTCAAATTACTGCATGCCAATTTGCACCTTACATAAAACTTTTTTAATTTTAAACTTTGCAAATTTAATTTAATTCACTTTTGAATAATCATAGATAAGTGCTGATGATTTTTTGAATTATCACACTTTCTACAGCGAAAACCTCTGCAATGAACAATTAAAGAGCACTGACCTGTATTCCTTGTTTGGATGTCTGCAGTTTCCGTCTGTTAGGGTAATCCACAGTCCACTTTCCACGGGCGTCCTTTTCTGGATTCCCCCGGGTGGCCTACGTCTGCATTCCGCTCTTCCCAGTTCCCGCTACACGGCTGAACATTCCTGGCCTCCGAGTCACATCTCCTGCGTCCGGGTTCTTTCCTTCAGGTTCCCGCTGCGCGTCCGAACTCTCCTAGGCTCTGAGTCACGTCGCCAGCGTCCGGGTTCTTTCCTTCTGGTCACCGCTGCACGTCTGAACTCTCGCCCTGAGACACTTCCGCTGCGTCTGGGCTCCACTCGCTATTTCCATAACCATTCACCAGACTTCAATGTACAAGTCCATTGTCTAGCATTAATTAGTCAAATTTGATCCTTACAGTACTATTAGATTACATAGAAATTCTTGTTTTGGCAATTCTCTTCTCAGCAATTCTTTCTCAACATAACAGCAATCATGAATTTGTTAGGCTCTATAATTGAACGTACATACTAAATACGTTTAAAGTGGGTTTTATTTTTCTAGGTAAAGTGATCTTTTATGTCAATATCCCTCGTCTTTGATGAATATTTTGGTTAATTATTCGTTTTACACATAATTATTTATATTCAATAATTTGATTGACAATTTTCGAGGCATTTATATATTCTAAAATGTTTGTCATTATCAATAAAATGTTTTTTTCCTGCCTCATTTCCACACTGTGAATAAAATCTGTTAAATTTACGGCAAAAACCGCAAGCAATATTACTCCCAGCAGCAGTTTTTACCGTAAATTTAACGGAGTTATTATTATTATTATTATTATTATTATTATTATTATTATTATTATTATTTCACAGTGCATTTGATGAACACACTCCTGTTCATGAAAGGGTAATATTCTTAGGTGATCGCTCAAACTACCTCACATACCTTTTAAGGGAATTCAGAACATAATGACTCATTGTTTGCTGGTGAATTCCATCGAAAAAGAGCGACTAGTTTTGAAACAGCTGTTTTTTTTCCATTGTCCTACACACATTTTTGAGAGAAAACGCAATTAACCATTCACAAGCCGAATTCAGGTAAATTTTCAATTCTTCGTTTGCACATTATGCCTTATATAAATTACTTAAATAATATTAGTCAATAATATGGTTGGAAAAAATTATATAAAGTTTTCAGAATGTTCCCAATTAGGAACACTGGTCACTTCCGATAGTCATTTTCCACTTTACATTTGTCATTTTATAATTTACTATAGATTTCTCAATTAATGATAAGAATGTAACTTTTATCAAGTTATTTATTTAAAAAAGTTTTTTTATGAATAGTACATTTTAAGGTAATCATGGGTAAATTTTTTTTTTTTTTATTTTGTTTGTAAAATTCTTAATTAACTATATAACAAGTCATTTATTTACTATTTTTGTAATTTTTTTTCAAGTCAACTTTGATGAAATTTAACTTTTAATAAATTTATAATTTCATGTTCACAATTAAGAACATTGACCTGTAAAAGGTTATTGTCGCTGACCAAACAATTTATTCGCCTGGTATGGTTTTGTATGACATTTTCCTGTTCACGAACATTACATCACTACTTCGAGAAAAGTATTTTGTATCAAATGATACAAAAAAATTCAGAGATGGAGTTAAATACTATAGTAAAATTTAACTAAAAGCATGGAAAATCTGGTACAGAGATGTTATAGTAGAATTAAACTCGACCAGCTCTACAATAAAAAAATATAACAAAAAAATGTTTAAAAAAGTTCCTTGTGTTTTAATTAACGATTTCGGATACTTTTTAGACTGATATATATGCACATATACGCATATGTCATATCTTCCGCAAACATACACACACATATACGATGTCCTCAGAAGTTAAGGGATACAACAGACAGGAAAAAAGTTTTATTTGGAGTAAATTGAATCTAAATACTTTACATTTGAAAATCAATTCTAATGGACTGAATTAAAACAGTAAACTGCCGCTGGTTTCAGTGGGGTATTTAAAATCTTATTTCAGTAACTGTATTTAAATAATAATAATAATAATTAAAATAATAATAATTTGCCATTAATCAATAATGAATATTAATCGACAAATATGGTTGATTTTCAGAATGCTGCACATACATGGAAAAACATTTATATTTTAAAACCTGAAACGAAATAAGCATATTTCCAAGTCGTCTGCGCCCTTAGCTTATTTGTTTCTCAATTTTTTCACTTAAACCCATTGGTTTATGAGATTCTCGTATAATATAAATATATATGTATATTTGTATTTGCAATTTCATGTAAAGTCCGTATTTGTTAGATTCATTCAATAATTTTGTGTATTGTCAATGAAAAATTAATTGAAAATATAGCATAATTTTTCTTTGTAATAGGTTTTGGTTGTTGTGCATACTGAGTCTAAATATTAAACCATCTTTTACTTTCATAAAATTCTTGTATTCGCATTCTTCAGAAATAATTATTCTTTTAAAATAATCTGAAATAAACTAATCCGTCAATTGAAAGTGATTCATCTTCCTTTTTTATAATAATAACATGCGAAACTTTTATCCATTTAAATATATTTTTTAAATATTACTTTCAGAAAACATCAATGATCAGACATTCGAAATTCGTTCTATCCTTTGAGGATATTTCAGAGTTTAAATATGAATGCAAAATTTCTCATTCCTCTTTTGTAAGATTTAAAAATCAATACCTTTTCAATATATAGCCTTTGAACTTCTTGAATAAAATGTATTCAAATGTGAATTCGTTCCATGTAGCTTTAAGTGTCTTTAATAAAATTATCTATTTGAAATAAGATTATAAAATTGGTTATTTAATATGAATAAAGTTCAATTCGTAAAGTATATTCATCTTTGAAATGTGAATTTCCTCTTATGTCCGTTCATATTACTATATATTGTCTCATATCCAAAACATAATAAACTAATGATTATTAAAGAAATATATTAGAAAAACATTAAAATTCATAAAATGGAACGAATTGTACTTTTTTCTGGAGGATTCCACTGTGAAAATGATTTTTTATTATTAAAATGAATACGTGCCAAAAATTGCCTTTATATTAGTACATTAACTGACAGAAATTTTACCGCTGAAATAAAAATAATTTCTTGTGGCTGAGATTTTAATTCAACAGTCAAATTTTTATGCAAAATTTCAATTTTTTCAAAAATAAATAAAGAAATAAAGAAAGAAAAAGAAAAAATAAAGATGCCTATTATTTGAAAGTGTAATGTAAAACTTTCTATTAAACATTTAATGTTTTTAAACTATAAAACAATATCTTTGTGTGCATAATTGACAAACTAAACATAATTTAAATATATACATAATTTAAATATATTAATTTTTCTTTTGTTCTGAAAAGCATTTTAGGACTTTAACGATAATTATGAACAAATCTGAGATTTAACTTTGAAAAATACTATAATTTTTTATGTTATACAAATAAAATTATATTTCTACTTTTTTTAAGATCTTTTAGGATCGCAAAAATAAAATATATTGATGCACGTATAACTTTTATTAACTACATGCAGATCGTGTATCTAAACATGTAATTATTTAAACGCTTTTTCACGCGCGTGTTGATATCCTAAAATTTAATAGAATAAATGCATATAAATGTGTTTCCTATGTCAATGAAACATTACATTGAATAATTGAAAATACAAAGCTTTTCTTAGCAGAAAAATGTAAATTTTTGGCATTTTTTAAAAATTAAATAAAAATGACTGCGTTAAAATGAAACTTTATCTCTTTCTTTGTTTTAAAACGTGACACTTATGTTTAGCAAGCATCAGAAGAAAAGAAGCTTAAAAATTCAGTGATCTGCGACTACCAACATAGTCCTTGAAAGAAGGATTGTAAACATACGCATACTTGAAAGAAGCAATTTAAATTCATATGTGTGTATTCTAAAAAAAAAGTAAAAAAAAAAACAAAGAAAAACAAAGAAAAATAAAATAATCGGAAAAGGAGAAAAGACAATTACCACTAACAATATAAAACTGGGACGAATGACAGTATTCGTAAGAGTACCGCTATTTTCCAGGTAGAATACCAGTACACATTTATAAAAATGTATATCAAGTTCAAGCACACCAAATTTCGACATTTTTAATTAAGGTTTTTTGTAAGAAAATACTGGTTATGAAACTCCTGTACCAGTAAGGGCCCTGACGAAGTGTTGCCATAAGCAAAATCTTATGTCTCAAGAAAATAACGTTCGTAGAAACAAAGGTCACAGTACTCTAGTTTTAATAAACTTCACACACGATATTTAAAATATATTGATCCTGAATAAGTATGAGAAAAAGAGAATTTCTTCAACATTATCAATTCTATTTGAGACTACGAATACTATTTTTTTTCATTGAAACCATAAATTAAACATTAAACCATTCATTAACACATTCTTACTTGAATTGATTTACTCTTCATAGCTATCATTAAAGCAAATGTCTAAGTAAAGTTCATAAGTTTTATATTTTAGACCCTTGCTTAATAAAATATGAGAGTATTATACTTTCGGACCACTCTAGAATTAAAATATTTTTTGAATTTTAACTTATTTTCAAAGTAGTAGAAATTTTTCCCGCAGCACGTATTTTCATCAGAAATGTAATTCGAGTTTCTCCGAAAAAAAGTAAGATATCTGTCGAAAAACGCATTACGAATCGAAATATTTTATTAACGTAGTCACTTAATCATACGAAATATTCTTATAGAGCGAAATAAGTGAAATATAGTGTTTAATACATTTAATTGGGAACTTAGTAAAAATGATAAAATTTTTATTTAGTTCAATGACGATTTTTGAAGTGTTTGAGAATGTAGTTACTAAGTTAAATGATATATTTTTTCATTCACCGATGAGTAAATTTAAAAACTCATTTATAGTGGCAATTAAAACTTATTTAATGTCATAAACAAATCTTACAACTTGATACAAATATCATTACCTCATCATTAAGTGATTACATTTGACTCTGCCATTATAACAATAAATTGTTAATTTAAGAAATTTAAATAAAATATTATTTTAGAAGTAAAAATTTATTTGACGTAAAACAAAGTTTTAAAAATTTCTATTTATAAAACAATGGTTACAAAATTCGTATAAATTTAACTATAAAAAGTCATATATATTAGTATTTAGGATTTATTTATTACATTCACATGGATTTACCATCCATTAGAAAAATTAAAATTATTTAAAATAATGAAAATGTTTTTATCTATCTCAAAGAGTCTTGTTTGATTTATACTAAAAGAAACAATAAAGTTACAAAAATCTGTAGCCTTACAAAAGAATCCTGCAAAAATCACTGTAATACTAATAAAATTTTACCTGCAACACGGGTAGCAGTTATATAAAAAGCTCTAGGCATCCCAGTTTCTTAAAAATTCTTGCTAACAGTTGCGATTTTTAGCTGCGTTCGTAGTCATGTAAATACGTAACACCTATAATTGTCGTTAAGTCCGTCCATCTGTCCATGCGTCAGTACATAACAACGCAAAAACTACCCTACCGAATTGTTTGAAATTTAAAATATATAATTATTACGTAATTTTATCGAGTCGTTTCAAATTTTATGAAAATCGGATGCATAGATCAATTACAGGGACAATAAAAATATTCTGTTACTTTACGATCAATGGGGAAAAAGTTTCAAATGCATTTTAATGGTGTTACACTCATTCGAACATAATAAAATATATATGAAGGTATGAAGTACATATTATAATGTACATTTAGTACGAACTGTGGTGCAAAGAACATTTGTTTTTGATTTAAAAGGCCACACAAATGTATTCCATTACTTAATAGTATAGGGAGAACATTGTTTGGTGTGCTTTTTAATTATATTAAACTCTTTCACATTTTATGAATATTATATACGTCGCTAAGGTGTAATAAGAGATACTATTGTGTATATTTACAGGAATACAAAAAATATTTCGACCACTACACTGTATACGAATATTGTCTATTACCGCAGCATAATCTGAATATTTTTAAAACTTCGTTATCGTACGAACGCGCCTTATTTGCTACGCTTTACGTGCAATTTCCAACTTGTTTAATTTATATTGCAACACCTATGTATTACATGAAATTATGTTGTTGCTATTATAAAATAATAATAATAATAATAATCTACGGATTTCTATTTTCTGGAAAATATTCAAACAGCATTTCATTTTTTCTCTTTTTTATGATTTCATCTTTAGTTATTTTATCTTTTCGCAACCCATTAATGCTACAATTTTGCCAATTGACAAAATTTCAAATGAACAACTATCTATTCATATCTTTAAATAACGTGGCAGGATATTATAGGCAGTTTCATGTTGGAAATAATAAAGTAGATTCCGTATTATCTAATATTAAAATGGATGAGCTCGAAATAAATATGTTGTAATTTTCAAATTATTAATCAGCACAAGTAACTCCAAAACAAGAAACGCATATTTCTTCAAAAGAATTAACAGTATGTAACCGTAGATGCAAATTTCAAGGGAATTGAAAATAACGTTGTCTAAAGGACAATAAAAAACAGGCGTGTAAATGGGATAAAAACTCATAAATGAACTTGAGAACGCAACTCTCACCCGAGTCCGCTACAGCATATTTTCAATAAAGCTGAGAAAATAGACTGACCTAAAATTTATAATTCCTGCTTCCGCACATTTTACCAGATAAGTAAAGTATGAATTGAAGTAACACTCTATGTGTCTAGTTATAGGGGGAAAAAAAAAAACACGCGTCTGTTAAGATGTGATTTATCTAAATCCGAATTTTTAAGATGTTCATAAATTTTTTAAAGAAGATTCGCTGTTATTATCATCAACATCGCTTTCAATTTATATACATATATGAGAATCCTTTCTCTGATTTGATTTCAGTGTATTTTTTAAATTTTCAGTGCATGCGGGTTCATAAATGTTTTAATTTCAAAAATTTTCAACCACATAATTTATCTTAATTTCTAATTGTTGTACTTCAGCAATACCAAATATACTATACAACTAGTTTCGAAATGAAAATGTAATTTTTTTTTCTCAGTGCGTGGTATCTGAGCTATGGGTTGTAATGTAATAGAAGAGTATTAAAAAAATCATACAATAAGATAGGGTACTTTTGAATAACACAGTATGATGTGATAATGATAAACACAAAAGAAAACATAACACAATTTGTAATAATCTTTAAAAAAAATGAGGTGTTGCTAGACTAGATTAGAATTTAAGGTATATATACTCATACTGATAAAAATAGAGATTAAAATATAAATAAATAAAATTATATAGTAAAAATATTTATGCACAGCACTTCACAAACGTATTATTATGAAAAGCATCCAACATAAAAATTATCGATTTTCGAATTAAACATATTTGATGATTTTATTTATGTAATTGTATATAATAAAATAAATAAAAAAATATTCAGTTTAATTTTCATTTCTTCTAGAGAAGAACATTTATTATTATTATTATTTATCACTAATTAATAATCAGTAAAACTTTTATGTTTCCATTTTTTATTAATCTCATTAATTTTTTCTTTTTTTTATGTATCTTTTTCTCAATAAAATATGAAAAAGGTTCATAATGTTTTTAATTATCGCACGAATAATAAATATTTTTTTGCTAAATAATAGATTATATGAAGAATAGTAGTAAGAAAATATATTTTATCTCTTAACTAATTATTTCGTGCCTTCTTAACGCTATTTTTATTTCTACTACAAAGAATAACTAAGCTTTAATGTTTGTAAAGCGTTCACTAAAATATTTTTCTTATTTGTGTTGGATATATCGAATTGCGGGAGATTTTTTTTATACCATATAATGTGAAGTAAATAGCATAATGTCAAAAAATTACAATAACTCATTTAATATGCATTTGAAATTGCAATTAATTTTGGCGATGTAAATTTGAAAAGAAAAAAAAACAACTATCGATGTTTTAATAAATTTTCATGTTATTGGAGAAATTTAAACAGCAAAATAATAAAATTTAGGTGAATATTGTATTTCTGTTAAAATATTTTTATTATTCAAATTATTAGTGTACAAAAAATACGTAACTTAAAAAAATAGAATGCTTATAGATTTTTCTGATTTGTACCGAAGGCTGCTTATAAAAGTATTCCGAAGACTGCGTAAAATTAACCTTTTCTAAACTACTTTTTAGGTTTTATAAAAGCTTTGTATCATCGTTTTCATTATGAGTGAAACATGCATCGTTCATATAACATCGTTCGTTCGTCTAACGGAGTTTACAAAGCATCTTATTATTGATTTTCATAAATATTGCCTAAATCAACAGTATATCGCCAGATACTAAACATGTTCTCAACCAAGTGTTAAAAGAGTAATAGAGCAGTATTTTACCTCATTTTTAAAACAAGCATCTGAAATGCGGTCGAATGCCATAAACTAGTCATAAAATGTTGAAATGAAAAAAGAAAATATTGATTGATTATCGGATTTTACTCCCAATGATGAGTTCTTTAGCGAATTATCTGTTAAAAACTATTTTTTAAGTTTAAAATGCATTTATTGAAAGTTGAAAGGACTCTGTTTTGTCAGTAATAGTATAAAACTAAGATGTCTCCATAAACTAGCGTTAAAATCTTGTGTACCGAAGATAAAATCCCTCAATGATTATTAAATAGAAAAGCTTGAGAATGAAGTGGAACAAAAAGAAAAGATATTTGTATGTTCTAGATGACGGAAAAAAAGATTTTTGTTTATTCATCAGAGTGTGTTTTACTTAACATGTGTTTATCGAGGTGTTCGTGTATTTCACATGAGGCCAGAAGTATATGACAAGGACCACATGAAACATTACTTACATTTGCAGCCAATGAAATAGCATGGGCTTGAACGACAATATAATATCTTTGAAGGCTATTTATCTTTAACAAAAGGATTGATTCAGAGACATATGAAAAGGTTTTTGAAAATTTTATGTTACTTTCGTCCGAAAATCTGAATTTTAAAAATTTTATTTTCCATCATGATCTACACAGGTTAGTGTCAAGAATTTACTTAGCCAACACCAAAAAAAAAAAAAATGAATATATATATATATATATATGGCCTGTTATTTCCTGATTTAAATTCAGTAGCAAATTTGTAGGGAATAAAGACGTAAAGACAGCAACACATTACACCTAAAACAAAATTGAAATTCTTTCCAGCGTAAAATCGGCATGGACATGTCTTGGAAGTAAGTATTCTGAATCTGTTGTAGATATAGCTTGCCAAAACGAGTTCGTGTTGTGATAAAATGTAAAGTTGATGCTACAAAACGTTAAAAAGTAACTGTTGTTTATTTTAGTTTTACGTTTTAGTTCAACGCATTATACTAATACTTTAACCAGGTAAATTGTTAACGTTATATATTGATTTTTTCCAAGCGTGACAATTTTTTTGTTGAAAATACTCTAAAAAATATGTATGTAATACACTATTATAATTACAATACAATAAAGTGTCATCCTGTATTTATTTTTGTATAAACGATACATAAAATATCTTTTTTTCCATTATTCTAATTAATATATATATGTAAATAAATGTGGAATTCTTCTTAAAGTTCTTTTAAAATCATCATTAACTCAAAGACATCTAATAGAGTCTGACACCGTTTAAACTTTTAAAAAACTTATATTCAAATATTAAATTATTTACAAAGGAAATATTTACAAAAATATATTTACAATTTAAACAATCACAATCTAGTTAATTAATTACATCTTATGCGGGAAGTCGTCTTAATCCGACATTCTTCTTTCAACAACAAACAAAAACATTCCAAGAAACATTATCTTCAGTTCAGTTCTCAAGTGTCGTAGCTTTCGTCTGGTTGCGTAGGAATTATCGCTGCTTCTTGAATCGTCTGCCTGGCTGAGAGCCTCCGTTTCAGAGTGGTGATATGAAGAACCTACAAGACACTCTGTAGGAGAAAGATCGCTCCTACAACGGCCTTCCTGACTAGGCCTTCGTCCTCGAATGCATGTTCGTTTGGAGGTAGCAGCAGTTGGATCATCTGGAAAGGTAAATAAAAAACAGCAGCATCCAAAGTCTTAACTGAAAAAGAAGTTATTATTAAATTACTCGATCGAAGTTTAAATAGTTTCGTTTTAAAAGAAATTCGTATTCTTTTTTTTTTCTCTTCACGTCTTTTCGTTGTCTATTTTTATTACGTCTTTTCATCTTCTTTTTCTTACGTCCTGTCGTCTTCTTTTACCTTACGTCTTTTCGTCTTCTTTCTTACGTCTTCTCGTCTTCTTTCTTACTTCTTTTCGTTTTCTTTTTAACTTTCGTCTTTTTGCCTTCTTCTTTCTTAAGCCTTTTCGACTTCTTTTTACTTACTTCTTTTCGTCTTCTTTTTTCTTACGTCTTTCCATCTTCTTTTTCCGTATGTCTTTTAGGGAATAATAAAATTAAAATTCGTTTAGTTGTCAGTCCAGTGGTGTGTCTTAGTCGGTATTGTGTCACAAACGGTGAAATTCTTTTTTTTTTCTTTGTCAAGCTTCGCCCATCCACGGCTTCATGTACTCTGCGCAGGTACTGGTGAACATGGGACCTTCATTAAATCCAAATTTCTTTACATCGTAGGTATCATTATTTTTTACATTTATGACTTTGTATGGACCTAAATATATTGGTTTTAACTTCAAACCTGGACCTTGTTGAGTGCGTTTTATAGCAACCACATCATTAAGCTTAAATTTGTTAGATTTTTTTTTCGTCTGAGATTGTAAGTTTTACGGTTCTCTTCTTGGACTTTTAAAATTTGTTTTTTAGCATTTTTTCTCATATCTTCGCGATTTTTAATAAAATTAGATTGTATTTCAGCATTCAGAAGGCTAATAATCTCAATGTTATTTTTTAGTTTCATTTCTGTACCAAATATCAATTCAAAAAAGGTTGTGCTTAAACTTCTGAAAAGTTGAATTTATCACCTGTTGGACGTCGCTTACATGTGTATACAATTTTTTAGGATTATCGACAGATAATTTAGACAGAACAGATATTATTACAGAATTTAAACGCTCAACTTGGCCGTCAGACCTGGGCAATCCAGTGGTAATCAGGATATGTTTAATATTTCCTTTAATGCAATAATCTTCGAAAGCTTTAGAGGTAAATGCAGGAACTTTATCTGAGATTATATGAACTGGATTTCCAAAGACAGATTTTTGGATTTCTAATTTAGAAATTACTTCAGCAGCATCGGTAGATTTTGTGGGATACAACCAAACAAATTTTGTGGATGCGTCAGTGACCGAAAGGATATGTTTATAATTTTTATTCGTGCTTTTCAATGGACATAAGTGATGAACATGGTACGTATGTAACGGAGTTTCTTCTTTTTCTGTTGCATGAAGTAAACCTTCTTGCTTACCACATTTTCTATCGATTAAAATAGAGGGAACACAATTTGCTATACATTTCTCAATTTTTGTTTAACTTTGGGAATGTAAAATCATTTTCTAAATTTTTCTCTTTTCTTGCAACTGCGTAATGACCTTTTTCGTGCGCGGCCTTTATTATATTCATTTGCATGTCTTCCGGTACAACTAATAAATCATTACCATTAACACATTTATAAAGAACATTATTTTTAACTAAATAATCATCGTAAGATTTCACTTTTAGGATTTCTTTTATTGTTTTAATATGCTCATCGGTTTCTTGAGCTTGGATAATTTTTAAAGTTAAGCTTTCTTGGATTACCATACAAATAGGATGTCTGCTTAATGCATCAACATGCCTCATACTACTACCGTGTCTATGTTCAATAACATAATCAAAATCGGATAACATTATTGCTCATCTAGCTATTTTTGTACTCATTACTTTTCTATCTATACTCATTTTAAATGCATTACAATCGGTTACAATTTTAAATGGAATACCTAGAACATATACTCTAAACTTTATCAGGGCTTCAATTACGGCTAAAACTTGTAATTCGTAGCTAGTGTACTTTCGTTCAGCTTCGGTGGTTTTTTTTAATAGCGAAATAAGTTGGATGAAATTGATTATCTTTTGGAGATTGTTGCATTAAAACAGCTCCATAGCCATCAATACTGGCATCACAATGGATTTCGGTCGCGCTTTTTGGATTGTAAATTGAAAGTACTGGTTCTGACGACAAAATACGTTTGAGTTCATTAAAAGCTTTTTGTTCTTCTATATCAAATTTAAATTTTGAATCTCTTCTTAACAAGTCACATAACGGTTTAGCTATAACCGAATAATTCCTTATAAATTTTCGAAAGTATCCTGTCAAGAGGATCATTAATTCCATTTATTACATATTGAATAAGTGCAGAATCTTCAATATTGCGTTTTGAGCATAATTGTTTCATATTTAAAAAAATATTCATCTAACGATTCATGTGGTCTAATTTTTCTTTTGAATAGCAATTTATGTAATTCAGCTGAATTGCACGCTTGACCAAATTCAGAAACGAGTAAGGCTTTCAATTTATACCACGAATTAATTTTTGTTTCGCTTTTAATAAATAATTTAGCTTTGCCTGTCATATGGCGTTTAGCCAAAATCAACTATTGCAAATCACTATTATTAAATACTGAAATAATATCTTCAAAATTGGCAATCCACTTTTGAATATTTTGCAACTCAATAACTTCAAAAATTGGTATCATACTCTCAATATCGTTAATTGAAATAGAAGGTTTAATAACATAATCAGAAATTAGAATTTTTTGATTTTCATTACTTTCACAACTAGAACTACCAGAATCATTTCTCACATTATTCTCAAAAACAGTTGAAATATTTCTAGTTTTACTTAAATCATCATTAAATTCATCGGCACTCTCATCATCACTAAGAGTACCTTCATCTGGCATTATATTACTTTTCAAAATACTAAAATCACATAAACTAGAAATTATTCTGGCAGCAATTTCATCAAAAGTTCCCGAATTATTTATACACAAAACATTACAAATGGTTATCTAATCGTTGACAGAAAAATTATCGTTGTTTCTTTCAATTTTGATTGATAATCATCGGAATCTACTTCAAACGCAAAACCTGTAAAATTCCGAATTCTACGTCTGTTATTTCTGTCACCGATTTTTCCAAAATGTAATTTATGCAATGTCTTAATACTAGATGATTTTTCTGTTTTTAATGAAATTTCTAATTCCTTAAACGATTAATTTGGACATTGTTGAAAAGAAAAATAAAATAATAAACTCACTTTATAATCATATGTTCAGCTTCACATTGTGGCAGCACTTTCGTCGCAAAATTTTACCTCTTCTGAATTAGCTTTGTGGGCTTAGGATTCCATCACAGTTCTAAAAAATATCGGCTTGCAAGATGTTCAAAAAATATTTCCTCTTCTGTGGGCGTTCGTCATTTATCCCCACTTCCGTGCACCATTTTGTGAAATTCTTCTTAAAGTTCTTTCAAAATCATCATCAACTCAAAGACGTAATAGAGTCTGACACCGTTTAAAAAACTTTTTAAAAACATACATTCAAATATTAATTTATCTACAAAGGAAATATTTACAAAAATCTATTTACAATTTAAACAATCGTAAATTCTAGTTAATTAATTACATCTTATGGGGGAAGTCGCCTTAATCCGACATTCTTCTTTCAACAACAAACAAAAACATTCCATCAAACGTTATCTTCAGTTCAGTTCTCAAGTGTCGTGGCTTCCGTCTGGCCCTGTAGGAATTATCGTTGCTTCTTGAATCGTCTGCCTGGTTGAGAGAGAGCCTCCGTTTCAGAGTGGTGATATGGAGAACCCACAAGACAGGCTGTATGAGAAAAATCATTCCTACATATATATATATATATATATATATATTCCGGGTGTCCCAAAAATGACTGATAGATTTTAACCGGTGGCAGCTATTAAATTTTTTTTTTGCAGGAGGGTTATGTATAATGTCAGTTTTTTTTTTTTTTTTTTTTTTTTTTTTTTTTTTTTTTTTTTTTTTTTACCGTAAGTTTTTATTTTAGTTCGAATTTCAAACAATAAGTGGCGCTGACGGCGATTAAAGGCCAGGTGATCAGTGCTGAGTGAAGTGTCGACCTTGTCTTCCATCACCGTCAGCGCCACCTATTGTTTGTATTTCGAACTAAAATAAAATATTACGGTAAATAACTCCTGACATGATACATAACCCTCCTGCAAAATTTTTTTAAATAGCTGTCACCGTTTGAAATTTATTGAATATTAAAATCCATCAGTCATTTTTGGGAGAGCCGGTATATAAATATATGTATATATATAATTGTTATTTAGTTTGTTTTTCTTATTATAACTGACATTTTTGTTCTTATATATTATTTTTGAATGTAGTTTTGGCAGGTTTTCAGAAACCTGCAAAAATTTAAACTTTTTGAAAAAAAGGGGGTGGAGTTAGAATTGTCTGTCCCATTTCTGATTAGAACAGAGTGATTTTTCTTGCCTGTATCATGTGTAAAGTTGCTTGCCTGTATTATGTGCCTTGTTTATTGTTAATTGTTTCTCAGATTTCTGTTAATACAGATAGGGACTATAATCCTTAAATTTTATACTTGCATTTCTAAAACAGAATATATATATATATATATATATATTAATAGAATTGACGACTTTTGGAATTTTAAATCTTTTCATAAAAAAATGACAGTTGTACAATTATTTTTTTGTCACATATAGAACTTTAATTATATATTACAAATTGATAAGCAAACAATGAAATAGTAAATAATTACTTTTGAAATTAAATATAATATTTATTTACACTCATTCAATTTCATTCAATCTCAATCACAACATATTTTAATAGCACAACTTTCGCTGTCATTTAAATTTCTAAGCAAAATTAAGTGCGTTTTGAAATTTTTATCATACTTTAATATAGAACTACTATCTACAGTAAAACATTAGTGCAATTACCACTAACAAGCGATTTCAAAAATTACTTCGTACAGCAAAATCATATTAATGTCATAAAAGACTCCTGGTAATAACTGTAATGAATTTAAATTACAGACAAGCCAGAGTCCTGTAAGTTTAATGAATTTTGATTTCCGAAATAAACGTCATATTAACTTCGTATAGTATCGAATACTTAAACTGTGACCAATAGAATCATTCGCTGTTTGTTTATATCATAAATTTTGGATAGCAATATTTAATGGGTTTTCCTTTCTGCCATGGCCGTTATAATATTAGTATGACGAAAGATAATTCCTAATTTTAAAATTATTCTATTGCTAATGATTTTTATTTGAAATGGGTGATCAATGAAAACATTTCTTTCTCCACATAATCCATTTCTTATTCATGTCTTTTTTTTAAAACAAATGGTAAAACCAGAATTAACTCTCCAGTTTTCTAAAATAGCAGAATATTACACTGGAAGAAAATTAGTATATTTAAACGTATGTTTTACGAATTAATTGTTCGAACATTTTAGTTGAATTCTATTGCTAATTTTGTAAGTCTTGGAATTTAAAAAGTATGTGAATGTCTACATATATGTATCATCATGCGATTATATAAAAGACAATTTATGCAATGGCATATTTTAAGTTAAAATCTTTATTTTATGTCACAACATTCTATGCACTCTAAGATCATGCAAATACAGTTTATATATATGTGACGATTTCAGGAGAACTCGAATTATTTCCACTGGTTAAACAGAAACACGCAGTCATGGCAAGCGAGGAAAAAAAACAAAAATAATAAATAAATGTAGAAGATCCAATAATTAGTCATGGGCTGCTGTAAATTCATTTATTAAATTCGTGATAATGAGGAAGGAAAAGCTCCTTTTTGCAAAAATTCCATCATTATTTCAGCGAGCTGTCCTCATCGAAGAAGCAACCCAAGAAATCTACAGAATCTTCCTTTCATCTCGAGACTTCCCCCTTTTAAACTGAAAAGAAAGTTCTGGAACATTCGGTAACCTCAAACCATCATTCTTTCATGTAAACAGAATTCTTGTCCAGCTACGAGATTATTTTAAACAGACGATAAATTTATTTTAAAAAAAAATATTATTTAACCAATTTATAATTGACTCCGAATTTTAAATATCTTAGGCAGACGATTTTTATACATGATTAATTTTAAGAGAAAAAGAAAAGAAATGAATTTATTAATATGCAAATTATCGTTGACGGCGGAAAAATAAATAAATAGATAAAATAAAATAATGATATTTTTGAAAGGTATGGGTTTGGAATAAATTTAATAAGACTTTCTTAAAAAGGGTTGATAAAAACATAGAAGAAATCAGTTTTATTTGGAATATTAAGAAATAAAGTTTTAATTAAGAATATTTTTAATTTAGAGCCATCTTTTTAAATTTACGCATACTGGATTAATGTTTTTTAAGGCAAATTAAGAATTTATATCGTCTGCATAAGGATTAACAGATTAGATTTAGAAACAAGATTTTAATTTAATAATTTGAAGTGAGTACGAAATATTATTATAAGAAAATTAAGATAGTATAAAGGTTAGTTTTGGCGAAAAAATTTTAAATTTGTAATATATATATATATATATATATATATACTTTAAAATATTATATATATATACAGGGTGGTTATAATTAAAGTTACTCTGTTTGGACCTATGTAGAGACTGCTCTGGTTGACCGATATTGATGAAACTTGGAATATAAGTTATATGGACCATGGGAAAACGAAATCTGCAATAAAAATAGTTCAAATTTCGACCATCAGGTAAAACAAAGGCTTTTAAGACCATAAATATGAAACTGAAAACATAATTTTTTTTTTTTTTTTTTTTTTTTTACAGGATATGGTCAATGTGCATTCCATTTGCATCAAGCACATGTTCAAAGCGCATTATCGCGTGTTCAACAGTAAGGCGAAGGGTTTCTCGATCAATTATAGACACATGACTTGTTATGCTTGCTTTTAAATCAGATAATGTCCTTATGCTTCCTCCATATACACGATCTTTCAGGAATCTCCACAACCAGAAGTCACAGGGATTCAAGTCCGGGGAGCGAGATGGCCAGGTTGTCGGAAAATTTCTTGAAATTACCCGATCATCTCCAAACTGGGCACGAAGTAATGCTAGCACTGCTCGGGCTATATAAGTAGGGGCACCATCCTGCATGAATACGATAGTCTCTAAACACTCCCGCTCTTGTAAAGATGAAATGACCTGCTGCTGAAGGAGATTGCAATAAAGGGTACTCGTAATGGAACACCTTTTAGGACCCTGAGAAATGTTCTCCTAAAAAAATAGAGACCAAGAATAAAATCAGCCATAAAGCCGCAACAAACAGTTACCTAAGCAGGATGTAAAGACTGTTTATAGAGAACATTAGGACTTGCAGTACCCCATACGCGACAGTTCTAAGTATTCACTGCTCCATGTAGGGTAAAATGCGCCTCGTCCTACCGTAAAATGTTCCACGACTATGCATTATCAATGGCTATTCAAGCCAAAATAAACATCCCAAATTGAGTTCTTGCGTCCGGGTCTGCAGGTTTCCGCGCTTACACCACGTGAATCTTGTATGGATACCACTTTATAATGGATCGTAGAACCTTCCGTACTGTAGACAGGGAGAGACAAATCACGGGACACAGCTCGAGCACTTGTCGAAGAATATTGGGAACCTGATGCTCTTTCGACTACAGCAAGAACAACTTCTTCGGCAGTTTCATTTAAAATTATTTTCCGCGCTCTTCCTTGCTTCAACCCCAACTCTCTGTCTTTTCAAATTTAGACATCATAGTTTCAAGGCTTGTCTCGTCATTGGTGCTTTTCGTAAGCCTTTCAAGCGTCGGTATTCTCGCAGTGCAATTGACAAATTACCGCCGTTCTGATAAACCAACTTTACCAGTAACGCTCGTTCCTTATTTTCTAACGGCATGATGCAGAATGAATGTACGGCAGAGAGCACTGGCTTTTTAAAGCGCTCCTTTCTCGCAGGTGAAAACCACCATCTATCGGTCGAAATTTGTAAAAAAATTTTGTTTCCAGTTTGAGTTTTCTGGTTTTAAAGCGCCTTTTTTCACCTGGTTGTCGAAATTTGAACTAATTTTTATTAAAGATTTCGTTTTCCCATGGTTCATATAACTCATATTTCAAGTTTCAGCGATATGGGACAACCAGGGCGGACTTTACGTAGGTCCAAACAGGGCAACTTTAATTATGACCACCATGTACATTAAAATCCTTACTAATATTATAAATCGGAAAGTGAGTTTGTTTGTTTGTTTGTTTGTTCCACTTTCACGCCGTAACTACTGAACCGACCTTGCTTTGAAATTTTGCAGACGTAAAGTTAGAAGTCCGGATTAAATAATAGGGTAATTTTTATTTATTTTATTCAAATATTTTCCTTAATAATTCAAAATTTAATTATTTTTCATACAAAATCAATAGGCATTTTTCAGATAAAATTTACCATTTTCCTTTCCTGTTGCCAAGAAAATAAAAAATTGGAATAATAATTTTTCAGCGGCAATGAATTTTTAATAGAAAACTTCCACGCGAAAAACTATAATAAAATAATTTAAAAGAAAATAAATATGACGTCATGTTTGAAATAAAAATAAAAGGTGTATTTTTTATAATACATTTAACAAGGATATTTGTTTAGTTAATGGGAATTTTTGTGTAAAATATGGTGACATAAATTAAAAGTAAAAAGAATGAAAAAGAATTATATTTTTAATAAAATGGTTTACTCATGAAAATGTGACGTCATAGTTGAAATAAAACAGGTACTTTAAAGCAGTCGTTAAAAATACAAGGGGTATGAATATCAGTAGCTAATGGAGAGAGATAAATAATGACGTCATATTTAAAATGAATCAGAAATATTTTTTACTTATACTAATTAATAAGTTATAAGTTACATACAAATGAATATTTTTATTCAAAACTCATAATTATCAATGGAAGAAATTTTTTGTGGGGAAAAGGTGGAAAATAAAATCACTGATTAATATATTTTTGGCTCGATTTTTTAACACTTTCGAACAAAGTTGAAAAGTTATTATGCTTCTGGTTTGTCTGTCTGTCTGGTCGCTTTCTAACTTTCGTAAATATACTCCGATTTCCATGAAATTTTCGGACGTTCTTAACGTTTACCTAGCACGAATACCTATTAAAAATAAAGTTTCTATCATGATTAGTTTATTTACAGGGATAGTCAAAAAATTTCCTTATATTACGGCATTATGGAAAAAAATCGTTTTAATTAAATTTAACGATGTTACAGCCTGTAGAACATATTCAAATTTATATGCATTTACAAAGTGCACTAAAATATGCATTTTGTGAAGTATGTAGTGAAAAGGGCACTTACTATTCATTTACAGGGTCAGACAGAAGAATTCCATTGCATAGGAATAAAGGGAGGAACAATTTCCGATATATTTTAATTATGGTAAACGATTTCATGTATAATCAAATTGATATATGTTGCTGAGGCTTAATGTAAGTTATTTCATGCATAATACGAAGTGCATAGCATTTACAGAGACACACAAAAGATTTCAAATATTATATATTTTATCCGAAGTACTGTATATCATGGATGATGACTGTTGCATGGATGAAATGCATTTTGAATTATGATATGTGCTTTTAAGTTTCGCTAAATGTTTGCATATTAAATGGAGAGTATAAATGGTAATAGTATAAATAGTTAAATTTAGATATACAGGGTTACACAAAAGATATCGGAAAGGTTACTGAATATGAGTGTAATTTACTTAAAGGTGGTTTTTAAATAAAATATGCATTTTTATTTTGAACTGCATTTAGTAAACTAAGAAATGTTTGTAGTATATATATAAAATGATAAACAGGGTCCCGCAAAGAACTGGATACAAGGTTGTCTTCGGATGATAATTTCTGAAAATGTAATTTAGGTAGTAATAAGAAATATTTTTGTTTGAAATAAATTTTAGAAAGATACTTTCGTGTATTAAAGGCACTTGGAAAACTACAGGGCTGAACAATAGAATTCAAGAATGTTTCTATCTATTAGTATTAATCGCTGAAAGGAAAATTTTGGCAAGCAAACAAATTAGCAAATAGGGATTATCAAAAGTTTTTTTACCATAAATTCGCGATAAAAAGTTAATTACACATGCTTTTCATCATCGAAATTTTTTGCTTGATTGATCAATTATTTCTTCTTTAAATGTTATATGAACGAAGTCACGGGTAACTGCTAGTATTATATAAATTAACAAAATAAATTTAATCCACTATTTCCACTGTTATTAAAAGAATCAAATTCTCAGAAATTTTAAAAGGCATTTCAGATGTTAAGAAGTTTGTTTATTTCTTATGTCTTTTATTTTATTACAAGCAACGGAACGAGGGGTTTATTGGATTATTTTTTTTTTTAAGTAGCATCGAATATATATTTAAAACGTGATTATGAATTATGAATCACTTAATAAACTGTTAGAACCTTAATTCATATAATTTTATTGCTAGCACCTTAAAGAAATGTATAATTTAACGAAGTAGATTTTTAAACAGCATAATGAAAACAAATGTGCTTTACTTCATTATTACTTCTGAAGTGTTTCAATGATTTACTTATTTTTTTTCGCTATGATTTTTTAAAAATAGTATAATGGAAAAAAAGAGACGGTTTGTATAAGTATATATATATACATATATATATATATATATATATATATGTATATATATATATATATATATATATATATGTATATATATATATATATATATATATATATATATATATATATATATATATATATATATATATATATATATATATATATATATATATATATATATACAGGGTTTTTCTAAATTCATGGTACAAAATTTAATGGGTGATAGTACACATTAAGACAAACAATATTAAATAGGAAATTAAGTGTCCCAAACGTCTTCCGAAGGAGATAGGCGCCATTAAAGTTTAGGGTCCAAAAATTCAAATGATTATAAAATTCAGAAAAATTAGTCGATTCGTTTGCGGTTTTCACTAAAACTATTCTTTATGTCAGTATTGTCTTGAAAATAAATTATAAAGATAAATTTCAAAAAATGCCCATAGAGGGCGCTTTAGACTTTGGAATAACGAACAACTATTTTTTTACCTTTATATTTTGCGTCTCATTATTTTTTTTAGAAGCTTAGACATAAACTTAAATTTTGAGTTCAAAATCTAAATCTTTGGGAGTGGTTAAGTAGCGTAAACTGAACGGTGGGGGGAGGTTCAAATTTCAAATGATTATAAAATACGGAAAAATTGGTCAATTGATTTGCGATTTTCACTAAAATTATTCTTTATGTCAGTATTATCGTGAAAATAAATTATAAAGACAAAATTCAAAAAATGCCAATAGAGGGCGCTTTAGACTTTCGAGTAACGTACAACTATTTTTTACTGTTATTTTTTGCATCTCATAAAATTTTTTAGAAGCTTAGACATAAACTTAAATTTTGAGATGAAAATGTGAATCGCTGGGAGTGGTTAAATAGCGCAAACTGAACTGTGTTCAATGGGGGTGGGGAGGTTCAAATTTTAAATGATTATAAAAAACGGAAAAATTGGTCAATTCGTTTGTCGTTTTCGCTAAAACTATTCTTTATAGCAATATTTCCTTGAAAATAAATTTTAAAGATTATTTTCAAAAAATACCGTTAGAGGGCGCCTTAAGCTTTAGAGTAACTAACAACTATTTTTAAAAGTTATTTTTTGTATCTAATTAAATGCTTATAAAAGTTCAAACTTAAATTTTGAGCTCAAAATCTGCATCGTTGTGAGTAATTAAGTAGCTGAAAATTGAAATGTGTTCGAGGGGTGGCGAGGGTAAAATTTCAACTCCTGAACACCATTCAGTTTGCGCTTCTTAACCCCTCCCATCGATTTAGAATTTGAGCTCAAAATTAAAATCTAAGCATTTGAAAGCATTTAATTAGATATAAAATATAACGGTTAAAAACAGTTGTTGGTTACTCTAATGTTTAAGGAGTCCTCTAACGGTATTTTTTTAAATTAATATTTAAAATTTATTTTCAAGGAAATAATGACATAAAGAATAGTTTTAGCGAAAACGGCAAACGAATCGACAAATTTTTCCGTTTTTTATAGTCATTTCAAATTTAAACCTCCCCACCCCTATTGAACACAGTTCAGTTTGCGCTATTTAAGCACTCCCAACGATTCAGATTTTCATCTCAAAATTTAGGTTTATGTCTAAGCTTCTAAAAAAAATTATGAGATGCAAAAAATAACCGTAAAAAATAGTTGTCCGTTACTCCAAAGTCTAAAACGCCCTCTATCGGCATTTTTTGAACTTTGTCTTTATAATTTATTTTCACGATAATACTGACATAAAGAATAATTTTTGTGAAAATCGCAAATCAATTGACCAATTTATTCGTTTTTTTTTTATAATCATTTGAAATTTGAACCTCTCCCCACAGTTCAGTTTACGCTACTTAACCACTCCCAACGATTTAGATTTTGAGCTCAAAATTTAAGTTTATGTCTAAGCTTCTAAAAAAATAATGACATGCAAAAAATAACGGTAAAAAATAATTTTGTGGATTAGACAGTAAGAACTTCGTTAGAATTTATCATTATGTTCATGGAATCAAACGACTGCATCTTGCAGTGTGGAAAGTTTTCACTGTGGAATACTCTATTCCCTCTCTGGAATATAAATGAAATGCAAGGGTATAATTGGTCGGGCATGATGATTAGACAGTACGCAACTTTAATGGTATGTTGTACCACAGAATCCATTCCCAAACGTGCCCATATTAATATCCTCCAAAGCATAACATCTCCACCGGCGACAAGTGTTTACATTTAATATGTTGGTGGAGAAACAGTTTTCGTGGAAGAAGGCACTCTCTGAGATATTCATCTACGTAATAAATAACGGATAGTTATTCAACAGACCATTCAACTCTCGTCCCTTTATCCATTATTCAGCCACGATGTTACAGAGCCCATGATAGGAGTAAAGGGCAATAACGATTAGTTAACAGAAGCTCGTGAGTGAGACATTTGCAATGTTTTGTCATACCAACAATATCCGTTGATTTGTTCAATCCGAAAAAAAATCTACAAGTACCTGCATTGTTGTGGACAGTTTTATGGAACACTATCTGGCTTCCATGTTTTTCCACCGAGTAGAATAATTTATCCGCTAGTTTTTCCTTCATAACACGTGAACATTTAATACCATGGTATATACGTCTGGTTTCATAGTCATATATATAATTCCTTTAAGTAACTACAATATCAGTTCATGATAAAGCCACGAGTTGTGCAGTTTCGGTAATACGCTTTTTAAGTCTTCAGTCATTACAATCTCCCTTCTAAAAATTTGCTTTAAATAATATCCTTTTCCATGACATATACAATGAAGTGCAAGGAAGATTCAGTAAGAGCAAGAAGGATTCTTCAGAGTCTTCAGAAGACGTTAAATGGCATTGCAAACGGAACATAAGCTGACCACATCATTCATGCGAATTTATTGTGAAAAGGGGTGGAAATGAGTCAAATTGTTTTCTCTTTTTACGTATGTGTGTGTATTTTACTGTATAATACATATAAAATTATTTAATATTTTATGAACAGATTAAATCTATAAACACTTTCAGAGATTGATAGTAAAAATAGTGTATTTCGTTGCAGTCTGAAAACAAAAAAAAAAAGGAACTTTTAAATATTCCAGTTTTATACTTACATTTCTGTAATTTCATATAGCATGTACAAAAATGGCCTGCTTGTAGCCAACACTTTGCATACATACTGAGTTTTTGGCTTATGAATGGAACTGTGTAGTTTGATTTTAGTCAGACTTTTGAGTAAATGCAAGAAAAATTACTGATTGATACGAATTCCACATTAATTTTATTTACTCATACTTATCAGAGTTAATTATGAAAATCTGAAAAAAGCCACACGTAACAGCTTATGTTACGTGATTAAAAACAAATTACAAAGTAGACTCTGTACTTAATCTAAAAGCATATTTTATGCTTTAATTTCATAAAAAGTCTATTTTTTTTCTATAAGACATTCAATAAAATTAGCCAAATATTAAAAATTCTTTATATTAAATATATAGAGTAATCAGTAATATTCTCAGTTTGGATAAATATATATATTTATATTTCTTAAAGTAATCATAAGAAAGTACAACACTGTAAAAAATAAAAGTTAAGTGCATTTTAAATGGATTTTCAAAAAACTTTAAATAAATAAATAAATAAATATATTAACAGATTGTTTAGATTGTCCTTCTAAAATGACGCGACATAAAAGGAAAATTCCATTCACTCAATGTAGACTTATGTGTCACTCACTCAGTGTTAGAATCATACAATTATGACAAAATATTATTTTTTTTTCTGCAAAAATTTACTAAAATAATCACAATTTTTATCTGATCGCTAACAATGTAAGAAATTTGTTTTTGCTGGAATGTGTATTTAATGAAAAATGAAATCCTTGTAAAGTAGCATATTTTATGTTGCCACTTTTCCGAAATTTCTTAACTTTTTTCTCTACCTTTAAATATCTGTACATATATCTATTAACTATCTAAAATGTTGTTATTGCGTTTTAAAAATAAAATGTAGTACTTTAAAGCAAAATAAGTCGATAAATTTATCTAATTTTAACAAAATAACAACTGAAAGACATCGTCGGTCAATCAGTTAGACAAAAAAGCCTTGTTCATGCGTTGTTGTAGCCCAGTGTAAATCTACCTTACGTCATCTCAGCCCTCCAAGACGAACTGTAGTGAATTCTTTTTTAATACTTTTTTGTTGGAGCGACATGGTCAAATAAAACCTTAAACCTTATTCAGTTTTTGCGGCTTAGGGAGGCTGGGGATAAAGTAAATTTTATAAATTCCTTATTAATTATGAAATCGCATTGTCAGTGATGTTATCAAAATTCTTTATAAATTAAACATTTATTTTTATCTAATAATTAAAAAAAAAGTATCTGATGATTTATAGTTTATATATTACAGTATACTCATTAAATAATTTTAATTACTCTTTAAAATCATAATTTATGTCACACAATTTTAATATCAATTATGACTCTATTCCGTATTGACTAACTAATTGCGAATAATGAAAAAGGCTAACATTTTTTTTAGAAAAGTTAAATATTGATATGTATATTTTCTGAAATTGTAATTGCATGAAATTGTGTTAAGAAATTTTCAGAGTTTGTTCATTACAAACTCTCAATGTATTTTCGATTTTTTAAAGATAGAAATAAAATGGTATTTGATAAAATCCGAACATCTATATATCGAATATTTTATTCTCGAGAAATATAAATTACCTGTTGTATGGTTTTTGAAATACGTACTAAGTTAATATAAGAATATTATTTATTGGCATGTTTACATATCGCAAATAGTATAAAATTTCCACTATGAATCCAAAATTTTATATCAACAAAAACTACATAAGAATAAGCATTTTTATTGTTATTATTATGATTATGAAAGTTTACAGTTTATTCTACGAGAATGACTAATAGAATTAGTATCTGGAACTTTTTTTATCGGACTTTTCACTGTATAATCATTATTATTATTATTATTATTATTATTATTATTAGTATTAGTATTTTGCTAAAATTGAAAAATAAGTTCAGATAAAATGAAAAAAAATATTTTCATAAACTGTATTTAGATTTTCAAACGACAAATAAGAAAGTTGCGATATATGAATAGCTGAAGAAAGAAGGAAAAGAATATCTCTATTATTCCAACTGCTAAACTGTGACTGTCACTGACATCTGGATTCAGTAAAGAGAGAAAAGTAACAGTGGATGACATTTGAAATTAACTCAGTGCTAAACAGTAAAAGGGAATATAGAAATAATAAATCAGAAAGGAATTTGAAACATTTTGTTGAAAAAAATATTAAGCGTAAAGTAATATTTTTATGTGCTGCAAAAAGTGTTTTTACGATAACAAACGAAATAATATTTAAATTTATCTTACATTACCAGTAAAATCAATGGTATTCGGCATTCCATGCATGAATCAATCTGTCATGAATCTTTTTTTTTTTTTTTTTTTTTTTTTTTTTTTTTTTTGCATAACTTGCATGCGTAACTAATAGAAACAATATGTGATCTTTGATCTTTGTGATCATTCTTATCAAAATTTCTCAAGGTATTAATATTTTTTAAATAAAAAAATAAGTTTAAATGAAAATAATAGGACATATTTTAGCAAACTCTATATACATTAAGTGAAGAGAGAAACGTAATAACATATGTGATTTCAAATTAACAGGGTGCTAAACTGTGGAAAGAAATATAAAAATATAAAAAAAAAGAATTATTTTGTAGAATAAAAAAAATATTTAGTCTAAAGAAACACTTTTAATGTGCTTCAAACATTGATTTATGATAACAAATTAAATAATATTTAAAATGTCATCACATGACCAGTAAAATCAAATATATTCCACGTTTCATACGTGAATCCATTTGTCAGGAACCTTTTTTAAGTACATATATTGTTATATACCGTTATATATTTGCCTAAAATTGTATTTTCAGACTTTGATAAATAATCATTTTTCTATACTTTGGATAATTTCAAACAAATATTTTAATAAATAAAACATACATTTTTATCAACGATGAAAAAATTATCGTATTTTTCTCAAAATACGAAACAAAAAAGTTAAAAAAGATGTCATTTAATTGTATTTTTAGGTAGATTTCATTACAAAAAGTAAAACGCTACCTATTGCATCCGTCCGGAGAAAAGCACTTCCACCCTCCATTCAAATGTTGACATAAATAAATATATATATATGATTTTTCTCATGCTGTAACCAACGTATTTATGAACCCATTTGATTGAAACTTGGTATGTACATTAGGGCGGAGCGTAAAAATCTTTTTTTCGAAATTCTTTTCTCCCTAGCGCGGAAAAGCTGTCTAGTGGTATCAGTAATATACTCACAAAATTTCAAAACAATCAATAAATATCTTCCGGTTCCACTTTTGGGTCGAAATATGCAATTTTAGCCAAAAATGTTGTAATTTTTCACATTTCAGTAATATTTTTAATTTTCAATTTTTTCTTCGCCCTAGTGCGGAAAAACTGAAAGAGTACATAAGGGACACAAGGCCAAAATATTAGAATAATTAAAAAATATCTTCTGGTTCCACTCTGGGTTCTAAATATGGGAAATTTCTCGAAAATTATATAAATTTTCACATTTTAGTCATTTTTTTATTTTTTTATTTTCTATTCCTACTGGCATGGAAATGTTTGAAGAATATGCAAGAAACATAAGTAAAAAACTTTAGAATAATAAATAAATATCTTCCGTCTTCCTTTTGAGGGTCTAAAAATGTCAAAGCAGCCAAAAAGTATGTAACTTTTCACATTTCAGAGATTTTTTTTTCTTATCAATTTTCTCTTCTGGCTGGTGCGGAAAATTCGGAAAATCATATGACAAACATAAGTGCAAAAAATTTTAAATAATTAATAAATATCTTCTGATTTGACTTTTATTACTTAAACTGCCAAATTCATGGCATTAATGTACTCAAAAACCATAGAACAATCGAATTAAAAGCGATCTGAGGCAAATTCCTCTATTAAGTTAAGCTTTCTGTTCGTATACTGTAGTATTACTGTTGGTTTAATGCTCTGCTCGTGATAGGTTCGTAATGAGGATATTCAATTTTAGCTTCTGTATTTTATTGAAAAATAATACATCTGAAAGTGTTTACAAAATTTTAATTTTTAATATTGTGTTGAACTAATAGGGTGCGTGGAAAATATTACACAAAAATATAACAATTAAGGCGCAGTATACACGGGATTTGCCTCATCCCATTTTTGGGGGATCCTACAGAATTAAGAACTGGCGTTCTACCAAATTATGAACATATAATGTACTTTTTGTTGGTGAGAAATGAATCGAAATATAATTAAAAATCGGACTCACCTTTGGGGGATAGCGGATTATGGGCTAAAATGGTTGAAGCAATTTGGCAGGCTCTTCAGTTCCAACGATTTCTATGCAAAGAATAGTCCAAATGAATGGTTCATATAATGATAAATACAAGAGTATAAAGAAGTTTGACGCTAAAGAACAGACGAAGTCAAAATTAAAATTTTCGTATAGGAAGGGGATAAAAACGTCTGTTTGAAAATTTTTCTTACAAGAGTACATGTCTATAACGATGTAAATGCCCACGTGATATAAAATCTCCAGAATTGGAAGACAGTTTCTTAAGGATCAAAAGAACTTCAAGGAAATTGTCGATAGACCCAATTGATACATTCAGAAACACGGTCCACAACACAGAAACTTAATAAATGAATGAGCAGGCTGGAAATAGAATAAGAAAATTTCAGAAAATGGTATAAAATGGAAAACACAATCACTACTGCTTACCTAGAGCTATTTAAATCTTTTAGTCTTGTTGATAACAACTGTGTGATGACAACTGTGTCACGATCTTAGTGATAAACCTTTAGTGTTATTGCATTCGAACATAAATACTATAAGTATATCACGAACAACCCGTCGTCCTGCCCTAGCTAGAACTTGAGACACAATAGAAGTGTCCGACTGAGTTGCAGTATCAGTAACAGTCGTACTTCTTGAAGACTTGCGAGTTGTGACACGTGACGAAATGTCCAATGTTATAGACAGGCATAACACAATAAGAGAAAGAAATAAATATCGCATGAAATGCCAATTCGAAGATTAAAGTTTCATATCCACCAATACTTTGAAAATATTGCACTTTGGCCGTCTAAAAGATCAAACTTTAATTCAGAGGAATATGGAGGGAACGCTCCATCAACAAAGAGTGCTTGAAGAATACTTGACGCTTATAGAAGAACCTGGCTGCGATTATATAGGACAAGTGTAAAAAATAACGTCTTCTGCTATGTTTGTTATATGATTTTCCGAATTTTCCGCGGCAGCTAGAAGAGAAAATTGATTTAAAAAAAATCTCTGAAATGTGAAAAGTTACATACTTTTTGGCTACTTTGACATTTTTAGACCCCGAAAAGGAAGACGGAAGATATTTATTTATTATTCTAAAGCTTTTTACTTATGTTTCTTGCATATTCTTCAAACATTTCCATGCCAGCAGGAATAGAAAATCGAAAAATAAAAAAATGACTAAAATGTGAAAAGTTATATAATTTTCGAGGAATTTCCCATATTTAGAACCCAAAGTGGAACCAGAAGATATTTTTTAATTATTCTAATATTTTGGACTTGTGTTCCTCATGTACTCTTTTAGTTTTTCCGCACTAGGGCGAAGAAAAAATAGAAGATTAAAAATATTACTGAAATGTGAAAAATTACAACATTTTTAGCTAAAATTGCATGTTTCGACGCAAAAGTGGAACCGGAAGATATTTATTGATTGTTTTGAAATTTTGTGAGTATATTACTGATACCACTAGACAACTTTTCCGCGCTAGGGAGATAAGAATTTCGAAAAAAAGTTTTTTACGCTCCGCCCTAATGTACATAGTACATACAAATGTCTCGATCGAGATCGTTGGCCGGAATCACCAGTCATTTTGTTTGAAAATAGCGGCCATTTAAAAGTAAAAAAAATTAAATTTAAAATTAAATGCGAAAAAATTAAATGTTAAAAAATATTTTTCTTTTATGTGTTTTAACTTAAAATAACGATTCCAGAACACTCTTTGTTTTGTCTATATCTTAAAAAATGATTAAGTTATAACACTTTGAATATTTCTTATGGCTGACATTTAAAAAGGTCTGATGTTTGTCACGTGATAACACCCGTATTCATGAATCGATTTGGATGTAACTTGGTATGTACATAGTACTTAATAAAGCCTGGACCGAGCTCGTTAACCTGTTCTATCCGCCATCTTATTTCAAAATGGCGGACATTTAAAAATTTAAAAAATTAATTTAAAATTAGGCACGAGAAAGTGAGAAATTGAAAAAGATTTTTCTTTTGTGCATTTGCCTTTATACAAAGATTCAAAAAGCATTTTTTGTTTTGTCTATACCTTTAAAAAATGGCTGAGTTATAGTACTTTTAATTTCTATTGTTGGTTACATTATGAAAAGACCTGATTTTCGTCATGTGATAACAAGCGTATTTATAAACCGATTTGGATGAAAAATGGTCCGTACATAGTACATACCGATGTCTGGACCGAGTTCGTTGGCCAGTTCCATCCGTGTCTCATCTTGTTTCAAAATAGCGGAATATAAAATAAAAAAAATATTAATAAATTTTAAAATTAAGTGCAAAAAAGTAAGAAATTAAAAAAGATTTTTCTTTTGCGTGTTTGACCTGATAAAAAGATTCCATAGCGTTTTTTGTTTCATAAATATCTTAAATAATTCCTGAGTTATAATACTTTCAATTTCCAGTGTGGTTGACATTTTGAAACGGTATGAAATTTGTCACGCGATATTAAGCACACTTATAAACTGATTTTGACATAACTCCGTGTGTACATAGTACATAACAGTGTCTTGACCGAGTTCACCTGCCAACTTCACCCGCCCTCTTGTTTCAAAATGGCGGCCATTTAAGTTTGTCAAAAATCTTTTAAATGTATAATGATGTACATACAAAAAATTAGAAAATAAAAAGTGGTCTTTTCTCAAGTATTTATCTTAATAATAAATTCCGGAGTATTTTTTGCTTTTCCTTTAACTTAAAAAACGCCGGAGATATATAGCAGTTTGAATTTCTTATGTGGGTGACATTTTTTTAAACAATTTGCCCGCGATAGAACTTGTATATTAATCGATTTCAACATGAGTGTGCATGTGCAATGAATTAAGATTTCGACCAAGCTCATTGGTTTGTTTTATCCATCATGTTGCTTTAAAATATCATACACTAGAATTTGGCGACTCTCTAAATCGCTTAAAATAAAACCAGGTTGAATAAAAGATGACTAATTTCTAAAATTTTCTATTAATATTCAGTATTGACAAAAACTAGTATTCAATCTTATAAAATCGGATTCCACTAATTTGATCTTCGTTTGTTTGAATAATATAACTTAATTTAAAATTAATAAATAAGTATATGAAAGCTACCTCTTCCTCCCGGCACTGTCGGAAGGACTTTTTTCTATTCATTTCAATTATCCTCTATAATAATAGCCGTTGTGACTCTGTCTGTCCCTGTATGTAGAACGATTCCGGGGTTGTACGCATCCGCTAAAGAAGAAATTCTGACGGCCATGTTTTAGAAATTTTGGTGTTTTTTTTTTTAATTGCACTAACCTAAATGTTATGTCATTAGAAAGAGCTTTCAAAAATAAACGCTTTTTTTGCTTACGGTTTTTCCCTAATTGTAATATCTTCTGAGATATAAAGTCATTTTTTTCCGGCGTTCGAGCGTTCGAGCGCTGGATATATGTAAACAAAGGCCGGATTTGATTCATTCACATGACGAGTTTTCTATGCACCATGGAGGATATTCGGCGAGATTGAATTTCATATATCCAAACCAGTAATGAAATGTAATCTTATTGCTCTCTGCGCCTTCCTGCTTGCGCAGATCCGACAACAGAACCAATGAGAGAAGAGATAATTACTGTCTCTAAATGTTAGCGTGGTATGCCCGCGTTCGTTGATTATTGTTGCAGAGCCAATGGATCTATTCTATTTTGTGCTTTTAAAATGTGCAATTAAATATATGTATGGATTTTTTTATCGCAACGTAATTAGGATATTTTTAACATAGGATTTCAACAAGTGGTAAGTGAGAACTTTTTTTTGAATGGCAATGTAGTAACATTGGGTCGATCGAGTTTATTTATTTTGATTTTGCCCGTTTTTATTGAAGGACATAATTTAACCGTTTCTTCCATTGCATAACACTTCTTATTTTGTTTTCAATCTTTAACCTTCCTACCCTGTTGAAAAAAAAGTTACGTTTTACCTGAATGGGTCGATTAGACCCAGTTTACTTGTTTTTATTTATTCTACCTCAAAACAAGTATTATTAACTAGCTTTATTTTAGATATTATTTTTGTATTCACTATTAGAGACCAACATATTTTATAAACCCCCCCTCCCACTTTAACTGCACCCCTCCCCCTCTTCCTTGCAATGCCTTGTTTGTATAAGCAATAATTTGGAAAATAATAATAAAAAATGTACATTAGAAATTTGTTTTATGTCCATTGTTTTGATACATTTTTTATGATAAACAAGATTTACAGTACACATTTACATGCTCCTGGCAAAGAAAAGATAAGCACGAAGTACATCTTGTCTGCGTTTTTCGATCTCTGGACCACATTCTTTACATCTCCCACGTTTAGCTGAACTAATACTTTCTTTTTTTTTTCACCTGCTGCGGTAGCCAATTGCTTCTTTATGGTTACTCGGATATTTTGTTTCATCCTAATATCTCTGTGAGGTTCGGTCAGCTGTTTCCCAAGTTCCTTTAGAAAAAGCCGCTTTTTGTATAGTTTGTTTTGATTGCAAGAAGGATTTACATGCATAAAAACAACAAATGCATTTATTGCATCTAGATCAATTAATTTGTAAAATAAACACACAGGCCATCGCTTAGTGCCCCTTTTGCATGTATATGCAGCAGCTAATTTATCAGTAGTAGCTACTCCACCTTTAGTTTCATTATAATATAAAATTATTTCCGGTTTCTTTTCTTTCTCCATTTGAAACTTTGGCCTCATGATGCATAGTTGAAAGGAGGATTACCGATTTGTTTTTTTTCGGCACATATGAGACAAGTATCATATCTTTTTGAAACCCAATTAATGAAGAAAATACAGGGTGGTCATAAAAACCGCTCAACCGATCAAAATGAAATTTCATATATAGCTATTCAGAGGTATGAGCTCGAGATTCTGTGAACGACAACAAAATGGCTCTCACGGTTACGGTTATACTTACAGAAACTCGAAAATTTCCAATGGCAGCACCCTTTTTTTCATCGCAAAATGCTCAGCGCATGCGAAAACCCTAAAGAGCGTTGGAACCGTACGTTTATCGCAAGAAGCGGACATGTTATGCACGCACAAAAAACCGTTCTGGGAATCCTCCCCCCCCCCAAAGAAATAACTCGATTGGGGCGCAAGAAGGAAATTTGCTTATGACGCACAGTCGGTACACTAATCTCTGATTACAATACAGATCGGAGAAACTAAAACTTTTATTTTGATTAAACATTTTCCACAATGGCATGGAACATGGCATTTCCACAATGGCATCGAAAAATCTATTTGTTTTCCATGCATTTATATGCGATAAGTGATATGGGTCGATTAGACCCATTCAGATAAAATGTGACTTTTTTTATTTTGGATAAAAAAAATAATTTCGGAAGTCTGAAAAAATTACAAACTGAAGATATTTATCTGTTTGAGGAATACTTAAAATATAAGAGCTCTTAGATAAAACCCGACGGAGCTATTATGAAATAAATAATAGAAATGGGTCGATTAGACCCATTCAGGGTAGAAAGGTTAAGTAATTCCTTATTGTGATCTTCATTTCTGTCATATGAAAAATACATTTCTATTTTGCCATGGGTACACTGAAGTAAAATATCCCCCTTACGATGTTCGCAAAAACTTTTCTCGGATAGTATTTTTCGATCGATGCTTAATTTTATATTTCATAATATTATTTATTTTGATTTTGCCCGTTTTTATTGAAGGACATAATTTAACCGTTTTTATTTTATTTTATTTATTATGATAATTTAACCACTTCTTATTTTGTTTTCAATCTTTTTCTTTTTTCTAAAGTAATTCCTTATTGTGATCTTCATTTCTGTCATATGAAAATTTCATTTCTATTTTGCCTATAGCATTTACATTTGTTGCATTATCATTTTGAAAATTGATAAAAAATAACAAGAGACAAAACATTGCAAATTCTAAATTCGTATTACTCAACTAAATAAACGTAGGTCTTGCAAAAAATAAACAAAATAATAAGAGATCAAAATAGATGCCTTATAAATAACTTACTTTTTTAAATCTGCAGCTACAATATATATATATATATATATATATATATTAATTTGGACATGCAAAAAACATTCTGAAATGTCTCAATCAATCACAAGATTTTTGTAGGGACTTCTACTGATTGATAATTTTTGTGGGGTTTTTACATAACTCAATGACTTTTTCCATGATTGATTAATGAATTTTATAATTTTTACCCCACATGACCAACTGTCGAATTGATTGACAAATTTTCTATTTTTCATGTGATAGATCGAGAAATTTTGTGATTTTTTTTTTTTTTTTTTTTTTTTTTTTTCTGATGAACAAAGAAATGTTGCATCTTTTCTCCAAGCAATTAATGGAAGCTTTTTTTTGAAATTTGTTGTTTTCTTCTCGCAATCTTTTGATGTAATTTGCCGTTTTATTGAATTTATCCTTCTTTCGTGATTTTTTTTTTTTTTTTTGAGAAAATGTCGTTTTTTGTTATCTTTTTGAGAAATTTGTCTTTTTTTGCTATTTTTTGTGAAATTTACATTTTTATGCGATTACCTAGACAAAATTTCTGTGCTTTTGAGATCTTTGGACGAAATTTGTGTCTTTTATGATACCTGGACAGTTTCGAAGAAGTTTATCGTTTTTCTCGAGTTCTTTCGATGAAATTGTCGTTTTGTCATGATCTTTCGATGTAATTTCCCGTTTTATTGAAGATCTATTTGCAAAATTTGTTGTTTTTTCTGCAAAATTACCTTTTTTTGTGATTATTTGATGAAATTTGCTTTTTTTTCAATCCTTTGACGAAATTTGCTGTTTACTCGCGATCATTTGTCAAAATTTTTTGTTTTCTCACAATATTCTGAAATTTTTTTTCACAATATGTTTAATTTGCCATTTTTTAGAGTTTTTTTTGTCAAAATTTGCTTTTTTTTTTCGAAATTTTTTTAAACGTTTTGGCAAAATTTTGATTTTTTGCAATATTTTCACGAAATTTGTTTTATTTGAGATACCTGGACAATTTTTTTTTCTGCAGTTTTTTGACAAATTTTTTAGAGATCTTTTGAAGAAATTTGTTGTTTTTTGCAATCTGTTGACGAAATTTGCTGTTTTTTTTTTCACATCTATTTTCAAAATTTCCAGGTGTTCTTTTTTTTTTGGGGGGGGGGGTATTTTGACGAAATTTGTTATTTTTTGTGATTATTTGCCAAAATTCATGTTTTTTTTTTATACTTGGATAAAATTATTTGTTTTCTCAGGGATTTTCAGTGAAATTTGTTATTTTCTCACGATCCTTCGATGTAATTTGCTGTTTTATCAAAATTATCTTTTTTTGTGAAAATTTTCATTTTTTTGTTATTTTCAGAAATTTGTCTTTTTTTTTCACCGTTTTTTTTTTTTTTTTTTTTTTTTTTTGCAAAATTTACCTTTTTTGTGATATTTTAATGAAATGTACCTCTTTTTTTCATCTTTTGACAAAATGTGTTGTTTTATCACAATCTGTTTACCAATATTTGCATTTTTTGAAGTACCTAGACAAATTTAAAGTATTTTCACGATCTTTTGATGAAATTCACGTCTTTTATTATACCAGGAAATAATTATTTGTTTTCTCAGGGATTTTCGGTGAAATTTGTCGTTTTTTTTTTGCCATCCTTCAATGTAATTTGCCGTTTTATCAAATTATTCCTTTTTTCGTGATTTTTTTTGTGAAATTTGTTGGTTTTTTTTTTTTTGTTATTTTCAGAAATTTGTCATTTTTTTTCACTTTTTTTTTTTGCAAAATTTACCTTTTTTGAGATCTTTTGATGAAATGTGCCCCTTTTTTTCATCTTTTGACAAAATATGTTGTTTTCTCACAATCTGTTTACCAATATTTGCATTTTTTGAAGTACTTAGACAAATTTAAAGTATTTTCACGATCTTTTGACGAAATTCATGTCTTTTATGATACCAGGAAATAATTATTTGATTTCTCTGGGATTTTCGGTGAAATTTGTCGTATTTTCTTGCCATCTTTCAATGTAATTTGCCGTTTTATCGAATTTATCCTTTTTTTGGAAATTTGTTGTTTTTTTTTCTTTTTTTTTTTTTTTCTTTTTTCTTTTTTTTTTTTTTTTTTTTTTTTTTTTTTTTTCAGAAATTTATTTACATGCTACTTTTCCGCGGAAACGCGGAATTCCGCTTTTTCGGTGCCGAATTTTATTATTTCTGGGATCAATGCAAATATGCATTAAAATTTGTTAACATTTATATGTAGGGGGGGGGAGGGTAACGATGAAATACAACAAAAACGCGAGTCAAACGGCGCTAAATTAAGAAAATTTCTTCAAATGATTGCAGAAACAACGCAAATTTCTCCAAAGGATCGAAAAAAAAACTATAAAATCATCAAACAATCGTGGAAAAAATACTATTTTCTTCAGAGGATCGCGAGAAAAAACACGATTTTTGTTAAATGATCACTAACAAGACGCGATTTTCGTCAAAGAATTGCTGAGAAAAGACGATTTTTGTGAACAGGTTGCGGAAAAATACTCTAATTTTGACAAAAGATCGAGGAAAATACGGAAATTTTAACAAAAGATCACAGAAAATACACATATGTTGACAAAAGATCACAGAAAACACAGAAATTTTGACGAAAGATCGCGAAAAAGACGCAAATTTTGGCGAAAGATCGCGGAAAATACGCAAATTTTGACGAAAGATCGCGGAAAATACGCATATTTTACGAAAGATCGCGGAAAATATGCATATGTTGACGAAAGATCACAGAAAATATGCAAATTTTGACGTAAGATCGCAGAAAATACGCAAATTTTGACGAAATATCGAGGAAAATAAGGAAATTTTGACGAAATATCGAGGAAAATACGGAAATTTTAACGAAAGATCGCAGAAAATACACATATGTTGACAAAAGATTGCAGAAAATACAAATTTTGACGAAAGATCGCGAAAAATATGCAAATTTTGACAAAAGATCTCAGAAAATACGCAAATTTTGACGAAAAATCGCGGAAAATACGCAAATTTTGACGAAAGATCGCGCAAAATACTCAAATTTTGACAAAAGATAGCGGAAAATACGCAAATTTTGACGTAACATCGGGGAAAATACGCAAATTTTGACGAAAAAGCGCGAATTTCGCTAAAGGATTTTGGAGAAATGCAAACTTCATTAAAAAGGCTGTTTGAGAAAAAGTGCAATTTTCGTCAATTGGTTGCGAAAAACGCTAATTTCGTTAAAAAATTGCAGAAAAACGCAGATTTCGCCAAAAGTCTGTGAGGCCGTGAAAGTTCAGCTTTTTTCTTGCTGAGCCTGTAGCATGTCTGTATTAACATTATGGAAATGCTATAGGCAAAATAGAAATGAATTTTTCATATGACAGAAATGAAGATCACAATAAGAAATTACACAATAAGAGGTGTTATGCAATAGAAAAAACGGTTAAATTATGTCCTTCAAAAACAAGGGCAAAATCAAAATAAACTCGATCGACCCAATGTTACATTGCCTATCAATAAAAAAGTTAGTTCTCACTTACCAGGTTATTTGTTGAAAAGACTAATTTACTCTGATCCCATGTTGAAAATATACTTATTACGTTGCGATAAAAAATTCCATACATATATTTAATTGCCTATAGAATGAGGGAATAAACATATGTCACTCAGCACACAGTTCAATAGGTATACTGAACTGCAGTATTCCCATCATAAGATTACCCAGAAAAAACATTCTGAAATGTCTCGATCAATCACAACATTTTTGTGGGCTTTTTTACATAACTAAATGACTTTTTATCCATGATTCATTAATGAATTTTATAATTTTTACCCCACATAACCAACTGTCGATTTTTGTATTTTTTCTTCAACTGATTGACAATTTTCTATTTTTCATGTGATAGATCGAGAAATTGTGATTTTTTTTTTTTTTTTTTTTTCTGATGAACAAAGAAATGTTGCATCTTTTCCCCCTGCAATTAATGAAAGTTGTTTTTTGAAATTTGTTGTTTTTTTCTCACAATCTTTTGATGTAATTTGCCGTTTTATCGAATTTATCCTTTTTTCATGATTTTTTTTGAGAAATTGTCGTTTTTTGTTATCTTTTTGAAAAATTTGTTGTTTTTTTTTCCTTTTTTTTGCTATTTTTTGCAAAATTTACCTTTTTTTTGCGATTACCTAGACAAAATTTATGTGCTTTTGAGATCTTTGGATGAAATTCGTGTCTTTTATGATACCTGGACAGTTTCGGAGAAGTTTATCACTTTTCTCGAGTTCTTTCGATGTAATTTGCTGTTTTATTGAAGATCTTTTTGCAAAATGTTTTGGGTTTTTTTGCGAAATTTACTTTTTTGTGTTTATTTGATGAAATTTGCTTTTTTTTCAATCCTTTGACGAAATTTGTTGTTTACTCACAATCATTTGTCAAAACTTTTTGTTTTCGTACAATATTTTGAATTTTTTTTTTCAGAATATGTTTACAAATTTGCCATTTTTTTAGGGATTTTTTTTGTCAAATTTGGCTTTATTTTTCGAAATTTTTTCATGAAAATTGCTAATTTTTTTAGACGTTTTGGCAAAATTTTGATTTTTTTGCAATACTTTCACGAAATTTGTTTTATTAGGGATACAATTTTTTTTTTTTTTTTTTGCATTTTTTTGACAAATTTTTTAGAGATCTTTTCATAAAATTTGTTGTTTTTTGCAATCTGTTGACAAAATTTGCTGTTTTTTTCTTTCACATCCATTTAAAAAATTTCCGGGTGATGTTTTTTTTTTTTTTTTTGGGGGGGGGGGGGAGGAGTATTTTGACGAAAAAAGCTATTTTTGTGATTATTTGCCAAAATTTGCATTTTTTAATGGTACCTAGACAAATTTTTGAATATAGTAAATGATTTCTAGCATTTTTTTAAAAAAACTTTAAGAGTAGAAAAATAATCTTCAAACATTTTCAAGAGTTTGTGACGTGTGTCGCAGCGTTGCACCGATTCTGCGCCTGGGATCATGTCATGTTGGTGTTACGTTGGTAAATGGAAAAGCATATTGAAATTTTTAAGAAATATTAATTTTTTATAGCGGCAAAATACTTTTTTTTCTTTGGTTCTTTCATATTGTTGCCGTCAAGTTTTGACGGGTTTCACCTAGCCAGAATAAATATCATTAATTTTTTTAATATGTGAAATCGACATGTATTTTTGATTTATGAAAATGTAATAGAAAAGTTATTTGAAAATGCAAATATTTATTTGTTGAATGTGGTGGGTAATGTAAAAACAAATTAACCACTGAGAAGATTATTGTTACAGTTGTTGCTAAATGGCAAACTATAAATTCAGTCTTATTTTGCTGCAAAGTAAGTGAAGTATGTATATTTTGTATGAAATGAGAAATGATGGTAATTTATGATTTATTCATGTCATGTACAATTTATTGGTGTTGTATTTGTAAATGGAAAATTATCAAATGAGAGAGATTCTAATTCTATAGCAGCATGTTGGAATGTAACTCTGTCAATTGCGGGTCATTTGCCTGGATATAAAATGCAGGTTTTTCTTTTATTTATTGAAATTTTTGCTGAAGATTAGTCGTTAAAAAATCCTTTGATAGCTGGAAAATACCTTTTATTTCTGTAGTGCCGTCAAGTTTTGACGGGTTCCATCTAGTCAAATAAATAATTGTTGTAGGGGATCATGATAAAATTATGAAAAAAATCAAATTTTAATTAAAGTAAACGTCAAGTAGAAGCATTGTTCGCGCTCAGAAAATTCCTCATAGTAAATATATGAATTATAAATTGTATTATTATAAAAAACTGTTGCTAAGAGAATTATATGATTTTGCAAAACAATACAATGTAGGGCTCGGCATAAAATTAGAAAAGTATGGATGGTCCTACTATAAAATCTCAAATTTATACGAAGCCTAAATAATATCAAATATTGCTTAGTTGTATAACTCGTTTTTTAAATCTCATTTTAATCCGATTTTTTAATGAATTTAATTCAGTATTGAAAATAAAAATACAATAGAAGTAGATCTCAGAAGAACCTAACTTGGCATTTCATAAATCTAAACTTAGCGTATTATTAATCTCTCTCTTTTTTTATATATATATATATATATATATATATATATATATATATATATAGTGTAGTTAAAAGAAAATCATTGTAAAAAAAAAAAAAAAAAAAAAAAAAAAAAAAAAAAAAAAAAAAAACTATGAAAAATGAACACAGTTTTCACTTTGTTTTAAGCACAAAATATATAATATGAACTTTAAAATATTCAGTTTTACTTTAAAGGCGAATAAAATAATGAAACTGTGTGTTAATAGTTAATTTTACTTATAATATAGTAATACTTTCAGGCCTCAATCATGCTCTTCCTCAGACAATATTTTTAAGCCAAATTTTTGCTTTTTTTTTTATACAAATACATGATTTCGTTTTGAAAATTAACGAGCCAATAATTATTACATTTGAAAGCAAAAGTAGTTTCTTGGAACTAAGCTTAATGACAGATTAATTAATTGCAATCCATTTTCTTTACTATCCCACTCGGTTTTCATTCGTCAGTTTTCATTTTTAGCTCACAGGCTATCAAAGCCTGAGAGCTTATGTGCCCGCCCGTTCTGTATGTATGTATGTACGTGCTTAACCCGATAACTCATGATAAAAATATCCGATCTGCATGAAATTTTGGGTTTAGGCTTATTATGATAAGACGCTTCACTGATTAGTTTTGAGAGTTCATTCGATAAGTATAAAAAGGGGAACGGGGGCTGCTGCCCCTCCCCTTAATTTGTGTAAATGGGTTTTTCCTGCAGAATTAGTAGATTTCGTTCAAATCTTAGATGTAGGATCATTCTAATGAGGTGCCTTCACGATTAGTATCGGGTGTTCATTGGATAAGCTTAAAGAGGGGCATTAGGGGGGGGGGTAACCCCCCCGCCTTAATTTAGGTTTTTCACGCAAAGTTTATCGATTTGCTTTAAATTTTGTTTAAAGGTTTAGTCTGAAATAGCGCTTCCCTGATTTGTTTTGGAATTCACTGTATAGGTATAAAGGGAGGATAGGGGGAAGTACCTCTCATAATTTATGTAAATTGTTTTTCATACAGAATTAACCAATTTGTTTCATTTTTGTATACAGGTTCATAGTAGTAAGAAGTTTCGCCCGTTTGTTGTGGTATTTCTTTTGTTAATTATAAAAGAGGGTACGGGCAAAATCCTAATAGAGAGCTAAATAGAGTTTTATGCAGAGTTATCCGATTTGCTTTAAATTTTGGATGCTGATTTTTTTTCTGATAAGGTAAATTTCTGAACTGTTTTGGAGGTTTAATGGCTAATTATAAAAGAGGGAACGGAGTAAACGTTTCTAAAATTACATAATTGGGTTTTTATGAAGAATTATTCGACTTGCTTCGAATTTTGGATTAGTTTTGGGGCTTCAATGATAAATATAAAGAAAGAAAATTAGGCGGGGGTTACTTCCTTCCTCATTTTTTTTCGGAGGGCGTTATTATATAAGGCTCTAATATACAATTAGTCTGCACAGCCTGTGAGCTCTATGCCATCAGTTTAACTGGGCATCATTCTTTTTATTATTTGCGTGGCTAGAAGATCGAATTAATGGTGTTTGAGATGAAAATCCGTTAAAAGAAATACTTAACTGTAGTATCATAAATTTTAATACGTCACTTTAATGTTGTTTTTCGCAAATGCAAGTTGTATTCTAATACTTATTATATATATATATATATTATATAAATATTATATATATCCCATATAAATATATAGTATATATATATATCCCATATAAATATATAGTATATATTTATATGGTAAAATTCAAGTGATCGCACTGATAATTTAATTGGAAGTTAAAAATTAATAGCATAACTTTTTCTTTTTTTAATATATATTTTTTTAATCTTCAGAAAAAATCGAAGTCAAACGAAGGTTAGAAAATAAATTAACCGTTCAATTTTTCATAGGTGAGTGATTTTTTTTCAAGTCAAATGGTCGTTTTAATATAAATTACACATATTATAAAGAATAAACTCATTTGTTCTTAACATTGATATCATTTCTGAATACAAGACTTCACGATCAAATTTCGGTTTGCGAATCTCGCTGCTGAATTTCTGAAATCTTATCATGATAAATTTTCATTTTTTATACCGTCGCATAGGGAAAAACTCTACTGTCAAACACAACTAAACTGTTTATTAAGTGACAGATTTATTATGTTTTTGAAAATAATTTCTTGGCATGGATTTTTGTTCTTTATTTATATTATGCCACGACTTCATTACAAAAGGAAAAAAAACAATAAAAATAGATCAGTATTTATGCATGAATCTTCGTCAATATGTAAATAAAAGAACAATAATAAAATATAAAGAAATTAACGCACATGTAAAAAAAAGTTAAATTTTTACACAGACAATTATGGTGAAAAAAGGAAAGAAATGAAAAATGAAAACTTTCTAAATAAATTAGTTTATGAATTTCATGTCCGAATGTGGAATTTCTGTGGTTTAAAAATAATTTTCAAGCATGAAATATATTCAAATTTATCGAGGTAAATTACGAAAGATGAATCCATTTGTTACAAAAAAAAAAAAAGAAAAGAAAAAGAAAAACGCTCAGCAATTTTTACGCCTAATATCCCATAAAAATTCGAATTTCTTGTATAAATAGTTAAATAAAATGATATAAATAAAACACAAAAGTTATTGCGAGGTAAGAATGGCGAAATGACCCCGATGATCAATGATTGAATTATTATTTGTACAAGTATCAACACTCTAAAAGAGCACGAAATTTAATCTCATTGGCCCCTGATCTTGATCTGTCTTTAAGATATTCAAAAAAGATCGTACTCGCGTCGTTAGTTTTCAAATTTAGTTTTCTCAAAAATGTAAAATCTAGAAAGACGGGACCAATCGCGCATATTGAGAGATACTTTGAAAAATATTTTTTTACATTTTCAGAGTTTTCGCGAAATTACAACTGTGCAAAATAATTAAACAAAGTATAAATATTTTTTTGTACTGTTCTGTTATGTTTATCGCGCCAAAGAATATATATATATATATGTGTAATCTATATCCACAGAAAAGCTGATCAAAATCAAAGAAGTGCTTTTTTGAGTAATATCTAAGAAGAAAAAAGAAAATGAAGAAATAGAAACTCTAAATAATTAAGGGGGAAAAAGAGAGAAAAATTAATACCGGACAAATTTTAAAAGAGAAAGTACACAAATTAAAGACATTGAAATACAGCTGGTGCGTGCGTTTGGAGACGAAACTAGCTATCGCCCCGACTTACATCCCAAATATATTTGTCCTGATGGAATTCTGTCATTTTTTTTAATGATGGGGTCTGTATTGTAATAAAAGAAAATAGTGATGATGATGACTGAAGTTATATTTATCATTATCATGTCTACCGCGCTAAAAAATATGTATAATATTCTTTCATTTATATACTTATAAAACACAAAGCTGATCAAAATCAAAAGGGTAATTCTTTGAGTAATTATGAATTTACTAAGTATGAGTAGGGATGGTTGGAACTAATTAAAGAGGTTTTTTAGAAATATTTATTATAATTACATAATAAATATAATTTCAATCAGCACTATCACTATTTTAATTTATTACAATATTGATTTCAATATTTAAAAATATAGAGTTTCATCAGGACAAATATATTCGGGATCTAGATCGAGGCGTGTTTTTAATTTGTCTACTTTTTCTTTTAAATTTGTCCGGTATCAATTTCTCTCTTTTTTTCCCTTTTCTATGTAGAAAAATTTATAAATATCTTTCTATTTTCTTCTTGGATATTGCTCAAAGAAGCACTTCTTTGATTTTGATCAGCTTTCGTGTGGTAAATGTATATTACTTAAAGTATATTATATATATATATATACATTTGGCGCGGTAGACATAACAAAACAGTAGTTAAAAAGAAAAAAAAAAGATTTATACTTTTTTAAATTATTTTGACAGTTTTCATTTCATAATAACTCTGAAAAAAGTACAAAATATTTTTCAAAGTATCTATTAATTTAAGCGATTTGTGCCATATTTCTAGCTTTTATAGTTTTTCAGAAATATACATATAAAAAATAACGGCGCGTACGAACTTTTTCGAATAACTTAAAGACAGAGTGGAAATCAGGAGTCAATGATCTTTCATTTCCTTTTTTTTTTAGATTGCTGATACTATTACAAATAATAATTCAGTCATTGACCATGGGGGCTTTTTCGCCATTCTTACCTCGCTATATCCTTTAACATACACATATTTGATTTACGCACTAAAAGCATTAAAAAGATTGGAAGGCTGTTGAAATTATCAAGATCTTGGGTTAATATCTTTCAGCATGCAAATAATATATATGCGATAATAACATATGCGATAAATAACATATGCGATTTTCATCAACGCACACTGACAAAGGAAAAAAATGTTATCTAGAAATACTTGAAGAAATTCATATCTCAAAATATTCAAATTATTCTTAATATATATAGTCAATTTAAAATACTTATTTTAGAATTCATGAATTTTTATTCGAACTGTTTTTGAAATCCTCTTTAAACTATTTTGTTTTATGAATGTTTGAATACGAACCCAATTTATTACAATTTAAAATTCCAAGCAATGTAAATATTATGTCAAAAACTGACTTGGTATTCTATATACTCAGCATTATCAATATTGTGTAAAAATAAATATGCTTTGTTATCGAATGTTTGTACTCATAAAAAGTTAAGTTTGTAACAACAAACTATTTGTAACAGCTAATATTGAAATAATGTTATAACGAATTAGTGAAGCGATTTCAATCTGTATACATATTATTAATAGTAGTTAAATATAAATTTCTTGTGGATTTGGAATTATTATTTTCTACTGAAACATATTTTCTTATTTTATCTTATATATTACAGAAGTGCTTGTAATATCTGAACCAAAAAATAAAGTATTCCTATTATTTTTCAAACCACACAAAGTTTTTTCAGGAACTAAACCATAACAGCGTTCAAAAAAATCTAAACTTGTTATAAAATTTTTCTGAATAATTTGATTTAGAATATAAATATTTTTTTTCCATGAAAGAATGTATGCATGTTTTGAAATAAACGGACTTTCTCGTTAATATTATTATTTGCATTATCCAAAGAATAAGAGTAATGATATTTCTAAATATTTTTAAAATAACATCTCTGTAGGTGGATATAAAATTATTTTTTATTCTTTAATTTTTATAATCATTACTTATTCATCATTAATTAATTATTTTCATTATTTCATTATTTTCATCATTAATTATTTTCATATAGTTGTTAATATATGATACATTGGAATTGAAGTAGATTTTACTATTGGAATGTATTTGTTTTTCTTTCTTTATATGTAAAAGGAATAGTTCTGTATCATTATCAACATAAATTTTACACACTATAACTTTCGTATGAGAGATTGTCGTATGACGCATTCTTTTACAATTCTAGTAATTACCGAATTTCACAAAACGTAAGCGTAGTTCGTGCTTAAGTGGCCGTTTGTAAGCAATGATTTTTGTTTAGCTAATATAGTAAAAACTTTCTCCACGTCACGTAATTTTCATAGAAATAAAAACTTTAGTATTTGGCAAATGAAATAAGATACTTGATGTTAGTTACAAACATCATATAAGTCGATTTATAGTAAACATGCACACAGAACATTCATTTGGGTCAGATATTGAAAATAAAAAAATATTGACAAATACAATATCCTGCCTTAATGAATAGTTAAGATAATGAAAAAATACTAATTATATTTTCGTAAAGTTATCATTTGCGCGAACTAAATTTCGCAATATATTCAAGAGTTTCGTAAAATATTGATGAAATATTGTTAAAAATATGAAATGTATATATATATATATATATTTTTTTTTTTGAGAATCACTAAGAAGTATTTTTATCAAGTTTATGTTCTTTATCATTCAACACCTGGTATGTATTAAATAAACAATAGAACAATCTGCATATTAAGCATATTGCATAATAACTTGTGTAAAACTAATTGTTAGTGATATTATGAAAATCTAATATTAAATATTATTTTTTATTTTTTATAATATGAAATTAAGATGACGCTTTTAAAATCTTACTTTAAAAAATATGTTTAAACATTTTCTAATTAAACATAATAAAAGCGCATTATATCATAATAATAATTTTGAATTCATAATTAATTTACAAACTAATACGAAAGCTTTTAGAAACACTCAATGACTTAAACAATCCGATATAAAAACGTTTGATTTGTTTTATTATTTTCATAATGTCCATTTTTTTTTTTTTTTTTTTTTTTTTTTTTTTTTTTTTTTTTTTTGGCTTTATTTATAATTAAGGACAATCTTGCATAGTTGGTTTTAATATTTCACATATTACATATTGTCTAAATTACATACATACTAAAACACCCAGATCTCTTAACATTAATTTTATGCATATGGAATAGGTGGTTAATGACATCATTTCCATTTCATACAATTTTGAAGAAAAGAAATAAAATTGAAAATATCTGAATAATTTAAATTGAAAATTTTTAACTCTATTAAACTAAGCATTAAGGTTTTATTTGACCGTGCCCTAAAATATTTAATGTAATAGTTCACATTTTCCCGATTGATTTTAAAAGACTGTTTCATAGACACAATTAATTGCCACATATAAAATATTTATGAAACGTTATACTACATATATATATGTCTAAAAAGAAACAAAAAAATCTTAAACTTTTAGTAGAATGTATGTTTAAATTTTGTTGACATGTATTTATTAACAATATATAAATATTTTATTTTTATAAATTTATGGCTTACAGAAAAATATTAGTTATTAATATCATTCTTTTAAATTACAATAATACTGTAAAATTTTATAATTTCTCTTTCAACCATTTTTCTTTGAAGGGCTTTCAAGAATACATCCATTTAGTTTTAGTTTATAAAAATAGCAAGGGTGCCATACTATTGTAATAAAAATTTTCAACTCACAATATAACTGAAAAATTCTTTTATTTTCAAATAAAATTGTTTGTAAATCCAGGTGTCATTAAAACATTTTAGTTTTTAGCAGCATAAGAACTTCGTGCCTCAAAATAATAACCGAATTATATTCAAAATTAATTATTTGATTAAGAAAAAATTGTTTTTTAATTTGATTCTCATAAAAAAAATAGCTAACGTATATAAAATTTATTTAAATTATAAAATTAATATTTCAAATTTATTTATCCTCACATTTAGTTTTATTAATACATCTAACTTATAGTTCTTTTAAGTTATAAATATATGTAAAATAAATCAAGGTTCACATGGATACTATAATTTTATGACCAAGGAATTTTTATGTACCAGCATTTTCTCATAGAAAATATCATCTTAAAGAAGACGAGAATTATCGTGGTTGAATTAGATTTATTTTTTTATAAAGAAAAAGAAAAGCCGGTATCTTGCTTTGACAATAAGGGTATCTGTACGAACTATGTAAAAATATAAACTAATTTAATCTAAATTCAATATGCAACCGAATACTTAACAATATTTAAATAAAAATTAAATAATAATTTTTATTAATGTAGCGATTGATATTTGTGTTACAAATAAAAAATATCGTCACATAATGTACAAGAAGAGCTAAAAATTATTTTGATGTTGTCGATATATAAATACTTTGATTTTTGCAGTTGACATAATATCCAACTGATTTTTAACAAGGCACTTGTTATCACATCTGCGTTTATATGTTTGCAAATTAATACGTACAACGTTATTTTCGTAAAATTTATCTAGTTACAATCTAAATGCATTATTTTGTAAGTATCATAAATATGAAAAGCATGCTACATCAATAGATTCATGAAATTACATATGCTTCTAAAATACTGAATGAAGTCTGATTGTATCTCATTTTCAGCGAATAACATTATTCAATTATAATTTATTTTCGAATAGTCATGCACGGTAACACCCTAAATGTCATTACAATATGCAAACGCTACAGAAAATGACGACCAGTTTCATAATTTTATTAATGTCACGCGATATTTCTGATAATTATATAAATAAATTCAAATTACTTTCAATCTAGAACCTACTAATAATATTAAGTGTTCATTTTATCATGCTGTATAATAAATAAATAATTTTCTTTCAAAATGCTATTTTTTTACTTTCTTTAATTCTGATACAAATACTGAAGATATATTTAAATAACTTGTAACTTCTGTAGAACGTAATTAATACTTCATTTCAAAATGCATGTTATACTGCTATAGTATGAATGATAAATTAATAGAAAGAGTATTTTATTACTGTTATTGAACAGAATCTGATTAATTACAGCATTTATAAGTTGCTGTTAGTGTACTCTTAATATTTTTCTTTATCTATAGAAAGCGAGTTCTGAAATACAGACAAAAATGCCTACGGAATTTTTCCTTATATGAAATTTATAGGTTATTCAAATGATGAAGAATTTGACTCATTTGTGAAATATCAATGAAAAATTTCAAATTTATATATTTAATCGGATAATGATGAAGCGATTCAATACACATGGAATGTTTCACAAAACAAAGAGTTTTGATATATATATTTTTTTTTTCCTTTTCATATTTAATTTTCTGCCATAAAAAAAAAAAAAAAAAAAAAAAAAAAAAAAAAAAAAAAATCAGACGCAGCAGAATGTGACGGTTTCACAATATAGGTGGACAAAATTGCTTTTTCAAAGTTTAATATATATATTTTTTCTTTTTTATGCATCACTAAACAATGCATCGATAGTTTCTGCATAATCGAAAGCAGATAATTTTTACAGTGATACACAAAAGATTTCTGACACTCTACTATAGTGTCAGTCCACATCAAACCAACCGATGGACAAAATTTCAGGTCTTTGGATTTTGTTAATTTTTGACTCAGATGTTGTACAAGAATAGTAGATAAAAAATACAAATTTGCAGATTTTTTTAACCACTTGTTTTTGAGTTATTAATTTTTGAAACGTAAAAAAATTAATGAAATTTGCATCGTTTGGTAATCTTTAATTTGCAGTAACTTGAGAACTATTTGGCCTAAAGAGTTGAAATTTAAGAAATTGTTTTCAGTTTTTTATGCTGTTTTACAGGACATATAGCATGACCAAATTATTAAAAAAAATATTTTTTATGTAAAAATTTTGTATAAAATTCTTAAAAAATTCAAAATCGGAATTTTTGATTTTGAGTTTTAAAAAACGTATTATATTCAGCACTTTTCAGCAACTTTTGTCAAATTTCATGATGGTACACTTATGGTATCATAAAGAAAAAATTATTTTCTATATCAATGATCGGCCAATTTCTGTAAAAAAATCTCATTATATTTTGTTAAAAAACAAATTGACTATAAAAGGTAGTCTATTTTTGTTTCCAATGTTCACATTTCTCATACATGCAAGTCAAGTTCAATTATCAAATAAACGTTTAATATATAATTCGTTAGGTTTTATTATTTTGTTAAACACATAACAATAAAAATTAAAAGTAATCAATATAATTAATATTTTGTGTAATTGACGAGCTAAATACTTTTTTTAATTTATTTTCTTTTAATTTAAATAGAATGTTTTTTAATTATTCCTAATTTAATATTACTTTTAATTAAGTTTTATGTTTAAAAAATGAATAAATTGGTAATAAATGAGTTAATGAAAGAAAATTTCAAAGTACAGTTCTACAAAACAAATTATGTTTCTGAAGTAGAAAGCTTTCACAATCACAATGACTCACACTCATACAGTAACATGTTTGTTTTCTGCTGAAACCTGCATGCCTTTCTCACAAGGCTTTTGAAATCGCCAGTGTTCTCTGAGATCTTCTGTAATGGCACACTATCTCAAGTCTATTGCTGTCTGTTTACAACTTGTATTGTAAAATTTAGGTGGTTATTATTATTATTATTATTATTATTATTATTATTATTATTATTATTATTATTATTTCTTTGAGTTGAATTCGGATTTGTGTTATAAAATATTAAGAGAGAAGTGGCTTTAAACTGAAAATGGATAAAAAATTGAATAAATTTTGTTGTAATCCATTCAAAAAGCAAGAGCACTACGTAAGTAAAAATTTAAGAAATGTTACATTGTGGATGATAACATTAAAATATGGCATTGAGAAAGGTATCAAAATCTGCACTCAATGCCGTTTACAATTAGTCAAGGAAAAGCATCCCTCAAATTGTGAAAATGACTTTGATACTAATTTTTCAGACATTCCAAATGACGACAATCCAAAACCAGGTTGTAGTAAAAATGACCCTGAATTCATGGATGTGGAATCCGGTTTTGATAATTTGAATGCATCATTAACATCTATTAGAGAGTCACCTATTGTTAAAAGCAAATGTAAAAGTAGTAAAAGGTACTTCTTTGAAGAAGTTGTGTAGTATGTTGCTTGTGCTTATGAGAACAAGTGGTGGGTGGCATGTGTTTTACAAAAGATCAGGTCGAAGAAGATGTTAAAGTTTCTTTCCTTCATCCAAGCGGTCCATCTCCGTCATTCACTTATCCTAAAAAATCAGACATTTTTACAATACCTAAATACTTTATTTTACGCAAACCAAGGGCGGATCCAGCCCTCCTTTCAGTAGGGGGGGGAAGTCACTGTTCCTTTTTTTTCACACGGCGGGGGGTCATGTCTTTTAATAAATAATTTTTACATTGAAGATTGTCCACACATCCAAAATGGCTAAATTTCTGATACTTTTATTTTTAATCGTAACAAAGAAGTTGCATTAATATTCGTGAAAGTATAAATATATCTATTTTATTCAGATACCAAGAATTTAAAGATTATTTAATTTTCTTATACAATCAAGCAATCATTCAAGAAATTGAGTATTTTATGTAAATTTTTAGGGATTGACGGTTACTGAAAGCCGTAAAGAAGGAGCTATTGGCTGTCACGGTTTGAAATTCAGTTTAAAATTTCACAGTTTTAGGATATTTTGTGAAAGATTCTTTACTTTCATAGGAAAATTGAAACCGTTAATGAATCATATTTGATCTGAATAAATGCACTTTGCATCTAAGATTTAAAAAATATTTCACAGACATGACAGAAGTTACCTCCCTTAGCGTTTAAAAACAGCTTTAAAAGAGTAAGAAAAAATATCATTCTTAAACAAGGTATAAATTTGAAGGAATTCAATACATATTTCATTTTTCATGTTTCCTTTAAAAATTTTTCTTCTTCCAGAGGGGGGTCATGACCCCCGTGACCTCCCCCTTGGATCCGCCACTGACGCAAACTACATCTAATCACTGTAACAGGTAGAACATACACAGTACCCAAAGAGGAAATGTAAAGAGCAGGTCAAATTTTACATAAGAAGAAAAAATACTTGTACTAAGATCTATAAATCGAGCTCCAGTGTGCCAAACTGAGTGCGTAATTTGTTAAGTAAAAAGATTTGTTTACTAAATATCTAAAATTTTTTATTTGTCTTTTAATAAAACAGGTTATTCCTAAAATTTTCCAATTTGTATATGTTTCATGTAAGTAACACTTCAGGTTAAACTGTGCAGCATACCTTAAAGTATTTTTTATTACTGATTTACATGATCACTGATAGAGAAAATATTTTTTTTTCTGTATGACACCACAGGAGCACCATCATTAAATCTGGCATAAAAGTTGTTAAAAGGGTGTTAAACATAATATAATTTTTGAAGAAAATCAAAAATTCCAATTTTGAATTTTTTAGAAATATATGTAAATTTTTACAAAAAAAAAGTTTAAAAAATAAGTAATTTGTTCATGTTATATAGGGTAACACCCCCAGTAATTGGCATGCACCAGTGATTGGCGCAGCCTACAAACATGTCCTAAAATAATATTTATATCCATTCTTTTAAAAATGCAAGACCATATACCAGTTATATGCTCAATTACGTTAAAGATTATAACTTTGATTTATGCTACTAGATGGCAATAGTGCCTAGGAAAGAGAAACAATTATGGCTTGTATCGAATAGCCATTTTTGAAGCAAATGCTTCTTCTTTGCATTAAGGAGGGCATTCTTTTCAATTCATTATTATCTGATTTATAATATATTTTAAATTTTAATTGACAACAGTTTTATTTAGTTAAAAGGGGTTACTTTAATTGTGTAAAAGTATTTTCGACAAAATATTTGGATTTCTGAATTAATGATAGATGCCAATTAATGGTGCTTCAATTTTGCTAGTTCCGAGTAATTGGCACCTATTCCAATTACAAGGAATTCGCAAGGAATTTTAGATTAAACCACTTGTTTTGGAAGTACTTTTAAAGTTGTGGACTAATTTTGTTTATCATTTGTTTTTATTTGAAAATATGAAATATTATCAGTAACTGGAATCCGTTAAAGCTTCATATGACAATTACTGGGGACAGCATGACAATTACTGGGTATTAATATAAGTATATTGTATTGTTTTAAAGTGTTCACATTTCAAACTAATATGCTGATTTCTTACTCACAAAAACCTGAAGTATGGCATCTTCATCTACAGTTAATTCATTTAAAGCGATTAAACCCAATGCAAAATGCAAATTTTTTTAAAAAAATAAACTTGTGCCAATTACTGGATCACAAGGTGTCACACATTGGTGCTCTAGGTGACAATTACTGGTGTTTTCAGCAATTTTTTATAAATATATTTTTAAAAAAGTACTTTTTCAAATTTTTTTGCTTTTAGTGGGCAAAATAGATGCACAGATATGCATTCTTTGATTTAAAAATATTTCCAAGTAAATATCTTATTTCTTTGTAATGAAAATTGAAGGAAGTTTAAAGACAAATTCTTAATGTGCCAATTACTGGGGGTGTTACCCTATCTTATGAAACACCATAAAAAACTGAAAAATATGATGCAAATTTTAATTCTCTAGATCAAATAGTTTGAAAGTTATAACCGATTAAAAATTGCAAAACTATACAAATTTTGTAAAATTTTCAAAATTTCAAAAATTTATAACTTTAATACGAATTATCGAAAAAAAATTAAACTTCACAATTTTAATCTCATAAGTAAGTACAATATACTGGTAAAAAACCAGTACAATCTAAAACATTAACATAAAAAAAATATTTTTTATTGGTTGACTTCATGTGGAAATAATCTACATCCTAAGTAGTGTATACTATTATGCGAATATCTAAATATTTTTAAAACTTCCTTATCGTTCGAACGTATCTCATTTACTACGATTGACTTGCGATTTCCAACTTGTTTTACATTTCTATCTCGAAAATAACGAAATTAATTCAAAAAACGTCAAAATCTTAGGGTTTATTATTATTATTATTATATCATGTATATTTTATGCCAAAATAAGCTCGATCGATTTAGTTGTAAATATATGAGTTCAATTTGAGTTATAGAGTTCCTAGTGCACTTTTTATGGTCATACACCCGGCTTCACAGATACTTATATTCAGCAATATTATGTAATAACTATTTTCATACTTACAAGGAGAGTACTTTGATAGTCACAGATTTTGATTCTTTTTATATAAGTTGTAGGATAGAGGCCCTTTAGTCTCAGTTTCAACGGATTTTGTTGGATTTCAACGGATTTCGGACAATCCCTAGTTCTCGAAAAACAGAGGGGTTATACATAGGGGAGGGAGAATACAGCGAGAGTATATATATTAAAATAAAACTTAAGTACTTATTTTGTAACCCTGTTCTTATGTTGGTGTAGCTCATTCGGTAGAGCGTAACATCATAAACTAGCGACCTTATGATTCGATCCTGAAGCACATTACGTTTTCTTTTTTTGTTTTGTAAATATATCTGTAATTAAAAGTTACTAAAGTCATTGTCAATTAGAATTTGTGTATCAATTATAATTTTAGTGCATTTTGTATATTTTATTATTATTATTTTTTAAATTGTAACTAAATCGTTATATAAAATGGTTAATTTTTTAAAATGACTTAAATTTTTATTTATTATTTATCGATGTAATGATATTGAATAACTGTGTCAATTTGTGATTTAAATAAAACATACTTTGTGGAATGCCTTAATAAAAAAAAAATAATAAGATGAAAATGCTGAATGATTAAAATGTGCTACATTTATTTTCTTCTTAATTGTGTTATTAATATACTTTTAATTGTAATTTAATATTCCCAGATTAGAAAATTTAAAACCGTACAATAATCACATTTTAAATATCTAATTTTTATTTAGACTTTTAGAATTTTTAATCATTATTACATTTTTCTCAGCATTTAAAGAAATAATAATAAAAAAAAACTGACTCTAATATGATTAGAAAAAATTCCAAACCCTTTTGTTACTCTCTCCACTCGTGGTCAAAAAAAAAAAAACAAAAAAAAAAAAAAAAAAAAAAAAAAAAAAAAGGATAAAGGTGAACATATTCAAATGATTCACAGTGAATAATAAACATGCTACAAAATTAAGAATCTTTTATATGGAAAAAGGTTGTTGTAATCATTGGTGTTGGGTGTAATTCTTATGCTACTTTTTAAAATGATTAATCTTCTTAATTTGAAAATAGACCAGTATTATCATTGCACCGATTTCCCGTATTGAGAGAATATACAGGGTGTCCACTCTCAATGGTGTTCAATGGCTAACTCCTAAACCGTTCTTCATAAAAATGCAGTTCCAATCGCAAAAATGTTTTAAATGCTTGTTTTTAAGCAATTTAGGTAAAAAAAAAAATAAATAATGATAAAAAAAATACGAAAATTAAATTTTTATACGCCTCCCCCTTCCTATAAGTGATACTTAGTAAAACATTTTCATCACTCTAACAAGCAATATAAAAATGACCCCATTCATCCAACATTAAAATTGACCGAGTAATGAAAATTTTAATTTTATGACTTAAACCACTTTTCTGTAACTGAAAACTGATCAGTGGGACTAAGGTTTAAGGGAACGTACACCAACTGCTTAAAGTATTGTAAAGGGCGGCATTTCCGTCGCTATCTAATGTCTAATTCCTAAACCATTTATAAACCATATGGTTCCCTTTACAAAAATGTTTTAAATGAGGTAAAGAAATATTTTTAAAACAATTTAAATGAAGGTGTTGCAACCGTATCAGTTTTAAGGTAGTGTTAATATTAATTAATTAACTCTTTGATTGGTTAAAATAATTGAAGACGTGGGTTTCAAAATTCTCAGGATCGAAAAAAATCAAATTTTGAGAAATCGCGAAAAACCTTTAAATGTGTCCATTTGTTTTCATTATAAATTTGTAGATTGTAGTGTTACATTCGTGCAATTTGGCATAGACTGATAGAGAAAACAAAAGCGATAAGGCAAGTTTTGAAATTCACATCCTCATTTGTAATTTTACATATGTTTTATTTTTAAAGGAAATGAAGCTGTTTCTTTTCATGATTTTATTTAAAAAAAGTGTGCTATTTTGATAAGCTCTTATTTTACTTATATCATTAGTATGTATATTTTTCTACTTCAAAATTTGTATTCAAATTTATATCACTTCCAAATATCCGATTGAGTTTCAATTAGCATACTTATTTATATCCAAAGACAATGTAATCTTAATGTGATTTTAGGTGCGTACTATTTATTTATTTTATAGGCCTACACCAAATTCTATTATGTTAAGTAATCAGACAGAATAAAATAACATGTATCGTTTTTAATGAATGGCTAATGTTGCTTTTCATAATTTAATTTAACAAAATTTCTGTTATTATTATTTTTTTAAACTACAAGCTATATATTTTGCTTTAATGTGTAAATATCAAAGTAAATTTAAAAATAATATGAAAAAAAAAATATTTTACTCTCATTGTTTGATGTTAAATTTTGTATCGGACGTTTATTTTTATTTCCAGTAAATTTGTGACTGACCCCTAATCTGCAGTAAAAAATTGCTTCAACTTTAAACAGCTATTACTTTGTCGTTTCAATGAGACTTTTTTTTGTTTTACTTGTTATCAAATATAAGTTTTACTTGTTACAAATTAGATATTTGGTAAATTTTTACCACTATGAGTGGTAAAAATTTACCAAATATCAATTATAGGACCGGGACATGGTATAATAATATAATTTTTGTGTTTTATTTTAATAAAAATATGTTTTAACCTAAATTGCTTAGAAACAATTCTTTATCTTTTTCTAAACTTTTTTGCAATTGCCTAACTTTATAACAAATATATGTCTATAACTAACGGTTTAGAAATTAGCCATTGGCCACCGTTGTGCGTGGAAACACTGTATAAATAATGTTTCTTTAAATTCATTAATTGGAGTAATTGTTATATATAATTAGAATGACAAAGGATATTAAAATACATTTAAGTTGTATTATATTATTAGAAACCCCCCCCCCCCTGTTTCTCGTGAAGTATGGTGCGTTGTATAAAATCTGATGAACCTGCGACTAAAGGGACTCTATCTTAAATCATACGTATAAATATTCAAAATCTGTGCTTATCAAAGTTGGTCCTCTCCTTGTTAGTAAAAAATTTCTATTGCAGTTTTAAAAGGTTATGACTAATCATTTTACTTTTTTAATGATTTAATATCTAGGCGCTACTCTTCGAATACTAAATTTAGAATTATACATTCACTGTATAATAATATAATTTAATATTATTTCATACGATATAACGAAAAGTATAAATTTTTGCTTAAAGAAAAAAAAAAATAATTAAAACCATGCCATAAAATAAAATGTTTATTATTATTATTATTATTTTTTTTACTGTATTAAAATATGAGTATTTGTCTATTGTAACTAAAGTAGTTTGAATGGGAAATATTCGCTTCGTTACATTTTAAGTAATGTTGCTTATGTTTGTGCTAAAGTATTCACTGCGTTTTATAATATAAACTAAAATATAAAATTATCAAAGCTACTCTTTTTTTACATAAATTAAACAAATAAATTACTCTAAACTTTATAATAGTCTTTAACTAGAGAGTATATTATATGTAAAAATAATTTTTCATCATTTCAGGTAACTTCACTAGATTTCATTTCTTTTTCTTATTTTAAACTTCGTCAGTGAAATACTTTAGTTCATAATTACATGTTTACTGAAACAATCGTATAATATATTATATTACTTTTGAACAAAACTTTAAATTTCTGGCATATCTGTCTTATAATAAATTCAATACATGTCCAGAAAGCCCTTTCTTTCAAAACTATTTAAAAAAAATGTGGATGTATTTGAAATGATATTATGCGTAGGTGAAAGATAACACATACTTTTTTATGACTAAGAAGTAAATACTGAATTATTGAAAACGAGATTCATCTTCCATTTCTCTTCTTTTTTATAGAAAAAAGAGAATAAGTATCTTAAGATATTTTAAAACTTTTTTGTATAGAATATTTTTAAAAATACAAAAAAAAAAAAAACATTTATTTTTATTATTATTTTAAATAAATATATTATGCATTGTTTCCCTTACATAACGATGTTTTTTAATAATCAATATGTTATTTATTTGATTTTAAAATACAATTTTTCGTGGGGGGGGGGGCGAAAGATATAACTATGTTCTTCCATTTCACCTTTTTATCGAAGAATAGAAAAAGTATAATTAAAGATATTTTTATACATATTTGTAACGAATATTTATATTTTTATAATAAAAATACGAATTTATTATTATTATTATTATTATTATTATTATTATTATTATTATTATTATTATTATTATTATTATTATTATTATTATTATTATTGAAAAAATATATAGAGACGGTTTTTTTCCTTTACTTAATAATGATTTTTTAATAATCAACATGTTATTTAAAGAGTCTCATAACCTTTAAAATTAACAAAAAAACAAACAAACATTTAATACCTTAAAATCATTTGTTTTTAAGTCACAATCTTTAGGGGAATAAAAGATATAATTATGTTTTTTCATTTCAGTAATTTAAAAGATTGCAAGATGCAGAATTACCTTTTACAAGGGGCTCCAAACTGTTAGACGTGTGACGAGGGGAAAATCGGTGTAACAGATTACGCTCAGGATTGCAAAATAAATTTTTAAATGGAATGAAAATTTTTGTGCCTACTCACACTTACGATTGCAATAATTACCCTGAATCTTTATAATTTTTGTTTAAAGCATTTTTTTAAAACTAAGTTATATGTAGCTAATATAAAGTTTAGAACACTTCTAAGCACTTTTTTTCTTATTTATTATCTTCGTGTGGTGGAATATATTGCTCCTTAAATACAAATGTCTACTGAAACAATAGCATGACATTGCCATAGAATTAAGCTTTATATTTCAAAGATTTATGCCTGATAATAAATTCCATACATGTACAGAAATCCCTTTTTTTCTAAACTCCGAAAAAGATGAATGTATAGGTATTTCACATAGGTCAAAGAGAGCACATACTTTTTTTTATGACCAAGAAGTAAAAACCGAATTCTTAAAGGCTAGATTCATCTTTCATTTCTCTTTTTTTATAGAAGAAAGAGAAAAGTATAAGTATCTGAAGATATTTTTAAACATATTTGTAAAGATTATGTTTATTTTTTTCTTTTATAATAGTGATTCTTTATAATGAATGTGTAATTTAAAGGGTTCACAACGTTTATAATAGATAACAGAAAAAAGAAAGTCAACATTTAATAACTTAAAATTATTTGTTTGTAAGACATTTTTTTTAGAGAATGGAAGATATAATTATGTTCTTTCATTCACAGCCTTTTTTTAGTTACTGTTTCGAAAATAACAAATTGGTACAAAAAACGCCTAAATTATAGTTCTCTTTTTAATTATGTTAAATGTGTTTTATACCCATATAATCTTCGAACAATTTAGTTGTATATATATATGAATTACATTTGAATTTCATGGTACATATTTAGGTTATTTTTCATGATTATACACACGGCCATAAATGAAACATATGAGTCCCTGTAGACGTTATTGCATTTTTTTAATTACAATTTATAAATCATTAACGATTGATACGCAATATGTAAAAGCTATTTTTCTTCGTTTGAGTAAATTTTAATGATTTTTTTCTTATTTAAAATTAATCTGAGTGAAATATATTAGTTCTTTTATACAACTATTTAATGAAATAGTAGTATGATATATTATATTACTTTAGAACAAAACTTTATATTTCAAGCATATCTATCTAATAATAAATTCAATACATGTGAAGAAATCTCTTTCTTTCAAAACTCAGAAAGAAGATTAATTCAAAGGTATTTGAAATGATATTACGCGTAGGTCAAAGGGAACACATACTTTTTTTATGACCAAGAAGTAAATACTGAATTATTGAAGACTAGATTCATCTTCCATTTCTCTTTTTTTTATGGAAGGATGAAAAAAGTATAAGTATCTGAAGATACTTTTATAAATATTTTAAATATAAAAATATACAAAAAAATATATATATTATTACATTTATTATTGTACTATTATTATTATATTATACTATATATTATTATTATATTAGATATACCTTCCCCATATATAACAGTGATTCTTTAAGGAAATATTATCTTTATATTATTAAAGGGATCTCACGATTCTAAAAAATAGCAAAAGAAAAAAAAAATCAACGTTTAATATTTTAAAATTATTTAATTCTAAGGGACAATTTTTGAGTGGATGAAATACATAAGTATTTTCTTTCATTAATTTTTCATGTATTTTTTATGTAATCTTTCACTAATTCATGTATTTAAAACGTTTCAAACAGCAGAAGTAGCATTTACAAGGTGCTCCAAACTGTTAGACATTTGACGAGCGGAAAATCAGGGTAACAAATTACGGTTCAGGAATGAAAAATAAATTTTGAAACGATTGAATTATTGATGACTAGATTCATCTTCTATATGTAAATATACATGCAATTTTAAAAAATGAGTAACTTTTTTTATATATAACAGTGGTTGTTTAATAATGAATATGTTATTTAAGAGAGCTCACGACATTTAAAAGTGGTTAAAGAAAATAAAGTCAACAGTTATTATCTTAAAATTAATTTATTTAAAGAGAAGTTTTTTTGGGGGAATAATTAGTTTCTTTTTTTTTTCAGGTATTTAAAAGGTTTTAAATTTCGGAATTAGCATTTACAAGGGGATTCCAACTGTTAGACATTTTACGAGCAGAAAATCTGTGTAACAGATTGCGTTCAAGATTGCAAAATACATTTTGTAACGAAAAAGAAAATTTTGGTGTCTACTGATACTTATTATTACAATAATTATCCTGAACCTAAATATTTTGCAGTTAAAGAAAATTTATATCTTTAATACAAATTTGTATTTAGCTAGTGTGAAATGTAGAAAATATAATCAACAATTTAATCAACAATATAATCAGCTAATTTTTTTTCTCAACAATAAAACATTGTTTGTATGCTTCAAAATTTTGTAATTGTCGCGAGAAGAAGAAACCCACTGAAGTCAGTTTTTGTTGCGAATGGCAACAGCTAGTGTGAAATGTAGAAAATATAATCAACAATTTAATCAACAATACAATCAGCTATTTTTTTTCTCAACAATAAAACATTGTTTGTATGCTTCAAAATTTTGTAATTGTCGCGAGAAGAAGAAACCCACTGAAGTCAGTTTTTGTTGCGAATGGCAACGGCAGGTTTGTTATGATAGAATGTTATGATAGAATGTCATGGAATATTGTTGTTCGAAGAATTGAAAACGGTAGCAATGAAGTTAAAGCTACTGTTTATTTTGATATTTAATGTTAAAAGAATGAATATTATGAAACGAAATTATTTTAATGTATATATGTAAATATTATGCGCGTTTACGCTGTGTGTGATTTGTAATATATGAAAGTAAAACCATGAAAAAGAAATCTCCGGCGTCTGTCTCGATTGCAGCGAAATCACTCATTAACTTTATATCGTAGTTTCCACAGTAATATATATATATATATATATATATATATATAAGGAATTTAGATTAAATTTGATAAATGAATTTAGGCTTATTTAATCTGGAATTTTCTATAAGATAATACTAGTACCAAAGTATTTCTTAGTTGTAACATTCCAGGAGACCTAATAATCCTGTTAAAAAAGGAATTTTAGGTTTAATTTATACAGACTAACATAAAATTTCCTATGTGTATGTTTTAAAATTTTCTATGTTTGTTTGTAAAGTGTGTTCTAAATGTATGTTTTAAAAATTTCATGAAAAAATATTCAGATGTATTAGAGATATCTTGCATGTTATAATCAAAAACGTAATTTGAAGAAAAACGACTTCAAAATTTTAGAAACTCTGCTTCACCAATTAAGAGATCTATTTCTAATAAAAATTTTAAGTAAACAATATAATTAAAACTCAAAATTTTGCAAATTATAATCACATGTTTAAATTAACATGAATAGGATTTTTTTTTATATTTATAATTTTCTCAAGAATGATCTAATTTTCTTTAAAAATAAAATAATTAAAGTAAAATAAAGTAATATTATAATTGTGTTAACGTATCCAAACTTAATTGTGCGAAAAATCTGAAAAACGGTATTAGAAGATGCAATTGGTTTCTATGGTTTTTTTTTCACCAGACGTTTGCCATTGGCAGATTTTTCTTTCTTTTATAGAAATTGATATTTTACATCCCAAAAATTTAATTGTTTTTCCCTTTAACTTCTGAAGAATCAATCATCTTGTAAAGCAGGAATAAGAGATAAAACTGTCTTTTGGAAATTCGAAATGTCTAATAAAATATCAGACAGATATAATGGCGTACACGGTAAAAAAAAAGTAATAATAATAATAACTAGTCGTTGGGGGCCACCGTAATACTTACCCATCATACATATGAATATATAATATATGAAAATAATACATTTGAAAACCATTTATAAAATGGATTGCAATTCCAAAACAAAATTTAAACGTGTATTTATGTTTTTATTGTGCATAGTAATGCTGTATTAATGAGTTGCTGATGAATCTCTTTCGATCAATTATACAACATGCCTAACTAGTCAAAAAATACTGAATTGCGAAAAAGAAATATCCTTATAACTCCAAAAAAATAATCTTATTAACTAACAGTTTATTGCGTCGGATTAAGCGTCTCATTTCCTATTAAAATTTATCTTTGAATTGAAATTTGAATGAAATACAGGGTCATGAAAAATCGAAGAATGTGGAAAACAGGATTACAGATATCTCGGCAACTAACAATTCGATCAACTTTGTTCTTTATGCAAAATTTGTGTTATTTTATTGCCTTTTACGATCACTCCTTAAAATAAAAAAATTCGAAAATTTTTATGTACCTTTCATCAGAACGAATTTTTCGAGAGTCCGAAAAAAATAGTTCCGGATAATCGAGGTTGCTGATATTCAATACGCTTCGTCACATTCTAAAATACTAAGTACATACAAAATTTCAAGTCTCTATCTCAATTCGTTCGGGAGATAGAGCGTTTATAGGCAGACAGACAGACAGACGGACGGCAAATTTTTTTTTCTAAATATATGTTTTTCGAAATCTCCAGTGTCGAAAATGTGTAAATCCGTCAAAAATTTTTTTTCGATTTTCAAAACGATTGCAAGACTTACCCTATACTACGTATGATGGGTAAGTAATAATATATAAACAGAAAAGTTACTAAGATTTTTCTTATAGATTTACATTCCAAGCACTTTTCGTGTAACGATAACAACAAAAACTTTAGTAACCTTCCTCGGTTACATGAAATTTTGCTGTTATCGTTACATGAAAAGTTCTTGGAATACAAGTTTATAAGAAAAAATTGTGTAACTTTACAGATTTTTTACAGTGTATGCTGCATGCTTGATTTTCAAATATGACAAAAATATCTTGTTTTGGCCTGCGGCTGTCATAGAGAGCAAGGATTTAAATAACACATAGTTAATAATTTAAATACTTTTTTTATCGCTTAAAAATATTTCTGATATTTTTAAAAATGGAATTATTTTTATCGTACATTTCGTCTTTAAAAATATCTTAGAGCAATGAAACGTTAAAATTTTCCGTTTTACACCATTGTTCTTAGTTAACGAAATAATTCATGCGTAGGAGTAGGCCTGGATAAAAACAACTTTTACGATTTGTTTCCATTTTTTTCATTACTATAAAATTTCTCAATAACACGTTTTTTTCCGTGCGGAAGAAAAATCTAGCATTCTACGAACTGAGCTCCGATACGAGATAGATTCTGAAAACTTTATATAAATCGATATATCTTTTATGGTAGTCACGGATTTCTAAACCTCCCAATGGATTTTCAAGTAAAGAAACATAAACAAATATAACATTTATCTGCATTAGACAACGCAACGAATGCACATAAATTTAACATACAATTTTGTAACCATTCAAAATATTTCTACATTAATTCTAAGCAAATGGTACAAATTAAATTCGATATTTACTATCCCGTATTTTTACAATTTATACATTAGTTAAAATGGAACTTAAATATTATAATGAAAAAGAAAATATTATAGAAGATTATGTAGGAGTAAATCAAAAAGAATCTAAGAGATAAATGATGTTTTGTGAACAATATGTTATACATTAAAAAATATAAAAATAAATCTCTAATTATAAATCATTAATAGGTATTCGTAAATTAGTTCAAGTTGAAAATTTAATTTATGTACTAATATGGCATTATAGTTTTAGTATCATAAAAAGTCTGCGTTGATATCTCCTTATACCATTTCAAATTCATATTAGTTGACTAGTACAGACTGTTTGAAATGAAATAGCTAACTTATTCAATGACAGATGAAATTTATATTAAATAAGAAGGATATTAATGTTTTTAAATGTGGTAACAATCAAACTTTTTTTCTCTTTCTTAAAGTAAAGAACTCGAGACACAGATAAAAATTATCATTTAAAACTAATATTTACAGTTGTTTTCTACTTATAGGACAAAACCTCACCAATGGTTTAAAAAATATATTTTAAACAGGTATGAGTAATGGGCTTGTTACACTTTAAATTTTTTATTAAGTTTATTGTTAAAGAATCGTAAAACTTTATGACACAAAAGTAATTTTTTTAAACTTTAAAATACAAAATTTTTCGATCTTATGGATATGATTTGAAATCAACCTTTCGAACCTTTCTCTTTTTTTCTTTTCTTTTCTATTATTATTATTGTTGTTATTATTACTACATTACCAATTTAGTTATAAGCCAATTTGAACACGCGGCAAGACATTTTATTTCATTCGGTGAGTGTATTTTCTGCTCCCATCTAGAAATTCTGCTCAAAACAAACTATTTAATGATATTATATATGTAATAAATAATATCGAGAAGAAGAAGCATCATTAAGAAGCATATGTTTTCTATCTACAGTGTATAGAAACAAAGAAAAGTGGGTGCATTATCTGCTTCTCATGAGAGAAAATAATGGGGAATTAAATACAATGCACATTTTTAAAGGAAATTCTAATTTTTTTTTTTTTTTTTTTTTTTTTTTTTTTAATGTAAACTTTTGCTTTCTACTTATTTTCAAATATGTACACTATTGGACAGAAAGAATGGGGAATATTTGAAAAAAAGTAATTTACACTTGCCAACATTTTGAACAAATTGCATTATTTCCCTTGAAATGACGATTCAATGAGTTTCTTTTATTTAGGGGCTGAGGGGGAAGGCGTGGAAGGGGTCATATTAACTGAGTAAGGATCACTATTTCTTTATTATTATTTATTTGCTGTTGTTGTTGTTTTAAGTAGATCAGGTACAATGTAATAAAAGACAAATATTTCTTAAACTACGAAAATTACTGTAATTATGAAAGAAAATATTCTATAATCTCTTCCAAGTCTTCTACAAATCACAAAAAAAATCTTTATCTTTAAAACCATAAAAAACCAAATTATTTTCAAAATTTAAAGAATGTATAAAAATAAATTTCTATTAGCTGCCGAAAATTTTCAGAAATTGTTTTTTAAAAAAATATACAATTCATGAATCAGTTCTTTCAAACCCGGGAAATAGTTTTTTGGGAGCTATCAGACCTCTGCTAAATATTTTAAACTGTATAACTGAAATTTTGCTGGAAAATATACCTAACAGTTAATTGGCGCGAAATCAATCCTTCCTCTTTAATTCATTTATGCATAAATCTAAACATAATCTTTGTCTCAAAGTTTATTTCAGGTAAGCAAAAAGAGATGGATAAATATTCTCTTACCCTTTATAGATACCCGGATGTAACGGCTAGTCCAGCGATGTCACGCACGATCCACGGTTTGTCATATCATTTTATATTTTAAGTGTAAATCCATGTGTTCACGATGAATACGTGATAATGCGTGCTTTTTTCATAATAATTCAGTGTTGCATGCATGATCAAGCAATCAAAAAACTTCTACTTTTTAGGAAAAGAAGTAAATAAAAAATATTTCATTGAAGGTATTAAAACGAAGCAGAAACACTTATGAGTTCTCTCAGTAAGAGTCTAGCAAAAGTGTGAGTAACATAAGCTCAGTTACATTGCAAAACATTATTAAAACGCATATATTCATTTTTTTTTTGCAATTAGTTAATTAACTTTAATTAGTTACATCTTTCATATTAAAGTCATTAAGGAAAACGTTCACTAAAAACGTCTATTTGTCAATTATAATGTTTTTACAGATAGTTCTAAAATAGTGTCCGACGACTGAAATATTGCATCTGTTTTCAGTAATTCCCACTTGATAAAGAGGAAACACGGGGAACTTAGTATTGGAAATCATTTGTGTGAATTTTAACTTAATGATGTTTTTCATTCTTATCAAATGCGGGAGGTCGTTTAATATCTTGATTCGGGGATTATTAAAATGGAAAGTATCTTTCAACATATTGTGGATGCAATTGTTACAGAGAAATGTTAATTATAGTGTCAATGTTAATGTTGCAATTTCTACACGTATTTTTAGATATTTTCTGAACATGAAAATATTTAACTGAGACCTCAAATCATCCGAGTAACTAATTTTCTGGGTAGATAAAACTGATTAATGCACTGTAAGAACTACATGGACGTAAATTCCGAGATCTACGGGTCGCGAATAAAAAAGTTCTTTTTAAAATTTCTCCTTTAAATTTCAAAGATAAATACTTTTTCGGGATTTTTAAAGATAAAGGGATGTTTTTCGGAATCTTGTCAGACACGGAAAGGGATATTTATTTTTGTGTTTGATTTCATTACTTTTTCGAAAAATAAAAAGAGTCTTATTATTTATGTACGGAGTAGTTTATTATTTTCAATTCTGCATAAAATTCCACTAATTGTAAGTAGACACCGTCGTTTCTTATAAACTACCATAGAACTTTTGATCCGCTTTCTCCCCCCCCCAAAAAAAAAAAAAAAAAAAAAAAATACTAAAACGATTTTGTATTTTGATAACCTTGTCTTATCTTAATTTCTTCCGCCAAAATGAAGCTCTAAATTTTCAAGAAATCCCATAACTTGTATATTATTCAATATTTTCATCCCTTTTACCTGTAGCGTAGATTTTAACAGTTATGGTTTTCAAATGCAGAAAAAATTAGATATATGTTTTGGTCTCAATTGATCATTGTTTTAGCGGTTAAATTCTTTAAATTGTATATTATATTTTATTGGTAAAAAAAAAAAAAAAAAAAAGCTTAAAAGTTGCTAGATATTTAGCAAAATCTAGATATATGTATGTGTGTGTGGGTACGCGTCCGTACGTGTATATATATATTTGTGATCGATACTTGTTTCAAAATATTATGAAACGCTTTAATTTTAGGTAATGGAAACTGGGGCACATTGATACAGCTTTTCTCTAAGAATTTTTTTGGTGTCCAGAAAGCAGATATTTCAAATTATTTTTCCATGTGGTGCCAGCAAAACTTGTGTAGAGTGTTTAAAAAATGTACAATCGTTGTTTTATATATTATTTTTGCATGTAATTTTTTAAGAATCAAAAACAGTCATTTGTATCAATGTGCACCACCACTGGGGCAGATTGATACACCTCATGGGCACTTTGATACGTCTAATAAAAACTTAGACAAAATAACACTAATGCATATTTATCGTAGAAAAATAGTTAGAAAGCCATTTTATATTTATTTATAAGGCACCTGTACCCAATATGGACACCCTAAGGAAAATGTATTTTTTTCATCCCCATGTACAAGTCATAGGACTCCAAAAATATGTGTCCACTATCCTTGGACTACTGACTATCATTATTAAAGTTAGCAACCTTGTAATTATTCTGGTTTAATTTAAATGATAAAAACAAATTTTTTTTTACAAGTGTCCACATAAGGAACTTCTTGTCCCTATTATGGACAGGTGTTTCCTTATTGACTTTCTACACTGTGTGTATGGAAGATCCACATTTCCAAGGGATTTTAGAGGAGAGGGAATAAACTTTTTTTTATCTTAAAGTATTCGTGGGAGGAGCGGGGCAGTAAATATCTTCAGAACATGCATTTTAGAAAGGGGGGGGGGGGTCATTCTCGGTTTTTACCCTTCGAAGACCCATGCAAAGCCCCTTAGTTACTAGTAAATATTATGAAATAATATTGTTGGTTTTGCTTAGCTTTATAGCATCTGCCTGCGAATTTACATCTGTTATTACTCAGTCCTCACAGGATGGACAAATAGAAACTTTTTCAGCATAGGCAGTAAGTCCCACATAATCCTCATGAACATAGCCACATGTGATGCATGGCCGCATGTTTGTAAAAGCATCAATACTGCAAAAGAAGCAGTACTAGCTCTGCTTTGTTGAAGAAGTCATACCATTGGTACCTACGATTTCGCCAACAGATATCCTACTGGCGGGAGGGGGGGGGCTTCTTTTTGTTTTTCTGCAAGGGTTTTTTGGAGGAAGGTTTTGGGGATTCCATGTGTTCAAATGGAATCTTGTTGAACAAAGATTTTACCACTTTGATGCCTTTTTAATTTATTGCTTGGCAACGTTGAATTTTCTTCTTTCTTACAGTTGTAGTCGATGTGGACATAAGCTGTCCATATTGGGAACTGGGCGTAGTTTTACTAAATCATGTAGCAAATGAATAAGGAAAATATTTTTAAGCAAAATATGCAATAGCAGTCGAAAATATGTTTTATTAGCTTTCTAAAATACTCCACTTTTCAACATTTAATGTAATTTTATCATATCTAATAAGAATTTAAGCTTACAAGTAATTAAGACAGCACATCTCGAAACAACAAGTTTCCTCCTAAATGTTGAACAGCGCGCTTTTTTACAGTTTCCAGTCTTAATTATCTTTTCAACTGCTTTTCTTCGCGAAAATGTTGAGCCATCTCTCGATTAAAATTATTACCTTTAAAAATATTAGGGGTGCCCGTATTGAGATCCCTGTTCATATAGGGTACAAATACCTTAGAATTCAAATCACCCACAATTTCTTTGTGAGTAATATTAAAACAATCAAAATTAAATGAATAATGACTTGATGTTCTAGCTGTTCCTTGTCTGATTGCTGGCTGTGGTAACATTGTCATATCTGGCACTTCAACCCTAGCACTATGTTCTTTCTAAAAAAAAAAAAAAAATACAAGGTTTTTTGTTTATAAATCGGTTTATAAACAAAAATTAAAGGATAATTATATAAAAATTATGTTTGTACTATAATAATCCTTTGCTGTTCTGCAGCTTGTTTATCTCAACATTTCTCATCTCGAAAATACTTTTTTCTCGGGAAAATCGACATAAATTCGAGATTTGACAGGCTGCTGTCCTTTTCTTTTGTTAGTTCTACTAGCACTAGATGTTGGACAAATTCGAAGATCTTCAGTTTGCAAAAATACTATAAAATGTTCTAATATATGTATAAAAAATTAGAGTTATTTCACTTCAATAAAAACTAATATTAGAATTTTTGGTGAAAAATTGTTGGATTAAGGAGTGTATAGTAAAACAAATAACAAAAAGTAATGAAAAAGTGAAGTAGAAAAGGATGTAGATTGTATCAATGTGCCCCGACATAAAAGGTATTAATGTACCCCATACAGCCATTTTTAATAAAATGAGTCTCAAATACAACACTTCATAGTTTATCTAACAATAAAGAATGGAAACTGATAAAGAGTAGCTTTACTTGCCAGGGATATTCTTTTTGGTTGAAAATACTGGAGAAGTTGTACAATACCATTTAAATTGTACAACTCAAATCTATTTTTGACCTACAAAAAAAATAAATCACCCGTCCCATTTCACAAACAATTGAATCATCCCAAGACATTCTGTATGTAGTTGAGTGCACAAACATCACCTTTTGGAGCTGTTGTGAAACTTCCTGTAACGACCCTGTGAGCAATGGAGGGGGTGTATTAATGTGCCCCATGTATCAATGTGCCCCAGTTCCCCCTACTTTTAATGAGAGCATTATAAATGGATTTTGTAATGACATGCTTGTAGAAGTTGTGGTTTCTATTTTCGAAGTAATATTTATTTTTCTGAATATGCTATCTATATTATTTGTACTAACAAGATGTTTCCTTTTATTTAATCGAAATTTAATATTTCATTTGTTGTTTATTTTCAAAAGAGTTAACTTGTCCATTCTAAAAATTCATTATTCCATTCATGCAAATATTTTTTAAGTTGAGAAATACTTATTTAACTTTTGTTAAGTTATATACACAATCAAGCATTTTGTATTTTATTTTTTATATAATTAAAAATACTTCATAAAAACAATCCTACATTATTAATAACAATGTATTATTGATGAAAATTAAATCTTATTCTCCATACTTTTTTATCCAAATACCCATAGTCATACGATTATTATTTTAATATGATTTTCTTTATTAATTGTTTATTTTTTAATAAGGTTGCCTTTCTGTTTTATTCGAAAAGACAAATTGAGAAATAACATAGAAATTTGATGGAAAACATTTACTGATACTATGTGAGTTACACCACTTATCTTATTTCATTGTATCATATTCATATTTTTTTGCTTTGCTAATGGTGTGAGTCAAGTAATAGTCCACAATATAATATCCACATATCAACCAGCTCCCAAATACTTAGATACTATTTTTGCTCGGAAAAGTCGAAAACTAAATAACCGTATAATTAAGTGTGAAATGCTTATTGATAGTGTGGAAATGGTAACATTATACCAATATTATATATCATTATATTATTTTGTTATTTTTTATTTAGTTACTCGTATTATAAGCAAAATATAATTGATGAAAGCTAAAATATCATTTAATTAAATGTAAAATGCTTATTGATACTATTGAAGTTATAACTTTATACCAATACACTATTTCATTATATTATTTTGTTATATATAATTAGTTGCTCGTATTGAAAGCAAAATATTATTTAAAGCTAAATAAATAACTGTTCCTTAACATCGCTTTAACTCTTTAAAAGTCAGAGTTATTATTTTAATGGGAAGAGCTACCCTTATACATTTTATTCTAAAAAGGCTTAAAAAACATGGAGAAATTTGTTGTAAAACATTTACAGATAGTGTGTGAATCGCAGAATTTCATGTAACATCTTATTTCATTGTTCTATTATATATTTTTTATTGGTAATTGCAATGCTGCAAGACTAACAATACACTATAATCACACAATAATAAATTCACATATCAGTCCCCTCCCAAGTACATGAGAATTATTTTGCTAGGAAAAGTCAAACGCTGTACAGTTGTATAATTAAAGGTAAAATATTTTATGATTCTCTGAAAATTGAAACTTTACACCAATACTATATTTCAATATGTTATTCTATTTTTTTTTTGGTTATTTGATACTGTTAAAAGCGAAATATTATTTATCATAAAAAAAAATAATAAACGACTGTTTAACAAATAAAGGTCTTTTTTTTAACTCGGAATTGTTGTACCGTGTCAGCACATTTATACAACTTTGTTGACTTGGTGACTTGTTGTAGAAAAACATTGCATAAATATTTATTGGTGTGTTATTTTTTATTACTTGCTAATTTTCAACACAGAATATTAATTATAATTAAAGAAATAAACGAATCTTTAATCATAAGAAAACTGGAGTTTTTATTTTATTTTACTTATTATTATTTTTTAACAAAATTGTTTCACAGAGCAACCGCATTGATACTATTTTGTTGACTTCGTGACTTATTGTTCAAAGAGGAAATATAAATATCTGTTGCTAAACCCTTTTCTCAGCTGTATATTATTAATTAATAATCCCTCAAAAGTTCTTCGGTTTCCTATAACTTAACTATATTTCTTTATTTGCCATTCATTGATTATTTTACTCTCTGATAAAAAGGGAAAGCAGTTCTAACTATTCTTAATTATAGCAAAAATAGCATCTCGATTTCGCTAAATAAAAAGTCTCTTGAGGATAAGTGGAAGAAAAGCACATTGTTCCCCCTTAGCGGTGTAATTATCAGAGTATTGTTCTATCTTTGTCTCTACCTCGGCTAACATTTATTTTTTATTCCTGCATATAATGATCTGTGTAATATTTTAAATTATGATAGAAAATATTGAAAGTATCTACGAATTTACTTCGACCAAAGGCTAAATAACTCTATCTATATTAGATGTGTACAATATTATCAATAAAGGTTACACGTATATCTAATAAAAATTAACATCAATGAATAAAAAGTTATAAACTCAATACGTAATATTGTAATATAAAATATAGATTCAAAAATATAATGTAGTTACTAAATTGTTGAAAATTAAATTTCATCTTAAAACATAGAATGTAAAATAAGCCTTTTATATTTCAATTATTTAGTACTTTATGAAAAATTAAACAAATTGTAAAAACTTTATTTCCCTTTAATTACAGTTGTCAGCGTTTTATAGATGTTTGTTGATGGAATATGCTTTATTGAAAAAAGTATATCATGCATATTTAAGGAACTATTTTAAAGTAAGGCTAGAGACACTAGAAATAAGTGATGTGCTTACAGTTTAATTTATACTCTTCAAATTTAATATATTTACATGGTAATTGTTAATTGTTTTATGAAAAAACAAACAAATTTTGAAGTTTTCTTCTTTCTTTAATCAGGATTTTCATGTTTTTTTATATATATTCGGTGTGCAAATAAATTTTACCGAAAAAGTATATCATCTACATTAAAGGAAAATAATAATATTATTATTGCAATCTGAAATAATCTATTTATGGATCTTCTATTCCACAAAAAAAATAAATAAATTCACTCTACTGTCATTCCTTTCTTTATGAAAAAAATTTCTTCTCTTTAAATATGAGCTTTTATAGTTTTATAGATATGTGCGTAAGAAATATAATTCATCGAAAAAACTACAGGGGTTGGACAAAAATATGGAAACACCTTAAAAAAACACGTTTCCTTGCCTAGTATTGTGTACGGTACCCGTTGTTATTCAAAACAGCTTGTAGTCTTCTCGGAATGGATAAATACAGTTTCTGTATATTTGCCAAGGGAATATTGTACCATTATTCCTGCAAAACGGTGGCAAGTTCAGATAACGATGTTGGCGGTGGATAGCGAGAACGCACTTTCCGCTCCAATGTAGACCACAAAAATTCGATAATATTCAAGTCTGATGACTTTGGTGGCCTGGGAAGATGCGAAAATTCATCCTCGTGCTCAGAAAATCAGTCCTGGACAATGTGAGCTGTGCGATCGGGGACGTTGTCGTCTTGGAAGATACCATCGTCATTGGGGAACAAAGCTTGTACCATTGGATGGACTTGATCTGCCAAAATGTTCACATAAGTCTGAGCAGTAATCCGCCCTTATAGAGTTATCATGGGGCCAGAAGAGAACTCCGATATGGCTGCCCAAACCATCACCGAACCCCCGCCATGTTTCCCTCTTAGCAACAAGCAGTCTGTATTATAGGCTTGAGATGGCGTTCTCCAGACGTAAACTCGGCCAGAAGTGGGGAAAAATGTGAAAAAAGACTCATCAGACCATATTACTCTCTTCCACTGCTCTATAGTCCAGGCTTTATGACTTAAACACCACTTTTTCCTGTTACAGGCATTAGCATTACTGATGGATGGCTTTTCAATTGCAACACGGCCAGCAATTCCCTATTTATGAAGCTCCCTTCTAATTGTTTTGGTACTCACAGGATTTGGTAACACGACATTCATTTCAGCAGTAACTTTTGCAGCTGGGGACTGCTTATTTTTCGCGATAATCCTCCTCAATGATCGTCTGTCACGATCACTCAGCACACACTTTCGTCCGCGCTGTGATTTAGCGGATGATGTTTTTTCCGCATTTCAAATATGCTGAATAAATCTTCGACACAGTACCTCTTGAAACACTAAAAACCTCGGCTACATTGCTTACGGAAGCACCCACCATACGCGCGCCAATAATTTGTCCACGTTCGAAGTTTGTTAACTCTGACATAATGCAATGATAATCTCACAAAACAGTGCTCCAACAACGACTGAACAGTGCAGCGATTTTACGAAGTTGTATAGGTGGCGTCAGTAGGCGAAAACTTCAGTGCCATCAACATAGTTCATTATAATCAATCTTTCTTTTCAAACATGCATTTCAAAAGGTGTTTCCATATTTTTGTCCAACCCCTGTATATCATACTCTTATAGGAAAAAAAAATTTAAAAAAGACTATAGAAGTCAAAATAAGTTTTCCGTGTGTCTTTTAATTTGATTGTTAATTCTCCAGTTAATTCGCGCTTTGTTAGCTTAACAAAATTTAGTGATATAAAGCGAAGTATTTTGCTTTAATCAATAAAATTATTAAAATGTATAAACTATGAAGTATATTGTATTTTAAAATGCTCATTTTTATTCAAATACTTATTCAAGATAAATCATGTTTAACTTCCAATTAAATAGTACTTAAATAGTGCTTTTGTTATAAATTAATATGCAAAAGGTATGCGCGATAACACTTTGAGTGTCATTAAAACGTGCAAGTGCTTTAGAAAATTACTTCCTGCCACAAAATTATGTTACTGTCACGCAATAATTCTGATAATAACATCAAAATATTGAAATTACTTACAAGCGTAAGTTTAGAAAATTGATTATACCTCGAATTTAGAAGATTACTTCATGTTTTATATTTTACACCTTGTGATTCGGTTTATTGTTAGTAGAATTTTCATTTTTAGTAAAGGTTACATATGAATTAGAAATTTTTATTTTGAGAAAACTTTTTACGTTAAGTAACTTTCTTAAATTATAAAGTAATAAATTCTTTTTAGAGAAAATCTGCGTATATCTAAAAAAAAAAAAATCGTACCAATGGTTAAAAATATTTTAGAATTTTTACAGGATTAAATTTAGAACAAGTGATAAGTTTGATTGCAAATCGCACAGGGAGTTTCGTATAATATTTCTTTCTAAACAGCTTGTCCTTTAATTTCTAAATCCAAATTATTAAATATAATAATTATTAAATTATTTCGTACACGATAGAAACATTATATTTATTTTTAAAGTAATTATGAAAAGATTTGAAAAAAGCGATTTGAAAAAGAATTCAAATTTCTGAAAACGAAAATGTTGTTTAAATGAAATTTAACCTGCTGAATCATTTATAAATCACAATTGCTTTTAATATAGAAAGAAAATTGAATTTAAATATATTATGAATGTCTGCGATAAAAGTAATAATAAGAAATATAATATAAACCATTAAATTTGCAAAAATTGCAAAATTCCTTTTAATGAAATCAATCGTAGTATGCAAATTTCATGTTTCAGCACCGGGGTTTGAACTCAAAAGCTTCAATTTGCTATCGAGATGCTCAGCCTTTAAGATATGTTGTCTAAACTAAAAGTTTGAAATTAAGGCTCTCTTTTAATTATGAAATAGATAAAATGAACGAGGACAATGATAAAATTATATTATTTAAAATAACAGATTTTTTTAAAATTTTATGATTTGTCGTGTGACACTTGATATTTAGAAGCAAGTACACAAAATTTGAAGTCTATGACCTATATAGTTTTTGTGCACGGAATATGTGACGATCAGACAAACAAAGGACAGACACGAATAGGGTTTCATTAGATGAGCGAAACCCAAAAAAGATTCTGTCTAAACCAAGAAACGATTTTTATTTACATAATTTAGTGCAAAAACGTTACTGAAACCATACAGTGTTGATTTTAGCACTTTCCAACAAAGTTGAAAAGTGCTTATGCGCAAAGTTGAAAACTGTTTAAAGTGCGGTTTGTCTATCCGTCTGTCCGTCTGTCCGTATGGCCGTCTGTCCACGCTCTAATTCTCTTAAATACGCTTGGATTGCCATTTAATTTTTGAACATCATTGACGTTTGTCCTAGCACGAACTCTATTGAAAATGAAGTTTCTACCATGATTAGTTTATTTACATGGCCAGTCAAATTTTTCAATTACATTACGACCTATGGGGGAAAATCGCTTCAAACGAAATTTTAAAATGTTACACCCGATCAAATTTATATGCATGAAAAAATTGCATTAAAATATATATTCTGTAAAATATGCAGTGAAAAGAATTGTTATTATTCATTTACAGGGCCACACAAAAGAATTCCATTACATAATAATAAAGGGGGAAATTTTTTGCGAAATATTTTAATTATGATAAACAATTTCTTGTATAATCAAATTGATATACGTCGCTCAAGCACAATAGGAGTTATTTCACGCATAATACGAAGTGCGTAGTGTTTACAGGGATGCACATAATATTTGAAACAGCGTATTCTATCCGAAGTACTGTATATTATAAATGTTGGCTGCTGGATGAATGAAATGCATTTTCAATTATGATATGCGCTTTTAAGTATATGTGCATTATATGGTGTGTATAAATGCTAATAGTTACACAATTTAGATATATAGGGTTAACCAAATGAGCTCGGAAAGTTACTGAATATAGTATATATTAAATGTGATTTTAAAATAAGTGATGCATTTTTATGTTGAAATGCATACGGTTTATTAAGAAATGTTTGTAGAATATAGATAAAATGATATACAGGGTCACCCAAGAACTGGATACAGAGTCGCCTCTGGATGGTAATTTCTGGAAATGTGAGTTAAGTAGTTCAAATAGTATTTTTGTATGAGGTAACATTTAGCAAAATACTTTTTTGTAATAAAGGAAAGTACTAGATAAACTACAGGGCTGAACAAAAGTATTCAAGTATGTTTCCATCTTTTAGTATAAATTTCTGAAAGAAATTTTTCAACTAGATAGGCGTTTTCTTGCAAGAATAAATTTACTCATTATATAGTGCATATATATCAACCGACATATCAAATATATGGCTGTTCAAAAGTATCGGAATACATGTTTGGCTACGGACAGTAACATCTTATTTCTCTAGATAACCAAGTTTTGTTAAGGATTTCAGGAAGTGTTGGAAACTGCTTCATAATCTATGATTAAGGCATGATTTTTCTTAATTGCTTATCATTAGCGCGATTTGTTTAAAAAATAGAAATAATTTCAGTCATATAGATATCCTATATATTATAGTATATTTCATGCACAGTGCAATCATTGTTATGACATTAAAGAAAAGAGAATAATTTTTATTCCTTAGCATTCTTAATAGAATTCGTTTAATTAAAACAATTTATTTATATCACTTCTATTTTAATACATATGCGAATTAAATTTACAATATAAACGTAGTCAAAGAAAAGAGAGGATTTAAATATCTTTTAAATTATCATTTGTTTTTTCTCACCTTGACTAACAGTTCGTAAAATATAAATATTTGAAAGTGATATCAAAATTTGCAAGAACAGCAATAACAAAAATAAATAAATAAATAAATAAATAAAAATAAAAATAAATGAAATATTAAATAGCATGGAGATATTAGTCAAAGTCTGAAGTTGTTTAATGCCTTTAAAAACACATAGGCCGTGATTCATTTGAAAATATGTCATACATATGTCTAATTTTTAAACAAAAAAGCTAACCATTCGAATTTTGTAAAGTGAAACATTAGAGTTTGTAACTTAAAAAAATTCCATAAAAATTAATCGCCATTATGCTTAGAATACATTAGCTATTAATAAGGATTTATTTAATGTGTCAGTTGCCGTTTAAATGTAAGTTATATGTTAGGTGTTAATCTAGAACTTTATGAGTATTCCAAACAAGAAAAACTACTTTTATGTGCTGTAATTAATTATCAATGCATATAATTTCGCTTTGCTCTTGTTGAGCTACAGAAGAGAGACATTCGAAATAAAATTATTCACAATTTGTAACAAGCAATAAATTCAAAAGCTACTGTAATAGTGTAATCCACTGATTATCGTTTCGTCTTTCAATCCGATTTCCTGTTCGCAGATTATTGTACTCTTTCTTTTCTTAATAAATTAAAATAATTTTGAAACAATATACGGTATTTTTAATATCCAAATTATTAAAATCAATGCATCATAAAGTTGATTAAATTGAAAAATATCATTATTAAATTAACACTTATTCATCGTAATTCATGTTTAATGTCCATTAAAACAATGCAATCATTTTGGCATTCATGGTAACACCTTGAGTGTCATTACAACATGAAAGAGAAAATTATTTCTTTCCACGAAATTATATTTCTGTCACGCTATACATTTGATAATATTACGAAAACATTGAAATTATTTGCAACCTAACGTTTCGTAAATTGAATAAATCTTGAAATCAGAAGATTACTTCATAATTTATATTTTACACCGTGCGATTCACTTTACTTTACAGAATTTATATTTTTAGTAAAGTTTATATATAATTTATAAATTTTCATTATGGGAAAATATGATAACCTGAGCAATGGTTTTACCAGTTAAATATCTTTTTAGATGCCTAAAAAACCAAATACTAATATTTTAGTTGCGAAGAGTTACGGAATAGCCTACTTTCTTTTATGATAAAAAAAATCTAACCGAAAGATTGGAAATAAAGTCTACATTTAAATTACGCATATAAAATTTGCTTAGGGAGGCACCTGGATATTCAAAGTAACCTAAAGTTGGTTTTTGTAATAGCAATACTCAATTTCAACAAGATATTAAAAATTCTGGGTTCATACTATTCCTAGAATCTAAATTAAAATTAATGTGAATGATAAATTTTTGAATTATAAGCATTCAAAATTTAGTGCTCCTAAGATTAAATTACATTTTTATATTTTCATTAATATCTTCTGATATTGCACTTCTTATGTGCTATTTTTTTTTTTTATCTAGCAAAAATACAAAAAATACCGAAAAAAAACATGAATACGTTGAATTTGCATTTTTTATAATTCTATGGTGTAAGTTAATAAATTATCAAATTGATATTCGAATATATATATGTGTATATATATTTCAACAAACTTTTTTAACTATTTGGGAAAAAAAGTTGTTGTTGTCGGTAGAGAATAAAGGAAAATTAAAGTATATCTGAATCTTTTTATTGGTTGAACTCCGCAACTTATTTAATTTTATTAATTAAATAGTTTAATGTCAAAAAACCGAACACTTCTATTTCCACGATGACAAAAAGACTAATAAAAAACTTTGAAAACAAATAATAACTTAAAAACAAATTTTGATAATGTGGTATTTTATACTTTTACTTTTCAGGTTAAACGGTAGATGGCGCCCCTTGTCTATTCCATGGAATTATGTAAGGAACATAATGTATCTACGTTCCAGATAGTTGTTCTGTGTTTACAATATGTGTATATGTCGTCTGTAGTGCCGTCAGTTTTATTAAATATGTTTGTGTGTAAAAAGTCGTCCACCTCGATTATTTTAGTACTGTTCATTGCCTTACATTTAAATGCTTAAAGATAGTATAATGGCGACGAGATGTTAAAAGTTTCTACCGTAAAAATTTTAAAGGAATAACGGCGCGCCCAAGAGAAATGGCTTCTTCTTTCGTTTTTGCGTTCGACAAACATACAAGGTAACAGCAGCTTTCCAGAATATATCAGCAGCTTTAAAACAAGGGGGTGGTAAGTACATTGAATTTTAAAGTACTTTTTTTTTCCTGTGTTATTGCATAAAGAATACGATGTTTTCATTCAAGGAATATGATGATAAAGTAGAAACATTTCAGGCTTATATTAAACGCCTGGAACAGAATTTTATTCTGAATGAATTAAAAGAGGAAAAAAAAGTTGCAGCCCTTTTATCTTGCATGGGCCCTAAGCTGTATAATTTACTGAGTAATTTATGTTTCCCTAAAGATTGTGAAACATTAAAATATTCGGAGATTGTTGATATATTGATAAAGCATCTAAGCCCCGCCCCCAACAAATTTATTGAAAGAATCAAATTTCGTAAGTGTTACCAAAATGAGTCGGAATCAGTTCAAGATTTCGCTGCTAGATTAAAGAAAAATACAACTTTTTGTTGTTTTACGGGTGATACATTAAATGAAAATTTACTTGAACAATTTTTACGCGGTTTGAAAAGCGAAAGCATTCAAAATAAATTGATTACGCAAGTAGAGGATTTAACTTTTGAGAAAGCAGTGGAGAAAGCTTTATCCTTACACAATGTAGATATTGAAATTTCTGAAATTAAAAATAAAAATTTCAGTATTAATAAAATTTCCAGTTCAAAAAATGTACACCCAAAGAAATTTTCTAACGACTGTCAGAAGTCAAATGTCAACAATCATATAAATAATACAATTCCTGAAGCAAATAAAAGTAAATTAAAATGTTATAGATGCGGAAATACTTCCCATCTAGCCAATTCATGTAGATTTATTAATGCTACTTGTAAAATATGTAAGAAAAAAGGCCATATTGGAAAGGTTTGTAGAAGTAAAACTTTCCAAAAACACGTAAATTCGGTAGATACAGTAAATGTATTAACTATAAAAAATACAGGTGCAAATCCTATTAAATTATCTGTGTTAATTGAAAATAAAGCCAGAGCGGATATGGAATTGGACACCGGTTCGGGAATTTCTGCTGTTCCTTTAAAAAGATTTCGCAGAATTTTTCCTGATTATAAAATATTTCCTCCAGATGTTCAGTTAAAAACTGCAACTGGTGAAATTTTTAAACCTGTAGGTTATGTTGAAGTAAATGTTACTTATGAAAATAAAACAGAAAAGTTAAAATTATATTTGATAAAAGAAGATACTTTTCCATTATTATTTGGCCGCGATTGGGCCTCTGCATTCGATATTTTTCCACATAATTTAAGATCTGTTTATGTTAATGAGACTGTAAATTATTCTGATAAATTACAAGAATTGTTAAATGATTTTTCTGATTTATTTTCTGATAAAGTAGGGGAAATTAAAGGGTTAAAGGCAGAGCTTTACCTTGAAAAGGATGCTACACCCATATTTTGTAAAGCTAGGACTGTTACTTATGCACTACGTGCTGCAGTCAATGAGGAATTACAAAGATTAGAAGAAGCAGGTATAATTAAACCAGTTACAAATAGCAAGTGGGCAACCCCGATTGTTCCAGTGGTAAAATCTAATGGTAAAATACGCTTATGTGGAGACTTTAAAGTCACATTAAATAAATATCTGAAAGTAGAAAAATATCCCTTGCCTAAAATAGAGGATATGTTAGCTACTTTAAGTGGTGGTGTTCATTTTACAAAAATTGATTTAAATCAAGCATACCTCCAATTGCCCGTTGATGAGGAATCCCAGGAATTATTAACCATTAATACACCTAAAGGATTATTTCAGTTTCTTAAATTACCAATGGGTCTTAATAGTTCTCCTGCTATATGGCAAAGAAAAATCGAACAAATTTTAAGTGGAATTGAGGGAATTACAATTTTTATTGATGATATAGGAATAACTGGGGAAACGGACGAAATTCATTTGCAAAGGTTAAAGCAAGTATTAGAAAGGTTGAGAAATTATAATATTCGGATAAATAAGGAAAAATCATTCTTCATGGCAGATGAAATTACTTATTGTGGGTATAAAGTGGATAAACATGGTATTCATAAAACACCAGATAAAATAGAAGCAATTGTAAATGCCCCTAAGCCAGAAAATGTTTCCCAGGTAAAAGCATTTCTTGGTCTTGTAACTTATTATGCAAAATTTGTACCGAATTTATCGACAATTGCACATCCTTTGAATAATTTGCTTAAAAAGAATGTAAAGTTCAACTGGTCTTACAAATGTGATCAAGCGTTTAAAAAAATAAAAAGAGAAATTACTTCGGACAGAGTGCTGACGCATTTCAATCCTAAATTACCTTTAATCTTAGCTACGGATGCTTCTCCATATGGTATCTCTGCAGTTCTTTCGCATGTGATGCCAGACAAGACTGAAAAGCCTATTGGATTTGTATCCAGAACCTTGAATAATGCCGAAAAACGGTATAGTCAAGTAGATAAGGAGGCATTAGCAATAATATTTGGTGTTAAGAAATTTTTTCAATATTTGTACGGTAACAGATTCACTTTGTTTACTGATAGTAAACCATTAGTTTCAATTTTTTCACCTTCTAAAAGTATTCCGGTTTTATCAGCTGCTAGAATGCAAAGATATGCCATATATTTACAAGCGTTCCAGTATGACATCCGCTATAAGAAAACTACTGAACACGGTAATGTCGATGCACTCTCACGTCTTCCATTACGTAGTGAAGATTTGCCCCACGAATATAATTCAAATGAAGGACTTGATGAATCGGAAATCATTCAAATAAATCAACTTTCTGTTTTACCTTTAAATGCTAAATCTATTGCTTCAGCTACAAAAACCGATCCTCTTTTGCGACAAATTTTTCATCACCTCATTTCTGGTTCAGAAATTCCTAAGAATTTACTTTTTGGTGGTAAACAAGAAAAATTTACTCTTCAGCATGGTTGTATTTTAAAAGGTTGTAGGGTAGTTATCCCAGAAATCCATCGACAACAAATATTAAAGGAATTACATTTTGGTCATTTTGGTATAGTGAAAATGAAATCTTTAGCCCGTAGTTTTGTATGGTGGCCAGGAATAGACCATGATATAGAAGATATTGCAAGGAATTGCTCTATTTGTGTAAATTTGAAAAATAATCCTCCTAAAGTTGATACACATCATTGGGAATGGCCTACTGCTCCATGGCAGAGAATTCATATTGATTATTTTGGTCCTGTTAACGGAAAAATGCTTTTGTTAGTGGTTGATGCTTATAGTAAATGGCCAGAAGTATTTATAGTTCCTAGTACAACTTCAGAAAATACAATTATTTGTCTTTCTTCTCTCTTTGCACGATACGGTTTTCCTATTTCTTTGGTATCAGATAATGCTAGGCAGTTTACATCTGAAGAATTTGAAATGTTCTTAAAAAGTCATGGTGTAAAACATAAGTTTAGTGCACCGTACCATCCATCTACAAATGGACAGGCTGAGAGATATGTGCAAACGGTCAAACGTGGATTAAAAGCCTTAGCGTCTGAACCAGGTACTTTACAAATGAAGCTGAATAACTTTCTTATGCAGTACAGGAAGATGCCACATGTTACAACGGGGGAAAGTCCTGCATCTTTATTTCTAAAGCGTCACATAAGAACAAACATAGATTTGATCGTGCCAAATGTTGCAAATTTTGTTCATGAAAAGCAAACTGCAAGGAAATCTAAAGTTAAAGTAAAAGAATTTGAAGTCAACCAGAAAGTAGCTGTAAGAAATTATACTCCAGAAGCCAAATGGAAAATTGGTCGAATTGTAGCAAGAGAAGGAAAATTACATTACAGAGTTCAAGTTGGTTCGAATATTTGGAAAAGGCATGTGGATCAAATAACTAATGTAGGAGAAGATATTTCTTTAACCAATGATCCAAATTCAGAAGAAAATGTTACAGAAAATTTTAGAAGTGAAAATACAAGTGTGAAGCAAGATGATTTTCCACCCTTACAGTCAAGTTTCACAGATCCGCAACCAGTTGACTCTCATGTTCCAGTTGTTCCAGATCCTACTCCAACTGACTTTCATAATCCTGATTCTTCGAGTTCTAATTCAGCTAACTCTGATAATATTCACCAAAAACCGTCGGTTCCTACTAGTGCTACAGTTGATGCCACTGAACATGTAAAAACTAATTCTTCTTCTTCTCCACAGGTACTTAGAAGGTCCAGAAGACATCGAAGAGCTCCTGACCGACTTCATTACTAAGTGGGGAAGAGCTGTGGTATTTTATACTTTTACTTTTCAGGTTAAACGGTAGATGGCGCCCCTTGTCTATTCCATGGAATTATGTAAGGAACATAATGTATCTACGTTCCAGATAGTTGTTCTGTGTTTACAATATGTGTATATGTCGTCTGTAGTGCCGTCAGTTTTATTAAATATGTTTGTGTGTAAAAAGTCGTCCACCTCGATTATTTTAGTACTGTTCATTGCCTTACATTTAAATGCTTAAAGATAGTATAGATAAAAATTTAAAAAACATTTCATTAAAAATTGCACTTCTTTCCTCTACGCAACGGTGTAAAAATTTAAAATGTGCGATGTTAAGATATTGAACAATTTTAAGTTCCAAAATTTGTAAAACTGAAATTTTATTTAAAATTTGCTTGTGAGGTGTCGAGGAGTATTAATGTTTAATCCATGTCGTACGTAATATGAATCGTTCAGAAGTCAGTCTGATTAACTCCATCAAATGAAAATGCACATTTTAAACAATTAAAGTTGTCTATCTTTAATCTACAGTATTTTTATCATTGGACTAATAATATTGTTACGAATTTTGTAAATAGTTAGTGTTTGTACTGTAAAATAATGTAAATAATCTTATTAAGCTCCATTCCTTTTCTAATATTAGTTTTTGTTGCATTGTCTCTGTTATCAAGCAAACTTGTCAATTATTTTCAGTGAATGTGTATGGCAGCTTTGCGAAATATTAGAGATATCGCCAAATAGGCGTCACTTTTGGCAATTAAATTTGGTCGCCAAATTTGGCGATATATCGCCAAGTTGGCGACAAACTTGGCAATTGTTGGCGATGGTAACCCTTCCATGTTCATGGTAACCCCCCCCCCCCCTTAGGTCTACTGATACATTGAATGTTGTTCCGTGGTTTTCCGGTTTTTTTCTAGAAGTTTGTAGAAACTTCGCCGCATGCTCCGAACCTATATAAGAAGAGAAGCGATGCGAGCTGTTGTTATTATTTACCAGTCAGTCATTGAGTGAGCTACTAGAGATTGTCCAAGCAAGTTTGCTTGATGTATTGAGTTTTATCTACGTTGTAGTGAGCTACTAGAGATTGTCCAAGCAAGTTTGCTTGATGTATTGAGTTTTATCTACGTTGTTTTGAATGTGATATAGTGTTGAGACATTGTATAAAGAGTCTCTGCGACCTATATTTGTACTTGTTCGATAGATTTAAACAGTTATTTTGGAATATCTTGTAATATTTGTGAGTTTCGAAGACTCTGTTGTTCTGAAGATCTGTAAATAAATTATTTTCTACTTTTCTAAGAGAAAAGAGTTTGAAGTTGTCTAACCATAAGATCGAAAGAACCCTATATACGCTGCAACAATATTAATGTATATCCCTTTCCGGCGCGGAGTAAGTTTAATTGAAATAATTATCTGCCACCAGAATTTATAAACGAATTTATTAGAGAATAGGAACTTGCTTATTTTCAGGCATTTTATCAAAGGAAAATTTTAGTTAAATATTCTTGGTGCCAGTAAAATTAAAATTAGGTGTCCTTTTTAAGGGACACCGCGCCGGAAAGGGTTAATGCGCGGCGTACGTAATATATGACTCGTTATAACCATCCTAAAATGGTGTTTATTATTATTATTAATTAAAATGTAGAATTTATTTATTAGTTTTTAAAATTTGAGTTTTTGAAAATATTATTTTCCAAATAGACTTTGTAATTTGCTAAATTCCTTTTCTTTGCTTTTTTGTGAATTTAGATTTATTCATACTTGCTTTATGGAAATAAATTTCAAATTTTTCTTCCTAGTATTTTTAAATTTATGCTAAAAAAAATCAAAATGATGGTTAAATAAAACCGTCTACAACGGAAGTACTAGATATTTTGAAACTTCTTATGCTATCCTGTAATCTAGCAGTCTTGGATGGCTGCTTGAGTGACGCCTATTGAGTGACTTGATCAAGAAGGCGGCTTACTCGATCAGCAATAGACTACCGAAATTAATTTCAGGCACAGTCCGTTAATTATACTCATTTTGAAATAACTAATTTCTGGGAAACTTTACCTACGAATTGCATGAAAATTAGGTTAATCGAAGGATTTAGAGTTTATTAAGTTGTTAAAACTTAGTACTGCTATTGAAAATAACTAAGCTTGGGTTCCTTTTAATACATAGATGGGCCCCAAAGCAAATTTTATATGCAACATTTAAAAGTAAACTTTACGTCTAATCGTTCGATACCAGTAATTTTCCTCTACGAAACTTTGCTACGACTTTATATTTCATAAATCCTAATAATGGATAGTTGCATTTTACAATTTTAAACTGATTTAATTTTTGAAACCAATCTTTCTAACCCAGGAATCTTTTTGTTTAATCCTAAATATCTTCTAATACATAAATATTGTTTGTAGTGTAGTTATTTTTTGTAAAATATTTAGTTGTTGTTATTAAACTTAAGGAAATGAAAAAATTATAAATCTTTGCATTCGGCCTCTCTTATATTTTGAATATAAATATGTAATATAAAAATGCCTTGCAGCAGAAATGTATGTGATGTACAAAAGTAAATTTGAAAATATTCTTAATGTGTGTCGATACTATTTCCAGGGACCATTAGTAATGTTAAATTATTAATTATATATGTATTTTATGTTTTGCAATAGTTTTGCAATATTAAACAAAAAATAATTAAATAATTAAATTCCTAGAAATTGAAAAAATAATTACTTTTTGAGTGCATATATTTCATAAAATTTTATGTACAAATAATAAAATTTAATCTTCTTTCGCTGTTTAATCTTTTTAAGTTATAGTTTTTTAATATAAATCTATAAGTAAAAATTTAAAAAAAATACAGATAAAATGTTGGGTTTTAAGAGGATATAATGAAATTAGTTTACATTTCAGTAAAATTTCGAATTTAACTTGCTATATAATTGTAATAAAGTAAACAGAAAGACTTTAAACATGCTTTAATATATCAATAGCTATTTTTTTAACCTTAATTAGTATCATGTTGCGAAATTATGTAAAAGTAAATCTAAATTCTCAAATACAAAAAGAAATTTAAATGGCGTTGAAATGTTAGTCTAAAACTTGAAGCGGCTTATTTCCTCTGAAAACATGTAGGCTGTAATGAATTTAAAATTATATATAATTTAAAAATATGTGTCTTATTTTTAAACAAAGAAGGGAACAATTCGAATTGCGTAAACTAGAAAAATAAAATATGTAATTAAAATATATATATATTTATCTACAAAATCAATTACCATTATTCTATAAATATGTTATCTATTGTTAAGGGTTTATTTAATGTGGCTGTTGAAGTTTAAAAATACGTTTTATGTTAAGCGTCAATTTTGATATTCATGTATACTTTAAACACCGAAAACTACATTTCTGTGGTATACTATTTCATAAAAATATTACGTTTCCTTAAAAGAAAAAAAAAAAAAAAAAAAAAAAAAAAAAAAAAGAGAGAGAGAAAGATAGGGGGGGGGGGAGAGACCTTTGAAAAGAAAAAAAAATGAATGCCATTTTATGGCGAGAGTAAAATTCGAATAAGATATTTCAAAAGCTCTCGTGATCATCAGCCGGTTATGGGTGCAACTTTTAATTTGATTATCAGTTTGAAAATTATTGTGTGCTTTCTTATCTCAATAAAGTAAGTCATTTTGAAACAAAGCATATTGTTTTAATCACCCAAATCATTAGATTTGCAAATAACATTTAAATTTTTAAAATGTGATTGTAAGTTAAAAATTGCATCAAAAATGTTCTGTTAAAAAAATTAAAATTTCACGTCTTACTTTACAATATGGAAATGCATAACGGATTTCAAAACCGAATTTCAGTTGTTCCAATCTAAAAAAATCTAATCGGAAAATTATCCAAATTTTTTAGCAGCCCTGTATGCTATTTAGAGATTTCTATCTATTGACAAAATGCATTCCAAAATTTAGTTCATTTAAGAGATACTTGTAATTCAGTCGAAAATTCCTGTTCGGCTGTTTCCTCTTATAAGAAGAATGATATGCGAATTGGTTTGTGCAGCTTCTGTATATGGGGTATAGAATGTAAATATAGGGTCATTCCATTCAAAATGAGCAAATTGGCTGTGGCTGACATGTCAAAGATTTTAATGAAAATTGGCACATGTGTACAACATGTTTATTTATGAATAAATGCAAATTAATAGATTTCAGGACAGTTTTTTTAAGTATGTAAACTCACGTTAAAAATTGATATAAAATCGATTTCTTGTCTACATGCTTAAAAATTCAATCCATATTATTAGCGTTAGGAATGAAAAAACTATATATCATAAATAATTTTCATATAAGAATGGATGATAAAGAAGAGATTGGCGTTGTTTAGGTTTGAATTTTTATTCCTTACTGCGAAATAAATATAGAAAAGGAGAAATTTTAAGGAGAAAATTCAATATTTCTATTACTCATTTAAAAAGAAGGACTGTTGATATAACTTCAAATTTATTTGACCTTGTAGATAAAAGTATGTATTTTCTATACAAGAAGTTTCATATATGTCTTTTTTATTCCTTAATGCGAAAAAGAAAATAAATAAAGGAAAGAACTGACTGGAAAAAGCAATATTTCTATTGCTTTTTTACACATGAAGGAAATCTTGCATTTCTTTTCAAATTAATTATTATTATACGTAAAAGTGTCTATTTTAAATATTCAAATTCTACTTCTCGCCCTTTTCTACTTTCCTTTACTTTTTTTCTTCTTTGCTTTAGGATTATACTAAAAATTATGAGAATTGAAGAAATAACTATCTAGTAGTTTTAGAGTCTTCTAGGTGGCAGCACTATTTTTCTTTTGAAATCTTCCAATATTTAAAGAAAAGCGCCCAAATTCAAACAGAAATTTTGCGTAGAATGTAACAAAAATGCCTTTTTGAACCCATTTTTTTCAATGTTAGGAATCAAAAGGCACTATTGAATTTTTTTAGCATATTATGAACTTATTAATCTTTATAGCTGTTCAATATTGTTAATGTTGGATTTTTCCTTTACTCATGTTTTATGCACACAAAAGAGGGAAAATTATGATTTTGCAATTTTTTTAAATAGTTTCAACGTTTTATTGAAGTTGAAGGAAATAAATGATAACTTTTAAGCTTTGGAAAATCGATCTTTATGTGCAATGCTACGCCAGACATCAATTTGACACAGTTTTTTGAATTACTTTAATTTTTATAAATAATTTTCTAAAAATTCATGCATTTTCTATCTTTACAACTAATTTAAAATTAATTATGGCATTACCAGATTATTATTATTAAATAAATAAGAAAATAATTTTTCAGAGGGTAATATTATAAGAAAAATTTATTTCTGTCAAACATTTTTCAAGATACAAAACTTCAAACTTGTAACTTTGGACGATTGCACGCATGTCATTCTATGTCACAAGTTTTTTAAATGTCCAAAATTGCTAAAATAATTTGTTTTTTTGTCAAGATATTTTGCAGAGCTCTATTTGATTATGAATTGAACCTGTCTATCAAATTTGATTAAAATAGGTTACCTTGGGGCCACGAGTTTTTTTTAATTTTTTCTCATTTTACGTGGAATGACCCTATAGGAAATAATATGAAAAAAAAAATAAATTAAAAGCTTATACCAAATTTTAAAATGTACTTTAAATAATTATTATGTAAAAACGATACTGTGATTTTTTTTGTATGTCCCTGTAAATGAATAACAAATACGATGATTGCTCTATTTCAACATAATCTTAGCGAAATGTAGTGCTTTGTACCAGTTATAATACATTTGAAATAATGTAATCTGACTAAATTATTCTGCAAATGATTTTTCCAGCTATCCCATTATGTAATTCGAATTTTTTTGAATGCCCGTGTAAATGAATCTTTAAAAGTACAATCTTCATATACAATATAAAACATGCTTTCTTGACCCTAAATTAGCTTCATCAATTGCATTAAAATCGGATATTTAAAGGAGGAGAGTAGGCAGACGGCCTGACAAACCGAATGAAATTTGTTGGAAAGTGCCATTAAAGTATAATGAATGGAATTATATATGTTTAAAATATCAATCGTTAACTTTTTCACCTTAAGTAATATCACGTTGCGAAATTTTGTCAAAGCGAATCCAAATTCGCCTAGAACAAGAAGAACATAAATGGCATGGAAATGTTAGTCTAAAATTTGAAGCGGCTTAGTTCCTCTAAAAACTAGGCCCCACCAGTGGCCGAGAGGTTCTGACCTCTCAACTGGTAGACGGCAGGTGCTGGGTTCAAACCCAATCCCGGCTGTCGGCCTAACCGTTCGGAGTTTTCGTGGTTTTCTTCGAACCTTGCGTAAATACGGGTTAGGTTCCCTTAGAAAGACCCCCACGAAGGGCACTCCCCCCTGGGCCTTTATCCCTAGTGTAGATAATCGGCCGACAAAAATACACCAACCACAATACACCATCCTCTAAAAACTTGTAGGCTGTAATGAATTAGAAAAAATATATGTAATTAAAAATATATGTGTCTACTTTTAAACCAAAAATTAAACAAAGCATGAATTGGAATAATAAAATCTGCAATAAAACATTGTATAAAATCAATTATCATTATTATATGAATATATTATCTATTGTTAATGGTTTAATTGATGTGTCTCTTGCTGCTTGAAAATACGTTTCATGTAAACCATCAATTTGGAAATTCATGTATAACTACCATGTCATCACAATAAAAACTACATTTCTTTGCTATACTGTTTCATGAATACATGAGTTTCTTTCAAAAAATAATTTCACTTTGTTAAAGTTAAACTAAATAGTAGATACCTTTGGAATGAAAAAACATGAATGCCATGGCGAGAGTGAAATTCAAGTTAAAATTTTAAAAACTCTCATGATTATCAGCCGGTTATGGGTGCGTCTTTGATTTTATTTTTGGTTTGCAAATTATTATGCACTTTCTTATCTCAAAAAAGTAAGTTATTTTGAAACAAAACGTATTAATATAATCATTGAAATCATTCGATTTGCAAATTACTTATTGGAGTTTTAAAATGTGATTGTAATTTTAAAATATATTCACAAAAATCGTGTTTAATTTTCGTTAACAAAGAGCTTTTATTATAAATTAATATTCAAATGACAGGCTTTGTAACACTTTGAGTGTCATTACAACTTATAACACTGTAAAATATTTGTGTAACATTACAACATAAAACTAGTTTTATTTATTTTTACTTATATAATGGCGTGTTTTAAACATATGTTACTGCTGTAACATTACATATTAGTGTAATGTTACACTAGTTAAACTAATGTTTCACTAGTTAATGTTACACTGGTTAAACCGGTGTTATCGTTATTCCACCATAAACTTGGTGGGAGCTTGGCTGCTACAAATTTTATGGAGTAACGTTACACAAATGTTTTACAGTGAAGTATTTCAGAAAATTACTTCCTGCCACAAAATTATATTACTATCACCCAATGTTTCTTATAATATTACCAAAATATTGAAATTACTTAGAAATCAAAGTTCCATAAATTGAATAAACTTCCATAAATTGAATAAAATGATATATACTTAATTCCGTGCGATACATTTTATTCCAAATAGAATTTCCATTTTCAGTAAAGGTTATACATATATTGTGATTTTTCATTTTGAAAGTATTATATCTAACCAGTATAGTTATATTTAAATGCCTTTCTAGATGTCTGATAAATCATATGAAGATATTTTAGTTTAAAGCGTTGAGAGCGACGTACTAGACTGCTTTCCAATATAAAAAAGTAAAAAAAAAAAAATATATATATTTTTAGAGAAAATGTATGAACATTTGAAAAAATGTATATCGTAATAACAGGTGAATATATTTTAGAAATTTTACAGGATTTAATTTAGAAAAATAATCTTTCTAAACCACGAGACCACTTTTCATTTAAATAACTATGCCCAGAAATGTTATTGGAAATATACATATGGTTTATGTTAAGCGCCAATTTAAAAATTCATGTATACTTTAAACACCAAAAACTACATTTTTATGCTATACTATTTCATGAATAGATATGTTTCTTTCAAAATATAATTTCACTTCGCTATAGTTGAACTACATAGTAGAGCAATTTGAAATAAAATGAATGTCATTTTATGGCGAGAATGAAAGTTGAAATTTTAAAAGCTCTTGTGATTATCAGCCGATTATGAGTGAGTCTTTTAATTTCATTATCAGTTTGCAATTTAACATGCACTTCGTTATCTAAAGCAAATTAAGTTATTTTAAAACAAATGTTTTATTTTAATCATTCAAAACATCACATATGAAATTATATATTATTTTTTTTTAATTTGAATTATTATTAAACTATATATTTACGGTAAAATATGTTTAATTTTTATTGAAACAGTGCTTTTATTATAACTTAATATGCAAATGGCGTACAGTTTACATACATGTGTATATTACAGTTCACATATATGTGTCTATTTTCTATCCAATAATCAAACAATTCGAGCTGTGCAAACTAAAACAAAACAACAACAATAATAATAATAATAATTTGCCGTTTTAAAAGATATCTATAACATAAATTACCATTATACATGGACTGTATTATCTCTTGTTAAGGATTTATTCAATATATCAGTTGCAGTTTAATAAAAAATTGTATGTTAGGCATCAATGTACCACTTCATGTATATTTCAAACATTGAAAACCACATTTCTGTGTTGTATAAAATCATCAATAGATTAGTTTCTTTTAAAAGGTAATTTCCCTTCTCTATTATTAAGCTATATAGAAGAGTCATTTGAAAATAAATTGAACATCACTTTATCACGAGATTTTCGTCAATATAATGAAATTCTATGTAATTACCAATTTAATTTACTACGTAAATGTAACAAAATAAAAATAATAGATTCAAATATGCTTTAAAATATCATTGAATATTTTGATCTTCATTTTTATCACGTCAAACATAATTGTATTAACGGAACATCCAAATTCGAAGCACAACAACAAGAACGACAAATGGCATAGTAGGTTAGTTTTAAAGTAGAAGCGGCTTAATTCCTCGGAAAACAACACGAATGCAGTACATTGTGAAGACTATAGTTCGTTAGAAAACTTTTCAATTTACATATATATGTCTACTTTTTAAAGAAAATCAAACAGTTTCCTTTGTGTAAACCAGAATAATTGAAACGACACTTATTAAAAATGTCCATAAAATCAATCCCCATTACACTTAGTCATCATTATCAATCACCATTATTCAATAACTTACTCTTGTAAACATTTATTGAATGTGCCAGTTGTAGTTTGTAAATAAATTATATGTTAAGCATCAATGTAGGGCTTCATGTATACTTCGAACATCGAAAACCACATTTCTGTGCAGTATTGAATCAACAATAGGTAGGGGAGAGGGTACACCTATGAACTGGGGGCACCTTTGAAAACTCTAAATATTTTCCTTTAAATACATTATTTTTAAAAAATGCATATGGCAATACATTACTGCTGCTTCAAGGGAATAATTATACAAAGCTGTATCATTTTGTATGAACGGTACTTTTTAAACAAGATATGTATTTTTCTCCCTCTTGAATCTAAACTTAAGAAAATAAAGATGTAAGATTTTTGTTTACAAACTTCTGTCCCTAAAATTTTAATTTATTCTTCAGTGCTTAAACAAAGATGTTAGCTTTAGTTTATAACTTTTGTTTTATTCCAATTCTTTAGCCGAATTGAGTAAACCGTTGTGATGTTGAACTCCATGTGATGGGTCACCATTGAACAAAAATGTTGGGGCACCTTTGAACAGCGAAAAAACACCAAATAAACTGATGATAAATTATAATCGAAACAATTGGAAGAAAGCAGTTAAAACTATGAAGTAAAGAGTTGTTAATGTATCTAAATATTATTATTTCTGATTTTTTTATGTGAAAAGAGGCTAAGAATGTCAAGGAACATGGACTTATAATGCTAACAATTCCCCTTACTGCACTGTGTTGCAAGACGGGCTACTTTTTTTTAATTCAAATTCTTGATTGGCATCACTTTTTACAAATGATAAAATGTGCCTTATTCAATGACATGATAATTAAGGCGAAAACAAAAGGTGATTTAACGTTTCAAAAAAGTGGTGCCAGTCAAAAAATCTGAATTTAAGAAAAAAGTAGCCCACTGGCAATACTATAATGCACACATAGGTTCCAACTTCTGTATGTATCAGTGATGGGAAGTTTCAAATCTAAATTCATTTATTTGATAATTGCAAATCCTAGATACAAAATAATGACTCATGATTTAACATATTTTTAAACATTATTTCAGGTTTCCGTAACGGCTAAAATGGAATTTTATATCAGGTCTCTTAAAAAAAATAGTGAATGAAAAAAATGTAATTTTCCAGAAGCATCAGATATCCCATTGGTGTATTTTAAGGGTATTGTAAAAAAGTTTTCACAACCAAACACAACTGGAGGGACACTTTATGTTTTATCAACAATGAGTTTTGACATCACCTTTGATGAATTTAAGTTTGGTTAAATAATAAAAAAAATAGTAATTTGAACAAAATGTAGTTATTTATTTTTATTGAAATTACTTTACATTTCTGTAACATATGCAACTTTTTATAAAAAGTCAATATTTTCATATTTTATTCATTTGTTCAAAGGTTCCCCTTGCTTGTTCAAAGGTACCCCTACATGGGCAGGTTTGAACAAACAATTTGCAATTTTTTAAATCCTCACAACTTATTTAATTTCTTTGGAAAATGTTTAATTTATGGTTCAGATAATGGAGAAATGTGTTGTTCTTATTATGTAATATTTAAAACTCAAAAAATGTAATTAAATTAAGAAATATATTGATTTTCTGAAAATTTGTTCAAAGCTGCCTCCCCCCTCTCCCCTATGTTACTTTCGAAAGATAATTTTCCTTCGTTATAGTTGAACAATAGAGAAGAGATATCTGAAAATAGAAGTAATGTCACTTTATGGAGAGAGTTTCGTGAATGTATTAAAATTCTATTTAATTTCAAATTTATTTACTATGTAAATGTCACAAAATAAAAAGAGTAGGTTTAAATATGCTTTAAAATGTCATTAATTTTTTAACCTTAATTTTTATCACGTCAAACATAATTTTGCTAAAGTAACAACCAAATTCTCAAGCACAACAACAAAAAGGATAAATGGAATACGAAGATATATTAAAACATGAAACTTCTCTGAAAAGAGGAGGAATACTGTACAGTATGAGGACTGTAGTGCTTCGAATTTTTTTCAATTTACATATTTATGTCAACTTCAATCAATCACCATCATACTTAGGCATTATTACCGATCACCATTATTGAATGACTACTATTGTTACGCATTTATTGAATACATCAATTGAAGGGTTTTTTTTTTTAAAGTTATATTTTAAGCGTTTCTTTCAAAATGCAATACTACTTCTCTGCATTTGAACTATGTATAAAAGACCTTAGAAAATAAAATGAATGTCAATTTATGGCGAAAATGATATTCGAGTAGAGCATTTCGAAAGCTGTCATGATTATCAGCTGATTATTCGTGCGTCTTTTAATCGATTTTTAGTTTGCAAATAACCATGCGCTTTATTATCTTAATAAATTAAGTTATTATGAAAAAAAATGTTTTGTTTTAATTATTCAAATGATTAGATTTTAAAATAATTTATGAAATTTGTAAAATATCATTATTATTTAAATATATATTTACAGTAAATCATGTTTAATTTACATTAAAACAGTTCTTTCTTGATAATTTAATATGCAAATGGCATACACGGTAAATCTTTGAGTGTCATTAAAACATGCAAGTGCTTCAGAAAATTACTTCTTGCCCCAAAATCATATTACTGTCACGCAATGCTTCAGATAACAGTACGATATTATTGAAAATACTTAGAAGCTAAAGTTTCATAAATTGATTAAACCTTGGATTTAAATAATTACTTCAATATTTATATTTTACGCCGTTTATTCCTAACAGAATTTTAATTTGTGGTATAGGTTATATGTAATTTATGATTTTTCAACTTTGTATGTATTATCTCTATCTGATCAATGGAGTTATATTTAAACGCCTTTTTAGATGTCTGATAACACGGAAGAATATATTAACTTGCAAAGCGTTTAGAGCGACGTAATAGACTACTATGCAATATTAAAAAGTAATAAATTAATTTTAAAGAATATGTATGCACAACTCATAAAATATATATACTAATAATAGGTAAGCAATTTTAGAATTTTTATTTTATTTACAAAATTAATCCTTTTAAACAATTATACGATTTTTTTAAATAACTATGTACAGAAACGTTTTAGTATACAAACAGGTTGTTTATCATTAACAGGAGTTATTTTATCATAATGGGAAAACCCTCATTTACATAAATATTTTATGTTGTCAATGGAGTTTGTTGAAAATTTCAGTCAATTTCATAACACTTAGGAAAATAGAATAATTGAGGTGTCTTTGCATTCTCACGGTTTTACATTTTAACTCTTTTAAAATTTCCTTTTTTTATCATTTCCCTACCTTTTAATAAAATTTCGCATTAATTTAATATAAATGTAATAAGTGAAAAAATGAACTTAAAAATGCTTTAAAACACCTTTAGTGAATTTTTCATCTTTGTTAATATCATGTTACATGTAATTTTGTTAAAGTAATATTAAAATTGCAAGAACAACGAAAATGAAAAATGACATGATATGTTTGCTTAAATATTTAAGGGTATGTCTACTTTTAAACTCAATAACAAATAATTCGATTTTTTTTAGCATATTAGAATATGCACTTAAAAAAAAATCAATCACTATTATATTTAGAATACATTATCTATTGTTAAGGATTCCTTCAATGTGTCAGTTGCAGTTAAAAACTACGTTATATGTCGAGATTCAGTATAGAACTTCATGTACACTTGAAATTTAAAAAAAAAACACTAATTTGTACCATAGTAAATCATCAATGCATGTGTTTCTTTCAAAGTACAATTTCACTTCGAAGTAATATGATAATATAGAAAAGACCTTTGAAAATAAAGTAAATGTTATTTTAAGGCTCAAATAATATTTGCGGAGAACATTTCAATAGCTGTCGTGATTATTAGCTGATTATTCCAGCATCTTTCGATTTAATTTTATTTAAAAAATAACTATTCGCTTTGCTATCTCAAGAAATTTAAGTTATTTAAAAAAAAATTCTTTTAATCATTCAAATCATTAAATTTCAAAATCATTTATTAAAATTTTAAAATTGTCATTGTTATTTAAATACATATTTACGGTAAAAAAAAGATTAATTTTCATTAAAACAATGCTTTTGTTATAATTTAATATGTAAATGGCGTACACGGTAACACTCTAAGTGTCCTTAAAACATGCAAGTGCTCCGGAAAATTACTTCCTGCCACAAAATTATATTACTGTCACGCAATGCTTCGGTTAAAAGTACGAAATTATTGAAAATAAATAGAAGCTTAAGTTTCTTAAATTGACTAAATCTTGGATTTAGAAGATGACTTCATGACTTGTATTTTATATCGTGTATTCCTAATAGAATTTTCATTTGTGGTAAATGTTATGTATTTCAGTTTATTATTTTTCAGTTTTGTAAAGCGTTCTATCTGAGCATTGGCGTTATAGTGAAAAGCCTTTTTAGTTGTCTCATAAACCAAAATGAAAATACTTTAGTTGCAAACAATCAGAATGACATAATCAGAATGACTTTCCTATATGATAAAGTAAGAAATTCTTTTTTAAGAAAATATATGCACATCTAAAATAGTATATGTATCCTAAAAATACTTAAACTCATATAAGAAATTTTAAAGAATTTAATTTCGAAAAGTAGTCTTTCTAAACCTCTAGACGATTTTTCATTTAAATTTTTCTGCGCAGAAGCGTTATTGATAATTTACAATCTGGTTGTTTATCATTAATACGAGTTACTTTAGCATAATGGAAATACCCTCATTCTCATAGATATTCTATGTAGACTAGTGGAGTTTGCTCAAATGTTCAGTCTATATTATGACACTTTAAAAAAAAAGAACAATTGATATGTCGTTACATTCTAATCGTCTTACAATTTGAATATGATAAAGTTTGTTTACATTTCAATATAATTTAAAATTTTGTGTAATATGTACGCGTAACAAATTAAGAAGAATAGGTTTAAATATGCTTCAAAATATCATTAATTTATTATAATTATTTTTTCAAATTAATTTTTATCATGTTAAATGTAATTTTATTAAAGTAACATCCAAATTTGCAAGAACAACAACAAGAAATATAAATGGCATGATAGGTTAGTCCAAAATTTGAAGCGGTTAATAGTTTTGAAAACACGTTGGCAGTAATTCATTGCAAAATATTTCAATTTACAAATAAATTTCTACTTTTTAATCAAAATCAAACAATTTACTTAGAGTAAATTAGAAAAATAGAATCTACACTTTTTAAAAATGTCCATAAAATCAATCATTGCTATAATTTTCATTATTTATTGTTCAGGATTTTTTTTTAATTTGAAATTTATTATATTTCAGACTTATTATATTTATTTAATTCGTCAGTTGTAGTTAAAAAAATGTTCTATATTGAGCGTCGAAGTACAATTTCATTTATGTTTCAGACATTGAAAACCACATTTTCGTGTGATTTAAATGATCAATACAATTTGTTTCTTCCGAAATAAAATTTCACTTCGCTATAACTGAACTATATCGATGAAGTCTTTGAAAATTAAATAAATGTCATTTTGTGGTTAGATTTTTTTTTTTTTTTTTTTTTTTTTTTTTTACAAAATTAAGTTTTTTTTTTTTTTTTTTTTACAAAATTAAGTTTTTTTTTTTTTTTTTTTTTTTTTTTTTTTTAAATAAACAGTGCTAATTTTAACTTTCATATCATTATATTTCAAAATCAAATATTAGCTGTTAACATATCATTTTTATCCATATACTTCTTTACTGCAATTTGTTATTAATTGCCATTAAAGCCATGCTTTTGTTATAACTTAGTATTCAAGTGGCATGCACTGTAACACATTGAGTGACATTACAATATACAAGTGCTTCAGAAAATTACTTCCTGACTCAAAATTATATTGTTGTCACGCAATACTTTTAATAAAAGTGCCAAAATATTGAGATTACTTACAAGCTAAAGTTTAGTAAATTGATTAAAGCTTGAATTTAGAAGATTACTTCATGGTTTATAGTTTACACATTCTGATTCACTTTATTGTTAAAGGTGTTTTTGTTTTTACTAAAGATTATATGCATTTCAAGAAGTTTCGTATTTAAATATTATTCTTTCTGCACGATGGGGGGATTCTTAAATGCATTTAAGGATATCCTAAACCAAATTTAAATCATTTTGTGGCAAATACTTCGAAATCATGTATGAAATATAATTTATTTTCTAAACATTTATCATCTAAAAACGTATTAGAAATTTAGACTTTCATTGCATAACAATACGCTTAATTTAACGTTTGCAATTGCTGAAACCATTCTAGTGTATTTTATCCTTAGAAATGTTTATATAATTTAAAAACATTCAATTGTGGTCAGTAAGAAATTTAATAGTTTGCAATGTGTGTTAAAAAGCAATTACTTATAGATCGGACATTGGAGGCTCCTGGACCCGCTGGTGTATTAGTTTATATCCCGTTAAATATAATTTAAAAAAAGTAAAATTCAAACCTGCAAGAAAAACAACAAAAACAAAAACATGGCATGGACACATATAAGACAGAATATCTGTTATATATCATATTTTTAAGTTCCTTTTATTCATAAATTGATTTATATTTTATGTATATATATGTATATATATGTATATATATATATATATGTATATATATGTATATATATATATATATAAGAAAAACATAAGTAAATAAAATTGTACGGTCAACCCCTTTTAATCAAGTAACAAATAAGTGCGTACCCAACTTATATGCATAGAATGCCGTGGAAAAGTAGCGGTCTCCATCAGGTCAATGTTAAATATACTCATTTTAACATAACAATCACCGGTTAATCGCATAACATACCCTCAATCTAGAAATCCTGACATTGTCAATTCTATGAAGGAGACGAATGAAAAAAAAGTAAGAACAGAAATATTCTCTTTTATAATAAAGCTTTTTATCTATAAAATTAAAGAAGAGAAATTGCCGAGAAAGAATAGACTTTATTCTCTTCTGGGGAGAAATATAATAAGGACGGTAAAGAAAAAAAAAATAGCACCGGAAGTGAAGAAAAAAGAGTAGAAAAAAAAACAAACTTATACAAAGGATTTTTTATATTGGAAACTACAATAACAATAACAAAAGATAATGAGGCAAATAATGAAAAAATAAATAAATTTGTACGGAAATTTATAAATTTAACGTTAGTATTTTCAAAAAAAAAAATTTTTGTTTCGTTTAAACTTATTTTAATTTAATCTTAAATCACGTAAATTATAATGAAAAATTAAATAATGTAATGTAAATATGATTTCAATGAATCACAGTTTTTTTACATACATCATTATATATGGTACAAGAATGTATTATTGATTAAAAATTTTATTACAGTAATTAACTGTTAAATTTTGTGTTAATTGCCATTGTTCGTAAATATTGATCATGTATGTGGTACAGATATGAATAAAACAGTTATATATAATACATTATACATATCAATAAGCATTATGAATAAATACAAATAATGTATTTATATGAATAAAACAATATAAAATGAGATACAGATATTAAACGAATGATAATCTATGCTGATAACTTTAATTGCTCTTCTCTGTTAAATGCTTTACTCGCTTATTTGCATACAATTCACTGCAACTAAATATATGCCATTAAGCAGGACTGAATTTATTTAAAATTTATGTCATTTAATTTCCCACCCTTGCTAGAATGTAAATGTAGACAACCAAACTGAATCCAAAATGCTTTCTTGCATCATGTCTTCCTTCTCCTACACAGCGCGCAAAATTTTAATCTCTAAAGGCATTTTCTCCTAACTATTTTAAACTATTAAGATCAAATATACGCTACTTATCAAGTAAAAGTTGAATCAATCTTCGACTTCCGTTTTAAAAATCCTTTATACACACTCGTGTATATCCACGAAAATTTTTACATTACTAAAGTATAAAAACAAAATAATTCCGAGCATGTATTTCTACCAATGCGCTTTGTCTTTCTTAATCATTTCACTGGAATGCATTCTTTAATTGCAAATTTAACATCTTCAAATGTGCTTTAGGGTACATTTTTTAACGGTAATTTTCTATTTCACAATTTCTAACAAATTTGAAAAGTAATTGTGTTTTCGGTTTGTTAGTTCTTCTCCCGCCCTGGCCATCTTTTTGCGCTCTGATTCTAAAAAATATAATCGGATTTCCTAAATTTTTAAGCTATTGCATAGCTTTTATCGCGGGCTTTGACGCGGCAACCGAATACAGAAATTCCGTACTGAGAGAAAAAAAAAAAAAAAAAAAAAAAAAAAAAACTAACGATCCGGCCAACCTCGTTTCATATCGGCAGACTTCGGCACTTCGGCAGACTTCTCATTTATTCAATAAAAGAAAAAAATTGTTTTCTTATCGGTCATCACGCTCAAAAATGTAACTTGAATTAATATCAAAGAAAAAGAAAAAAAAAACTTGAATTAATATCAAAGACAAAAAAAACTGCATAAATAAAAAATAAATAAATAATTATAATTGCATAAATTGATAAAAAATGCTATACAATAGCTTTACCGCAGCAGTCCCCGAGTGTGACACGTATTTTTTATTAAGGGGGCTCAGGGGTTGAAAACTTTTCAAAAAATCGATTTTTTATGATCTAGTTCGATTATTCTGTTAATTCTTAACAGAATGCAAAAAACCGCATAAAAACATTTGCACTTTTAACGGAGTTATAAGCATCTATGTATCAACCCTTTCATAGCCGCACCCATATAATTTCAACTTTAAGTCGCGTTTTCTCAAAACTTCTTTTTTGACGACTAACACCAAGATTTAAAAAAAACTATTTGATGGAATGGATTATTTTTTTGCATGCATATAATACCATTATCTATAGAATGAATTAATATAGTTAAGATAGTTTAATATTTTGAATATTTTTAATGAAAAAAAAAGGTGTATTTTTTAGGTTTTTTTTTAATTTTTAAGTTTGAGAGTTTTATTAATAAGGTTTTTTTCGAGTGATTGTTATATCCTTAACTCATTCTATAGAGTAAAGTTTCCTGATTATTTTAAAGCAAAAATTAGGTTCTTAAGTCAATTCAACGTTAAGATATCTTGGTGTTGGTGATTTAACACATAATTTATTTTATTTTATTTTTTTTTTTTTGAAAATTGTGTTACATAAATTTAGCTATATTCCTTATTTTCTTACATTGAAGTACTTCATTTTATAATTTTTATAAGACTACAAACATACCTTTAAAATATCAGAAAGTTTAAATTAATTACACAGAATACTTCTGTTTTTATATGGACTCGAAGCGAGAGCTCTGTTTACATGTTTTTCCGTATCGATCAACCCCTGAGTCCCCTTATGTTATTGACGTAGGCGCTAGAACGAACCTTATTTTAAATAATTTTTATAATATTATTAGTTAATTTACCGGGACAATCAAAAGTATTCTGCTATATTATGACCTATGGCAAAAAAAAAAAAAAAAAAAAAAAAAAAAAAATCGTTTCAAATGAAGTTTAAACATGTTACACTCTGTCCAACAAATTAAAATATGTATGCATTTACGAAGTGAACTAAAATACGCATTCTGTAAAATATACCGCAACAACAAAATCATCAACAAAAAAATACTTATTATTAATTTACAGGACCACATAAATCCTTCCATCACATATTAGTAAAATGGGGAGGGGGGAATATTTGACACATATTTTTATTATATTAAACTATTCCAAGTTTGGTAAAACTGATATACGTCCCTGAGGCTTAATATGAGTATTTCAAGCGTAATGCAAAGTGCATAGCATTTACAGGGAGACACAAAATATTCCAAATAATATATTCTATCAGAAGTATTGTATATTATTAAAAATGGCTGATGGATAGACGAAGTGTATTTTTAATTATGATAAGCTTTTTCTAAGTGTTACTAAATTGATACATATTATATGGTGTGCATAAATGCTATATTTGATATACCAGGCTACACAAAAGAGCTTGCAAATGTTACTGAATACGGTCGTAAATTATTTAAAAGTGATTTTTGAATAAATTATGCAATTTTATATAGAACTATATTCGTTTTACCGAGAAATATTTGTAAAATTTGGATAAAATGATATACAGGTTCGCTTATGGATCATAATTTTTTGAAATGTGTAAATATCAATATTTTAAGAGTATTTTAGATTAATTAAATTTTAGCTTAATAAGTAATCAAATATGCTTCAATATGTTAGTGTAAATTTCTGAAAGAGGGATTTCAATATGTTAGGCGTTTTCTTGTCAAACTAAATTTTTTCATTACATATTATGTATATAAATCGACAAATAAATTTCCTGGAAAACGAAGTTTTGTTAAAGATTTCAGGAAATTTTGGAAAGTGTTTCATAATCTATGCTTGACGCATGACTTTCTTGTTTATTTTAACATATATATCTGTCATCCAGTCTCCGTTTTTATTCGGATACTAGCGAGCTACGCCCGCTAGCTGGGCCAGTTTTTCCAAACGAACCTCGATATTAAGCAATATATAATAAACAAAAAAATTCATTTAATAAGCAAGTCTTGGTGTTCGAATCCTCAAGCACAAAAAAAGTAAATTAAAGAGCTATGGTTGTTATGCGCCCATTATCCTGTTAAAAATATGTGATTTCGCACAGTGGGCTCTACAGTGGGAGGCGCACATAGATCCCGTATAAGTATTTATAATAATAGTAGAGTTATTATAATCACGTACAAATATTTTCTCAAAACCTTCCAACTTCCATAATTTTTTTTTTTTTTAAATGGGCGTCTAAGTTAGCAAATGAACCACAGAAAAACATATTTTTGTCCTATATTCAATCATTAATCAATACGTATACTTCTTTAAAAATCTGATTTTGCTCGCTGTTTTTGAACTATATAGAAGGGAAGTCCGAAAATAAAACAATTGACATTTTCACTTGGATAGAGTGAAAGTGGAGCAAATATTTCAAACGCTATCGTGGTGATAAAGGATATCTTCATTTTGCGTTTCTAATGATGCTTCAATTGTCACTTGGGTAAAAAAAATAAAGTAATGCATAAATGTACTAACTTCGTTAATGTCAAGCTTTTGATTCGGAATAAATGACATGATCTTTGAGGAAATATTTCATAATAATAGCTAACTTTCAATGATTTTGATAAAAAAGCATAAAAACACACATAACATAGCTTAAATACCACAATTCGAAAAAAAAAGATTATTCATAGAATCTCTAAAATTATTTACCAACCAATTTATAATGGTCTTTATTTACAAGAAACTTAAATAGTAAAATTTATATATATATATATATATATATATATATGTATATATATATATATATATATGTATATATATATATATATATATTATGTTTCCTATGGTCTCATTTTTTTCAAATTTCAAATTTTAGATATATTAGTTTACAAAAATTATCATACCCACAGGGATAAATGTTCAGTAAAAGTATGTTCTGTATCATATTAAAAAGATTATTATTACTTTTTTTCAATATTAGTAGTAAAACATTTGATATTTTGGATTCGTTTTTATGTTTTACGCTATTCTGATATTTTGGATCAAAGTTTTGCAAATTGTGTTAGATATGTTATCTTCATTTGAATTTTGCTAATACGCAAACCCCTATTTTTAAAAAAAGAAAAAAAAATCTTGAATTTCAGAAAATAATGTCAGATTTAAAGTTATTCATTTAACCCTTTACCTACCGACGGTACTTATAAGCACCATTAAAATTACTTTTTATAAAATTCTTTTAATGCGTCCATTAGTTAGAATACTATTTAGAACGAGTTACCGATACATAACTTTATTCTGTCCCAAAAGCATTATTGATTACACAAAACATACACACTTATAAAAGGGTGATTTATTTTGCCTTTTCAGCATTCTTGTCGCTGAAGGAGGGGATTGGGGATTTTTCAATCCGGATCTATAATTTAAAAAAATGAATAAATAAATAAAAATAAAATATTTGAGTGGAGTTATATATCTTGCACAACATTCCTAATCACAAATTCAAATTAAATTAATTTTTTTAAATCTTTCGATCATTTTAAAAGCCTTCAAAAAATTATTAAATGATTGTGTAAAACTTTTAATTTAGTTCAGACAATTTATGTAAAATGCTTTAAAATGTAAAATTTTCATTGAATTCATAATTCGGTAAATAATAGGTTAATATAAATAAAACGCCCAAAGAATCTGCCATTTGTTGATAAAAGATGATGGCGCTTGCACCTTTGGAAAACTCAGAGAGCTGAAAATACGGGCGATATTGTCAGATCCCATAAGATCCCAATTAAATAATGTAGTGCCATGTTAAAAGATATCGTTCGCATCCTAAATATGACTAAGAGGTGTTAGTGTGAAGTCGCGCAATTTTTAAAAGCGGAAAATGTAAATTCTTGTGAAATCTATTTTAGAATGCAAAATGGGATTGGTACGGAGGGTATGTCACGCAGATCGAACTTCCGATGGTGTAGGGATTTTTATAGTGAAAGAAGCAGTATTGGCGATGGGTCACTATGTGGTCATACGCATATGGTCTTACGAAAATACCATTATGAAAATCCCTAGACCATCTTAACACCGATCTGCATGACATGGGAGAAAATCTTCAGCAAAACATTACATCATATTGAAACAATTATTCTTTTTTTTTTCAATATTAGCTTGAAAATGCTAGAAATGTTGGTTTCGTTTTTGCCCATCCTGAAATTTTGGTACAAAATTTTGCAAATGGTGTGATGTTTTAAGTATTTGAACTCTGCTGATACTGATGGCCGTATTAATAAAAAAATATAAAAAAGCGAAATGGAGTAAATGATATTATATATAACATATGCACTAATAAATCTTATAAAAAGCATAGAAAACTGTCCATACTAAGTTATTAATGCATACGTTTCTTTTAAAATGAAATTTTATCTTTGATATTGTTGAACTATGTTGAAGAGACCTTCAAAAATAAAATGTTTGTAGTTTAATGGCTGGAATGAAATGGGAGCAAATATTTCAAAATCTATCGTGATGACAAAGTTTATCTCCATTTGGCGTTTATGATGCCATATCAATTGTCTTTTGGCAACAAAGAAATAAAGGAATGCATAAATGTGTTAAGATCATTTCGCCAAGCTTTTTATTCCAATTTGAAATCGAAAATGAAGAATTATTTCTTTGAAATAGTTAAATTCCAATGATTTTTGTAATAAAGCGTAAAAATTTAAATATTATATTATTTAATATGTTTCTTTATTTGATAAAATATCATATTTAAAAAACTTACTTATTTATATAAAAATCTATATCTATTTATCCACCAGTTTTTTAAAATATCTATTTATGCGGGAAATCAAACAAGTAAAATTAATATATTTTTATATATACATAATTTCTTTGACTTCATTCCTTACTTTATGAAAGTTTAAATGCACCAGCTCCTAAGCCGTGATCAGACCTACTGCAGCAAATTTTTAGCAAAAAATATCCGTTGTATAAAAATAAATTTTCATTTTTTTTATAAATATGAGCAGAAAAGTTCAGAAATATTTGATTCACTTTAATGCTTTACTTTATTCCAACATTCCCCCCCCCCCAATATATTACCAAACAGAGTGATTCGCAATAGTTTTATTTGTTTGCTGCTGATACCAAGGGTCATACTTGGGGAAAAAAAAAGCCAAATGCTTTCACCGTGAAAATGAAGTTATATGTAAAGAAAACATATGCATCAACATATGTAATTTCAAACATCTAAAACTATCTTTACATTTTATGCTCACTCATTGATTAATAGATATGTTTCTTTAAAATTATAATTACGCTTCGCTATTTTTTGAACTACATAGAAGGAATTATCGAAAATAAAACAATTGTCGTTAGATGGCTAGCATGAAATTGGAGCAAATATTTCAAAAGCTGTCGTAGTGACAAAGGCTATCTCCGTTTTGCACTCCTAATGATGTATCATTTGTCTCTCTAGAACAAAGAAATAAAGAATGCATAATTGTGTTAGGATCGTTCATATCAATCTATTCATTCCGAAATAAAAAACCCAGATCTATTAGGGAAAGTTCTTTCATAATAACATTTAAATCACATTGATTTTGGTAATAAAGCTTAAACCCGGAACCTGGACAATTCCAGAACTGGCCGGCCAGCATTTTTAGAAAGAATCACGTTTTAGAAAGAATCACGTTTCACGTTTAGAAAGAATCACGTGTTTAGAAAGAATCACGTTAGCACCTTATCGCCAGAACAACTGTTGGCTCGGAGATGGAGTCAATGCTACGCACCATTTCTTGTTTGTGACATCAAACGCCTAGCGAATAGCAACCCTTCCTTCCGCAAAGAGATCGTGCTTATTGTTCATTTGTTTTTCCGAGGATATAATATGTGGAAATGTTATTCACCGTTGTTTACAGTTAAAACACAGTTTCAAATAAAGAGCTTTTTCAGATTAAAATGCTTTAAATTTCACAGAACATCTGCCATTTCGGATTTAAAAATGAAAACAAAACGACGATTGCCGTTTGGCGATGCAGATAGCTAAACGTTCTCGTTTTCGCCAACTCGCCAAGGCTGGTGCTCAAAATGTGATTCTTTCTGAAAATGCGGCCGGCCAATACCCGAACTGGCCAAACTTCCTGGCAAAACCCTGAAATACATGAAATGAATAACGTATTTCGGGTTTTGGCCGGCCAATTCGCGAAATGGCCAGGAAGCCTTGGCCAACATACGAATTGGGGATTTAAGGCTACCTTTTAGATGACGGGCCGTCATGAAACTTCTCTTAGAAATTGTTTCTTATTTAGAGAAGAAATTTGTTTTGCGACGGTCCCGGTAGATGAAACGGTCATGCACACGTGACAGGAAATTATATTTTCATGCTATTCTGATATCTTACCTTAGTGGTCTGAAACACTATATTTTCTATTAGAAATATATATTTTTTAATTGTATAAAAAATGGCAGCAATAAAGTTATAATGTTTCGCATTATTTCTATTTCACTTTAACCTGATTAACTACATTTTGCAGAAGATTCTTTAAAAATAAAAGTAAATATACATAAGATTTTTTTTTAAATAGTAAGCCTAACTCATCGACAAATTTTAAAGTTGAAACAAGAAATAAAATGAATCACTAAATAGATTAGAAAACACTATACAATTCTATCGGAATGTTGTTAAGAGAATTTACTCCGGTTTCTTTAATGTAAAGAGATATCCATAAAAAAAAGAAAAAAGAAATTCATTTCAGCAATAGATCCAGTAATCTATTTATTTTATTTTTTATTAAAGCCTTCATATAATCTATAAATTCTTTTACAAATAAATTTTAAAAGCTTATCAAAGCTGGAAGCGCACATGAAAAGCAATAATTACTCATAATTAATAAAACAACCTAATAATTTTAGTCGGTATATAAATGGCAAATTCTACCTAGTCAATAATTTATAAAAAACACGTTGTAGAGCATATTAGAAATGTATAAAGGCTTTATTATGTTTAAAGTTGTGAAACATCATAAAAATACTCAGTGAAAGTATTTTTTTTCATATATCATAATTCTTTATCGGAACAACTTTTTGGGATCCATATAAACGATTTATAATGACTTCTTAATCAATACGCTACAAAAAAAAAAAAAAAAAAAAAAAAAAAAAAAAAAAAACTTACTACGTCCGATATGAGTGAGGCATATAAATTTCTGTTATGTTTGAAATATATCATAATTCTATATCGGATTTTTTTTGGCGCCCCTATAAATAAATAGCTATTTAATCAATACTCAACAAAAGACATATTGTTTGAAACATGCGTGAGGTTTGTGAAATGCATTATGTGTGAAATAGTGCAACATCTTTAAAATAGCCTGTAACAGATTTTTGGCATACATTATAATTCTATATCGGAATTCTTTTTGGCGTTCCTATAAACGAACTGTAATGGCTATTTAAAAAATACTTTACAAAAAAAGCATCCCACATGTGCATTATGTATGAAATCGTGCAATATCATTGAAATGCCCTGTAGATATTTGTTAGCATATATCATAATTCCTTATCAAAATACATTTTGGAATTCCTATAAACAAACTATAATGGGTACTTAATCAATACTCTACAAAAAACGTATTGCTTTCCACATGAGTCAAGCATGTACAGTTCATTATGTTATAAATATAACACAAATCTTTATCGGAATTATTTTTGGCATTGTTATAAACGAACTAAAATCGCTACTTAATCAATACTCTACGAAATGCATATTGCTTCCCTCATGAGTGAGACTTGTAAATTGCATTATGTTTGAAATTGTGAAACATCATTAAAATACTCTATAAAGTGTATTTTGGCATGCATCATTATTCTTTATCGGAATTCTTTTTGGTGTTCTTATAAACGTACTTTAAAATGGCTATTTATTCAATACTCAAAAATAAATTTGCATCCCACATGTGCATTATGTTGAAATAGTGTAACATCATTAAAATACTCTATGAAAGATTTGCATTTATCATAATTCTTTATCGGAATTCTTTTTGCGTCCTTACGAGTGAATTATATTGACTACATAATCAATTACTCTAGAAAAACGCATTGTTTCCCCACATGAGTTATTCATTAAAAGTTCATTATGTTTGAAATATATCCCAATTCTTCATCAGAATTATTTTTGGCTTTTCTAAAAACAAATTATAATTACTGCTTAACCAATACTTAAAAAAAATTGCATTCCACATTTGCATTATATTTGAAATAGTGTAACATCTTTAAAATGCGATATTAAAGATTTTTTCTCATGTATCATAATTCTTTACAGGAATTCGTTTTGGTGTCCCTATACAAAACGAACTATAATGGCTACTTAATCAACACTCTATAAAAAAGTATTGCTTCCCACATGAGTAAGGTATATAAATTCCCTTATGTTTGAAATTTATCATAATTCTTTTTCGGAATTATATTTAGTGTCCCTATAAACGAAATGTATTGGCTACTTAATCAGTACTCTACAAAATATATATTGCTTCCAACATAAGCGAGGCTTGTAAATTGCATTATGTTTGAAATAGTGTAACATAATTAAAATATCCTAAAAATGGTTTTTTGGCAATATTATAATTCTTTAACGAAATTCATTTTGGGGTTCCTATAAACGATCAATAATGGCTTCTTTATGAATACTCTAAAAAAATTGCATTCCACATGTGCATTATGTTCGAAATTGAGTAACATCATTAAAATAACCTATAAACGATTTTTTCGCATATATCATAATTCTTTACCGGAAATCACTTTGGCGTCCCAATAACCGAACTATAATGGCTACTTAAACATTATACTCTACAAAAGAAAGCTCTTCCCACATGAGAAAAGCATGTAAATTTCATTATGTTTGAAATAGTGTAACATCATTAAAAGGCATTAAAAACTTTTTAACCATTCTCTTCTTTGTAATGAAATAATTTTCAGTGTTTCTGTAAAAAAATCTGGAATTACTATATTTCGTGCACTGTGTAATAGATAACTTTTTTGTCGTCCATCTTAATAAAGCATAGGTATCAACTTTATTGTAACTAAGATAATGTAACACCATTAAAATGCACAGTAAAAACAATTACCATTGATTATATTGAAACGAAATTTTTGTATATCCCAGTAAATTAACAAAAAATAGTACACAATTCCCTTTCACTACCAAAATCAATTGATAAAGCGAATAAGATAATAAGTACGAGTTAACCCGAGTCTTTACTCGAGTTACAGCACGAGAAGGTAAACGGCTAGACTATTTGAATTCATAGATACTTTCAACTGTCTTAGAAATGATTAAGCCGAGTGCCTCTATCTATTTCGCGAATTGGCCAATCGCATCTGCCCAGTTCGCGAATTGGCCAATCGCATCTGGCCAGTTCGCGAATAGTCCGGCCAATTCTAGAATCGACCAGTCATTTTTAAACGTTGCTGGCCAGTTCGGGAATTGGCCAATTTCGGGTTTTGGCCGCAACATATATATATATTACTTAAAAACGATTATCCAAGTACTAAAATATCAGAAATATTAAATTCATATTTTGCATTACATCATTATGAAATTTATTTTCAAATATTGTCAAACGGTATAATTTACATTAGTTTTCTCTGAATGCTGCTGATAGCGAGGATCACATTAGAGAAAAAAGCCAAATGTTTTCTAGGTGAAAATGATGTTATATTTAAATAAAACATATGCTTTTACTTATATGTTATTTGTAACATTTAAAATGATGTTTGTGTTTTATAGCCACTCATCGATAAATAAATTTGTTTCTTTCGAAATATAATTTATCATCGCTATTTTTGAGCTGTATAGAAAGAACTATCGAAAATAAAACGATTGTTATTACATGGCTTGCGTTAAATTCGAGCAAATATTCCAAACGCTGTCGTAGGGAGGAATGTTATCTCCGTTTTGCGCTTCTAATGATGAATCTATTGTTTCTTCGGACCAAAGAAATTAAGAAATGAATAAGTTTGTTACGATCGTTCTGCCAAGCTATTCATTCCGAAATGAAATCCAAGATGAAGAATTCTTTCTTAATAATAGTTAAATTCCAATGTTCAATATTCCTTTAGAATATCTGTTTATTTGAAAAAAAAAACATTTTTGCAAAAAAATAAAACGGAGTACTTTATATAACTATCTATATATATTTATATAAGAGTTTCTAAGTATACAGGGTGTATCTAAACTACAGGGCAAAACTTTAAGGGGTGAGAGTACACATCAAGACAAATAATATTAAATGGGAAACTAAGGGTCCCAAACGTCTTCCAAAGGAGATAGGCGCTATCAAAGTTTAGGGTCCAAAATTTGAAATGATTATAAAAAACGGAAAAATCGGTCGATTCCGATTGCGGTTTTCACGAATACTATTCTTTATGTCAGTATTGTCTTGAAAACAAATTATAAACATAAATTTCAAAAAATGCCGATAGAGGGCGATTTAGACTTTGGAGTAGCGAACAACTATTTTTACCGTTATATTTTGCATCTCATTAATTTTTTTAGAAGTTTAGACATAAACTTAAATTTTGAGCTCAAAATCTGCGGTTAAATAGCGCAAACTGAATGTGCTCACTGGGAGTGGATAGGTGCAAATTTCAAATAATTATAAAAAACTGAAAAAATGGTCAATTTATTTGCGGTTTTCACTAAAATTATTCTTTATGTCAGTATTGTCTTGAAAATAAATTATACAGATAAATTTTTAAAAATGTCGATAGAGGGCGCTTTAGACTTTAGAGTAACGTACAACTATTTTTTACCGTTATTTTTTGCATTAAATATTTAAACTCAAAATCTGAATCGTTGTGAGTAATTAAGTAGCGAAAAATTGAACTGTGTTCGTAGGGTGGGCAGGGTAACATTTCAACTCCTGAACACAGTCCAGTTTGCGCTTCTTAACTCCTCTCAACGATTCAGAATTTGAGCTCAAAATTTAAGTCTAAAATTTTGCAAGCATTTAATTAGATGCAAAAAATAACAGTTAAAAATTGTTGTTGGTTAGTCTAAATTTTAAGGCGCCCTCTATCGGAGTTTTTTTAAATTTATCTTTAAAATTTATTTTCAAGGAAATACTGATATAAAGAATGGTTTTAGAGAAAACCGCAAATGAATCTACCAATTTTTCAGTTTTGTATAATCATTTGAAATTTGAACTTTCCCACCCCCATTGAACACAGTTCAGTTAGCGCTACTTAACCACTCTCAATGATTCAGATTTTGCGCACAAAATTTAAGTTTATGTCTAAGCTTAATTTAATGAGATGCAAAAAATAACCGTAAAAATTAGTTGTAAGTTACTCCAAAGTGTAAAGTGCCCTCTATCGACATTTTTTGAAAATTATTTTTATAATTTACTTTCAAAACTATACTGACATAAAGAATAGTTTTAGTGAAAAGCGCAAATCAATTGAGTAATTATTCTGTTTTTTATAATCATTTGAAATTTGAACCTACCCACTCCCATTGAGCACAATTCAGTTTGCGCTATTTAACCACAGATTTTGAGCTCAAAATTTAAGTTTATGTCTAAACTTCTTAAAAAAAATAATGAAATTAAAAAAATAACGGTAAAAAATAGTTGCTCGTTACTCCAAAATCTAAAGTGCCCTCTATCGTCATTTTTTGAAATTCATCTTTATAATTTATTTTCAAGACAATACTGACATAAAGAATAGTTTTCCTGAAAACCGCAAACGAATCGACCAATTTTTACGTTTTTTATAATTATTTCAAATTTTGGACCTTAAACTTTGATGACGCCTATCTCTTTCGAAAGACGTTTGGGAACCTTAGTTTCCCATTTAGTATTATTTGTCTTGATGTGTACTATCACCTCTTAAAGTTTTGCCCAGTAGTTTAGATACACCCTATATATATATATATATATATATATATACAGGGTGAGTCATAAATATCGAAACAATAGGCTATCTTCTTAAATATTGCCCCTAGACCCATACTTCCACTTAGAAAGTTTCATAAAAAAGTGAGTTTTTTTATAAGATAAGTTGCAACTCCATGGGGGGTCTATTTTAAAAATTACAAAACTTAAAATTTTACACCGCCCCCAGAGAAAAAACTTCCAGTTAGAAAAATTTTCCTTAACTTATTCCTGAATTGAACAAAAAAAAAAAAAAAAAAAAAAAAAAAAAAATCATCTCGATATCTTCAAAACTCAGAGAGTTATGGCAATTTTAAAAAATCGTGAGATTTCAAGGGATCATACACAAATTGAAATGCGTGTTATTGAAGAAACATTGTTGCTGTAATGTGAGAAGGAAACATTTATTTTATTTATTTATTTATAGAGTAAGAATTTTGAATGTTTTGTGATGGTTAACCACATAATTTTTAAGCATTATAACATCAGACTTTTAATAAAATATTTTTTTTTTGCAAAAAAATTAGAGTAAATTAAAATTGTTACAACTGAAAATATTATTTGTCGCGTTTTTTTTTTTTTTTTTTTTTTTTTTTTTTTTTTTTTTTTTTTTTTGATTAAATGAAAATGTCTAATTTTCACTTTTGATTCAGCATTTTAAATAATATTTTTTTAAATAAAATTATTTAAAATAGTAATATAAAAGATATGCGATTTTTTGTATACAAATCATATTTTTAAAAGTAAATTTTCTGAGGTAAAAACGTCTTTCGGCGCGTTGGGCATTTTTTGGGGGGTGGGGGGAGGATGTTAAAAAACTGTTGAACTCGCTGGACTGTTTCCATAACCGACGGTTATTGACTTATGTCAGTTTAAAAATGAGAAATACTGAAGTAAAAAAATTGATGCAAAAAATTGCATTTAGTTTTAAACAAACATTGACTCCTAATGTTTAAATGCTTTTTAAAAGTTTCTAGGTGATTAACTCCATCCTGTATAGTTTCGATTTCAGATTTTTTTTTAAGTTTTCCCTTTCTCACCTTCTTTAATTACTGTTTAAATGCGTCAGTTGATTTAAACCTCATTTTTTTATCCAGTCGATTTCAATTTTTTTTATTGTTTTGGCCGTGTCAAACTCATATTTTTCTTGTTAAAATTGCTATTGCACAGTGCGTAAAAGGTTCCCATAATTACGGACGACACTCGGGATATAATTCTAGAGATGCACCTATTGCGAAAATCGCACAAAAGCCTGTACAGTAGGGCCACCTGTTAAGCGATTCACACCAAAAACTAATCAGTACCAATTTATATGAAGGACTAAGTAAATATATTTTTTTATTAAATTCCGTGGATTAATTCTTGCGATAGAACGCTCACAAAATTTATGTCATATACAGAGTTACAAGAGCAGTGACTCACAGACAGACATTTTGTAAAAACATGTTTTTCGGTATCTCTGAGCCCTAAACCGTGTGAATCCGTCAAAAACCGGAATTCCAAATTTTCATGAATCCGATACTTTTTTCTTGTAAAGGTAGAAGAAATAAAAACCGTTTTAAAAACATCACAAATTTTGAAGCTGAACAGTAAAAAGTAGATTTTTGGAAATATTTCGGTGTAATTTATTAAAAGATATTTCCAATGATTTCGTTAATAGAAGTATCATTATCTCTATTACTATTATTATTAAACTTATTGCGTGCGGCAATAAATTTTTAAGACACTTTTAATGAGAGTTTAATCAATATCATTTAATTTAATGACACTTTTATAAGTATTTAATAAGACGGTCCGGCCAATGGGCCGTGCCAGTTACAAGGCTGACGCCAAGCTCGAGATATTGCGGGCATCTAGCATATTTCAAAGTAGTTTAAAACAAAAACCTATACGCTCTTATTTTATATCTAAAAGTTAAAGTATTGTCTTGGATCGACATTTAATAATGTGTAAATTAATGGTCGATCCCTCATTGTATTTAAAATGAACTGATATCGCTGCCCTCAGAAGTATGCTTAAGTGGTGTAAATCACGAATTTTGGAAAATTTTGGATTTAATATCTTTTGGGGATTTGTAGATATCGAGATGATTTTTTTTTGTTCAATTCAGGAATGGATAAGGAAAATTTTTCTAATTGGAAGTTTTATACTCTGGGGGCCGCATAAAAATTTAATTTTCGTAATTTTTAAAATAGACCCCCCCATGGAATTGCAACTTACCTTACCTCTTTTTGCAACTTTGCAACTGGAAGTATGGGTCTACCGGCACTATTTAAGAATATAGCCTATTGTTTCCTTATTTATGACTCACCCTGTATATACAGAAAAGATTAAACAAGTAAAATTAATATATTTTTATATATAAATAATTGCTTTTACCTCATCCTCATTTTATAAAAGTTTGAAACTACCAACCCCTATATAGTGAGGAGACATACTGCAGCAAATTTTGAAAAAAGAAATTATAATACAATTTATTTTTTTCATATACATAAGTTTTAAAATCTAATAAATATTGGATTATTTTTGTTTTGTACCATTCTGAAATTTTTCTTTCCAAAATATTGCAACAAAATTTTACAAATTTTCAGAAAAAATTACGTTACATTTAGACGATATTAATGATTTTGGTTAACTAGGGGCTCTGCCCTCTGCGAGCTATGCCCGCCAACCCCCGTTCAGACTTTAAAACGTGGTAATTTGTCTTTTCTTTAAAAATATTACTAAATCAAGGAATATTGAATGAGTTATCTTGAAAAATAAGAATTTTTTTTGTAATCGGGTTGTCATGCCTTTTCATTTGAATGGGGCATTTTTTCGTTACCATGTTTCCATCTACGCTGTCACGACAGCTGACGGTTGTTTTAAGAATTTATAAATAAAAACATTTACACAGTTAAAAATTCGCTTATAAAGAATACTCATGTATAAAATATCATTGCCAATCAGTCTTTTATAACGACGCTATAGACAATATTCTTCCATTTGATTCAAGGATTAAAAACTCCATCTTCTTGGGAATAATATTGAAAACTGCGAAATGAACCGTGTATTGAAATTTTACACTTATATATTTATGTTTTGATTGACTTTTAGATATTTTCAAAACATGTTTTAATTATTTTCTCTATTTTAATGCCCCTCATGCTTCTATTCATTTTATTTTAAAAATTCAAATTGTTTATTTTATCTATTAAGATATTTATGAATTTCCTAATGAGTATCGAAAAATAATTTGTACAGAAAAATTTGAAAATCTTTGATGCAGGCAACCTCCATTCATGCTGCCTACAGTGCAGGTATATAGTATATTCATTTTCGATGCATATGTGCTTCGTTTGTTTAACCCATTAACCGCCAAAGCTCCCATTGCGGGAACATCTATTTTTTATTTTTTTTTTTCTAAAAGTTTTTAAAGCTATTTGAAAAAAATACATTTTATAGAAAAGTCAAAAGCATAGAGTCTAAAATATATTTTTTTCAAAATAATATTTTTAATTTTTCTATTTTTTGCAGATTTTTGAAAAAAAGAGATTTTTCGGTTTTCCGACAATCTCCAGTAAAATTACTAAAAAAGAAAAAAAAAATCTCATTTTTTTCAAGTACAACCACGTTTTAAACTCAACATTCCAAATAACAACATATTTCAAATTCGGAGTAAATAGCTGCATTTAAAGCAACAATAGAAAGGTTTTCATGGAATGTTCCCACAGCGGGAGCGTTGGCCAGAACCGGTAGCATTCCCTCCCTCTATGTTTGAGAGCGCGCTTTCATAAACAAGAGTTCTATCGAACATTATTATTCCATGAAACTATAGTCGAGATTGTTCGTGTTTGGTTCTTTAAATTAAATTCCTCTTGGCATTTTTTCTATTTATTAGCACGTCACAAACATATAAAAAACAAACACTAACATTAATATATTTACATAACAAAAGATATGTTGTTTTTCGGGAAGTATAACATTATCCCTGTCATCATGAAAACAGGTATCCACTTTTCGTATTCTAAACATTACGTCACCGCTCTTCATCCGGGTGGCAGCAGGTTGATGGTATAAATCATTTTATTGTTAGTGCGGATAAACAATCCCGATGTAAATTATGTAAAAAAAAAATACTCGAATGAAGTGTGAAAAATGCAATGTAATGCTGCATCAAAGTTGTTCACTGTATTTTCATAGAAAATTGTAAAAGAAAATAATTAAAAAGGTAAGCTTTTCTATTTAAAATTTATTTGTTAAAATTATTTGTTCCTTGAAATTTCAAAATCCAAAAGAAATATTGACTTTTTAATTCAGTATGAAATTATTTATACCTGCATATTCAATAAATTAATTGTTTTAAGTCATATTTATGGCATGCAAAAAAGTAATTCATTGCTTTGTAAAAATTTTAAGGGCACAACTTCTTATAATTATTTTATAATTAGCAGAAAAATAAACCGTACCTGACTTCTGCCTGGGGAAAATTTTCCTCCTATTACACGCCAACGCTCCCGCTCCGGGAACATGCTTTATTTAATAAAAGGTTACAGTTTTCGATGCTCTATAATAGAGACATCCAATGTATATTAAAAAATTCAAAAAGTTATAATTTATTAACGTTGTTTATATAGCGGCGTTTAATGGGTTAACGACATATGATGAAAAACATTTGTTAGCCATGTAACATTTACACCGTGTGATTCCCAATATAAATTCAAATGAATATTGTCCATGAATAAATCGTTTTAAATGCATAGATTTTATTTATGGCTTAATTTTTACCCCAAAGTAAAAATTAAGCCATTACCTTTCAATTTATTTGTGAGAAATATTTTTGTTATTTTAAGGGGGTTTTTTTTCCTTTCATATTTACGTATTATAATTCAATCGCATTATAGACATATTAATTTCTTTCACATTTCAATACCATTGCTGCAAATGGTCAGGAGAAAAGAGTCATTCTGCATTACTGATGCCTTTTTCCTATTAAAATTGAAAAGTAAACCAAAGGACGATTGGTTTTTTTTTTCTTTGCAGTCATTTGAACGATTATTATTTATATATACTTTTCAGATATCCGAACAGTTCCAAAAGAAATTTAATAACTTTTAAAAATTCTAAATGCAAAATATTAGAAAACTAATATTATTGAAAGATTAATTTGTTTCAAATTTTAATGAATTTAATCTTATAGCTCCATAAAAATTGCTAAAGTTGTAATCTTCATATTATTAATGTCATTTTCTCTTTAAAATTCAAAAGAAAAGAAAGTAGGAATTTTATCCTCCTTACATTCAGTTGAGTAATGAATCATATACTTCCATTCGTTTCGAGGATATAAAAATCGGCATTTTACCTATTCAACAGAAGATTACTGCTTAGTGAACTTACAATAAACAGATGATTTGAGAAAATTTTATTTACATTGAAAAGAATATCAATATTTTAGCATCTATTTTCAGATAATAACTACCAATAAAGAAATGGACCCTATTTTTCCTTTTAGTTCGAGGCTATAAAAATCATCATTTTATCAATTGTGACATCATATGAATACTATTCATTAACATTTCATATACTGGTTTCCTATACCAGCTTTTATAAACTCGTTTTATCAGAATTTCACTTTTCGCCAGAGGCAAAACTGTCAATAGCATACGAATTATTTCATGTGACGTCATAATCCGCCGCAAAATGATTTCGTATCTTGCGGGAGTACGGGTGTAAAGTTTTTTTTTTTTTTTTTTTTTTTTTTTTTTTTTTTTTTTTTTGGACAAAAATATATCTATATGTAATAATCCCTATTTCTTTCCTTTTCCCCTTTTATTTAGCTTTTACATGAAAGACGTCATTTGAAAGATGATTAAAAATATGTACAGTATAAGAATTAAAAAAAAATGCTTAGAAAATTATATATTTTCTCTTTAATTCATTTCGGGTTTATCCGCCATTGTCAATTGAAAAAGAAAAAAAAAGAAAAAAAGAAAGCTACGGTGGAATTAATGCACAGAGTAAAGAGAAAGAATTAAGATGAAGTGTGGTGGCTGGGGTGATGCCAAAAAAGTAACCTTAAAATCCGTTACATTCGACCCAAACACAAGCACGTGCTTTCTCAAAAAAGAAGAAAACTTTTAATAGTACTATTTTAAATTCTAATATAATGAAATGCTATTTTAGAAAGCTTAAGTATAAGCAAATCATTTCCATTAAAAAAAAAAATAATAATAATAATAAATTCACGGATGATAACAGAGAATTCGACCTCTATTCCACGCCCGTGTTTTGCTTGAGAGCATTTAAATTTGAGAGATAACGTACATAAAATTGCAATATACTCTAACGCACTGCACTTCTATTTATCTCTTTCTTTCATAATTTTATGTCTATGGAATTTATTTTAGTAATTGTTTAAATGACAGACGATTTTTTCGTTTTTTGACGTAAATTGATACTTGCAGATCGAATAAGTAAATATAAGATTTTGTTTTTGTCAGATATTATTCAAAACATAATTTATTCCTAATATAACCTACACTATTGATTGAAATAAAAGTCATTTTTGATTTCAATTAGAAAATGACAGAAAAAAAGAAATCTAATAATCCCTATCGTTATCTATTTTCTTTTTTTTTTTTCGCAAAAATAGAATAATTTGGTTGCCACCAATAGAGAAATTTAATTCAAATTAGAAAAAAGTAATATCTAGAAAACTAATTCAAATTTTAAAATTCCAATATTAGTTTTGAAATCTGCAGATCAATGCGGATTTGCAGTATTAATTTTTATAAATAATCTACAATATTTTTGGAGAAATCGCCATTAAAGAAAATCAGTCGTTTAATCAGTTGTTTCATAAAATCGTTTCATAAATTAGTTTCATTATGTCTTGTTACATATAAAATATATTTATTTTATGTGAGTATTAAAATGGTCATATATATTGGATTTATTTTCATGCTTTACATCATTCTGGCATTTCTTTTCCAAGATATAGCCAAACAGTGTAAATTGCATTATAACAGATGTAAATTTTCTAAATGGGTAAAGAAGACCAGGTCAGGCTTCCAACCAGGGATGTATTGAACCACGGATATCTGAAGATGATAATGCTCTTCCAACTGAGTCATCCCACTCACGAAGACTGGAGGACTATTTCACCCAATTAACCTTAACGATTACATAATCTGGTCTGATACTATGGATCGCTCAACAAAATGAATCGAAGAGGCAAAAAATCGCTGCATACGAAAGTAGATTAATATATCCGTGGTTCGAATCCTGGCTCGAATTTTGTCACCCACTTGGAAAATTTACATATGTTATAAGTGATATACCGATTGTATAATCCTGTTACGAATTAATCTTAGTGTAAATTGCATTATTTTTCTTTGAATGCTGCTGATATTGAACGCCATATTAGAAAAGAAAAAACGAAATGCTTTCACGATGAAAATGCTTTTATATTTAAAGAGAAAATATGCATCAATGTAACGTATTTCAAACATCTAAAACGATCTTTGTGTTTTATATTCTATCATCAATTAATATACATGTGTCTTTCGAAATGCAATTTCGCTCCGCTATTGATGAACTACATAGAAGTGACAATCGAAAATAAAACGATTATCATTACATGGCTGGAGGAAATCCGAGCAAATATCTCAATGGCCATCGTGGTGACAAATATTATATCCATTTTGTGCTCCTAATTATGTATAAATTGATTCTTGGGAAAAAGAATTAAAGGAATGCATAGTTTATGATCGTTCATTTCCTGCTTTTCGTTCCGGAATAAAAATCCAAGATCTATTATGAAGAATTCTTTCATAATAATAGTTAAATTCCAATGAGTTCGCCAATAAAACATGAAAAGACATATAACGTATTCTTTTTTGTTCGCTTTTATGAATTGATAGCATATATATCACAGAAAATAAAATGCGATTATTCTTACAATAATCTATTATAAGTATTCTTTTTGCCTGTTTCCTTTTAATATAAAATCTTTATTATTATTATTATTATTATTAGCTTTTTTCTCACTTCCTATTAAGCCCTAAATTTTGGAACATGTGTTTTTTGAGTAAAACTAGTCATTGGGGGGGGGGGGGGGGCACCGTAATACTTACCCATCATGGATAGGTATATGAAAACTATTTATACAATGCATTGCAATTCCAAAACAAAATTTAAATATTGTTAATATGCATAGTAATTCTCTATTAATGAATTGCGGATGTACCAATATCGACAAATTATATAAAACGCCAAACTACTCAAGTAGTACCAAACTGCGTAAAAGAAACATCCTTATAACTCCAAAAATAATAATTCTATTTACTAAGAGTTTGCTGCGTTGGATTAAGAGTCTCATTTTCAATTAAAATATACCTCTGAATTGAAATTTGAATAAAATACAGGGTCATGAAAAATCGAAGAATGTGGAAAACAGGATTACAAATATCTCGGCAACTAATAATCCGATCGCATTCGTTTAATATACAAAATGTGTGTTATTTTATTGCCTTTTACGTTCATTCCTTAGAACGAAAACATTCGAAAATTTTTATATACCTTTCATCAGAACGAATTTTTTGAGAGTCCGAAAAAAATAGTTCCGGATAATCGAGGTTGCTGATATTAAATAGGCTTCGTCCCATTCTTACATACTAACTACATACAAAATTTCAAGTCTCTATCTCAATTTGTTCGGGAGACAGAGCGTTTACAGACAGACAGACGGACGGCATTTTTTTTTTCTAAAAATATGTCTTTTGGAATCTCCACTAACTAAAACGTGTAAATCCGTCAAAATTTTTTTTCGATTTTCAAAACGATTGCAAGATTTACCCTATACTACGTATGATGGGTAAGTAATACATGAATCTGCCATTTTTAAAGAAATCTCGAATTAAGGCAATGGTGTGTTGGAGGTTGGAGTGAAATATTTCATTTCACATGGAGAAATCATTATCAGCTTGAGTAACGTATATTCATTGAATAGGCAGAGTTACATAGTAGTTACCATAGATTTGAATAAAAATTCTCAAATTTAACGCGTTCTCGCAAACTAGCTTCATACATAATAATTTATTTTTTTTACCATATTGCATGGCGATAACTCATCATATCGGGCTAAATATGGCGACAAAAATAAGTTGCCATATATGAAGTTAAATAACCAATATTTGGCTAATTTGGCGAAACTCCAATTAAAATCCATTACTTTTCCATAAACGAGCTAACTGCAAAGTGATTAATGGGACCATTTGAAGCATTTCAAAAGATTTATGGGTCAGAATTTAAAGTATAATATACAAAAAAGTATGTCTTTGCATCTTCATCTCGATGCAACTAATCACTTTGCCTACGTTGTATGGCGTAGTAATATCTGAGTTCCTAATTGCCCGATATTAGGGATAAAAAAAGAAAAAATTTATTACGTTACGAAATATTGAATAATATTAGCTGTATAACGGCTTCTATCTTCTGTAATCGCATTGCCATGATTTTCCATTTGAATAATCGTTTTTCCGTTACCATGGCCTCATCCAGCCTTGTCCATATAAATTACTTCTGATTTCGGTGATGATAAGTAAAATTGATAACACTTTCGAAATTAGCTTGTTCAAAATGGTTACATTAACAGTTTCAATATCTTTCTGAGATTTTTTTATGAGGCTGTTGATAACAATTTTCCTTTATGCTTGAAGTTAAAAGCTCCTTTTGATTGGCCGTTTTATAAACGGGTTTCCAAAACTATACGTTTTATACGTATACGAATTTTGCTGGCATGCATTTTAGGTATGAAGTTGCGCAAGGAAATACAGCGGCTGCTCGGAGGATGTATGTGAAATGTCTCCGTGTTGGAATCTGCTAGATAGTCGAAATTTTGAGCATTCTCTAGCCCTCTCACTGACAAGCCCGTGTTAACACGTTAACTTAGCTCCAGGTTTCACTGCAATACAAGCAATATTTAAAATAATATAATTGTATTCATTTAATAGATTTTTAATTCATTGAACAATAATTAAAGCTTTCAAGGATGACATACATATTCGCTTTCAAGTTTTTTATAAAATTTTGAACGAATCATATTTTATAGCATGTAAAACACAAATAAGAGAAAACAACATTACAATTTTGAACTCTTGCAAGACTCTCAGAGGGCTAGGGAGGTGTGCATAACTAGATCGTTTTATGCTTTAAGGTATGATATGAAAACTGGAAGATATACCGTAAAATGGGGTGAATAGGAACAGCGGGTTGATTAGGAACGAAACTTCCCGGTCATACAAATAAATTCATTATAAATATATGTGATGATATTTTTAGTTGCCAACTTTTTTATAAGAAGGTAATAACATTAAGAGTTGGGAAATTCAGTTCTGACATGTTTGCACCACTACTAGGATATATAAATAACTTCAAGAGGATCCTCAAAAACCTCATTTTTTCAACGTTTTCAAAACTTTGTATGTAACCACAGTATTTTTCGTATTCTAAACCTAAGAGACGGGATTTTTAATTAATGATAGACCTGTAAACGATATGCTGTATTAAATTCTACTTAATTCTATTCTACATAATGAAAAAATGAAAAATTACTTGTAACATCAGAGGTTTGAGATTTACGGAGTGAATCGGAACACGTTTTCTCTCATGGTTTATTTTTCTATATAGTAATAGTTTCATGTAATATATGAAAATGTAAGTATGAATATATATTGTCACAATATTTTGTTTGTTCTAATTACTTGAAGAGTTTAAAGGTGCCAATAAATTACTTGATTAAACAAAAAAGTCAACACCTAATCCAACAGACATGGAACGCACAATAAAATAATTTAAAAATAGCAAATTAATTAGAAAAACTGCACAGATTTATTCTCTGACATCCATAACATTACACAAACATCTCAAAATGAAAAACCAATTAAAAAAGAGAGGTATCCAAACAATACTAAGGGCTGGGGATGAGGGCGTATTAGAAGATCGTATCAATACATGCAGCGATTGGGGCTACTCAATAGATTCACTTACCCAATGACTACTAGTAAAGGATAACACAGAACAGGTCTGAATTTGTATTAAATTCTACTTCTGCAATTCAAATATAATTTCTTAAAATGAATTTTAATTTCTCTTGATTTCAAGGTTGTTTTCTAATTTTTAAAAAGGCATATCTTTACTTCTATATATCGCTATATCGCTTGGTTTTACTGTAACTACACTGTTAAAAATCTTGTTCTAGTTTGAACCAAAAAAGTTTGGTTTTTGGTGCTCAATATCTGCCACCGTAAGATGGTGAAATCTTGAACCAAAATTTCGAGCTCCCATTGAAGCATAGTTCCAATACTTGGAACGAGGTTGAACTAGGAAGCTCCAAATGTTGGCACGAGATTTCACCATCTTATGGTGGCAGCTATTGAGCACCAAAAAACAAATTTTTTTGGTTCAAACTAGAACAAGATTTTTAACAGTGTACGTGTTCCTATTCCTCCCTTATCATTATTACCTGTTTTCTTAACCCTATAAAAGTTTGTAACGGAATAAATAAAGATTATAACAATTGTTCCGATTCACCCCTTTCTCCGAAGTGAATCGAAACACCATTAAAAAAAATAAATAATACATACATAAACAGTAAAAATGTTTCGCTTTTGCTTAAAAAGTAAAGAACAAAACAAGACCGAAGTTTCTAGTAGAAAAATTAAAAAATTAAAAAATCAGTTGTTGCTTTTTTTTAACGTTAAAGTTGAAAAGTGTTCCGAAAAACCCCATTTTAAGGTAATAGAATTCTTGCTGTGAAGGAAATAATATTACGCACTGGATGATAGTTCTTCTACTGGTTCTAGAAATGTTAGATGTTCAGTGTGTTTGAGCCATTTTCTTGTGCAGATATATCATAAAAAGCATGTCGACGAGCTCCGTATTGTTGAAAGGATATACTTTTCTCAAAATACCACGGGGGAATGATGATTCAAGTCAGTGGAGTGCTTTCATTCGCCGAACTTAACAGACCAGACAAATTATTAAAATATATTATACAGGGTGTTTCGCTACCAGACCGACAAACTTTGAGAGATGATAGTAGACACAAAGACAAACATTATTAAATAGGAAACCATGGGGCGCAAACGCTTTCTGTAGGATCTAGTGGCCATTAAAATTTAAGGTCCAAAATTTTAAACGATGATAAAAAACGGAAAAAAGGGTCGATTCGTTTGCGGTTTTCACTAAAATAATTCTTAATATCACGATTTTTTTAGAAAAAAAATTTAAAAGTTACGTTTAAGAATTGTCGATAGAGGGCGCTTTAGACTTTAGAGCAACGAACAACTACTTTTTACTGATATTTTGTGCATGCGGTTGAAAGTATTCTAAAGTTTAGACTTTAACTTAAATTTTAAACCCATAATCCCATACCACATTGGGATCGGTTAACTAGCGAAAATTTAACTGTGAACAGAGGGGGAAATTTTAAACGCTCATAAATATTGGACAAACAAGTCAATTTTGTTGCGGTTTGCGTGTATGTCATTCCCTTGGTAATTATTTTATTCAAAATGACGTACAGCATTGGTGTCCCCATTTTTTGATAGAGGGCGCTTTCGACACATCTCCGAAATTTCAATGGCATTACTCTTGTATGTTTTACTACCAGACCAAGATACTTCCAGGAAGTATTGGGGATGCAAAGATGACTCGGAATCATATTATAATGTATCGTCGAAAATGCTTTTTTTACGAGTTAGAGTTAAAATAAGCAAAGAAAAAAGCAACTTGATAATTCTACAACACGTTCTGTCGGAACTTCTGGTAAAAGCACATGTTCCTCTTTCGTTGCACCACTCTATAGCACGATAGAGCTCCTCCACATTTTACTAATGATGTTCGCAGACTCCCCATTGTAACATATGGAAGCGGTGGATAGGTAATGGTGGCTCGGTTCGTTGGCCTGCCAGATCGTCACACCTACTTCATTATATCAATTACTTTTTTTAACCTATCTTTAATTTATTAGTGTATAATTTTTTTGTATTTTTTAAATGAACGTTGCTGGGTGGGGCTAGTTAAGCTCAAACCAATTAGTAGCCCCCCCCACACCTGGCTTAGTCTGAATCTGAATCTGTATGGACTTCTTCTGCTGGGATCAAATGTAAAGTTGAATGTATGAGACTCCTGTACCGTCAGTGGAAGACCTCTCAGCTCGAATTTCTGTAACTGCCAGAAAGCTATCCGAGATGCCAAGAATTTTTCAAAGTGAGAGGAAATTGCAAGGAAATTGCATTCATCGCTGCTGTAAAGCATGCCCGACTACTTCTGGTCGTAATTTCGTACACCTTTTGTAGTAAAACCCTTAAGTAAACTGTTTTCTTCCACATTAACGTGTTGCTGTTTCACTACCTGTTTCTGTTGCTTTTTTCTCTGCTTCTTTTAAACACAACTCGCTGAAAAGGCATTTTCAACGTTACATTCCTATGTAATTCCGAGTCGCTTTGCATCCCTAACACTTCCTGTTAGTATGTTAGTCTGGTAGTTAAACACCAAAGAGTAATGCCATTGAAATTTAGGAGATGTGTCAAAAGCGCCCTCTATCAAAAAATGAGGACACCAATGCTGTACGTCATTTTTAATAAAATAATTACCAAGGGAATGACTTACATGCGAACCGCAACAAAATCGATTTGTTTGTCCAATATTTATGAGCGTTTAAAATTTCCCCCTCTGTTCACAGTTAAATTTTCGCTAGTTAACCGATCCCAATGTTTCCGATTATGGGCTTAAAATTTAAGTAAAAGTCTAAACTTTATAATAATTTCAACCGCATGCACAAAATAACGGTAAAAAGTAGTTGTTCGTTACTCTAAAGTCTAAAGCGCCCTCTATCGACAGTTTTTGAACGTAACTTTAAAAAAAAATTTCTAAAAAAATAGTGATATTAAGAATAATTTTAGTGAAAACCGCAAACGAATCGACCTTTTTTTTGGTTTTTTATCATCGTTTGAAATTTTGGACCTTAAATTTTAATGGCCCCTAGCTCCTACAGAATACATTTGCGCCCCATTGTTTCCTATTTAATAATGTTTGTCTTCGTGTCTACTATCATCCCTCAAAGTTTGTCGGTCTGGTAGCGAAACACCCTGTATATAAATATGAATATATTACGGAAACCTCTATTCTGTCTATCTTAGATTTGCCTCATGAAAAAAAAAAAAAAAAGTTGGTAGTATAATATCACATTATAAAAACTAAATACTGCGACTTTACAATCATGAAGTATCAGTGGCGACTGTGCCCATTCTTATTATCTTGACCCTGGGCTCCGGCATGCTATGCAGTGAAAAATAAATAAAATATCATCTTCAAATCAAGGTTTAATTCGAAATTATCAAGGTCGAGTAAATCATATTTCGGATATGTAATCATAAATAATCTATAAAAACATTCTAAATTCAAACATTGTCTATTGAATAAATCCACAATGCATTTCACCGGGGAAATTCTTCGCTGAACTTTTCTTTAACTAAAACGTTTAATAAGATAAAAAATAAGTAACAATTCTTTGTACACTATTTACAAAACTTAAATCATTGGGAGACACAATGGTCCACTTTTATATTTATTTTCGACTATAATAGTCACATATTTTTACCGAAAACAAATCATTCTAATAAAAAAAAAATCGGCTGCATTCTGTTTACAAAAAATCAGAGAGTTTTAAAAGTGGAAGTTGAAGTTAAGAAATTGCATAGCTCGTAGCGCCAATCTAACTGCAATTCTTTTTCTTCAGCACCATACGTCCCGACCAATAGGTAAACTTAACGCGAGACCATCTGTGTTTAAGGGGGTAGTAAGGTTAATTCGAGGGAAAAAAAGCATATTTTCTATGATTTTTTGTAAGGATACAATTAATATTTATTTATTTGCATAGTTATAGTATAATTATATGTCATTTAAAGAGTATTCTGTGAAATTTTCATTAAGAAATATTAAAAAATGAGCCAATGACAGCGAATCTTCGAAGACGTCCCAAAAAAAAGTTGATTCGCGGTGAACCGCATAACTCATGACTGGATCAACTGAAATTAAAAAACCAAATTGATTTAATTAGTTAATAAGTTTCCTCAGGGAACGCCGTCGAGTTTTTTTTTTTATTATTGATTTTTCAATTTTTTACAAGGCTCGGAAATCAAAATACCGATTTTTCATCAAAAAAATCTGATATTTTGTTTTTTTAAAGTAAGTTAAAATAAAAAAAAAATAAATAAACTCGACAGCGTTACCTCGTAATTTATATAAAGAAAGAGTGTGTAAAATTTTAAAAAGATCGGTTCAGTAGATTTTGAGCTACAGAGTTCACCGGCTTTGAAAAAGCGAAGTCTTAGAAAAACACGTTTAAAGTTTCACAGACTTTTTTTTGGCATTTTGCGCTTAAAAAACTCAAAATCACAACACAAAATTACGGCACACGTGTACACACGTGTACGTGTACCTTCGGAAAGGTCCATTATTTTGGCAGTATGCCAGGACAGGTGTTTGAAACCTGGTCAAGCAGTAGCAGCTACTTTGTAGCTGATTGTTGCGGCCACATTCCTCAGTGTGAAATCGGAGGGCGGAGACTTACAAGTGTATATCTCCGTCAGTTTTACTTCAATTGCTTTCAAATTTTCACAGAATAATCTTAAGATGTTGTACATTAATATAATATAATAAAAAAAAAATGCAAAAAAAAAAAAAAAAAAAAAAAAAAAAAAAAAAAAAAACCTTACTACCCCCTTAATTCTCAAGGAAGCTTGGTATACAGTTTATCTATTCCGAAGGAATAAAAGGATGAGTAAACCGTTCCCAGTCAGAAGTAGAATTCTCGACCTGCAGCGCCGCAGTCCGATGCTCTGACCATTTACGCAAGTGGGTTTCAACATTACATTGTATGAAGATTTTTTTTGCGCATATTTCGAGTATCTATAGGTATCAAATTAGTATTTTAGTGTCTAAAAATCTAGCTTATATCTTTATGTAGCACCCACTTTTATTTTTAATGATATATGTTTACTGCATAATTCAATCATATATATATATATATATATATATATATATTGGTAATATTTATTTTAATGTTATAACTTATTTTTAGTTAAAATGTGAAAATAAAATAGAACTCGTGTATAAAATAAGTAATTATATATATATATATATATATATATATATATATATATATATATATATATATATATATATATATATATATATATACACATATATATATATATATACATATATATATATATATATACATATATATATATATATATATATGTATATATATATATATATATATATATATATATATATATATATATATATATATATATATATATATATATATATATATATATATATATATATATATATATATATATATATATATATATATATATATTGGGGGGGAGCGGAGGCATAGAAAAACAGAAGAAGAATGAAATATAAATAGAGACTAATTTCTCAGAAACAAAACTAAAGCTGTACGAATAAAACAAATAACAAGCATTTATGGATAATTCAACGTATTTTTTATTTTAAATTATCCTTTTGCAAGATGTATCTTAAATTGCACTCAAGTACTAATTGTTGTATCACAAAATCTTCAATAAAATTACAACTGATATTTTTTATACAAAGCGTTTTATACAAATTTATTTTATAAAAATTGGCGCAATCTAATTAGGAAAAAAATTTAACTAAGCAAAAATGTCTGAATACATTCTTAAATTTATGGTAAGATTTGTGTTTTGTGCCTTTCTTGAAATTTTATGCTGTTAGATTCTTTTATACATGTATTATAATTATATATAGTTTTTTTTTTTTTTTTTTTTTTTTTAAGTTAGATATATTTTTTAATGCAACAGTAAATTATAATTAGTAAGAAACCATTTCCTTATTATAATTTATTTTCGGACATAATTTATCGCATATCTAGATACCAAGTTAGAAGGCAATAAATATTAATACAATATTACGAGGGGCTGCATTTAATGTACGTAAGACGGTTTGGTTTTTTAAATTTATATGATGATAAAAAAAAAATAATTATGAAATGATTAAAAGAATGTTTCCCAATATAGTCCCAATATTATTTTTCCTCTCAAGATTTTAATTCTTAATTAGCATAATTATTTGTGCTTCTTTATATGCTGATCATATACACTGCAATACTTCCACTTTAATGATTATAAAATCATTTGAAAAAAAAAATGGCAAATCATTTGAAAAAATATACATATACATTTTTAGTAGTGAAAAGGATCATTTTACCATTATTGTTGAATACTTTCTCAATATACAGGATATTTCCAAATTCATTGTGCAAACTTTATGGGGTGATAGTACACATCAAGACAAACAATATTAAATAGGAAACTAAGGGTCCCAAACGCCTTCCGAAGGAGATAGGCGCCATTAAAGTTTAGGGTCCAAAAATTCAAATGATTATAAAAAACAGAAAAATTGGTCGATTCGTTTGCGGTTTTCACTAAAACTATTCTTTTTGTCAGTATTGTCTTAAAAATAAATTAAGCTGCTAAATTTCAAAAAATGCCGATAGATAGCGGTTTAGACTTTGGAGTAACGAACATCTACTTTTTACCGTTATCTTTTGCATCTCATTATTTTTTTTTAAAAAGCTTAGACATAAACTGAGATTTTGAGCTCAAAATCTAAATCGTTGGAGTGGTTAAGTAGCGTAAACTGAACTGTGGGGGGAGGTTCAAATTACAAATGATTATAAAAAACGGAAAAATTGGTCGATTTATATGCGATTTTCACTAAAATTATTCTTTATGTCAGTATTGTCTTGAAAATAAAATATAAACATAACATTCAAAAAATGCCGATAGATTGCGCTTAAGACTTTTGAGTAACTAGACTCTTGATCTCATAAATTTTTTTTAGAAGCTTAGACATGAACTTAAATTTTGAGATGAAAATCTGAATCGTTGGGAGTGGTTAAGTAACGCAATCTGAATTGTGTTCAGTGGTGGTGGGGAGGTTCAAATTTCAAAGGATTACAAAAAACGGAAACATTGGTTTTTGGTTTTCGCTAAAACTATTCTTTAACCCCGTGGGGACGAGCGACCAGTATATGTGGGACCGTTGGCACTCACATCCCGCGTGACCAGTAAACGCGAAACCGCTGTTGGCACTCACATCACTAGCGACTAGCATTCGTGCCGTCAGTCTGGAACGTTTTATTGAAATGAATACAACGTATAAAAAATTTGCCTTAATCGTGTTTGACTTTATATTAGGAAGGAATACATTTCCTTCTTTCTAAAAAAACAAATGCAATCAATGACATTTTTTTAATAAAAATTTATTTAATTTTTCACAAAAATTACCGCATTGAAAAGAAAATATGATTTTATGATATGATGTATTTATTCTTTTCACTGAAGTCTTTATAACGTATTCTCTTTTCGATCATAAATCTTTTACATTTCTATTAAAACTTTATTTTTTATTTATGGGAAAATCTTCTACACTGTTTGGAAAGGGACAAAGAGTGAATGAGCTGAGGAATATATAATGCTCATACACGTTCGCCTCTGAGTAAGTCTTCTAATTAATATGCGTTTCTATTTTCCTTTTTCTCCCATGCTTTATCTGGATTAAAAATAGCTTAGAAAGATGAGTGAATGTTTCCTAAAGTTTTTTTTCGCTTTTATTTAAAATTGCTTACTCGTATATAAATATTTGTGATTATTGAGCTCTGAGATTTTGGGATTGGTTCTGGTTGTTTGAGAATAAAGCAGTGACTCCATTTTAAACTTTATTTTGTTGCGGCAAATTCTTTTAAGCGGTAATTAAAGAAAAGAAAGAAAGGAAAGAACATAATAAAAAGAAAATTTTCGATAGTAAGATATTGGATTACTTTTTTTTTTAACTTTTAATAATATTATGCATCGTTTCAAACTAACTCATTTTAAATCGAATTATCTCTAATTAAGTATCGTGTTTCTCAATCTCATTGAAATGTCCAAAAAAAAAAAAAAAAATAAGAATGCAAAATTTTTGAGAGTTTTAAACACAATCGTTAAATTCTGAATATTTGATGAATAAGAGCGTACATTAGCATGCATATTTCGAATTAATATTCAGTTTTAGATGTTATAAATTAATAAAATTTTTCGATGTTCGGTTATAAATATATTTCCAATTTAAAAAATACTTTTAACATTAATGGCATTTTTTATCAGTTAATTTAAAATTGCTATTTATTTTCATTTATTATTATTATTATTCAATAGTTTTAATTTCATAAGTCTATTTTAATTTTAAATACTTTATAATTTTAATTTTAAATAATTAAGATATAAATAAAGATATTTTAACATTAACAAACTCTTTGATGTATGTATTTTAATTCAGCATTTAAGTTTAAAATTTATTATCAAATAATCTTTATTTGATATTTTGTTTTATCATATATTACTATATATATTTATCTTTATATTTAACAACTTTATAGAAATGCATATTTTATTTTAAAGTTCAGTTTTATTCACTTTTTACTTATTATTATGCAATACTTTTTATTTAATAAATATTTTATGATTGATTGTATGTAATTTTTAAATTCTCAAATACTTAAAAAAAAAAAAAAATCATGTATGTTTATATAATAAGTAATAAAAACTAATATGCAGAAGTTGCTTGCATGTTCTATTTAATTATTCTTATTTTCTAATAAATCGGCTTCATTAAAACGCTTATTTTGTTTAAGGAATGCATTCGAAATTATTTAGAAGCAAAACTGTTGTTGTTTTACCAAAATTATTATTTATTTGAGGAAAATATTTCAAATGTTGCTTTATTGAAGTTACGTAAGTGTTTTTTGATCATATAGTTTCAAGTTAATTTTTGATTCTTATTGATCATATTGTGATAAATTTGCAACCTAAAAAAGTAGTTAAAATATTCATTACATACATTTAAAAAGTAATTTTTATATTAAAATATCGGAGAAAATAACTGAATTTTTTGTGTGAATATACATAATAACAACTAATTCCACGCATGTGTATTTCAAAAGGTTACATGGAAAAATGAATTTTTTATAATTTTTTAAAGAACACTTTATAAGAGTTAGGTTTAGCTTCGCAAAATCCTTCGGCCCTGAAGATGAAATCGAATTTCCCCGCTCCGTCCTCAGATGCGCACTTCGAAATGCGCGCGCCGTCGCGAACGGGTTATGCCAATATTTCCTTAAAAATAAATTTTAAAGATAAATTTTAAAAAATTCCGTCAGAGGGCGCCTTAAACTTTAGAGTAACCAACAACTATTTTAAATTGTTAGTTTTATATCTAATTAAATGCTTGTAAAAGTTCAAACTTAAATTTTGAGCTCAAATTCTGCATCGTTGTGAGTAATTAAGTAGCGGAAAATTGAACTGTGTTCGAGGGGTTGGAAGGGCAAAATTTCAACTCCTGAACACAGTTCAGTTTGCGCTTCTTAATCCCTTCCATCTATTTAGAAATTGAGCTCAAAATTCAAGTCTAAGCTTCTGCAAGCATTTAATTAGATACAAAAAAATAACGGTTAAAAATAGTTGTTGGTTACTCTAAAGTTTAAGGCGCCCTCTAACGGAATTTTTTGAAATTTATCTTTAAAATTTATTTTCCAGGAAATATAGACATGAAGAATAGTTTTAGCGCAATTTTTCAGTTTTTTATAATCTTTTGAAATTTGAACCTCCCCACCCCCATTGAACACAATTCAGTTTGGGCTACTTAATCACTCCCAACGATTCAGATTTTCATCGCAATATTTAAGTGCATGTCTAAGCTTCTAAAAAAATTCTATGAGATGCAAAAAATAACGGAAAAAATAGTTGTACGTTACTCCAAAGTCTAAATCGCCCTCTATCGGCATTTTTTGAATTTTATCTTTATAAAATATATTATATATCTGGAATTCAGTATTATGTTCTTTGAACCAATCGAGCACTATTCGAGTCATGGAAGAGTCATGGTCATTCGAATCATGGAGTCACTATTCGAGTCGAGTCTTGCACGAATATTTCATTTCGATTTCGGAAGACAAGTACATTGTAATGTTTTGAATGATCTACAATGATGTTCAGATAGTCTGATGGGTCTGTTCATGGTCCGTTCTAGAACAACCACAGCTCTCTGTGATGGCTAAGAAAACGTTCCTTAGAATTTTGTATCGCCACAAATGGCCTAGGTATGACATGTTGTGAAAGGGAGAATAACAGTTTGCATAAAACATGGCGTATTAAAACACGACCATCGATGTGTTAAAGGATTAATTGTGCTTCATCCGAGGAAGTAATTAACTCTCTTCTGATGTTCAAAAGCCCAATGAAAATGTTCTCGGACCTAGCTTAGTACTATTTGGCGATGATGCTTAGTCAACAGGAGTATTTGAGTGGGACATCAGCCCTTAGTTTGATGTTGTACAATGGCAACTGAACTGCATTCTTTAAAAGGGTTTTTACATGGACCTGTATTGTCTGGAAACATAAATTGGACCAGTTTCTGGTACCGATTTTGCTTAATATGAGAAAAGTGGTAGTCTGCGGCATCCCATTTATTTGGTAACGCCATTACGTCCAATGTGATGATTTCTACAAGTGGTTTCATCGTCATCCATACCCTTTGTACAAGTAGTATTGACAATATGCCCAGAACAACCCATGAAAGGAGAAATTTCGAAGTAGCAAGTTCTGAGTTAATGGGGGACTGAAATATGCTTCTGTTAAAGTAGCTTAGAGCAGCATCCTTTACTTTCACAAGAAAATTTAACCGGAAAAATTATTCTTGAGATTCCCTAGCAGCATCTAAATATAATTGCTACAAAATTATGTGCCTTCCACGCCCTCCACGCAAGTTCATAACAAAATGCCAAGGTAGTCATAATGTTTTGGATCTTGAGATCATAACTTATGCTTTCTATACACTGTAAAAAATATGTGAAGTTACTATGATTTTTCTAATAGATTTGTATGCCAAGAACTTTTTATGTAACGGTAACAGCAAAAACTCATGTACCCTACATGAATTTTTGCTGTTTCCGTTGCATGAAAAGTTCCTGGAATACAAATCTACTAGAGAAATCATAGTAATATTGCGATTTCATTTACAGTGTAGTTCTAGGGCAAGATATAAAAATAATTAGTAAACAAACTCATGTATTACATCCACTGAAAAATGCACTTTATCACGATCGCCAGAAAACAATGTTTGCGATGATCATTGAATGAGATATATTCACTATAGCATGGTTTTCGAGATATAATGAATATGAAATATGCAAGTGGCTTATTATTTACTCCATTTTCTTTTATTTTACGTTGCAGTTTTCAGATTTTTTTAAATCCTTATTATTATTCTACTATCGGAAATGCATTTGTACTTAGTATCCGAATGTTAGCAGACACTACACAGATTTCAGGGATTAATTATTCTAAAAAATTCTAATAATAATTAAAAATAATGATTCACAAAATTTCACAGCAGTTTTTTTTTCTGAAAAAGACATAGCACGACGGAATTTCTCAACTCACGCAATGTGAGTACTGCTTGGACTTCCCAAGGAAAAATCTGTTTGGCATTGATATTGGTATAGTCTGTAAGTGAATGGAAATTGGTCATACTTTTAAATTTAAAATTAAGAACTGTATATTATTTTGATTTTTAATTGAGAGTCTTTTTACCTAAAATCTGAAAACAAGTTGTAAAATTTACGAAAAGATATTGAAAATTGTCAAACACAATCAATGTTCAAAATTATTAATATTAAAAATCGTTGTTTTTCTCAATTCACAACCTTATAAAGCAAAACATCTAAGCACAAATGTAGAAAATAACACCCAATTAGCCGGAGGAGAATGTTTCATTTGTATGAAATTTGAGAACGCAATTTTCCGTCTTAATTACTTTTATACCACAGAAAGAAAAGTTCTTGTCAGAGTAAACACTTTCGGTTAGTATACAGTCTAACACAGTTCTGTGCCCTGTACAGGAAAATATGTATATCTACAAAACTAGTTCTTGTAAAGCTACAGATATCTGTAACTTTACAAATGAAAATTTCTAAATTACTGGTTACAGTCACATAAATTTTTAGGAATCCCAGTTTCCTAAAAAAATCTTAGAAACCTTTCAGATATTTTCATTCTCAGTGTAAATATAGATTTGTTATATGCGTTTTTGCTATTGTCGTTACATATAAAGCTCTAGAAATTCCAGTTTCCTTTAAAATTTTTAATAACTTTTATTTTTTTATTTTTGTAATTTTTTTATTATATTTTTTTCTACAGTGAGAAAAAAATGCAAAACGCCTTTCCCTTCTCTTTTTAATAGAGAATATATGCACGTAATATTTATAAAAAAATACAATTATATCTCGGATAAAACCCTTAAACCGTTTCTTTTCGGGCAAAATATAGGTATATTTTAAAAAAGATTTTTTTTAAATTATTATTGGCGTGCAGGCTAACAGTTCTTATTGTAAATCAGCAAGTATTCTTTTTGTGTTTTTCGTTTTTACCTCATTGTAAAAAAATTGCTACATTACGCAGTAAGAAAAAAAAGTGAATTTTTTTAAGGAAACTGTAACTATCGGTAATTCTCGGTTATATGAATATTTTTTTACAAAAACAATCACCAATATTTAAATACTTAATAATTAATGTTTCACTTTAATGTAATGCTATTCACAACTCAAAATTTTTGTGTTTCTTTGCAAAATATATAACTATATAAATCTTACAATATAATGCGAGTAAATCTTGCATGAGTATGGGGCTGCCTATGTACGTAAATTTTACATTAGAAAGATATTCTAACAATTTTGGCACAGAAATGTATTTTACAATATTCTGGCAAGAATTGATTTAATTCATATGTTGAAGGAAATCCGATTAGTGTGCAATTTTGGATCACGGTTTCACATGATCAATCAATCACTCTCTCTCTCTCTCTCTCTCTCTCTCTCTATATATATATATATATATATATATATATATATATATATATATATATGTGTGTGTGTGTATATATACAATATATATATACAGGATGTCCCTAAACACATGGTATATACGCTAGGGGTTGATAGAACACATCAAAGCGAGTAATAGTAAATAGGAAACCAAGGGTCCCAAACGTTTTCCAAAGGACATAGCCCCCATTAAAGTTTGGGGTCCAAAATTTCAAATACACATAAAAAACGGAAAAAATGGTCTATTGATTTTCGGTTTTCACCAAAACTATTCTTACTTTCTTGAAAATAAATTATGAAGATAAAATTCGAAAAATGCCGATAGAGGGCGCTTTAGACTTTGAAGTAATAAAAAACTATTTTTTGCCGTGATTTTTTGCATCTCATTAAATGGTTTCGTAAGCTTAGACTTAAATTTTGAGCTCAAAATCTGAATAGTTGGGACTGGTTAAGTAGCACAAACTTAACTGTGTTCAGAGGGTTTAAATTTCAAATGATTATCAAAAACAGAAAAATTGGTTGATAGATTTGCGGTTTTCACTAAAACTATTCTTTATGTCGGTATTTTATTAAAAAATGATTTATAAAGATAAATTTCAAAAACTGTCGATATAGAGCGTTTTAGAATTTGGAGTAATAAACAGCTATTTTTTACGTTATTTTTTGCATCTGATTAAATGTTTTCGTAAACTTAGACATAAACTTAAATTTTGAGCTCAAAATCTGAATAGTTGGGAGTCGTTAAGTAGTAAAAACTCAACTGTGTTCTAAGTGTTCGAATTTCAATTGAATTTAAGTCATTATATTGTTAAAAATAAATTTTAAAGATAAATTTCAAAAAATTCCGTTAGAGGGCGCCTTAAACTTCAAAGTAACCAACAACTAATTTTGACCGTTATTTTTTGATATGAATAAATGCTTTCCAAAACTTATTAAATGTTTTCGAAATCTTAGCCATGAACTTAAATTTTGAACTCAAATTCTGAGTCGTTGGGAGAGGTTAAGAAGCGCAAAATGAAGTGTGTTCAGGATTTGAAATTTAACACCCCCCCCCCCCCTTCTCGAACACAGTTCACTTTTGCGCTACTTATGCACTCGCTACGATTTAGAATTTGATCTCAAAGTTTAAATATAAGCATTTGAAAGCATTTAATGTGATTTAAAAAAACAACGGTTTAAAATAGTTGTACGCAACTCCAATGTCTTTTGAAAGCATTTAATGTGATTTAAAAAAATAACGCTTAAAAGTAGTTGTATGCTACTCCAATGTCTAAGGCACCCTCTATCGGCATTTTGTGAAATTTTTCTTTAAAATTTATTTTCATGAAAACACTGATTTAAAGAGTAGTTTTAGCAAAAACCTCAAACGAATCGACTAATTTTTCCATTTTTTATAATCATTTGCAATTTAAGCCCTCTGAACACAGTTCAGTTTGTGCTACTTAACCACTCCCAACTATTCAGATTTTGAGCTCAAAATTTAAGTTTAAGTTTATGAAAACATTTAATCATTAAAACTAAAACACTTTTAAAACAACTGAAATCACATTCCCATAAATCATCATTCATAGGCGTCCATGTATCGAATTCTTTGCGTGGCCCTGTATATCCTTTTATCTATATTCTGAAAACATTCTTCAGTAAATTGAATGAAGCTCAGCGTAAAAATGCATAGCTTATTTAAGAACCACGTTTAAATAATTTACAATCATATTCAATAACGTTGGTGATATCTTTTGGTTAGCCCTGTATATGAACTATAACATTTATACACACCATATAATGTGCATATATTTAGCGAAATAGAAACGCGCATATCATAATTAAATTGCATTTCATCCCTCCATTAGCCATGATCGGACACATAGACGGTACTTCGGAAAGAATATTGTATTTGAAATCTTTTGCATGGCCCTGTAAATGCTATGTACTTCATATTATGCAATACAGTAGCGTATAATTTATATTAAGCTTCAGTGACATGTATCAATTTATACGTGAAAAAGCTTAATATATTTAAAATATGTCACACACAATTCCCCCTTTTAACATTATCTAATGGAATTCTTTTGTGTGGCCCTGTAAATGAATAACAGCTACATTTTCACCTTATATTTTATAGAATGCATATTTTAATATGTTTGACAGGGAATAACATCTTTAAAATTCCTTTGAAACGAATTTTTCCCCATAGGCCGTAATGTAATGGGAAACTTTTGATTCGCCCTGTAGATAAACTAATCGTGGTAGAAACTTCATTTTCGATAGGACTTGTGCTAGGGTAAACGTCAATAACGTCCTAAAATTTCATGGCAATCCGAGTATATTAATGATTTTTCCCCATAGGCCGTAATGTAATAGGAAACTTTTGATTCTCTCTGTAGATAAACTAATCATGGTATATACTTCATTTTCAATAGGGTTCGTGCTAGGGTAAATCTAAAAAACGTCCTAAAATTTCATGGAAATCCGAGTATATTAACGATTTTTCCACATAGGCCGTAATCTAATGGGAAAATTTTGATTCTCTCTGTAGATAAACTAATCATGGTAGATACTTCATTTTCAATAGGGTTCGTGCTAGGGTAAACCTCAATAACGTCCTGAAATTTCATGGCAATCCAAGTATATTAACGATTTTTCCCCATAGCCCGTAATGTAATGGGGAAATTTTGATTCTCTCTGTAGATAAAATAATCATGGTAGAAACTTCATTTTCAATAGGGTTCGTGCTAGGATAAATGTCAATAACGTCCTAAAATTGCATGGCAATCCGAGTACATTTACGTGAGTTAGAGTGTGGACAGACGGCCATCTGGACATCCGCCCAGACGGACAGATGGCCAGACAAACCGAATGCATAAGCACTTTTCAACTTTGTTGGAAAGTGCTAAAAAGGCTCTAAGGATTTAGAGTAAATTTTATATTTTGGAATATTAGAAAATCACCAATGAATTAAGTCACATGTGAGAGAAATTTTGATTAAAGGGTCGTTTTTGAGTCACTGTGAGTGACGCTAATTTTTATCTAGAAAATGGCTCCAAAGATTTTGAATAAATTTTGTATTCAGTGATTTTCTGGCAGAAGAATGATATTGGACTCGTACATAGATGGGTCACATACTTAATATCGATATAGGTCGATGTAGGTCACATACTTAATGGGTCAATTCCGGTTAGAATTGTAAAGGTCCATCTTATTCTATCTCAATAAAATGCTCAAACAATTTTGAAAAATACCTTAATATACCGTTTTCTGGCACCTAAAAATTATTTTGCTAGTTCACATATTTGAGAAGTTTTGATTAGTGGCTAATTTTGAGGTTATTATGAGTCAAGCCAATTTTATCTAAATTCAGCTCTAACGATTTTGAGTGCTTTTTTCCCTACGAGATTATGAGAAAACCACTTGGATAATTCATATATTAAAGAAAATTTTATTAGTGGGTAATTTTGGGTCACTATGGGTAAAGCTAAGTTTCTAGAAATCAACTCGAACGATTTTAATTAAGTTTTATAATGTATCGCTTTCGGTATCGGAAAAACCAATGGATTGGTTCGCTTATTCGAAAAAAATTAAGTAATGGGTCTCGTTGGATCTTAATTGTTCGGGGTAGATCTGTGGCGTTGTATCAAAAACGGCGTTGAATGTAAATAACGATTCAAACAATATTGACAATATACTGTATTATGTAGTTTTTGGACACTAAAAACCACTGTACTAGGTCACGCGTTTGAAAAAAATCAGATTAGTAGTTTATTTTTGGGTCTCTACATGTCAATTTAATTTTATTTAAAAAATGGCTCTGACGAATTTTAACTGAATTTGGTATTTTACCATTTTTATTCATCAGACTATCTCTAAGCTGGGTCAAATGTTTGAGAAAATTTTATTAGTGCTATCTTTTGTATATCACTGCAGGTTAAGCTAATTTTAACTAAGAAACGGCTTAAAAGATTTTGACTAAATTTTGTAATCTATGGTTTTTGATTACCAGGAGCCCATTCACCTAAATCACATCTTCGAATAAATTTGATGTAGAACTGATGATTAATTTGGGGTAAATACGGGTGAGGGTTACGAATCCTAGAAGTTTAAACGCGAATAAGAGTACGATATTTAACAATTTTGGTTACATTTGTCCTTAAAAATGACTTTAATGATTACGAATACCAAAACACAAACTTAGCTACAAATGAAAAAATGACAAGAGAATGCTATGTATGTGAAAAAACTCTTTAGACATAGACTGATATCTTGTTGTAAATATGTACGTATTGAAGAAATTTATAAACTTGTATTTTGTTTTCATTCTAATTGTTTTTTGAAAACATTCTTATAAATAACGTGATTTATAGCAATTATGCAGATAGACTGTAGATAGATGTAAATATAAATCGAGATTAACCCAAAGTTAATTTATTCCTGGCATATATCATTTACCTTCGCTAATATAAATTGATATCCTCGTTAAACAGTAAGCCTATAAAAAACGCACTTTATTATATATATATATATATACCATTTTTTTAGGGTGCACAAAATTTTAAAAGATTTTTCAGTGAAGCCATTAGTTATACAAATAATAAATAAAAGAGGTTATAAGTAGTTGTTCTGTAATTACGTAAAATACTGTATATAAAAAATATTTCATGTTAGCTATTCATATTTTTTCCATAATTTACCATATCTGTGAAATACTTTATTATTTAAAAACATTGAAAATATATTATTTCATGTAAACGTGTCTTTTCACAGAAATATTTATTATGGCTAAACAAAATAGTTTTTAACGTAATATATTCGAACGTGACAATCAATGATAAATAAAAGAAGTAAGAAGAATGATAATAAATAATTACATGCGTTTTACATTCTAGAAAAATAAATCACATTCAGGGTGATGAAATAACTTGAAAGATTTACTTTTGACGTGACAACGTCTTGTAAATTGGTTTGCCGGGAGACACTTCAAGAAACTGCGTTACGTTACGTTACGCTCCGCTCACGATACGCGCTCACTTTTCTCTTAACTTTTTCCGGTCACTTTTGGGACCATTTTCTGAACGTGAATGTGAATTCGCTGCAAGGAAGGGGCGGTGCTTAATAGGAATTTTAGATAGTATCAAACTAAGACGAAATATGTTATGTATTAGTTATTAGTATAAAGTACAAAGAAAATAAGTGTAGTTTATTTCGTAATTCGGTGGTATATTATGGAAAACTAATGATATGTGATTAGTGAAAGCCATTTTACTTTAGTTATATTCTGCTCATTGAAAAATTCTTTAATATGCTGTTTACAAAATTCAAAATTTGACATCAATAAACATGAAGTAAAATGTGTTTAACAAACACAGTGTATTGCAAGTTATTGTATGTATATTTGTATATAAATACGTATGTATGTGTAAAGGTAAAAATAAAATTTTGTTAATATCACCGCCCCTTCCTTGCAGCGAATTCACATTCACGTTCAGAAAATGGTCCCACAAGTGACCGGAAAAAGTTAAGAGAAAAGTGAACCGATAATGACGGTTTTCTGTGTCTAAATATAAACACATTTCTTCGTAATAGAGAATGGCTGCTGCGCTATAAGGAGTGTATCAATGTATGGGTATCAATGTACTATTATTTCATCCTTCTTCCTACTATACGAATGAATATTCACATTAAAATTATTTTACAACTCAAAGTCGTTGTCACGTAAAACTTTCGCCCGTATACCGACTTTACAGGCAACCAATTTTTAAGTGAATTATTATGGCTAAATAAAATACTTTTCAACGTAAAATATTTTAACATGGGAATCAATGAACGAATCGATGAACGTGAAAGAAGTAATAAGACTGACAAAAAATAACTGTATGGGTTTCAAATTCAATAAAAATAAATCGGTATTTTGGCTCCATAAAATACTTTTTAAGGTAAAATATTCGAACATGGTAATCAATTGTATGTAAACGAAGTAATAAAAATGAAAATAAATAATTATACAGGTTTAATTTTATAAAATTAAACCGTTTTAAGAGTGATGAACTACCTTGAATGTTTTACTTTTTAAATGATTTATTATGGCTAAATAAAATACTTTCAGGATAAAATATTTGAGCTTGGGAATCGATGATATATAAAAGAAGTAATAAGTATGAAAATAAATAAGCATATGGGTTTCAAATTCTATTATAAGAATCAGCTTCAGGGACATGAAATACCTTGAAAGTTTTACTTTTAAAATGATTCTTAAATCATTTACAGAAAAATAAAACATGCCGCACTTTGCAAATATATTTAATCGAATAAAAATAAACATAATCGTTATATTTATTCATTTTAATTTATAAAAAATATAAAAAAAAATATATTATATATTGGAGAAAATAGCTTTACATGGGTAATAAATTGTAATTTATTTAATGAAGCATATTAAAAAAATAAAATAAATGCATAAAAAGTTACGAAATAAATGGCTAAAAATTAATTTATAAGAAAATTATATTTCATCGTAAAATGTTCTCCCTATTAAACTATACTTAAACGCTTTTTTCAACTTCAAATCCAAGGTTTATAGTAAATTCTTTGCGATCTTAAAATTTCTGTTACATTTTATAAACTTAACTTCAAAGAGTATTTTCTTTTAATCATAAAGTCACGTACAACCTCTTCTCAAATACTTTGATTCTGTATGATAATCACAAAGTTCAAAGTCTTTGATCGATTTTAATTTCACTTTTAAGGAAATAATATGAAATGGGTAAGTAATTCATATGCTTTAAAGTGTGAAGGGAATTCATTAATTTGAATTTCAAGATGGAATTATTTATTTAAAATGACTTCTTGATTGAATTAAAAAATAAAATAAAATATATTATTGTTGAATAATCTAGAACATATAACACAACAGTAAATTGCGATCTCAAAATACATTTCATGAGGGTTATTTGGAATAGTATTTTACAGTTGAAAAAAAGGTAAAGAAAATTCACTATTGTTATTTTATTTTAGAATTTAATCAATACTGAAAATCCAATTAAAAAAATATCTTAAATATATATATATATATATTTTAACCAATTTATCAAGTTTTCGGACTAATGGTTACCAAAGATTTCGGTTACTACAATAATAAACAAAAATAATTTATTTTAAAATATAAACTGTATGGAAAACATACATGTTATACATGTTATAAAAGTTCTCTATACAATTTAAGAAAAACTACAAGGACACTAGAATTTTTTTTTCTGAGAAAAATACAACTTATGTTGCACTTATGCAACTTATTATATTCTAACTTATTATGTTGCACTTATTATGGACAAAATTCTTTATTTGCGTAAAATTCTTCAAATTAATGTATCTAAAATCATTGAAATCAAAAATAAATTATAAAGAAGCTTTTGTTTTTCATAACATAGTTTCTATTGCTTACAGAAAACTGTGAAAAATGTAGAATGATACACATGTATTTTATATGAAAATAGAAGTATTAATAAGAAATCTGCTTTTTTGTTGCCTTTATCACTTGAAAGGTTACGTTTGGGAATGAGAAATAGAGTGATATTATTTCATTTAGGCTAAAATTGTCCAAAACATCGTTAATGACATTATGATGCACAACTGCCAATTTGCACTGTTATTGTTCCTTGCATAACCGGCGAACAAATGGCACCTCTGTATTATAAAATATGTTTAAGTACGGGCTTTTAGCTGACCGTGCCAAAACATGTATTTTTTTTTCTGTGGAAACAATTTTTAACACCAATATTTCACACAAGTATTTGTACTAAAAATCAATTTAATATAATGTTATTGGTGCAAGTGCAATATAATGTTATTGGTGTAAGTGGAATATAATGTTATTGGTGTAAGTGGAGTATTATGTTATTGTTTCTGTTAATCTTATTTGTGTGGCTATCCCAACTTTTTGCAATATTCAATCTTTTTAACTTAATTCTGTTCCATAATGAACAAGTTCAAAATTCAACAATTCGTTGAAATCCACATATGGTTCTGTTTATCATTCAAAATGACCAGACACGTTTTTCCACTCTTCAAGTTCGACGGTCAAATTTTCCCACACATATATTGAAGAGAATAAATTCTTTCCCATTTTCTATGCAAAGCCAACAGGAGTGATATTAACTAGGATTATCTTATTTTAAACTTTTCTCTTCTGATTAAATGACAGAAGTCCATTACTTGATGCAAGGAGTGTAGTCTCTCACTTAAGAAATATGGGTAATTAAATTCATAATTGATCATTTTAAAAGTTGCCAGTATCTCAATTGCATGCAAACACGACACAATAAAGAGCTCGCGTAATGTATCACTAATTTTAATTCACATACTTAATAAAATAATAGATAACCATGATTTACGTTGATCCTCAGATCGGCGTCCGAAAACAAACTAACAAATTAAAAAAATACATAGATCATGCTTTAAGCGGCAACAAAGTGTGTAGTCTCTTCTTTAAAATAAAGATTTTGGACTACACTTAGATAGATACATAGAGTTTAATGAGACTCACTGTTTAGTCATTCTTGTATACGGAATTTTGAAATTACAGAATTTTTCTTTTTCTAATCTCGGATAATGTTTTTTCCACCATGAGCCGTCAGTGTTTCAGGTTTTCACGACTTTATTTTCAGTACCCACATGTTCTGCATTTCTAAGATATTTTTTCGCTGCAAGTTTTAGTAATATTAAGTAATTTAGCAATCTTTATGATGCTTTTTGCCCTCTTTTATAAACGACTTGGCTTGGGCTTAAAAAAATCAAAAGTATTATTTTAGGCATTTAAAAAAAATCATCAATGTAAACATGAATTTGTATATATTAATTTGACTCAGCATGTACCAAAGAGGACTTTGCCTCATAAAATCCCATTCAACTAGCTAATATTTATTCAACATAAACATAAAAATAGTAATGCTATTTACCTCGTCTATAAAATCAACTTATTTGTCAATAGTAGGCCGATTTTTTTTCAAGTATGGCTTTTTATTATTTTTACAAGGAGGTAGTTAGCTAAATTCCCTTTTCTATAATTTAATTGTTGTAAAAAATTATTTTTATTTAATTACAATAGAATGCGTATAAATGAATATCTTTCAAAAATTGTGCAGTAAATGTTAGTTCCAATCAAGTAATTTAGAAAAATCGAGTGCCCTATTTTCTTACACAGTGCAGAATTTTCATATTAGACTTCAATTTATGCACCATTATTGTCTTTGCAAATGATTTTCATGTACATTGTATCTTAACACAAGAGCCCGAAGAACTTTTAAAAATTTCTTTAAAAATATAGAAAAATACAGACTTTCTGTCGTCTTCAAAGTTGCTTTATAAAATAATTCAAGGATTTTTGCATTCGCGTGAATTAAAAATATCGCATGCACATACGATTTAAAAGATAAATATAGCTGTATTAAATTATTATTTTATAAAAATATCAAACAAATTTCCCTTACCTTATTTACTAAATGAATTCCTAAAAAAATATCCAATGATTTCCTGTTTATCACTGTTTAAGACATAATTCTACGTATTTTGAACAATTGTGATAATGACGATAAACTCAAGTTACTGTGCGTTCCCAATCTGCTGCGATTTTTTTTCTGTTTTTAATCAGCTCTCAACCTTTCTCTCAGGTTGAGACAACTTCTCCCTCTTCCCGTTATCTCAAACTTTCTTTTCCAAAGAAAAGACTTGATTTACTAGGAGCCAATAGTTGAAAATAAACATTTTTTTTAAACAAATTTCTTATTTATTCTTATTTTCTTTTTTTTTCTGAAATTTACACTAGTTCTTGTATAAATGATTTCAATAGAAGGTCACAGTCATTATTTTACAACCTTTTCTTTTTTTCACATATCAAATTTCCTGAAGGATTTTCCATGTCTTTACATTAAAATGATTTATCTTCTTATAACCGGCATACGAAATTACACATTTCTCTTGCACTCTACATAGAAAAATTTTAAAAATTCTATTACACAAACATAAAACAAAAATTAAAAATTGTTTCATTAAAAAGTAAAATAGTTTTAGATGGCGAATATTAGTCTCCGTAAATATATCAGTTTTTTTTTTTTTTTTTTTAATCGACAATTACTTCCTAATTTTTTATTCACGATGTAAATGAAGCTTTGTAATATTAAATATATTTTCCGCAAAATAATTTAAGAAAATGCATTGCTAACACTCAGCAGTAAACGCTCAGCAGTTACTCATTAACATATTCGTCTACAACCATTGGCACCTAGAGTATTAAGCCAGTAGTGAAAGTAGCCAGTTTTAGAGTAGAAAAGAAATCAGACTAAACCTATTCTGATACTAGTGTTTAACTGTATGTTTTTATTAAGTCACGGTTTTATATTAAGAAACTGATAACTAAGAAACATTGAAAAGCGAAAGATCTTTAGATGGTGGCAATTGCAAAAGGTCAAAGTTTTTCATGTATGGTGAACCAACAGCTTTGTTCATAATAATATAATGAGTAAAGAATGCGCATTTTTTCCCTTGAAATTTGTTGAATCAAAGTTAAAGTAAAATAATAATAATAATAATAATAATATGTTCCAAGTTTGAAACTTTTTTTAGCCTCTGATGCTATTTCTTTCAGACAAGCTAAAAAGTGTCGTGTCAAAAATTGTGGCCCACCTTTTCATTCTCTGGCCGTTAAAACGAGACATTCATACAATTTATATATTTAAAAGACCTGGCTGTTTTTTTTTTAGTCATCAGCCCTGAATTTTCTACTCAACCGATTTGGATAATTATTTTTTTAAAATGAAAGCTGTTTATTTATAATTGTGCCCATTTTAGCTATATTTTAATTTATTACCATTTTATATTTTGTTTTTAATTTTTCTTTTTACGATATTTCTTCAAAATGCTGGCAACTCAGTTTAGCTTTTCTCTCAATAATAAAAATTTATTTTCCATTATCACTTTCCACCAGTCAGAAGATTTATTTCATAAGTGAACATGTCCTCGCATTTAAAAGAAAAAAATTAAGTGTTTTAGTAAAATTTAACCACAATAAAATGATTGCGTATAATTATGCACTAATTGAGGTTAAAAAATTATATACTTACTGTGAAATGATATTGATAATGTAAATAAAATAATAGAAAATAATTTATGATAAAAATTAATGTCTATAGCAAAATAAGAAAAATTTCAAATGAGGATAATGATGTCATTCAGCAACCAGATAAATGGTTTTTTTTTGTTTGTATGTATGTCGGCCAATTATCTACTCAGTGGGATATAGACCCTAAGGGGTGGGGTGCCCTCCGTGGGGGTCTTTCTAAGAAAACCTATACCGTATTTACGCAAAGTTCGAAGAAAACCACTGAAAACTCGAAACGGTTAGGCCGACGGTCAGGATTGGGTTCGAGCCCAGTACCTACCGTTTACCAGTTTGAGGTCAGAACCTCTCGGCCACTGGTGGGGCCCCCTAGATAAATGGGAATTACAATATTATTAAGGATGCCTTTTTCATATTACTAATAACAGCAACTTTAAAAAAGCATTTGAAGAGAAAATGACGTCACTATTTAAAATATCGCAATTTTACTCATAACGATACTACATTTCAATATTTTCTTTTCATTATAGACACTGAGATTGAGATTTTACTTTCAGATGACTTCAGTTAGTGAAAATAATTACATAGTAAAAGAGAAATTAGTTTTTTTTTTTTTTTTTTTTTTTTTTTTTTTTTTTTTTTTTTTTTTTTTAAATAAAACAATTTTTCTGTGAGTGCATATAAATAAGATTTCTGATATCGCCGGCACTCAGATTGAAATTTTAACTGAAGATGTGCGAATATTTGCATGCAAAATTGTAACTGGCAAACTTGACATTAAGTTTAGACATATACTTATTATATATTGATTCAATAATGTAATTACGTTTGCTTTTTTTAAACCACACTGATCGGGCATTTAAACATTTCATTCGTCGAATTCGACGGGATTCCACTCGTTTTATTTTCAAATGCATTTCCTTTTCTCAGAGTCTATAAAAAAGCATTTCAACTAAAGAAAAAAAATCATTTTTGATGAATCTAGTCAATGAAGAAGTAGCACGTCAAATTGTATATCTTTATTATTCCCCAATTCCAATGTCTCAGAGAGAAATTACTAATCAATTGTGTATTTGACGCCGTTCTGTTTGCTATTATATTGATAAACACACGAAAAATGAAGTTAGCTCATTGCATTCTAAACGGGGTAGTTCTTCTAAAAGAACTCTATCGATTTTTTTTCCTTATCGGAGGCGAAACTGAATTCTGCAATGGCAAAATCTACATTCAACATTTTTTTTTTTTTTAGCTATATCAATTGAAATCCGGGAATTTGTGAAAAAAAACCATCATGAAGAAAAATGCATTTTCACAAAACTTTATTTCTATGACAATATTGTTTTACAGGACTGTGTTAACAGGTTCACTAAACTTCAGGTTTCAGTTAAATACAAGAAATATTTAAAGTAATATAATTGTATTCATTTAATAAGTTTCTCCTAAATTGAACAATAATTAAAGCATTAAGGAGAAAATTCATGTACGTTTTTAAGTTTTTTTTTTTTTTTTTTTTTTTTTTTTTTTTTTATAGATAATTAAAAAAAAAAAAATCTTCTTTTTTATCATTTAAAACTAAATGCAGAGAAAACAACATTACAATATTCCCCTTTTGCAATACTGTCAGAGGGTTAAGCTAAATTAATATATATATATATATATACATATATATTTAAAAATATTTTTAATTTAAATGACATTCTAAGCATAAAACGGAGAACTTTTAATGCAATAATTATTTTTTTGTATTTCAGACCCTCTTAACTAAGCTATGGGTCAACTGTATGACCGCACCAAAAAAAAAAAAAAAAAAAAAAAAAAAAAAACCCTATTTTTTCTCACTAATTATGTTGTTTTACTTTGTGTGCATAAAATGTAAAGATAAAAAATAAAGTGCATAAAAGTTGAGAAAAGCATTGTTTATTTTCGAAAATTGCTGAGTGGAAATTTTCAAAAATCCCTGTCGGCTGGGCCTATAGGCGGAGGTAGATTTCGAAAAGTGCTCATTTCAACATATATATATATATATATATATATATATATATATATATATATATATATATATATATATATATATATATGTATATGTTTGCTAACAGTGCACCTGGTGCTTATTAAATATTTTCACGAAATTGGGATTGTATATATATATATATATGTATATATATATATATGATTAGAGATAAACCCAGTTTAATAACTTCATTTGGCCGTTTATGAAAAATTTTTAATTTCATTTTTCTGAAAAAACTGGTTTTATCAGAATCATCTTAATAAAAATTCAGCTCAAATGCCCATTTTGACTACATATTTTGAAATAGATTCTGAATTTATTGAAAAAATCGACCAAACCAGTACATTATACAGCTCCTAAATAACAAAAAACTGTCAGTTGAATGCATTTGAGGAAAAAATTGAATTTAAAAATGAGTCATAAAATAACCGATTTGTTGTTTGAATACATCCTTAATTCTATAATCATTATTACTTCGGAAAACTTTGTGCGAAATACTCACTTTGACAGCATTTTAAAAAATATATTCTATCTTTATCAAAAAACTGGCCAATACGTCAGAGTTTATAGTTCCTAAATAAGAGGATCTGTAAATTGGATGCGATTAAGAGCGAAAATGGATTTTAAAACGAGTCATAAAAAACGCAATTTGCTATGTGAAAACTTCCTTAAATTTTCAAATCACAAAGACTTCGGGAAATTCTGTTCAAAATACCCTTTTTGGTAGCCTTTTTCAAAACATATCATTTCTTTATCAAAAAACCGATCAATGCATCACATTATATAGTTCCTAAATAAGAGGATCTGTAAATTGGATGCATTTGAGAGCAAAAATGGATTTAAAAACGAGTCAGAAAAAAACGCAATCTCTTATTTGAACACTTCCTTAAATTTTCTGTCACGATGATTTCAGAATATTCTGTTCAAAATACCCTTTTTGGTAGCCTTTTTTGAAATATATTCCGTCTTTATCAAAAAACTGACCAATGCAGGACATTATATAGTTCCTAAATAAGAGGATCTGTAAATTGGATGCGTTTGAGAACAAAAATGTATTTAAAAACGAGTCAGAAAAAAACGCAATTTCTTATTTAAATACTTCCTTCAATTTTCAGTACCGATGACTTTCGGAAATTCTGTTCAAAATACCCTTTTGGTAGCCTTTTTTGAAGTATATTCTGTCTTTATCAGAAAATTGACCAATGCATCACTTTATACCGTTTCTAAATAAGAGGATCTACCATTTGGATGCGTTTAAAATCAAAAATGAATTTAAAAATGAGTCAGAATGTAAGCAGTTTGGATTTGAGGTTTTTTCTCCAACTCCTATTTTTTTTAATTTGTTTTTGCTATACGAAATGGTCCTATGAAAAACTTGTCAATATAAAAGTTGTAGATATTTTTGAGAAGATGTAAAATAAATTTAATCAGATTTGATATCTTAAAAATTGAGGGAATTATGGATTTTTCTCTTTTTTCAGCACCCTTTTTCTTTTCGTTTTTAATTTTTTTCATCGGTAAAAGTTGGTCCTATCAAAAACTTGTAAATACAAAAGTTTTAGATAATTTTAAGAACATTTACAAAAAATTAAGTTCGACTTGATATCTTGAAAATTGACGAAGTTATGATTTTTTTTCTCTCAAAATCCTTGTTTTTTTCGCCCCTTGAGCCCACTTCTAAATTTATCAAAAATCTGTCAAGCATATACTTTTGGCCCATTCTTAAGAAGTAATATAAACTTTAAACCGATTCGCTATCTGCTTTAATTAAGAAGTTATGGCGTTTTTTCGGTTTTTACAAAAACGCCCCCCATTCCGACCCCCTTGGTCCGATTTTGCCCATTAACGAACTTAGCCAAGATTTTATCCCCTTTGATTTTATGTACAAGTTTGGTGGAGATTGGTGAAGAATTATAGAAGTTATCGTGTCCATAAAAAAGTGATATATATATATGTATATATATAGATAGATAGATAGATAGATAGATATACAAACTGGTGCGATTGCAACAGGTAGTATTTCTTACGAAATCTACCTAACTGTGCCATATATTTAACTGAGCTAACATTTCCAAATAATAGATAACATACATGCGTATCTGTAGATCCAATGCAGTATTGTTCAGTAAAATTAAAATTAAATAAAAATAAAATAAATCGCATTTTTTGTACTATTTATTTTTTACTATTTACGAGTACTCGGTGCTTGTTTTGTGTTTTCTAAATTTTCCATTTAGACAGATTAATTCACCATAGAAAATGGTGAAATTTTATGACAGTATTCGTAAAGTGCTTAAAGTGACTGTTAACCCTAACCTGCATCTTGTCCTCATACGATGATAGAAAATTATTGATTACTAAGAATATATATTTACAGGATGATTCTAATTTTTTTTTTTTTACAATAAAAGAGGGGTGATAGTACACATCAAGACAAACAATATTAAATTGGAGACCAAGGGTCCGAAAGCCATTAAAGTTTAGGGCCAAAATTTCAAATAAATATAAAAAACGGAAAAATCGGTCGATTGATTTGAGGTTTTCACTAAAAATATTTTTTATGTCGGCATTTTCTCGAAATTAAATTATAAAGGTAAATGAAAAAATGCCGATAGAGGTCGCTTTAGACTTTGGGGTAACGAAAAACTATTTTTTACCGGAATTTTTTGCATCTCATTAAATGTTTTCGTAAGCTAAGACTCAAACTTAAATTTTGAGTACAAAAGTTAAATAGTTGGGCGTGGTTAAGTAGCACAAAATGAGCTGTGTTCAGAGGATTCAAATTTCAAATTATAATAAAAACGGAAAAATTGCTCTATTGAACTGCGGTTATCACTAAAACTATTCTTATGTAGGTATTTTCGTGAAAATAAATTATAAAGATAAATTTCAAAAAATGCCGATAGAGGGCGCTTAAGACTTTGAAATAACGAAGAACACTTTTTTTTCATAGTATTAAATGCTTCTGTAAGCTTAGACTTAAACTTAAATTTTGAGCTCAAAATATGAATAGTTGGGAGTGGTTAAGTAGACAAACTGAACTGTGTTCAGAGGGTTCAAATTTCAATTGATTATAAAAAACGAAAAAATTGGTCGAATCGTTTTTGGTTTTTGCTAAAACTAATTTTTAAATCAGCATTTTCTTGAAAATAAATTTTCAAGATAAATTTCACACAATGGCGATAGAGGGTGCCTTAGACTTTGGACTAGTGTACAACTATTTTTAACTGATATTTTTTAATCTCATTAAACACTTTCAAATGCATAGACTTAAATTTTGGGCTCAAATTCTGAATCGTTGGCAGTGTTTAACTAGCGAAAAATTGAATTGTGTTCGAGGAGGGGGTAGAATTAAAATTCAACTCCTGAACACACTTCAGTTTGCGCTTCTTAACCCCTCCCAACGATTAAGAATTTAAGCTCAAAATTAAAGTTTAAATCTAAGCTTCCGAAAACATTCAGTAAGCTTTAGCAAATTTAATTAGAAACAAAAAATAATTGTTAAATTTATTGTTGGTTTCTCTGAAGTTTAAGGCGCCATCTAACGGAACTTTTTTTTTTAATTTTTTCTTTAAAATGTATTTTTAAGAAGATACTAATTTAAAGAATAGTTTTATTTTAAACTGCAAACGAACCGACCAATTTTTCCATTTTCTATAATTATTTTAAATTTGAACCTCCCCGTCCCCATAAACACAGTTTAGTTTGTGCTACTTAACCATTCCCAACTATTCAGATTTTGAGCTCCAAACTTAAGTTAGAGTCTAAGCTTACGAAAACACTTAATGACATGCAAAAAATAGTTGTTCATTACTCCAATTTCTAAAGCGCCCTCTATCGGCATTTTTAGAAATTTATCTTTATAATTTAATTTCAAGAAAATGCCTACATAAAGAATAATTTTAGTGAAAACCGCAAATCAATCGACCGATTTTTCCGTTTTTTATTTTTATTTGAAATTTTGGTCCCTAAAATTTAATAGCGGCTATCTACATTTTAAAACGTTTGCGACCCTAGGGCTCTTATTTGATATTGTTTGGCTTGATGTGTACTATCACCCCTCTTTTATTGTAAAAAAAAAAAAATCCGAACCACCCTGTATATATATATATATATATATATATATATATATATATATATATATATATATTCATACAGGGTGTCCCTAAACAAATGGTATATATGCTAGAAATACTCTAGAAATACGCTAGGGGGTGTTAGAACACATCAAGACGAGTAATAGTAAATAGGAAACCAAGGTTCCCAAACGTTTTCCAAAGGAGATAGCCGCCATTAATGTTTAGGGTCCAAAATTTCAAATACCCATAAAAAACGGAAAAAATGGTCGAGTGATTTGTGGTTTTCACTAAAATTATTCTTTATGTTGGTATTTTCTTGAAAATAAATTATAAAGATACCTTTCGAAAAATGCCGATAGAGGGCGCTTTAGTCTTTTGAAGTAAGGAAAAACTATTTTTTGTCGTGATTTTTTGCATCTCATTAAATCGTTTCATAACCTTTGACTTAAAGTTAAATTTTGAGCTCGAAATCTGATTAGTCTGAAGCGGTTAAGTAGCACAAACTTAACTGTGTTCAGAGGTTTTAAATTTGAAATGATTATAAAAAACGGAAAAATTGGTCGTTTGATTTGCGGTTTTCACTAAAACTATTCTTTATGTCAGTATTTTATTGAAAATGAATTATAAAGATAAATTTCCAAAAATGCAGATAGAAGGCGCTTTAAACTTTGGATTAACGAACAATTACTTTTTCGTTATTTTTTGCATCTGATTAAATGTTTTCGTAAACTTAGAATTAAACTTAAATTTTGAGCTCAAAATCTCAAAAGTTCGGAGTGGTTAAGGAGCACAAACTGAACTGTGTTCAGAGGGTTCAAATTTCAAATGATAATAAAAAACGGAAATTTTTTTCGATTCGTTTGCTGTTTAAAATAAAACTATTCTTTAAGTTAGTACCTTCTTGAAAATGAATTTTAAAGATAAATTTCCAAAAATTCCGTTAGAGGGCGCCTTGAACTTCAGAGTAACCAACAAAAAATTTTAACCGTTTTTTTTTAATCTAATTAAATGCTTTCCAAAACTTGTTAAATGTTTTCGAAATCTTAGATTTAAACTTAAATTTTGAACTCAAATTCTGAATCGTTGGGAGTGGTTAAAAAGCGCAAACTGAAGTGTGTTCAGGAGTTGAAATTTAACTCCCCCCCCCCCCCCTCGAACTTCACTTTTGTTCACTTTCGTTCACTTTTGCGCTACTTAAACACTCGCAACGGCTCAGAATTTTATCTCAAAATTTAAATCTAAACTTTTGAAAGCATTTAATGAGATTTAACGATTAAATATAACGGTTAAAAATAGCGTTACGCTACTCCAATGTCAAAGGCGCCCTCTATCGGCATTTTGTGAAATTTATCTTTAAAATTTACTTTCAAGAAAACACTGATTTAAAGTGTAGTTTTAGAAAAAATTGCAAACGAATCGACTAATTTTTCCGTTTTTTTTAATAGTTTTTCGTTTTGTTTGAAATTTAAACCCTCTGAACACAGTTCAGTTTGGGCTACTTAACCGCTCGCAACTATTCAGATTGTGAGCTCAAAATTTAAGTTTAAATCTAAGCCTACGAAACCCTTTAATGAGATGCAAAAAATAACGGCAAAAAATAGTATTAGGATGGATTATTTCGTTAATCCAAAGACTAAAGCACCATCTATCGGCATTTTTTAAAATTTATTTTTATATTTATTTTTCAATAAAATACCGACATGAAGAATAATTTTAGTGAATACCGCAAATCAATCGACCAATTTTTCCGTTTTTTTATAATCATTTGAAATTTAAACCCTCTGAACAAAGTTAAGTTTGTGCTACTTAACCGCTTCGGACTATTCAGATTTTGAGCTCAAAACTTAAGTTTAAGTCTAAGCTTACGAAACCATTTAATGAGATGCACAAAATCACGGCAAAAAATAGTTTTTCATTACTTCAAAGTCTATAGCGCCCTCTATTGTCATTTTTCGAAAATTATCTTTATAATTTATGTTAAAAAAAATACCAACATAAAGAATAATTTTAGTGAAAACCACATATCAATCGACCAATTTTTCCGTTTTTTATGTGTATTTGAACTTTTGGACCTCAAACTTTAATGGCGGCTATCTCCTTTGGTAAACATGTGGGACCCTTGGTTTCCCATTTACTATTACTCGTCTTGATGTGTTCTATCACCCCCTAGCGTATATACCATTTATTTAGGGACACCCTGTATATATATAAAACCATTAAAAGTAGACAAGATTCAACAATGGTTTTTATCAATAAACAATAAACCAAAACGTAGAATTAGAATTGAACTGAATAATAATAATAATAATAATAATATATATATATATATATATATATATATATATATATATATATATACAGGGTGTTTCAGCGAAGTGCGGACAAATTGTAAGGGGTGATAGAAGGCATGATGACAAACATTAGGATATAGGAAACCATGGGGCGCAAACGTCTTCTGTAGGAGCCAGGGGGCATGAAAGTTTAGCGTCCAAAAGATCAAGCGATGATAAACACGGAAAAAAAGGTCGATTCATTTCCAGTTTTCGCTGAAAACTTTGTTTATATCGAAAGTTTGTCCAAAAAAGGTTTTAAAGGGAACTGTCAAAAAATGACGGTAGAGGGCGCTGTAGACATTGGAGTACGAACAACTATGTTTCACTTATTTCTTTTTTATTCTGTTAACAGTTTTCTAAAGAATGGACCTTAACTTAAATTTTGAGTGCAAAATTGGAATCATCCCAAACGGTTAAGATGTGCAAATTGAGCTGTGAACAAGGGGGGGGGGTTAAAACGCTCATAATCAATGAGCAAAGTAATAGATTTTGTTGCGGTTTGAGTGCAGGTCATTCCCTTAGTAATTGATTTATTCAAAATGACGTACAGTTTTGGTGCCCTCATTTTTAGATACAGGGCGCCGCCGATACTTTTCCGACATTTCATCGACATTATCCCTGGGTGAGTTACTAACAGACCAGCATACTTGCAGGAAGTGCTAGGGATGTAAAAACTACTTGTAATCGCATGGGAATGTAATGTTGGAAATGCTTTGTTTGCGAGTTATGGTTAAAAGAAACGGAAAAAATAGCAACAGAAAGAAGCAGAAAATCAGCAAAAGGTGAATGTGATACAAAACATTTTATTGTAAGGTTTTACTGCAAAAGGCGATTGCAAAACGTTCTTTAAACTTTGGAGTAATGAACAACCAGTATTTTTTACGGGATATTTGTAGTTATGTTGAATGTTTAGCAAAGTCTGAACATTCATTTAAATGTTTATCTCAAAATCGTAATCGTCCAGAATGAATAAGTAGCGAAATTTCACGTATGTATTGAATTGCTTTTTTTTACACTTAGGTGGTACGGCAGCACAAAACCCAAAGAAATGACACGAATAGGATTAGAATACATTTATTATTCTAAGTACAGCCAAAACAAGGCATAAACAACTTAAAGAGACGTTATAATCAAAGTAAGTTATCAAAATTCCGACCCCCAGCCGTAATGCAAGCCTCACATCTCTGGCGCATTGAATTTCTCATCTTTTTGAAAATATCGGGCTTCTCCCTCACTTCTCCAGCAGCTACCACTATGCGCGCAACAAGTTCCCCTTCACTGTCAACGGGAGTTTCGTAGATCAGAGACTTCATGTACCCCCATACGTAGAAATCGAGGCAAGTGAGGTCAGGTGATCGAACGGGCGAATTCACTGGACCACCTCGCCCGATCCACCTTTGCCCATACGTTGCATTCAAGTGCAGACGTACGTCATTGCTGTAATGGGCGGGGGCACCATCATCGTGTTGAAACCACATGGTCGAACGCCTGGCAGCGGGAACGTGGACATCGACCAACAACTGCGGCAATACTCGCTGCAAGAATATCAGATATTCAGGACCACGCAGACGATTCGGCAACAGGTATGGTCCCACTAGATGGTCTCCTACGACGCCAGCCCACACATTTACTGCAAACCGTACTTGGGCTGCAAGGGGTTCTGGTTGAATGTGGAATCTCCCTCGACCACGTATGGCTGTTGTGCAAATTGCACACTCCCTCCCGCGTGAAGCTCGCCTCATCAGTGAACAGAATGCTTCGTGGAAAACAGAGATTTACAGTGCGCATCTGTACGTACCACCGTGCAAAAGCCAATCTTGCATCAAAATCTTCTCTTTGCAGTAACTGCACTTGCTGGATATGATAAGGGTGCATGTCATTGCTATTCAGAGTCCGCCAGACGCTCGTATGTGAAATACCGACATGAATAGCAATTCCGCGAGTACTCATACTGGGATTGTTCTCTACCACCTCCAGCACATCCTCCTCGTTGTTTGTTGTTCTGACTGTTCGCAAAGGTTCCTGTGTATCCCCGATGAAAGATCCCTTGTCGGAAAATCGCTGGTGCAAGCGCGCAAAGTAGGCGTGCACGGGAGTTTGCCTCCTAGAATAACGATGGGCGTACAAGGACTGTACGGCTCTCCCATTGCAATTAGCAGCCCCGTATGCCAAATGCCTCTCAGCTAACTCGGCGTTCGTGAACCGTTCCATTCTCCTACCTCTCAGTCGGAAGGCGAAATGAAGCTTCTCATCAAGCGAGGCAGCAACAACTGAGTGTGCGCAGGCAACGTCGTTTGATGTCTCCGTTTACGTAGAGACATCTGTATCGCGTACACTAACTAAATACTTCTGAGCATGTTTTGCTGTACTTAGAATAATACTACATGTATTTTTATCCTATTCGTGTCATTTCTTTGGGTTTTGTGCTGCCCGTACCACCTAAGTGTAAAAAAAAACGCAATTCAATACATACGTGAAATTTCGCTACTTATTCATTCTGGACGATTCTGATTTTGAGATAAACATTTAAGTGAATGTTCAAACTTTGCTAAGCATTCAACATAACTACAAATATCCCTTCAAAAAATATTGGTTGTTCATTACTCCAAAGTTTGAAGAACGTTTTGCAATCGCCTTTTGCAGTAAAACCTTACAATAAAATGTTTTGTATCACATTCACTTTTTGCTGATTTTCTGCTTCTTTCTGTTGCTATTTTTTCCGTTTCTTTTAACCATAACTCGCAAACAAAGCATTTCCAACATTACATTCCCATGCGATTACAAGTAGTTTTTACATCCCTAACACTTCCTGCAAGTATGATGGTCTGTTAGTAACACACCCAGGGATAATGTCGATGAAATGTCGGAAAAGTATCGGCGGCGCCCTGTACCTAAAAATGAGGGCTCCAAAACTGTACGTCATTTTGAATAAATCAATTACTAAGGGAATGACCTGCACTCAAACCGCAACAAAATCTATTACTTTGCTCATTGATTATGAGCGTTTTAACCCCCCCCCCCTTGTTCACAGCTCAATTTGCACATCTTAACCGTTTGGGATGATTCCAATTTTGCACTCAAAATTTAAGTTAAGGTCCATTCTTTAGAAAACTGTTAACAGAATAAAAAAGAAATAAGTAAAACGTAGTTGTTCGTACTCCAAAGTCTACAGCGCCCTCTACCGTCATTTTTTGACAGTTCCCTTTAAAACCTTTTTTGGACAAACTTTCGATATAAACAAAGTTTTCAGCGAAAACTGGAAATGAATCGACCTTTATTTCCGTGTTTTATCATCGCTTGATCTTTCGGACGCTAAACTTTGATGCCCCCTGGCTCCTACAGAAGACGTTTGCGCCCCATGGTTTCCTATGTCCTAATGTTTGTCATCATGCCTTCTATCACCCCTTACAATTTGCCCGCACTTCGCTGAAACACCCTGTATATATACATATATATATATATATATATATATATATATATATATGCATGCATATATACATATAATAATGCAAATAATAAAAAATATTGAAAAGTCATTTAAACATGAGAGGGTTAAGCTATGTTGTATCCATAAATTATAGTTCTTATTTCATATTATCCTTTTGTGAATTTGATTTGATATCATTATCAATAAATGAAGCGACATTTTAATAAAAACAAACATTTATTTTCCATATCAAATTTACGAAATTTCTATGTCAATAAATTTTATATTTTGGCAGGATGTTTTTGTTCACATTCAAAGTTTATAAAAATTTGTGATAAGCATTCATACATCTTTGAGGCAAAGAGGATGCATTCACACCATAAAATGTCGACGGGATGGTTTGAGATCGATATCTTTTTAGCTGCTGTTACTCCATTTTTTTTGTTACAGTATTCTGCATGCATTTCATTGTACCTAATAAGCTATGTCTTATCTATAACTTATCGTACTTAATTTATATCGTAGTTTTGTGTATTGTATTCGATATTTTTATCAATAGATGAATCGTTTAAGAAAAACAAGATGTCTTTTTGGCTACTGTTATTCCATTTGTTTTATTACAGTATTCTGAATGTGTTTCAATGTACCTAATAAGCTATATTGTATTTATGATTTATCGTACTTAATTCATATCGTAGTTTTTGAATTTTATTCGATATCGTTATCAATAACACTGTTAAACAAATTTTATTCGATATCGTTATCAATAACACTGTTAAACAAATTTTAACGAATTTTCGATTTCTCTATATACGTTGGGTGTTTTTTATAGATTTCAAGCTGCTCAAAACGAATATGTTTGTAAAAATTTTCTATCACCCTCCAATTTTGAGAAATTTCATTAACACGTTTTGGAGTATGTAGGCATCGTATAGGCATTATAATTATATTATATTATTCTCTTTCATGTATTTGATTCACACAAACATTCCTTTTTCTTATTTCAACGATAGAAGATACAGCAAGAGAGTAGAAACAGATGTCTCCCTAATAAATTTTATGTTAGCGACCTTGAACAGACAGCTTTAGCCACCCCCACAGTATTTGACTTTAACGCAAATCCCTGACAGTGGAAACTTATTTTTCGAGGCAAATATATTACTATTTCTTTGTTCTGTAAGACTTTTTAATTAAATTTTGATTATAATTATCGTATTTTCCTCTGCAAGATCTAAAACATGTCTAGAGCATGCGTTAATGAACCCGATTCTTTTTGCTGTGTGTGCGGGGAGCTAACTTTGAAAAAGCATCGATGCGCCTATCATATGTACTTTGGATATAAAGTAAGTGAACGAGATAAGAAATGGGCACCTCGTTCTTGTTATACATAATGTGTTACAAACCTCCGGACGTGGATGAAAGGTACAAAAAAGTGTATGTCCTTTGCTAGACCCATGATATGGCACGTGCCGAAGGATCAAATAACTGACTGCTACTAATGTATTACAAAAATTAAAGGATTCTTTGCAAGAAGTAAACTTAAAATTAAGTACACGAACTTAGATTCAGCAGTGTGACCAGCCTTACGTAATGATGATTTACAAATACCGAAACCTCCAGAGAATTTTACATATGATGATGCAGCAGTAAAAATGGAAATCGATGAAACTGAAACTTTCTCTACATGTGATATAAACTATTCTCCTGGCATAAATGAATAATCACACCAAATTATTAAAAAAGAATTAAATGATTTTGTGAGAGACTTAAATTTATCAAATAAAAACTCATAATTACTTGATCAAAATTGCAAGGTTTTAATCTCCTGAAAAACAATACAAAGATATCTATTTATCGAGAATGATATAAGAAATATTCAACATTTTTTAAAGAAAAAATGATTTATGCTATTGTAATGATATAAGTGGCTTAATGTCTGCTTAAAATTGTCAATATAACTCGGAACAATGACCTATAAGAGAGCACTCACAGATAAGACATTGACCGCTACATAAAGTAAGAAATTTCTTACTAATATCATTTCTTTTTACAAAAAATCTATATTTTTCTGAAACTTTATAAACAATGCATACTTTCAGTGTTTTAAATATTAATTTTTAGCTTTATAAATGTTTATTTAAAAGTGTGTCATTACTAAAATACCAAATGATAAATTTCATAAGGTGTATGTGTTGAATAAATACAACAAAATTGAGATTTTCAGGATTTTGAATTTTTTAAAAATCCGTGGGTGGTGGAAACTTTTTAATGGCATATTCTTTCACAGCACCACCTAAAACATAAAAGTCACCACATACTTAGAAACAGAAACCTTGTTTATCAGTGTAATTAAAGAGACACTTTAATCAAATGAAACAATTTGTTTTTTAATATCAAATTTACACAATTTCAATGTCTATAAAGTTTCACTTTGGTAGGGTGTTTTTATTTACATTCAGTGATTATAAAAATTTGGGAAAATAATTCATACATTTGAAAGGCAAAAGATGAAGTAATTACACAATGGAATGTCACAGGGATAGTTTGAGATCGATGTCTTTTTTGTTTGGTGTTGCTCCATTTGTGAGATAAAGCGTTACTTCTTGCCCAAACATTATTTTAGTAGAGATTTTTTTACGTTTTCATTATTTTATATATTTTATGTAATGCATTTTTAAAGATTAATATAATTTTTATAAGGCTACTAATAATTTTTACCAATGAAAAATAATAATAATAAAAATAATAGCATTGTAATGATAATAACACCTTAGAAATAATACTACGAAAATTAATTTAAATATTACCAAGCTTCTATCATGTGGTGGGGGAAAAAATTGCAAAAATTTGTCGATGAAAACCTTCATGAACTTGAGAAGATTGCTTTTTTTTAATTATTGAATGTTTAAAAGTAATGATAAAATATTTTGTTCTTTAATATTTCTTTTAAAAATAAATTCTGTATTTTTAATTTCAAATTTTAATAAACATAAAAATATCTTTAAATAAAGAGTAAGAAATTCCTACATGGAATTAAGTATAACATAAGAGAAATGTGTGTTAAATATTGACCTAGGTATTCAGTCGAAAACAATTTGCCGAGAACAATTGTAAATTTAATGAATGTCTCACTTTATTTCTGTGTTTTTACAAAAAATTTCAACAGTGTATGAATAATAATTGTTTGAAATGTGTTTCCATTTACATTATGCGTTTCTAAAATTAAATGTATATTTTCTGTAACTTTGTGTGTATAAAATCATAAATAGAGTGTGTAAAAGATTTAAGAAGCTTCGTTTAGAGTTCAAAATTGCTGAATGGAATTTTTCAACTGTGTTATCTGTTTAACTGAGCTAACTTTGCATACATATTTATAGGTTAAATGCAAGACTTTTAAAATAAACATAAAAAGCTTTTTCCCCTTATTATTTAAGATAACTGTCGAGCCCAGGTTTTCAAATGCGTTATCCATTTTCAAAATTGTCCATTTACGCAATTTTGCTACACTGTAAAGAAAAAAGGACGATGTTATGGAGATTATCTTGATTATACTGGTAATCTTCTATATATTGATAATCGGGATACCGTACAACTCACTGTTCTTTAACGAAAAAATTCAAATAAATTCCATTTTTTTTTTCAGTTTTCACTAGAATTTACGAGAACTTTTCATTTACATAACAATAAATTGTACTGGCTTCGCAATTACCAATACAATCTTTGTAAAATCATTTTTTTTTCAAATGTGTATATTAATTTGACTGTAATTTTGTTAAATTTGAACCGATGTCATTATCAATAAATGAAGGGACATTTTAATAAAAACAAACATTTATTTTTCATATCAAATTTACACAATTTCAATGTCTATAAAATTTGATTTTGGCAGGGTGTTTTTATTCACATTCAACGATTATAAAAATTTGTGATAAGATTTCATACATCTGGGAGGCAAAGATGGAGTAATTACACAATGGAATGTCACCGGGATGGTTTCAGATCGATGTCTTTTTGGCTGCTGTTAGTCCATTTGTGTGATAGTGCTCCTGATGAAAGCGACTCTTCATGCCCTGGCAGTTTTTTAATAGGGATTCCTCCATCTGACTGGCAGGTAACAGCAGAGCTTGGATTTGGCGATATACCTATATATAAAACAATATATTTTATAGATATACGTTTTGCATTTTCCTGCACAGTTATAAAATTATAATAAATGATGAAACTATTTATTTTATTTTAATTGTTCAAAACATTTTACATTTTTATAAAGAAAATGTACTTATATCTATTAACATTACAAGAAATGTTTAATGGGATGATTTTCGCCAAATAGGCAGAATTATGAGTTATGAGAAAGTGAGGAATTTAAACAAAATACCCATTTACTTTTTTACCATTCTCTGAATTTAAATTAGTTTTAGTAATTTTTAACTATATCTATATCCTTAAAAATCAGTAATGTTGAAAATTTTCTTAATATGTACCTATATTCAGTAGTGGCTGATAAGGGAGTGATGAGGTTGGTTTAGGAACTCATCGCTCACTCATCAGCCTCTACTGAATAGGCTTATCAGTAAGGTAATTATCCCGTGAAGTTTTCTTTTTTACTTTTTTGTCATTGCCGCTTTTGTCGCTGTAAACTCTTATTCTTGTCTTTTTGCCAACTTATTTTCAGTAAATCCCTGAACTCTATTTTTTCTTTTTGGCTAACAAACATGTATTTAACGAATACATTTTTGTCTTTACACTTATATAATCACCGCCCTATATTGGAACATTTTGGAACTATTTTTCCTTTGCCAAGCAAAATTCCATAGCCTTACGATTGTTCTACTGAAATTTCAAGTCATTCTGATCAGTAGTTTCAAAATTATCAATTTTTGAAATCGTAACTTTAATTATAACCCGGTACAATTATTATAATGATGACAGTAGTTTGTAAATAAACGTACATTGATTTAAAAAAATCCAAAAAAAATATTAATTCTGAAAATAATAAAATACTCATATAAATACTGAATTTGATATTTTTTCTATTTATTTATTTATTTATTTTTTATGATAAATTACGGAATTGCATATTTTATATCCTAATGCACCTGAAGGGAGTGCTTTAGTAATTTAATAATATTTATTAAATAACCCATTCAAAAAGATTATTTTTATTGAATCATTTAAGTTTCATTTCTAAATACCACAGTTGCCAGATAATCGGATTGAACAAGAACTTTTAATAAGTACGTGAACAAATTGTTGTGCTTATTTCGAAAAAAAATCGTTTGTAATTTCTGGTGTCTTTCACTACTTCAAGATTTTACGAATAGAAGTACCTTATTCTTTAAACGATTAACACATAAACATAGCAAATTATATCTTTTTTTATAAATTCTTGTACAGTATCTTCATTTTAAGAACTGCTTTCTGTCTCTACATTTGCCCTGTAAAACATTAACTTGAGAAGTTTATTCAAGCCACAGCATACGTAACGTTTTCTAAGTTTTCGATATCAAATAACTAATTCCAGAAAATCAGTGACAGGTAACAAACACTTAATTGTGCTCTGTGTCATAAATGGCACCTATCATATAACATTACTGCTTTCATTATGTGCAATGAATTTGGGTAATATTCCTTCTGTCCTTGATCAAGAATAATTAAAAATACGGAATAAAACTAAATTTGCCGATGCCGGGTGTCAGCATTAGGCAAAAAATAGTAATTTATTGTGCAGGACAAAAAATATCGATGAAGTTATTAAGGAAAGATTTATTTCTATCATTCTTAATGAGCACTTAATTATATTTACACAAAATCGGTATATTGTGTTAAACAAATACAAATAATTAATTTAATCTCTTATTTACAAAACAAAGAGTTAAAATATTTTTAAATCCTAATTATAGGTTTCCATTCCACAAGCCATAAAATACCACATTTTAGCTGAAAATTTGTTTTTTTATTTTCAACTTTATTTTATTTTATTTTATTTTATTTGTTTCTATTTTACAAATTTACACATTATTAAGCGATCTATATAAAGATTTCACACAATAAATAAATATATAAATAAATAATAAAAATAAATTTGATAAAAATCACATTAAAGGGTCCTTCCTTAACTGTATATACATAGAACGTGAATATTTTAAAATGTGACCGATCATGCTTTATTTAACAAATATTTCCCAGAATGCCAGTGTGTTTTCAATTACACTGTTTAATTCATTGAATCACGAGTCACGACTGGATGCTTCCTGTTTTATCATTAAAAAACAAAAAATTTTGCAATTTATTATTTGTTTATAACAATCTTACTAAAAGTACATTACCAATAGCCAGGATCTCTATTCCATTACATGTGCAAAATAACTTCAAAATTTTAATTTTATTTTATACTAATTGTTTTAAGTAATGTTTTGAAAACTTGAGACAAATCCTTCAATATTAAAGAAATATGTTTCCTGAAATTATCTTACTTCTTTTATATCCAATGTTTAAAATTTGGATTATTCCCATGAACAAACCATGGAAAACTCGTCCAACTTAGTCATCAAAAAGGCAGGCACTGCTTCTATGGAAAATAAGTCAACATTCAACATTTTCTCAAAAATACTCTACGAATCACTCGACTAATTACGACCGGAGGTATTTTGTCATGTTGTAATACACTCTAGAAAATATCAGTCATATTTTGTGGAAAATTTTATCCTAAATCTTTACAAACTGATAATATATTCTGAATTCATTTTCTGTGATTAATTTTAGTTCATGTTTTAAAACGTGTGCACCCTTATTAGTTTAAAATATTTGTCTGGGGTTTTGCAAAATTCTCCCATACCTATTTTTTATTAAAAGTATTTGAAGTTTCAAGAATATAAAATTTGAAAAGTATAATTACATATTCTTGATATAAATTCTCTTCGGCCAAAAAAAAAAAAAAAAAAAAAAAAAAAAAAACACTTTAAATATTTTCACTGCGACTAAATTTTATTCTCACATATATATACTAAAAATTACCTTGCTTGCAGGACCCAGACATATATGTATGCCTGGAAGGATATCGTTTTATTGTCGCAAAAAGACCATCAGATGGCTGAAAAAAAAAAATAAGTACATTAATTTCCATATATATACATATATGTACATGTGTGTGTGTGTGTATATATATATATATATATATATATATATATAATATAAAGAGGCACATTTTATTTTATGCTTTTAAGTGTTATGCGCTGTAAGAAAAAAAATTTAAAAATCTATAAAGATACTCCATTTTTTCTAGAAATGTGCGATCCCATTAGCTTTTTATGTGTCTGCAACATAACAAAAATCATGAAAACCGTCAAAGAAAAAAACATAAATAGCCATCTTTGGCGATAATTTTGGTCTCCATTAAATATATACTACGCAATACATCATATTGCTATTATTCATAATTTATTTTAATCACTCAATTTCTTAGCAAATTGGAAGATTCTACTATAGAAATAAATATAAATGTCATATACATACCCCACTGTCGCGATTTCAAGAAAATGGCAATTATATGCCTCACATAGTAATCCGTCTATTGTTGTTCATTTATTAATAGACAGTTTATTTAGTTTTATTTTCTTTTTTTTTTTTTATTGACTTAAACTGTTTTTGTAAAAATTATTAACAAAACCCTTTATTTGTTTATTATTATTTCCGTTTTAAAATAATAGAAAATAGTTTAAAAATATGTATGCAACTGATAATTGAAAACGAACTTTTCGCCAAATTGACATAAAAAATATTGCGCTCATATGGTGCGTATATGATATTAGCGCCGATAAATCAAAAATGTTATGTTATCAAAAATTTTATGTTAGCCTGGTGCAGGCGATAAATCGCCAAAAATTGTACTCGTAGCTTTGTTTCGTATTTCATTAATTTCATTTTAATTATAATAATATATTTTTTTTACTTATTTAATTTATAATACGCAACTTTAATTTGAAACAGAAACGTTTAAAATTCGTAACTTTTATTTATAAAAAAAATAAAAAAAATAAAAAAGAAAAAAAGGGCATTTTGAAGCTTTGTAAGTACAGCGAAAGAACAAAACTTAAAGAAATTTTACTTAATACGGTCTGGCAGACCTGAAAATAGCATTCCATCAGTATCAGCCTTCTAACGGCATCGTAAACAATATATTTTGACGGTACCACGGAGTCTGGAGTAGTTGTTTTAAAATTGTCTAACTATTCAATTGGCTGTTTGCCGTGGAAAATATATATTTTATAGTCTAGTTAGCAAATAATATATCAAGCAATCAAATATCATCTATTGAGCATGTAGATTTGCATATGGTATCCATGACGTGAAAAAAACTTTCTGTCATTATCATTCTTCAAGTAGAATTTAAACAGAATATTTCGACGGAGTCACGGAGTTTAGTATAGTTGTTATAAAACTGTCTAGCTGTTTAACTGATTGGCTGCGGTCGGAAATATATGTTTTATAGCAAATATTATACAATTCAATCAAAATGCAACATCGTTGAGTTAACATGGGTAAAGTCAACGCCAACTAGAAACAATGTTGACAAGCTCAATTTCGATAACACGGCAGATCGGCCATCAGCCGTTATTTATTGAATCTTTTTGTGGTCCATGATGTCGAAATCGAGCTTGTCTTGTTGTTTTTAGATGGGGTTCCTGTAGCCCCTGTAGCTTATATACCTGCATAACCAAACAGAAAAAAGGTCAAATTTGAGAAAGCTAAAAGGCAACAGAAGAAGATTACATGCTATTCATCGATGCAAGATATGAAGAAAACTTCGGATTAATATTAACAAGATAAAATTAAATAATGATTTAAATGGAAATTGAAGAGACTTATAAATACAAGTTACTTTAGAAGTAAATAAATAAATAATAGATAAAATAAAAAATAATAATAATAATAAAAAATTTCGTGGAATTTTTTTATAAAATAATGTAGATCCAATCTCAATTAGTAAGTCCCAAATTGTCTCTCTTTGGGGAGATATGGCTTAATTTACCGAGTTATGGGAAATAAAAATAATCATTATTTTTATTGTTATATTGCATTTTTAGAAAAATGACTTACTAAAAGTTAAGTTACATAAAAAATAATTCAGATGAGGAGAACGAGTTTCTATTTTATTTTAAAACAGATATAGTATTTTAATAAAAAGTGATGAACTCGAAATGTCTTCAGTTGTTTTTCTATTTCTATATTTTATTTCATTTTATTCTTTTAATGTGTGATAAAAATAACAGAATGGCTAGAAACATTTCGGGAATGTCCCTCTTTCGCATCGCGGAAATCAAATTGGTAGGTATTATTTATTTATTTATTTTTCTCGATAATAAATTAAAATAAATGAATAGATTTTCTATTATAGATGTACATCATATAAATAGAAACATGAAATACCACAATGTTATGGGTAAACGAGTTTGTTCTTTTCAAGAAAATAATCTGATACATACCTGTTGAGTTGATAATGAATCAATGCAAGCATATGGTTCCGCATATTCTCCTTTCTTTTCTACTATAAATAAAAAAAAGGTAAAATGCATTTTTTTCTAAAATATAATTTAAAACATGTTCGAGTCTTAAAATTTAACTTTAGATAACAATAAATAAAGTTTAATGCATTAAATATATAAAGTAAAATAAAAATGATACTTAAAAAGCAAGTACTGTTGATAAATGCTTGGAGTGATAAAGACTATTTATTTTAAAATGATCTACTTGCTAGCTCTAATACAAATTAATTGTGTTTGTTAATTAATTATGCATTCATAAATTTAATTATTTATTTATTTTTGTGTGAATATGTGTGTGTTCTGGAGGGAGGGTGGATGTTTGTGCTTATTTATAGTAATATGAATAAATAAATTCTACATTCATAATTTTTATGAAAACTTTTGTTTAAAATTAGACATAAAATATGATTTAAAAAAATAATGTCGATAAATAAATTTTGAAATGCGGTAACTCCAAATTCATTCAAATATTTAATAAGTTTTTTTTTTTTTTTTTTTTTTTTTTTTTTTTTTTTTTTTTTTTTTTCTCTTAGCGTGATTATATTTCATAATTCTATTTTTTGCATTATTATGTGCGAAATATTTTATTTTATTAAACTTTTCGAATAATTTACAAAAGAGAAAAAAAATTTTTGATTTCACTTAAATATTTATTTCTAAAATTTAAAAGTGTTCAGAGATAGAAATTATTCTCTCGATTAAAATACTAGAAATAGCATAGAAAAAATTCAACAACTGTAAAATAATCAAAACATACAGAGTTGCTTAAATAATGTAAGTAAAGAAAAGGTTGAGCCTAAAAAAAAATAATTTGGTGTAGTTAGGTTTAAAAAAATCTGACAAATAATACAATTGAAGATTGCGAAAAAGACACAACTAATTAATGTGTTTACGATGTAACTTTACATAAAATGGCTTTAATGTAAAAAAAAAAGGTTAATATAATTTTTTGATGAAGTTCCGTTGAAAACTTTTTCTCAATCATACGTATCATAGCGCAAATGAGTATTCCTAATTTGTTCACATTAAAAACTATAATCGTCTTTGTAATTCGGCATTTAAATAAATTTTCAACCAATAATTTTCTTATTCGATGTAGATTTGTGCATAATATAGCGCAAATATCACATTTAAAGAAGTCAATTTCCTAATATTTAAATCAATATATTATAGGAACAGAAATTGTTTACTAGTTGTGGTAATTTCATAAAAATACTTTTGATGAAATAAAATTATTACAGAACTGTCGGAATTATACAGGAAATATTTTCAAGGAAAGTATAATATAGCAGAACAATTTTGTTTACATTTTAATTATTGCCAGCAATATCACAAATACGATCATATCTTGATAAATAACAATGGTGATTATTTCAAATTAATAAGACAAGTATTAGCCAAGATATAGACAAATAATAGAAATAAAGGTTAGATACTGCAATATATAAATTTAACGAAAACACATTATTCCAGCCAGCTAACTTTGGTATATTCTAACTTCCAATCTCCAGCATAATTACAACTTTAATAAACCCTGAACAATCAAGGAATGTGAAAAATATTTTTAAAAAAGGAGTAGGAATTATGCAAAATTCTGTTTTGCTAGAACTTGGCAAATGAGGTACATTTATTAAATTTTTAGTTGTTCGATTTAAAAAAAGTGTCAAATTAACATAATTATTCTTTATTTAGGAGAAAAAAAAAAAAAAAAAAAAAAAAAAAAAAAAAAAAAAAAAACATAAAATTCAGTAACAAAGTAAAGCTCAGGTACAGTTAAATAACCTTTCATCAGAAAACGCAAAAGTTGTGGAACGAATGTTTTTTTACCACATCAAATTGTTTTTATCTACGATCATTTAAATATACGGCAGTATGTCAGCCAAATTGCAAAGACAAATGCAAGACACCGAACGTAAGTTATATTATAATTCTTCGGGCCAAACCATTTCGAATCAAACCATTTCGGGCAACTTTTGCTCTCCCCCTCTTTCCGATTATTTAGAAATTATTTCGTGTCTTATAAAATCATCTTCTAATTACCAAATCCTATAAATAATAATATTAAAAAAATCTCTCACCGTTTACGAAAATTGAATGTCCGAATATTACTATTGTTGTCACTGACTATCTAACTCACTCGTTCATCAAAATGTTTGACTAAGTTTATGCGACTTAGAAAGTTGAAATTTGGTAATAATATAATTCAGGATGATCATAAAAGGACGTACTAGTTTCAGAATTATAACAGTTTCATTTATGCTATTTATGCAAAGCATTACATCAAACTGAAGTTAAATTAAACCAGGTTTCTTTTCAAATTCATGTAGTCATTATTCAATTCAATCATTTATTTTTAAATATGTGCTCCTTTGTTTAATACGACACACATCCAATCTAAAGTCTAATCCTTCAAACATTTAGATTAACAAGTTCGAAGTAATAGAGATAATAACATCTTCAGCTCTGTGTGTCAACTCTAAGAAATCACTGGATACACACTCTCGTTTCATGAAACTAAAGCTCTTCACTTGATTTCCGAACATATTTCTTAGGATTATGCAGGTATGATATTACAGATTCGTTCTACATCCTGTACAGAAATTTGTGTTTATCCCATGCTTTTTCTTTTTCAAACACATTCAATAGTTTTAAAATTACTTATTTTGTCGGGAAATGTTTGTTGCCACATGGAGGATTACAATTTAACTAAAAAGTGTAATTAAAAAAATTACAGTGACCATTTGGAAAATAATTCTTTTTAATTAGTCTTAATATTAACTAAGAGGTTAAATTAACCCTTTTTTAAGACTATCTATTTTTCAACTAATCAGAACACTCCTTTGGCCTTTATGTGACGTTCGCATCTATCAGAAAATAAAAGGCTCTTTTTTTTCTTTTTTTTTAAATTAGAGTTACTATTTTACGATATTTTTATTAGCGTACTAATTCTTATGTACAAAAGAAAACCAAATTTTAATTACATGTAACTCGTTCCCCAATAAATTAAAGTACTTCAATTATAGGGTTACATGTACTCTAGAAAAATAAATAATTAAATAAAATTCGGACATCCATTTCCAAATCAAAATGTTTGAATGAGTTCACAAAAATCAGCAAAAATGTAATTTTTATGGTGATCAAAAGGTGGCTTTCGTTATAACAGTCTTATATTACGTACGTCATGGATTAAGCATTAATATTCCTGAACCAGTAAAATGCAAATACCACAAGACATGTCTCAGACATAACTATTCTATACCAAAAACGACAACCATGTTCCAAATGGTTAATAAAAAAACAGAAAGAAAAACGCTTAACTATAATTAGAAATTTCCAGTCGGGAATCGTAATTTTGCGTATGTGACAAGCCTGTAAATATGAAACAGTAGTCGTGCGTTCTCTTATCTAATAACTATAACTGCTTGAGTTACTCTTTATTTATGAACTTAAAAAAAACACACACACTAAAACGCTTACTGTTGGTATTAGTAAAATATATAACATATATTTTTTTATGGACTGGAATTATGATAAAGAATTAAAATGTTTAATTGTGATTTTGTGAGGGAGTGACCTTTGTCATAAAGGCACTTTAGTATTTCTGAGATCGTGACGTCAATAATTTAACATGTGTAAGCGTAAAAGCGACATCTATCCTCTCTTTTACTTTAACATTCTAGAGTGTGTGTGTCTCTTTCGGATTCTGCAGTTTGGCTCGCGGTTAGTAGTATTATGGAAATTAGAAGTATCTCAGTTTGCAGCATATAAAAGCTTGGAGTTTGAGTGTGTGAAGTGTGTCCCTGGCGATAGCCAACAGAGCATTAGTCAGCTATCAGTGGTGTCTCGAGCGATATTAGTCAGCGAAGTGGGTTTCTAGCGGTGATTGTCCGCTGGTATCTAGCAGATTGAAAGTAGCATCGAGCCTCCAGTGAGTTGTGAAGGAGTTTCGGTATTCAATTTGAGAAGTTGGCCGGTGGTAAGAAATTTAATAGTAATTGCATTTGATTATCTCAAAGTGAATAAAGGATATCTACAGCCCCGGGCTGTCTCATCAGATTTTAGTTAGTAGTTCAGCTGAAAGATAGTGAGAAGTAATCAGAGTTGCCCCGATTTAGCTAGTTTCCGGAGCTGTGAGTATGAGATTAATCTTTTAGTATTATTCTCAGTTGTGAAAATTAGACTTGCTCCACTTCCCTTGAGCACTTATAGTTTTTAATAAACTGTGTTTTTATCTTAATTCATGAGTATGTCTGCATTTAACTCCCAGCACGAGCACCCGATCGTTCAATTTAAGACTAAGCCATAATTCTGAAAAGTGTCCTTTATAAATAAATCTTTCTTAATAAATTTTTGAATCCAGTATATTTTTGAGATTTAATATACAGTAAAACTTCCATTAACGGTCATATCGAAGGAGCGGTCACATCTATCAACCGGCCATTTTTTCATAGAACGGAATGAGGCGTATTGAAATAATATTAGATCGAACCTCCGAATACCTTCACCACTGAAAACCGGCCGCGGACAAGGAAATTCACTCCGACACGGCCACCAAAAGAAGCCGAGATCATTGTAAATTGCGACATTTAAAAAAAATTCCTTTGTTTTAGACACCTGTTTTGTTTATGTAGGGTATCCTGCTATTGAGCCTGCCCCCCCTTCCTCTCTTGGATGTTGCTAGTGAGAAACACTTTTTATTAACACTTTCCAACAAAGTTGAAAAGAGTTTATGAATTCGGTTTTCTGTCCGTCTGTTCGTCTGGCCGGATAGCCGCCTGTCCGCACTCTAACTTCAGAAAATATACTCGAATTGCTATGAAATTTTTATAAATTATTGATGTTTACCCTAGCACGAATCCAATTGAAAATTAAGTTTCTACTATTCTAAATTGCGGAAAGAGAAATTTCAGGCTATTAGGCGTTTTCTTGCTAAGCCAAACTTAAGCATTAAATAGTATTTATATCAACCGGCAGATCAAATACAGGTCTGTACAAAATTATTGAAATACATAATTGCATCTCATTTATTTAAATAATGAAATTTTGTTAAAGATTTCAGGAAGTGTTGGAAAGTGTTTCATAATCTATGCTTAACGCATGATTTTTCTTACTTGTTTCGTCCAATAGTGTGCCTGCCTTTTTACTCCCTTCTCCCCCTCCACACATTTCTGTGGAGTCGTATCTGAAAAATCAAATTTTAAAAAATATTTAATACGGTCATGTTGATGTCTTCACCCCTATATTTTTTATGGTTCCTCCCTGTCTACGCAGAGGAAAAAACGGTACCTATTCGCCAACCATTTGTCTCCAGTTTTCTAAATCGAACATGAGTAAAATTTATTAAAAAACAAATTTTTATCACTCAGTGAAAAATTATAAGGTATTGATGGTAGTAAGAAGCGCATTAGTATACAGAAATTGACAGAAAAATATGGATGTGCAAGAACGCAAATAAATGGAATTTTAAGGGGGTCCGGGGCCCAAAAAAATTTTTTTTTGCTATTGAAGGTAGGAATTTGAAATTTCTTTTGGTAATCAGGCATGTACTGAGTACACCAAAACACATCATAAAAATTTTCTAAAATTTAAAAAAAATTTAAATTTTAAAATTTTTTTAAAAAAAGTGGGGTAGTTTAAAATTGATATAACTCAAAATATTACTGATGGAATTTCAAAATTTTTTCACCTAATTAAACAGAATTATATTTCTTTTAATTTGTCTTCGGCGTTTAAAAAAATAATTATTTAAAAAAAAATAAAAATTTTTATAGTGAAAATTAACATTTTTTCAATGTAATTTTTTTTTAAATTTTCATATTTTAGAAAATATTCATTTTTTTAAAATTTGCCGAAGACAAATTAAAGTAAAATGTTTGAAAATATCACGTTTGAAATTTCAAATCTCTATCTTCATTGGTTTTTGAGTTATATCAATTTGAAGATGACAAATCGTCAAAAAACACATCATGGAGAAAAATGCGTTTAAAGGTGAAAAGAAAGAATTACTGTTTATAAAATGTTCAAATACCTCTCAGAAGCTTTCAGATGCATGACCGATTTATTATCTCACTTTACACTTTTGATTTAATAGAATTTTAGCAAATTTACATTTATTTTTAAAGCATTTGAAAGCCTCTGTGGACGTAATACTTTTTGGAGATGACAAGCCGTCAGTGAAGAATAAACAAAGTTTTTCCATATTCTTTCACAATTTGCATAGACAAAGTACTACAATATTTGAAAATATTATGTTTATGCTTTAAATTCTCTATAATTATTAGTTTTTAGTTGTTATATCAATTTTAACCCTTAAAATACAGAAAAAAAAAGAAAAAAAAAACATGAATAATAAACAATGTTTACAAAAAGTGCATATACCTGCTAGAAGTATCCAGGTGCATAACTAACACCTTGTTTTACTTTGTATTTTTGATTTATTTTAATTTTAGCAAGTTCTACTTTTTTCTGTAGTTTTTAAAAGCTTCTGTAGATTTAAATAATGCTTTTCTCACATGTCGAGTTCTTATGCGCTTCAGTGCAATTAACGAAGTATTAGCAGGTGATAGAAAGAATGTTTGCAGTGCGTTTACAGATGATACCCTAACACCATGATTAAAATCAGATATGCCTCTAGCTGCAGCAATATCTACTCGCATTTTTGATGCATTAGAAACTTTGGGGCAACGTCCCCAAATCGCATTCTGCAAAGATTCATTACGGTTTTGTGTTTGACCTTTTGTACACTTTTCTAATAAAGCGTCTGAAGCTAATCTTTGGAAAATCGGCATCATTTTAGCTACAACATCTTGTCGTAGAGGTGTTCTAATAGAAATTTTATGAGCAGGAGGCTTTTGATTTAGAAAAACTGCACGATTATAGAAACACCATGAATCTTCTGCTAGAGGACACTTTGAGTGTTTTGGTTTTTTATCGGTTGAGCTACAGTGCTGCAAAATTGCATATATATCTTTTTTCATATCGGAAATATTTCCCCTATTACGTATTATTGCATTTCTATACTATCGAGTAACTTTTTTAATTGTTGCTTCTGAAAGGCTTCCATGTTTTTTTTCCTCCGAGTGTAACACCTCTCGATTTTTCCGTCTCTACAAGTTTCCGTAATGCAGTCCCCATTCTTTTTCCAACATGATTGATGCACTCTGTTTTTGTTAGAATAGTTTACTCGCCGTAAACTTTTAAAGCTTGAAGATCATGAAATGCTTTTGCATCTCCATCTGAAACGATTTCTGTATAACGAAAACCAAGATTCTCTGAACGACGCCACAATCTCACTGCCATTTCGCTTTCCATTCCACCAGATGTTCCTTCATAGTTTTTATCACAATATGGAGCATGACCTTCGTACCATGCCATAAATTCTGCAGAATCTTTTCCAAGAGCATTTGCAGTTTGTGTGCAGTTATAGCAGATTTTTGATAACACTTCGTAATCTATCACAAATCCAGTTAGAACGTCTATTATGCAACCAACCGAATAGTTTGAAGTATGTCCTCTCTTATGCCAGCTTGCATCGTAACTCACTGCAATATCTGCAACAGCTTCACTCGAAACAAAGTGAGATTGTTTTACTTTAGTGCGAACATTTTCTAAGAGCTCACATGTACTCTTTACACATGAAGAATGAACCAGTTTTAAATGTCGTGTAAAAACTTTCGAATCCATGCAATTCAAATTCATATTGTATGAAAACTTTTCCAATGCTGCATGACCTTTACCGATTTCTGTTATTGCAACTACAGCTCTTCGATTAATATTGAAAGCATTTTCTTTATCTGATACTTTATTTGAGGTGCTATTTGTAAATCTAAATCTACAATTTTTACAAATAACTTTAATGTTTTGTGCAAACCCATTAGGTTTACTAAATTCAACTTCTAAAGATGATTCTGAGCATTCTTTACAACTAACATTTGATATAATAGATTGTAAAACAGTTTGTTTTATAATGATATAATTTTCTTCTTGGGCTTCAATATAGTTTTTTTTGTAGGCGATGGCATTTTTCTCTCATCTAACCGCTTTACTACAGTCATTGCAGGTTCTGCATTAAAACAAACTGATTTATTTCTCTTTTTTTGCATAGCTTCAGATTTCTGAGCAGTAGATTTTCGTTTTCTACCCATTGCTATAAATATTGTTTTAAATTTTCTAAGAAATGAATAAAAATGTTCAATTTTATGAAAACATATGAAAGTTTGCTTCTGTAATCAACACATAAACAATGTCATTATTTCAGGCATAATTTCAGTTATCAAAGTCTTATATTCATTCCATATTTACAATATATTTCTCCTATAATTTCTAGGAATATATTGACATATTTATAAAATTAAAACATCTGCATTTTAAAATAATTTAAAAAACAAACACGATAAGATGCAAGTCACCAGAGTCAGCGTAATAAAAGTTACCATGAGGAAGTTAACATTAGCAATTTGCTTCCTTTTTTGGCGTTGATTCAGTCTTTATAATAAACTATTTTTACTTATTATCTTATGCTACAAGTATATTTCTTAACATCCAATATAAATCATTTAAAAATCTTGACAATATTCCAATTAATTTCCGTCCAAACAACACATGAAAAATGAAAAGCATGCGGAACCGCGGAACAGAAAATATTGTTTACATTTCTCCCTCCTTTACATCTCATAGAAGTAGAAGTAGAAGTTTATGTGAATGAATGAATCAATGAATGAATCAAGATAAATAATTTAAAATTTGATTCACAAAATAAATAAATTTAATTTTAAAATGCTTGTTACATGTTACGGATTATTTGTTTACGAAACCAAAGAAGCTCCATAGCAACCGCGCAGGCGCTATGGCGATAAACCACATCCATCGCAGTGAATCAGCTGAATTTGCAAAACAGTACTTAACAAAAACTACTATATCTTCGGTTCTAATTAAGATAGAAACATAATTCAAACGGCATTTTATGCAGAAATAACCAGAAAATTTTTTAATAAAATAAAAAAAAATCAAAAATTTGAAGATTTTTGGGCCCTGGACCCCCTTAAGAATAAAGAAGTGCTTCTTGAAAAACATCTTAGAGACGAAAACCTAGAAAACAAAGTCAAATGTCGCAAAACTGGGAATGAAGTAATTAATTAAATGCTATTAGAATGGTTCAGAAATTGCAGATCTAAAAAAAGTACCGATTTCAGGGTCGATTTTGCAAGTTTAAGAAACCGCATTGAAAATTGCCAAAGAACTTGGTATTAATGATTTCAAAGCTTTTAACGGCTGGTTAGAAAAATTTCGCTTGAAAAATAATATCGTTGTGAAAAATAATTAAAAAAATATACCTATTTTGAAGCATTTTATTGAATTAAATAGCTTTGGTTATTTTTCTAATCGGTTGAAGCAAAACCTCCAAATACCGGTCACCTCTAAGAAGAGGCCACTTTTACACAGTCCCATCGCTGGCTGCTCTTCGGAGGTTTTACGGTATATATATATATATATATATTATGGTGGAGTGAAAAATCGAAAGTTGGAATTTTGATTTTGGATAGCAGCCAAACGTTGCCTTTTAGTATTTCTAATACATGTGCAAAATTTCATGAATTTTGAAAAACTTCTTGAGTCCCCTACCAGGACATTTATATTTCTATTGATTATACGATAGATTATATTGTTATACAATTTTGTGATATTAGATATGGCAATTACCTATTCTTATAAGCAAACACACAGACAGTTCGCTGATTAGAGATTCGTAGCTGAAATTGCCAGATCGTGAGACCGATGACCTGATAAACAAGCCATAGCGAATCAATTAAAATAGTGTGAGCAAAATGAGATTAAAAGAAGTGAAATAAAATTATCGGTAATAAACTGGAAAGTTAATGAACGGCTTTAAGCAACCTTTTAAACGCAATACTTGAGACTTGCTTCTTATATATATATAAGAAGATATATATATATATATATATATATATATATATATATATATATATATATATATATATATATATATATATATATATACCGGGTGTCCCAAAAATGACTGATGGATTTTAAAACTCAATAACTTGCAAACGGTGACAGCTATTTAAAAAAAAAATTGCAGGAGGGTTATGTATAATGTCAGGATTTTTTTAACGCAATTTTTTATTTTAGTTCGCATCTCAAACAATAGGTGGCGCTGACGGCGATTGAAGGCCAGGTCGACGCTTCACTCAGCTTTGATCACCCGGCAACTTTCATCTTTGATCACCTTTGTTTAGGAAAGATGCTATTAAAATGTATAACAGGTACATTAATTTAGGGACCCCATGTGTAACAAAGAATTAAAATATTTAATAGTGACTCCTGTTTATGCCATGATTCTGGAAAGTGTTCCTTATTTATATAAACTCTTGAAAAATATGATTTTGAAATTTAGAGAAAAAATTACATAAGTAAAAATTCTGTTGCTAATAGTGATTTTTTACAGAGATTCCAACTAGTATTTAATTTGTATTGATATCCCCCCCTTTTTTTGTTATGTGAGAAATAGTTGCTGTCCTCAGCAGAGAACTTGTAAATCTGAAATATATCCGTTATTGGTAGAATTCCGCAACCTTTTTGATTTATTCGCTTTCTGATTGGTCCATGTTTAATTTCCAAAAATGGAATAGTTCTGTTTTCACAATGACAAAAAAGTACTAAAAATTAAATAATAATAATAATAATTTTAAAACAAAATGTGATAAAGATTTCAATCAGTTTAATTTAAAAGTGCATTTAAAAAAAAAAAAAAATATGCAATGGCTAGAGGTTTAAATGTTTCGAAGTTTTGCAATTCCAAAAATTGTAAAACTGAAGTTTTATTTTAAAATTGTTTATGATGAGCCCAGGAATATTAATGTTTATATCATGTCGTAAGCAATATGAGGCTTTCAGAAGTCAGTTTGATTAACTCCATGAAATAAAAGTGCACATTTTAAACAGTTAAAGCTGTATATCTATAAACTACTGTTTTTTTTTTTATCTATTGTCTGGGAATATAAATGTTTAATTTTAAAGCGTACGTAAGATATGTCTTGTTATAATCATCATAAAAATAATGTTTATTATTTTCATTAATTTAAATATAGAATTTATTTATAAGTCTTTAAAATTTTAGTTTTTGAAAATATTAGTTTTCAAATAGACGTTTTAATTAGTTAAAATACATTTTTTAAAGTAAATCTACGTTCTTAGTAATATCCTTCAGATTAATCCATCAAAGGGAAGCCCTAGCTATTTTATCTTTCGAAAACAGAAACATTGGCCATAAAAATACACATAATTATCAGTTAAACATTTTTAATTGAGTAAATGAGTTTATATTTAAAAAAGCGACATAATAATATTAAATTTTAATGTTTGTGATGTATCTATTTACTTACAATATTTGTCTGTAAGCCTTCTTTACTAATTAAGAAAATTTTAATTTATAAATTAAAACATTAAAAAATCTATATTGCTCATCGAGAAAACCTTTCCGAATATCAATGATCGCAAAGAAAACGTTGGTTTTATAAATACTTCCTTAAATTCACAATATTGGTAATAAAATACAAACATCATAACAAGTCCCTTCCAGGAAAATTAGACTTTTGAATGCAATTTTTTTGAAATGAAGACCAATAATTAAAAGTAATAATAATAATAAAATCGTTAGAGCACATATTTAGTTTTGATTTTATTTCTATTTATTTACATGAAAGTAAATTAAATTTAATAATTTTTCAGAATCTACATTATATGCATATAGATAGATAAGTTTAACAAAATTAAGGCAATATATTTTCCATTGATTTTCTCCATATGCAACAATGTTAATAAGGGCTATTTTTTATTCTGTTTTTCCTTTTCAAACCACTAACGATTCAATTAAAAAAAATTATAACGTCGTTGTGAAAAATCACACCAGCTAAAATCTTTATATGATTTTCACACTTTTAAGATATTATATGTACTTTTAAATGTTTATTTATTTTTCTTCTGTTGTTGAGAGGTTTTATTAAACATTGAAGAGCATTTTTTAGTAATACATATTCTTATACGTATGTTTAAATATGTAAAGCTAAAACAAAGTTAAAAACGCCAGAATAAGTGAGCTTTGAGCAAAGTAGTTAGAGAAGATTTTGGCTTGCTGTTTTTAACGCTGTTTTAAAATTGAAATCATCCACTGAAAAAAAAAATGTATTCTCAAAATTGAGTAAAAAATGCTCAATTTTGAATACTTCACCCATTCAAAATTGTTCAAACAAAAATGTAATCAAAATTAAGAATCACATGTACTCATTTTCCCTTATGTGTTTGTGTTCAAACATAAATCAAAATGTACTGCCCCTGAACATACGAATGAAAAGAAAAAATGTATTGGCAGTTATTTCTTGTTCAAAATCATTAAGAATAAGCAATTAATTGATTATTTATTTAAAAAAAATAACAAATTATACTCATTTTTCCTTATGTGTTTGTGTTCAAACATAAATCACAATGAACTGCCTCTGAACATACGAATGAAAAAAAAATGTATTGGCAGTTATTTCCTGTTCAAAATCATTAAGAATAAGCAATTAATTGATTATTTATTAAACAAAATAACAAATTATTGGCAATATACGCAAATCGAATATTTTTATGACAAGAGCACTTAGCACTTTTAAATTAGTTTGAAACACTATGCATAATTTCAAAATTACATTAATAACCATCTTTTTATGCCCTTGTTAATTAAATAAACCAATACAGAGCTTTAAATTATCGCTTTTTGGATTTGATAACGTTTATGCTGATTCGAAATTGATAAAGAAGTGTGTTCATTTTTTATCCAAGCATACTCAATACCATGTACTCGATATGAGTACATGGATTTACTTATTTTTGAGTACTTCATTTGTTTCAGCGTTCTGTGCCATTTTTTATATTAATGATCATACAGCTTTATACTAACCTCCCGGACATGAATAATGTGAAGGTTTTGCTTTAAAATTCATTTGCTTGTTTAGACTGCTCATCACTAAAGAATCTTTTCTGTTTTCGTCATCTAAAAGAAAAACACTAAGTTGTTGACATTGTACTGCATAAAAATAATTTCACAGATATATTTGAATGAAAGTAAATAAGTATTTTGAATTACAAAATGTCAATAATTTAAATTTTTTCTATTGTGATTTCTGCAGGGCACATAAATAAATATATAAATAAATAAATAAAACATATTTTTATATAAAGAAATATGTAAAATTTGATAAAATGAATATATCGGAGCTTATACTTCAATTAAAAAAATGTTTTAATTACAAAAAATTGTCTTTGATTTAAAAAAGAATTTTTATTATACATAAAATTTATCAGAGAATTAAATTAAAAAAAGTTAATGAAAAAAATGTTTGATCAAAATTTTAATGATTGTAAAATTTGTCTATAATATACTTTGTTTTTCAATTAATTAATTGATGAATTAATAATAATAATTATTATTATTATCATTTTATTTAAATTACTGTTACATATGATATTAATGAGAATAATTAGGCGTTTTGTAATAACACGAATTGAATATTTCCAACTAAACAAAAAATGTCCAGGTTCAGAATGGAACACATATTGTTGGTTTACAGGTTAATTCTTTACCGTTTAAGCTAATGGGCCGATATATTAGCTTTTTTTGGCTTATTTGTAAACACTAAATAAGCATTATAACTTTACAAATCAGTTTCATTTTGTTAAAATATCAGTTTTATGCTAAAGTTTTTTAGACAATTATCTAATTCTAATTATTATTATGTATATTTTTTCGGATTAGTGATAATAAGCCTGATTTAATTACCATTACTATTAAATGTAACTTTTTGTCTACAGATTTCAAGCGGATACATATATATTTTTAAGCTACCAAGTAAGTAATGCTACTTTTAAAGAAAGAGAGTAAGAAACAAACAAAAAAAAATTTTCTGGCTAGCTTGCGTCTCCTCATATTGAAATACATAAATAATAAAATAAAAACCAAATTTTCAATGATTGAATAATTATAATAATAATGGTCATACATGTAAAAGATGATGAAATTTAATATATTCAGAATAAAGTAAAGCATTCAATATTAATAAAAGATGAGAATTACCTAACCGGTCGCCTGGTTCATCTGAATGTTTCCTCAGACAAATTACTACCATGAAGGCCACTATAACGAATACCAAAGCAGACACCACTATAGGGATAACCAGCGAAACATTCTTGTAAAAAGGCAAATCTGTTTCTCTTTTTCCAAAAGCTGGTGAGGAAGTAGGATCTAAAAATAGAAAATGAAACACGTAACTAAATAACACGGAAATAAATTTATAAAATTAAGCTACACTATTAATTCCATTACATCTAACATAATTTTAAGAACTTTCCATGAACATACAAGTACTAAAAGAATTTGTAAATTCATTTGGTCTGAAGATTTTTTTAAATATTACTGAAATTCTTTTCTGATAAAAATTCATTATTCTTATAAATCATAGCACACGGCATAGACTTAATTCCTTATTTTATAAAAAAAAATAATAAAAAAATAAAAATAAAAAGATGCTTTATTGAATATAATTGAAGTTGACCACGTATAAAAATACAAAGGTATTTTTAAATCATAGTATTTGTTTGCATACAACTATACAAAAATACACATACATATTAAAATGAACTTCTCATAAACAATTTCTCTAAATCAGCAACAGCTTTTTACGTATATTTTAAAAATATCAAAAATATTTAAAAAAAAAAAAATTTGCTTATATTTCAAAGTTCTCTGATGGTTATTTGATGCAAATTATTTCCATTACTTGCATTAACTGTGCATTTAATTTAGAAATTCAACAATTAATATACGATTAGTTGATAGAAAAATATATATTACATAACGTTCGTAGGGTTAACATTAAATGAACTCAAAAGTCCAATGACATTTTTAAACAACAAAAAAAAAAAATGTAAACTACACAGAAATTTAATTCTTTGGTGATGTACCGTTAAAAGAATTCACCACATAAGTGTAAATATAAGTTATGTTTTTCAATGATTTTCACATTTTTTCTATGATGTCGTCATCAATATTCCCTGATTTTAAAAATATATGAAAATACTTATTTCGTTAAACACATCCTTAAAACAAAATATATTTGTATTAAACGCAAATAATTTTTTGAAGTTATATAGGAGCGGAAGACTTCCTTTGTCACTATAATGGTTTAAATTTTATCAATTTTTTGTTACAAGGCCATTTACACTCCGTTCAGCATAACTTAGCCTTTGCAAATTTAAATATTTGTCTTTGATCTTTGACATATTTTCACTTACATTCCCCCCCCCTACATATGGCATATTTATGAAAAATAATTCCTGAAAATTAATAAGTTAGCAAAATTAAAATATTTTCTACTTCGTTGTTATCCGAAATGTGCATATTTCAGTTGTTCGTTTTAGTTATATCAAACTTAGTTTGATAAATTTCATAAATTTTCCCTAAAATTTCAATGTATTTAAAATTTTGCTTTTATACCTTCAATTTTCATTGCATTTTTAAAATAATATCTGTTAAAACTTTTTTCAATTATAAATTACTTAGCACTTATATTTTGCATATTTTTCTGTTTAATAGTCTATATTTGATTTATTTGTGAGAACATTTCATATATTTAAATGTTGAAAATTGTCAAGCCATGCTATTAAATTTTAGAAATTTATAGATAGATATTATGTTGCTTAATGATTAGTAATGCATTATGCAACAGCAGATTTTTCTCTTCAGCATTCTGTCTTAGAAAGAATGCATTTTATAAAAAGCAAGTTGCAGAAAAAAATAATCATTTTATTTATTTATTTTTTAATCTTAAAATTTGTTTTTAAATGTAACTTTGTTATTTATTTACTTATTTTTAATATTTTATTGTAAGTTAATTAACAATATTAATCTGAGTATACATATATATATATATATATATATATAGATAGAGATATATAGAAGAAGTATACATTGATATATTGTCAAAATATTAGCATGCATACACATTAATAAAAAAACACTTTCATATCATAAATGTTTAATAAGTTTCAATGTAAAAACACATCATTATATACAGCACGACCGTAGTCCATAACAACGCTTACAGTGGAGTTATGTAAGTAAATAAGTGTAATGCACCAAAAGAAAATTTTGAGGGACAAATAATTTTAATTTATAAATATGCTTTGAAAATCCAATTCTTTGGAAAAGATATTGAACAATTTATTTTAAACTGAAAAGAAAACCACTTAAATACTTTAAACATATAATAGATTAGTACGTGAAATAGCTCGTGACAAAAATAGGCATGGTTCATTAAACATGGTTTAGAATTTTTAATTTTTTAAGAAAACATTTGCTTCAGTAATAATTCACTAAATTTCCAACGTATTGCGTGAATTATTTGTGATCCATGTTATGAAATAATTGAATGTAACCATATTATGACCATATTATGAATAATATTATGAAATAATATGAATTCTTAAACTTTTAAGTACAATAAATTGTTAAGTTATAGATATTTTAGGCTTAAAGGAGACCAGATTTTTATTGGATATTTTTTAAAGAATTAAAAAAAAATGATTGATTTGCTATTTCTTTCCTTGTATTAGTTAGATATAAATAAGGTAAAGTCGTGAACTAAGTACGATACAATATTTACTGATAAATTTCATTATATCAAAAATATCCTTTGATGCATAGAAAAATCTACAAAAGTATTCTACAAAAAATGCATTAAATTTTATTGAAGATTGTTGCATTTAATTTTATAGAAGATTGCTTAAAATATTTTATGAATATAAGTTTAGTAAAGCTGATGTTTTCTTAATATATTCAGAAGATAAAAATAATAAATATAAAATGCAATTATAATTAACCCTTTGTAGTACATTTTATAACAATAATAATATACTGTAATTATAAATATTCACGCTCATTATAAGAATTATTGTTAGATATAATTTTATGTTGTCTATACCAGCTGACGCTTATAGATCTGTACCTATATTATATGAAGCTAATGTCCGAAATGAATATTCTCCTTGTGTTATTCCGGCATCATTGTGAGCTGTTACCATTACAACATATTCCTTCTCTGGTTCTAGATGTCGGAGAACAAACACATCTCTAGGCATATCCAGGCTTTCAGCAATAGTTATCCATTGATTCTCATATTTCGGACGATATTTAACAATAAAATATCGAATAGGACATCCACCACTTTGCCAAGCAGATAAAACTAATGTCACAGATGTTTTGTTTGGAATTATGAATGATGATTCTGATGGAGACATGGGTGCTAAAGACAAATACAGAATTAAAATTAGATTAAAAAATAAAAAAATAAAAGATAAAGACAGTTATAAAACTTGGAATACGGTATTTTAAACACGAGCATTTAAAAATTCAAAAACTTACGATTCTATTTTTGAATTTAAGAACGGAAATTTATTTTACATTTAAAAAAATTGTTATTTAAAGAATGAAATAATTGTGAATAAAAGTCATAATGTAAAAAAAAAAGTATTATCAAATAAATCTATAATTTCTTTTATATATATGTGTTAATAGAACATAATATGCAAATTTTAAGACACTTATTGAAAATTATAGCAAATAATTAAAATAATGAGAATTATATTTCTAAAATAAAAGAGAAAAACAAATCAAAAATTTGAAATGTGGTGTTTTAAACATGAAAATTTAAAAATTCCAAAACTTACGATTCCATTTGTGAATTTAAAAGAGAAATTACTGTATATGAAATAAAACTATGTTTTTAAGAGAATGAAATAGTTCTATATGAATGTGCTAATGTAAAATAAATAAATAAATAAATAAAACTACATATCAAATAATTTTATAAATGGAAAGGAAATTCGTTTTAGAAAATGTTACGCAAGATGCACCTTTTTTAATTTTGAGAGTCTTATTGAAAATCATAAGTGAAATAATTAGAACAAAATTTTATAAAATGATTAGGCTGACGAAAGTTGTGTTAAAAACATAGGCATATGGAAAACAAATGTATACAAAAATGAAGAAAAAAATAAAAGAATCAGATACTAAGAGAAGGGTTTCAAATAATTGCGGCATTACATAGTTGTCATTATGCATATGATGGGATTTTACAATTTAACTTCTTTGTAATTTTAAAACTTAATCTTTGGAAAAATAAATTATAATGCTATTACATTATTAAATATTTATTATAAAAGTAAATATAAATCTTTTACCCATTAAATATGTCTGAAATAGTAAATTTGTATGTTTAAATTCAAAGCTTACCTGCGCCTTGTGTCCTTGCTATAACAGGAGCACTTGGTTCACCAGTACCTAAACTGTTTGACGCAGTCATGATAACATGATACCTTGTTCCACAGCGTAATCCTTCTAATATATAATGATCTTCGTTGCTACCGACTTGTCGCTGTATATAGTCACCATCATCAGTTTTGTAATGCAGAGAATATTCTAAAATTATTTTAAAAGAAATATTACGCTTGAACTGTTAATGTTTCATATTTTTTTAATTAAAAAATGAATACAACTTATATTTATTTCATATAAATTTAAACTATAAGAGATTTTTTTCGTCCACAAATCCATGAATTACTGTTAATGATAATTTAAAAAATATATCAGGGAAAACTATCCCATATTCATATGCGTAGAATGACATACGTTGTGTTTCGATAAGTTACGAAAGTTGACGCTAGCGGACGTAATGATATACAGTTACGTTTGGAATCGATCAGGAACGATATTTTTTAGTTTTTGAAGTTTTGAAGTTCGCATTTTTGAAAAGGAGAATCTATCTTATGAATCTAAATATCTTTTTTCTATAATACTTTCTATTTTTTATAGCAGAAGGTCTATTGGAAATGGATAACAGCTGCGACAGCAGCTGAAGTTCTGTAGATAACAGCCAATCTAGGACTAATTGGCCATTTTTCACTGTTTCAATATCAGCTAATCCAACTCTAACACCAATAATATCTGTTTCTGGCATTCGAAGACGTATGTATCCTTTCGCCAGATAACAAGTTCAAGTTCTTTTTATTTCTCTCATATATGTGACTATTCTACGTGCCTCCATTTCATTGTGCACTTTATGTCTCTGAAAAGGGGAAGGCGCACTATTCTTTCAAGCCATCCTTTTATTGACGGAGAAAAGACAAACTTAAAACATAATTCACCATCAAGACATGCAGCTCTACAGGTTTGATCAGCTTCGTTAGATCCAGTGATAACGAAAAACATACTTTTCTTTATGCAGATTATGATGATGAAGTATGTCTTTATTGCAATAATTTAATCATTCACTAAAAATGCAGGAAATATGGATAAATAGTATTAAATGTGCACTAGCTGCACCCGTCGAAACTCAACGGAAAAGAATATATATTAGGTATGATATATAACAATCTTCTATAGACAGTAAAATACTGAGCGAAATAAACAATTGCCACTTCTTAAAATAGGGATAACATAGCTTTTCATGATGAAGATAGACAAACTTCAGAAAACAACAAAAAATAAGGAAAACAACTCTTAAATTATTATGTTGTACTCAACTTTTTAACGCGGTTTCTAAACCTTAAATATTATTTAAATGCCAAATTATTTAGGAAGTTAATATTATATCCCGGAAGACGATTTCAAAAATATCTGCATAGTTTATTTTTTCTCCGTTTAACTATCGCTTGATAACTGTACAATAATTATGATATCAATGAAATATTTTATAATAGAAACAGGGACTTACTAAACTGCCTAACCAACCCACTACATATTTACAGCACTTGCAATAAATTTAATTTATTTATTGGTTTGTATCCTCCATGAATTTGTAAAAATTAATTTTATTGTTATGGCAACGACAAAAAAAAAAAAAAAAAAAAAAAAAAAAAGACAATACCTCTGTTATTAAAAAGAATAAAATTTTTGTATTTGTTGCTGAAATGCAGAATTTTTTTTATTTTATTTTAAACAATAACTTAATACAATGAAATGATTTTAATTATTTTTTTATACTATATAAGATAGAAATATAATAATACCGGCATATCACAGATTTTATTCTTTTTTTTTTTTCTAATATGATATCATTTACACCTTTAGAAATACTCACCTTTTCTTAAATAAAAGCGTGATTTATGCAGTTATTTAAGAATTCTTTAGTTTCATAAAATATTCATTATAATTAAATAGAAATGGCGCAGTTTATAGAAATATTTTCATGTGTGCACACCACGGACCTTTAAATTAATAGAAGTTCACTTTATTTAGATGTAGGAATTAAAGTCAGTGAATATGACATCATCACTGACACAGCTATAACAATGTATATTATTTTTTTTATATTCATGGAATAAATTTATCTGGTTTCTGTATGACGACATTTTCTCCATCGACAAAATTTCACTTTAGATATTTTATTAAAGTTTATCTTCTGTAATTTTACTTACATAATACTTAATAATATTACTCAGTAAATAATCTGTGTATTGCAGGGAATAATTTTATGTGCAATCATTTTATTCTGATTAAATTTTACGAAAACCTTTATTTATTTATTTATTTATTTTTTCGAAATGCGATTATACATTCCCCGATGAGATCAAGCTCCTGATTGGAGGAAAATAATGAAAGAAAATAAATTTTGAGAAAAGCTTAACCTGTTGCCACTGTTTTGAAGAAATGTCATGAAAAAGCTTTTAAAATTAAAAAATAAAATATAAAAATTGAAACAAATTAAAATTTAGCCAGAATGGGCACATCTACACATAAACAGCTTTCATTTAAAAAAATAATTATCAAAATCGGGGCAGTAGAAAGCTCAGGGCTGATGACCAAAAAAACAGCCAGGTGTTTTAAATATATAGATAATGTATTTGTAGTAAATGTACCGGCGTTTCTGCTTGTATATATGGTGCAAGTATATATGGTGCATGAAACATAATTAATGCCAACTAATGAATGTGCTCTTTTAGGACATTAGTGTAGATAAACGGAAAAGGGTTTTATATAAATCAATATCTTGGTGTTGTTAGTTAATTTGTCATTTTATAAAAGGCTTCAATGCATTTTTTGTACTTTTCAAAGCTAATTTTCAAAACCTGAACGAGAAAACATTTGCATGAATAAAATAATTTTTAGCTTAAAATATGTCATTTTAGAACTGTTTTTACTATACTTGTTTATTAAATGCCATATTTTAAAGTTCCTTTAGTGTGAACATTTTATAATATGTTATACCATTCAATGAAATGTCATAATAATTATAAATATGTACATATATGCTTTTTTATTTTTATTAACTAGATTAAAGCTGCTAGAATAAGAAGTATTTTTTTTACTAAATTATAAGGCCCACATTATTTAATCTAGATGTACATCTCTTAATAGTGACATGCAACATTTCATTTAAAATCATTATTTAGTTTGATCTACATTAAGCAAATTAAACACCTCATTGTAAGCCGCTGAAAACTGATAACGTATTGTGATGATACTTTATGCAGCCTAAAGAAGTTTTGATTGAAATAGAAAAAAATATATTGGCTTTTAATTAATATTAAAACTAACTAAATTACAATCATTGATTGCTTTTCATCGAATACATAAAAAATTCTGTAATTTCTAAATGTAATTTAATTTTTAAAACTGTTCATATACACAAAAATGACTATTTTATTAAATGTAGTCTGTGTACTTTATCTGGTAAAAAATTAATGATTTTTTATTATTAATATATAAAGAAAGTAAAATTAAAAAAGAAAATATCGTTAATATCGCATAAAGAAAAATCATTTCGTGTATGCATATTGGATAAAGACTTATTACTCGTATGAATGCCAATTAAACGTACATGATTATAATTAATATATTATAATCAAATATGTTCATTGCAAAAATAAATAATCAATTGAGAATAATAATTACGTTAATACTGGGTTTATTAATCTTTAAAATAGCAATTTTTTAGCCAAAATGCTTAACTCAAACTATAAAATATTTCCTGAAAAATAGATGAATTTTGGTATCTTCGGCCTCTGTCAACATTAAAAACTGTTTTATATACATTGATGCATTGATTTTTAACATTTTTTTTAACTCGACTAAAATATTCGTATTAATAGGTTCATGATTTTTACTAGGCGTTCATTTTTATAACAAAAAAAAATGCCTTTGAAACTTGTTGTTGTTAGAAAAAATATAAAAGAGAATTTCACTTACGGTATATATTGATTTAAAAAGAATGTAGAAAATATTTTAAGTAACTTTAGACAAAATTTAATTTTTAAAATCACCCATGCACAGAAATATATTTGTTAGTAGAAAAATACTTTATGTATTCGAATAATACTTTCTAAATATTATTACACATTAACGATTTTTTTCTGACATTTTTTATTCCCAAAACCAAATTACTAAAATAAATTGATAGCAAATATCATGTCACTATCCAAATGCAGAATACAATCAAAGCAATTTTCATTGCTGTATTGCATTTCACATGATACACGGGAAATCTAAATAAATTTTGTTAACATATTTTTCTATGATTTTATTTAACAAAATAATCAATATTTTAAATATCGAGTGAAACATGTTTATTTTTGTATGAGAAAAACAACTAGACAAACTTAAAACCATTTTAAACAACTGTTATTTAATTTAGTGTATTTTAATCTTTTATAAAGTCTAAGGATTTTTTATAATAATAAGTTATTAATTGCAATATGTAAAAAATAAATAAATAAATAAAAATTAAGATTTAATCGTATTTACCTGTTACAGCAGATTTGCTTTTTATGTTCTTTTCCCATTTAAGTTCCATTGTTGAAGACGTTGTCGATATTACCTTAACTAGAGGAGATGTTGGTGGAGCTAGGAAAATTAAGAAAACGCAGTATAAACTATGTTTGCAGCAAAAACCTTTCGTAATAATTATTTTATACAGTTGTTTAAAGGATTTCTGTGAATACCTCATGTTTCATTGAACATACATCAATCACACAAAACTCATAAAAGTATAATACGTTTTCATTAATACCATAAGCTCTTAAGAGAATACGATCGTGCTGTGGTTAATGCATGTAATATAATAAAATATCATCAATAAATATGACACTTCGCTTTAAGAATAAAAGGTAACAATCTGTCAAATGTATACCTGTTTCTAAGGTCTTTCCCGTTATTTTTATGGATTGTGGACCTGTACCTGCTGAGTTGAAAGCTTTTACTACGATGTCATACTGTGTAAATGGCTGCAAACCAGTAATATATGTCGCTTCTTTATCGCTAGAACTTGATCTTTGGACTTGTTTGAATGTATAGAATTCTTCACTCTCGGAAACTTTATAGCCAACGTAATACCCTCTAATGACACCATGCCTTGTAGTTTCCGGCGGTGGCTGAAATAAGAAAATAAATATTTGTTTAATAAAATATTTTATAAAAGCAAGGGGAAAAACTTGAAGTATTTTTTTTTAATACAAATGATCATTAGGAAATTTGATGATAAATATAAATTGGTTTATTGCTAAATAACCACAGTTTTTAAAATGATTTATAAAGTTTTCATTTGTCGATAAAATTTAAATATGATTAATTAATTAAATTGCATGAATTGAACCATGTGCTAAATTAAATTTTTAACATATTTTAACATTCATAAAAATATACTATATATATATATATACATAAATAATTTTAAAAAATAGTTTTTTTTTAAATGAAGGAATTAAAAAGGATTACTCAATGTGTGCTTATTAAAACATTGTTCATAAAAATGAAATTATTTCAAATCAATACATATTTATTTAAAATGAGTTATTGTTTGCGACTGATATTTCATTCAAATTTGGTTAGTTGCTATGTATGTTTAAAAATTCTTCCGTAATAACCAATCTTCCTATTATTTAAAGTAATTAAATAATAAAGGCACATTTTCCCTCTCAAAAGTAAATCAAGTACGTAGATCTATAATAATTGACAGTTTGAAAAACAGTAGAAATATTGAAATGATTATCATCTAAAAAAAAAAAAAATCGCCAACATTAACACAATCAACTCGTAACATTCAAGAATTCAACTAATTTTTGATCAAAATAATATACATAAATAGCAATATGAATTAGTGATAAAATATTTCCCATATATAATCAGTAAGATTGTTTGTCTACTGTAGAGTTTTGTAAGTAACGAAATGTTTATTTACGTTAGTAAAACCTTTGATTTTAATCCTTTCACCGTTTGTCCCGAGGTAAGTCAAAGGTAAATACACTTATTTCTTAAATATCAGAATATCCTAATATACATTATCTATTTTCTAAGCTATGTAAATTGCTATAAAGGGAACAATTTCTGCGTGCATTTTTTTAGTTTAAATTTACTGACAAGATTCTTAGAATTGTTAATGGTATGCGAGTAAGTAACACATACATGAGGAGGGGAAACTAAGCAAATGGGTAAGTAGTAGCACTATTATTAGATTTTTAAAAAAGTTGGAGGAAAATTGCTTTATGGATTTTAAATGTTAAACGCAAAATAGCGTTGATAGATAAAGGAAGTATTGCGAAATGTTTAGATAATGATTTAACACAGTAGAACTCTTGGGAACACAGCAAATAGTTTTTCATAGCATAGGGACATGTTAATCGATATATTATATATATATATATATATTGATATAATTATATATATAATTTTTAAAAAATAAACGTATAGTAAAATTTCCTTACTCTGTGCAAAATTTAATGTATTCATAGTGTGCATTCATAGCATGTATGCATTCAATGTATGCATCCATAGAAAAAATATTTCTTTGTCTCTAATCGAATAAATATTCTTTTGAATAACCGAGCTGACGTGGAACTTTGCGTCTCTTGTATTTAAGTTTATAAGTCATGCTTTCCAACTTTGTTTACATTCTGCTTCTGTTAATAATGAAATTAATTACTTAAAATGTATTTCTATCAAAAGAGATTTGATCATTTCAGTCATTAATAATGTTATTATTAAGTTAATGTATAAAAACGAAACTAAAGTAAAATTACACGCATGCTGTGTCTATATTTTGTTGCCCTTACATGACCAAGAAAGTTTAAAATTTTTGTGACTCTATTAAGGAATTATTTTTTAAATCCATAATTACATGTGAAATGGTACTTGTGCGATTCAGCCATGAAATCTTTTATTATTTTTATTATTGCTATTTTTCCATTTATTTTATTTGGATTAATTTTTGTTGTTTTTATAAAATTAGATTATTTTTATTAATTAGTTTATTGTTTTTTATCTTCTTTATTTGTATACACATTGTTTTCCTTTATCAAGCCAGAGAAAGAACGAGAGAGATGCAGTAAAAGAACACTCACTCTGCGTCTATTTTTGTTGTACTTAGATTACCAAGAAAGTTTGAAAAAACGGCGCCCGTATTAAATTCCGAAAGCTATATATTTTTTTAAATTCCATAATTCCATATGAATTCATACTTGAACGATTAAATCATAAAACCTTTTGTTATTTTTACTACTGCTATTTTTCATTTATGCTATTTTGATTAATTATTGTTACCTTAATATATTTAATCAATTTTTATTAATTAGTTTATTATTTTTTTTTTATTAAACTTCTTTATTTGTGTGGCTATTACTTACTGATAAGTCTGTTTTTTATTTAGTTTGCTTTAGATTCCTCATTCTACTTCGTCTTTTTCTATTTGGTTAACTGTGTGATTATTAAACCTATTTTTCTCTTCTGCTGTTTTTATTTTTACTCCTTCTTCCCAAACTGGTAACACATCTTGTTTATGCCGAAATAAGATACATAAAGTTCTTTATTGTATACTGCAATAAGGAATGGTAATTTGCGTATGGCGCGGCTTATTCATTATAGTGTACAAAATACTTAAAAATATCGGAAATCGATATTCAAAGACATTGAAATAAAGGTTATAAATTAATAAATCAAATTACTTTCCACGTGACTTTCATTGATTGAGCTCCCGTAGAATGTACCTGCACATCTGTTGGTGCGCCAGATGGGGCTAAAATAAAAATTCCGTTTCAAATTATTAGGTTGGCTAAAAGTTAAAAAAAAAATATTGAGCAATCATATGAACTGTATAAATAATATAAATAAAGTAAAATGCGTAGCATGAAATAACTGAATATAATTCTGATTTAAATGTAAACATTAAACTTGTTGTTTAAAGGCATATAGAGCATAAAACGATAAAAATTTTTGAGTTATTATTTATCGGTCTAAAAAATGTGCTAAACAGTTAATGGTGCTAATTGGGTATGTGTCTAAAAGATTGTGCTTCTTGCAAGTTTTCAAAAGAATATTTTAAGTACAGCGAGTGCATTTACATATATAGATTGCTTTTTTCCAGAATTTATTTTTTTATGCTTTGGTACACATTTCAAATGTCTTCTCAGATAAATAGCTGTCAAATTTATTTTGTGTAAGTAACTTGTTTCTTAATAATAATTAACAGGTCTGAACGAAAAAAAGATAATGTAAAATAATTGAAAACATGTTAATAAAATTTTTAGAGTTTTCAAAATTTTTTAATAAAACATTTTTGATTTTAGTTCTTTTAAGCCAAAATAAAAATCGATTCTTTTTTATTCAAATTGTGTGTTTTCTAAAACCAAATTTTAAGGATATATATTCAATACTTTATTTAGAAAAGTCTATAATAGACATATTAAAAAGTGTAAAATTCAATTAGTACTGAAAACTAATTTATGTATGAAATTACTTTCTATTCATTTAACTTAAGGTTTGTAATTTAAATATTTGCTGTAAAAAAAAAAATATTTTTTCATTTTTATGTAAAATACATTATGCTAAATATTTCGCAAAAGCAGTTCCATTTTACTTGTCAAGATGTTTCACGTGCCTTTAAAATCATAATCAAAAGTCTAAATGTCTAAATATGTTTATAGTATCGTTGTTTGGCGCCATACATGCATAGAAAAGACCTATAATCACTTAAATTGCTAAATATTTTATGTAAAGCAACAAAACAAAAATAATAAACATCACAAATAACAAATCGCAAAGGAAGAAATGACTCCGTATTTGACAACTTAATTGAGGAATATAAACAGCTTATTACATTTCGAGATGCGTAATAATTTAACTGCATATAAGTAAATACAGTGAAATTACGAGCTTTGTAAAAATAAATATTAATGATAGCAATTTGCTTTCTCTAAGAAAGCAGACTAATAATACATTTTTTGGAATCGCCGATTTCGCTATAGGAAAAACAATTTAATAATTACTACACACATTCTTGTATGTAATTATCATCAATTAATTCATATCTATAAATTATAAGTCCCAAGTCAGTTCTTTATATGAATCTATGATTAGTTGATTCTTTTTATGTCTTTTATTGTGTTATTATATATTGTTTTATGTTATTTTCTTTATGTGTTTTTATAACTTTTTTTTAAATATAATAGATGCATTGCGAATTCAAAATAGAAATGATGACATCATAGAATATTTGTTTTAAAAAAGTGCTTTTGTTTACATTTTTTCATCCTAGATATTTTCATTTTCTGAGTCTTTTCTACAATTAAGATCTAAATAAGACAATCATATAATGGTATTTTAGAAATATTGATTTCATAGTATTGCACCAGAAGTATCACAGCTACATCGCATTTAGAAGTATAATAAATTCAGCAATAAATGTGCATTAACAAATAAATAAAACATCCAACTTTCCAGATGTAAAGCTTTGAATGTAAAATTGTCATTATTTAGGAAGAATTGCTGTTTTATGAATGCCCCGAATAAAAAAACTGACACAATGTGTAAATAATTTTGTTGTGTTGAAAAATATAATAATTCTGTCTTATATATATGTCTTATATATATTTAAGACATTTGGAATTTCAAAGACTCGCGGCTATTTAAAAAATAAACTAAAACAGGCTCAGATAAAATCGAAAATTTGCAAAACTGCAAGTAAGGGGCGCCATTGATGGAAAAGACCCTTTCTCTCCATTAAAAACTTTTTTTGTTTCCAAAGCACTCGCCAGATGGAAGCACCATGAAACTCTTGTCCTGAAACCAAGAAAAGAACTCTCTAAAAACTTTCTTTGACGTCACATTTTTTTCTGCGAAGCTACACTCTCTCAAAAATGATTCTAAGCTGGTGATGTTTACATTTTCCTAAAACTGTAAAATTCGGAAGCAAAAATTCTCAGCTCCGATAATGTTTCTTTTTTAAAAGAACTTTAAAATTTAAACATTAGAATTCTACTTATTTTGTGTTTACGTAAATTGTGCTGTGTATTTTTTTATTTGTGTAATTAAAGAAGTCATCTTTCCCAAAACGGAAGTGAACAAATTATTTGTTCCATAACACACAGTAATAAAATAATAATATATTATTATTCCAGTAAATTCTACGCAGCCCTAAAGAAGAAGAAAGTCATTATGTCCGAAGAAGATTCCTAGAAAGGTAGGCCTGAACTTATATACTTTCTTTTTATTGAAATATCACTTAACCGAAACAGAACTCACGATCTATAGCCATGAGAGAATGGCGCAAAGAATCCAAACATTTGTTTTCATAGAAACGTTGTAAATCCAGATGAAATATGAAAGTAATAATAAAAAAATAACCTCAGTCGCTGATAGTCTTGAATAATGTGATTTCAATTCATTTCACATTATAACGGTCTGTGTGTCATTTTAACGGAAATACCCTCGCTGGTGCGTCAGGTGGCTAATAGTTTTTTTATTCCGTCTAACTAATCATATATGGAAACTAGTCGTTGGGAGCTACCGTGATACTTACCCATCATATATATGCATATATAATATATGAAAATAAAACATTTCTAAACTATTTATAAAATGCATTGCAATTCCAAAACAAAATTTAAATGTGTATTTAAATATTTTATTACGCATAGTAATGTTCTATTAATGAGATGCTGATGGATCTATTTCGACAAATTATACAACACGCCAAACAACTCAAGTAGTACTGAATTGCGAAAAAGAAACATGCTTAACATGCTTATAACTCCAAAAATTATAATCTTATTAACTGACAGTTTATTGTGTCGGATTAAGCGTCTCATTTTCAATTAAAATATATCTTTGAATTGAAATTCGAAAGAAAAATACGGTTATGAAAAATCGAAGAATGTGGAAAACAGGATTACAGATATCTCGGCAACTAATAATTCAATCGACTTCGTTTTTTATGCAAAATTTGTGTTATTTTATTGTATTTTACAATCACTCCTTAAAATAAAAATAAATCCGAAAATTTTTATATATCTACCATCAAAATGAATTTTTTGAGAGTCCGAAAAAAGTAGTTCCGGATAATCGAGGTTACTGAGATTAAATAGACTTCGTCCCATTCTTGCATACTAAGTACATACAAAATTTCAACTCTCTATCTCAATTTGTTCGGGAGACAGAGCGTTTAAAGATAGACAGACAGATGGCAAAACTTTTTTCTAAAAATATATTTTTCGAAATCTCCAGTGTCTAAAACGTGTAAATCCGTCGATTTTTTTTCGATTTTAAAAACAATTGCAAGACTTACCCTTTTCTACGTATGATGAGTAAGCAAAATCAGTGCCTTTAATGTGCATAGTAGAAAAAGTACCTCCCAGACTCCAGTAGGATAATGAAAAAATCTTACATTATACTGATATAATGTAAGTCTTTGTATTATTACTAATGTAATAATGTATTAGTAATAATTACTAATGTATTGTAATGCAATTTTTCTTATAGCTTTTAATGATTGAATATATGGTGATCTGTTTGGTAATAAGTTTTATTAAACAAACTTTGTCTTATAGATTTTCAACTATTCCATTTTACAAGTAATTGTCTAAGAAAGTTGCAATTTAGAATAAATTATGTATTGGAAAGCAAGCACAAATACGTTTTCTATAACATAAAATCTTGCGTCCAGAAATATTCGAAATGGTTGCGTTAGCTATTAAAAAAGAATATTAGAATGAATCAGTCAATTGTCTAATCTAGGTTTAATCATCATTTTTATTATAAGCAAAATTTTTCTTATAGCTTTTAATTATCTGCTATTTTAATGAAGAGTAGTATTTATTTATCAGATATTTAATTATGATTGAGGAAATAATTAATTTTGCAATTTGCACGAACATAGGAATAAACATAAGGAACATTGCATGTTATTTTACCTTCTTCTTCTGTAGTTACTTCACTAACATCACTGGGTTCACTTTGGCCAAGTACATTTTCAGCTATAACTCGAATGTAATAAAGAGTCACAGGAGTTAACCCTCTTAAAGTAGCAGATGACTCAGCACTCGAAACTATTAATTGTGATGTTTGCCCATTCCATATTGTATCTGAAAGACATTAAAAATATATACATTTATCATGTTTAATGTAATATTATATTAATGAGTGTAAGAATGTAATAAATTTAAAGTAGCCGAACAAGAATAATTCGATTACTTTTGAATAAACAGGACAAAAATTACACGTCAGACGTAGCAAAAGTGGTACGATAACATTTTTTTTTAAATATATTGAACTTCGGATAAAATACAGCATCTGGAATATTTTTTGTGCTCCTGTAATAACTAAATGCGTTCTATTATACAGGACTTAAATTGTATTCAACCTCAGCAACGTATATCAATTTCGTAAAATTTGAAATATTTTAATATAATTAAAACGCAACCAAACAATGTTCCTTCCCCCTATACCATTATGTAATAGAATACTTCTGTATGGTCCTGTGTATTTAAAAAATATGCATTTCACCATAGATTGTTCAGTATATATATTTTAGTATATACTTCATAGAGGCATATTAATTGTATTATATTCGAAAGATGTAATGTAACAGAATAGATATTTTTAAATTTTAAACATTTGTGTTGGGTGATTTTTCCATAGTTATATGCGGACAGTCGGACGGCAGTCCTTTGAACGACGACAGTCGTGTGCTACGTATTTACATAAATACGAACACACATAAAAACGCAAAATAATATGCTGTTAAAGCAAAGAATGTTGTCTTGAAATGAAAAAAAAAATAATTGTGGATTTCACTAATAAAATTGTGCACGAGAAATGAAGGATATATAAAAAATAAAATAAATAAATAAATAAATAAAATGTTTTTATTTGTTCTTATATTGTTTACCTTTGTTTAATATTCACTCATTAACAAATCAAAAATAATTGTTATTGAAAAAATAGAGAAGAAAAAAAGAAAGAAAGAAAGAAAGAAAAGCTTTACATTTTTATGCTACCACAAGCTACAGATTTCTGCAGTTTTATGAAAATTGGTTTTGTAGAGTTACATCATTTTCGTACAGTATACAGATAAGATTTTAGTACACATACAGATTTATGCTCGACGATATTTAAAAAAATCTGAACATTTTTGTCCAATACCCCAAACATCATGTAATTTCAAAATGACTATTATTTTAATTTTATTACTTTTTGTTTTTGCATGGCGGTCATGTTTGATCCACTGTGTACAGCAAGTTTCTCACATTGTAGGCTTTTGAAATTGTAAACGTTGCTTCTTTTATTTCTTTAATTTAAGTGCAGTGTGAAGCAATTTTTCAGAGTAAAATGAGTGAAAAATTAAATAATATAATAGTTTCTTAAAATAAATCCTTATTGGGAAATTTTTTGCTTAAATTTTAAGATTTTGTTTTCCAAAATCTGCCCGTTTACAAGAGGACTTTTTTCTAGGAAGGAAAACTTTGAGCAAGATCTATTCTTCTAACGATTAGGCAGGAAATATTTGTACCCACACGCCATGTTCTAGATGTGGGACTTCATTTCCTTTCGTTAAATAATATATATATATATATATATATATATATATATATATTATTTAAAAAAATTACATCTTCAAAGCTTTGATAGCCTGGTTGAGAATAAGATAAAAATATGAAGTTTTGGCCTTTGACAGTATTTTATGGTGGTGTTATGTAAAAAAAAAAAAAAAGAACATTTGAATTTGTGAAAACAATGCTTCTAAACTACTGTTTTATTGTAGTCACACATAAGTATTTATTTCAGAGTGTCATTTGAATTTATTTTGTTTATTACCAGTAAATAATAGTGACAAAAAAAATAAAGCGTTTTGCGATGGTTAGCAATTAATTAAAGCAAATATGCCTGAGGCCTACATTTTGTGTAGTTTCAGTAAGATTTGTTCTAAATAATTTTAGAAACTAAAAGATAACTTCAATAATTTTCCTTAAATAAATATTATTTTATAAAGGATGTGTGACAAAAACAGAAAAATAAGAATAGAGAAAAGCTGTTATGGTTACTATACTTACTGTGACATGGTCAAATGTTTCAAAACACATTCCCGCTTGTTGGCTTAAAATAATAATAATAATAAATGCTACTTTTCAGTCCCTGAAAATTGTTTCGAACATCTAAGCTTGTTACTGTAAATGAAGCATGTATACGATGTCACAATTCATCTTCCAAAAGTAAAGATATCCAAAGGCTTTTCAAAGTTTATATTGCAGAAAAATAACGTTGTTGCATGCGTATATGATAAGAAGTGGTATCTTAGAATTATTAATGTAGTAAGCCTTAAAGATATTGATTACAAAATTCATTTCTGTGTGCCAGCAGAGACAATAACTTCATTTAACCTATTAAAAGATGACAACGCTTATTCTTTCAAGTAAAGCTTTTAAAAATCATCCATATTTAGCTTAGAACAGAAACTGGTCCATTTTATAATATCTCTACTAAATTTTCTACTAAAATAATAAGATATTTTTCAGATTTTTGTTGAACATGTATAGCCCTTTTGTAAATTAGATATTTGTTATTACATTGTTTTTCACGTATTATAATTTAATTTTTATATAAATATTGTAATGAAAGAGATAAGTTTAATTAATTCTAAGGTATTTGTAATAGTATTTGTTTATGAAGTGTCTCAAACATAACTCAACTTGCAGTAAAATGTCTATCTTTATTTTTTATGCCTAATACTACCATAAAATGCTTTGAGAGGCTCAAATCTCAGATTATAACAGCGTGCTTAGCCAGAAACACAAAATTCGTGTAAATTATTAAAAATTTAAAAATTTGATGTTTTTTATTGAAGAAAAACAAATTTTTGATCAACAGTAACAAATTTTTACTTTTCTTATCCTTTTTCTGTTTTTGAACCATGTATTGTATAAAATTATAATATTAAGCTTTGTGTAAGTTACTAAAATTACTTAAAACAAAATGTAATCCTCAGGCTATTTTTTAAAAAAATTCTTTAGCTTTCCAAAGTGTTTAATTTCTATTATTGTTATTTAAAGTTTAAAAACTATACACTTACACATTCTGATATAAATATTTATATGTGACTACAATAAAACAATTGTTTGGTAGTACGGTTTTGACATATTTACCTAGCCATATCTCAGCTTGCAGACAAATCACCATCTTTCTTGTGTGTGCTATCATAAAATACTATCAAAAAACATAACTTTACATTATTATCTTATGCTCCACTAAAATTATCAAAGTTTCAAAAATGTTTTTTTTTCTTTTTTTTTCTCTTTTTTTTTTTTTTTTTTTTTTTTTTTTTAAGATTTTGTGAATTTTTTAATGAAGTGATATCAAGTTCCATGTCTCGAACTTGGCGTGTGAGCGTTCACTCTATTTGTAAATAATAATAATAATAATGTCATGTTAGCAATCTTTCTTGCTAGAAAAAAATTCTGTTAAAAATGAACAAAATTTTGTAAAAAAAAAAAAAAAAAAAAAAAAAAAAAAAAAAAAAAAAAAAAATCTCAAAATTTACTTAAAAAAAAAAAGTACTTAGTTTAAGAAACTACTCTCTTACCAAACTTTTAGCTCATTTTGTTTTGTTCAAACTGCTGACAATCCCATTTGAATGAGTGAAAAAAAAATGATATATTTACTATTCTGTAAACCCTTCAATATTGGAAAATTACTGCACAAGATTAAACAAGGATTGCCACCACGCACAGATAATTTTGAACTACAGTTATGTCAGAATTCTCGAAGAAAAAAATTTCACAGTTTTTCAACATGGCCAAGCAACCAAAAAAAAAAAAAAAAAAAAAAAAAAGGTTTTGGACTACTTGGAATGCATTGATCCAACTGTATTGTTTGTCAACATTTTTTTTTTTTTTTTTTTTTTTTTTTTTTTTAATTGGAAAAAACTTTTTATATTACTGCAACCCGGGTTACAGATAAACTTTAGTAAGGTTACTATAGCTTTGGAAGTTTCTTCTGTAAAGTAATAGATTTATGAAAACTAGTTTTGCAGATTTACCTATTTTTCTTTTCAGTGTATAGATAAATTTTAGTAAGTATACAGATTTCAATAATTTTACATCGGTTTAATGATTGTGAATATCATCTATAAGATTTTTTACAAAGAGTATGTTATATAGTCTAAATATCAAAATCCTTTATCAAATTGATTTCGACATTAGGTCTTTTGGTATTTAGCTTATTATTAGTCATTTTGTATTAATATACATACATATATATGGTTTTGTTTAGTCCGCTTATCGATATATAAAAAAGAAGAAACTACTTTTTAGTATTATTGGAAAATTGCTACCAAATACTTTTGCAAAATAAAAAAGTATATACTGAAATGTTTATGAAATCTTTTCTCCAAAATCTGAATACTTTTTAAAATATTAATTCTCTGAGATCACCATTATTTATCTTAAATCAGCATTATACAAACAATACCAATAAATTTTTACTGATGCATGAAAAAAGAGAATTTATTTAATATATTATACATTGCATTAAATGAGATTACAAACATTTGTTTTTCTCATAAAATAACTAATTGCATTTGTAAAACAAATGGTGATAAAAAATGAAACCTATTCATTATATTTGCTCCTTACATTATTCAAAAAGAGATTATAAATATGTATGTATTATCTTTTTTCAATTTTATATAAGTAAAAACTAAAATGATTCTGGGAAAAAAGATCTATGCTTATAATATTAATTGTATTAAAATCATAAAAAATAATTGTTAATCTTTATTAAAGAAATAATACATATTTTCATTATCAGAAAATTTATATTTTGTTTTTTTAGCGCATTCTTTAAGAACAATACAATTGTATTAATCTTTTTTATGACAAAAAACAACTTTCGAAACCATAAGAAGTAATAAATACATAAAATAATATGGTTTTTATGTTATGTAAAAAAGAAAACTGTTTTCTAAAGAAGCATTATTTTACCGTACGTAACATCGGAATTGTTCACGTTCGAACAAAATTTATTGTTTTCTGACAGCATCATAAGAGTTAGATATTATCTGTCGTTTTAAAAATTGTATGTATTTGCAATTTTTCTTTTTTTATCACACTCTTGCATGCCCAGTTTTAATATGAAGATACTTTTGCAATTCCAATATTTTGCAATACATTTGCAAAACCATTCAAATTTTTAATAAATTTATTTATCTCTATTTTCTATTGTAATCGAAAACCAGTAAATTTTGAAATACATATTAAATAAATTCTAGGTATAGCAACATGTCGAAAGAGAATAATTTCTAAGTCCGCTTTGTGTTAGTAAAATAAGTAATCTCATTAAAGCGGGTAAAATTTTAAATTTTATTCAGCTTATTAAGCGTATAGTCTTTCTACAAATCTTTTGTGCTGGAAGCTGTTGTTTGAAATCTGCATTATAAGCATGCTTTAAGCACGAAGTTCTAAAACTCCTTCGGTGTGCGAAATTTCTAAGAATCATTCATCTATTAATTAATGTCTGAAGGGGGCGCTTAATTATGTAATGACGAATTGTTTATTATTTATATATAAATAACGTAAAATATGAAGTGTCCAAACCTATAATGACTAAATATTGGAAAGTACAGATAATAAATACCTTCAGAATATGTATTTTATAAATTTTTGGAGTTTGCAAATGGAACTTTGTAAATATATATATATATATACATACAAAGATAAAAAATAAGTAAAATAAATACTTCACAATGAATATAATCCTACAAAATACGACCATACACAATAAAATTTCTTAGTGTACTATTTCGATAAGCGTTCAACATATTGAGAAACCTGGACAACCAATATTGTTTTTGATCCTTAAAGAAACAATTACTAAACAAACAAACAAAAAACTTTATTTTCACGTCATCTTATCTTCATCACTTTCTGAAGTGTTCCTAAATAGCTTTTTTTTTTTTATACCATATTAATCAATTTTCAAAAACCGCTATGCAAGTTTAAAGGTTAATATCATTTCTACATAAAGCATTTGCAGTTGTGTCAAAGAGCTTACGAATGCAAGGGAAACAACATTATACTAATAATTATATTACTAATATTAATTACGTAAATTTAATCTATTGCCAGAAAAATATGTTAGTTTAAAACGAAAATGTTTACTTAAGAATTGATAACAGACCATACATAGTATATATTGCTATTTGAGAAAACTGTTTAAAGGAAGAGCCGTCTGGGACGGAAAGCTTAAAAACATTAGCTTAATCGAACATTTTAAACTTATTTATTGTATCTAACTAAATTTTATCCTAGTGTTTAATTTGTGTGCTTGAAAAAAATATACATTAACCTCACATAAAATTAAAGTTTTTTAGTTAGCCGAAAAATTTTCAGCCAAATATCCCTGAGCCAAATTCCTGAAATACTCGAGCTGTTTCAGAGAAAAAAAATGGTGATAGAGTATAAATATAATAAATATTTGGCACACAGTTTTAAAAAAAATTATTTAGTATATATAAAAAATGAAAAATAGGGAATGTCTGAAAAATTGCCATTGATGAAATAAAAAGAAAAGAAATACAACTGATGTCATTGCTAAAAATTTTGTTAAAAAAAAAAAACAAATAAATTGTATGGCATAAATGTTGAGTATAATGCAGTGAATACGGATTCCAAACTTACGAAAATTTTGTGGGTAGTTTTCTAGAAAACAAGTTTCAAATCTCGCCTGCTTCCCACACGATTGCAAAGATTTGTCTCATCTTGCGAACTTATAAAATGAATCAGGTTATGTTTACGAAAAAATTGTTTATGTAAATACATCTTTAAATATTAAAGGGGTATATGAATTACTAATACTTCTAAATATTAAGAATACTTTTTGAAATAACGTATATCTTGGAAGTGGCTATTATATATTTCTGTTTGTGATTCGTTTCTGATTTTCTTAAATTAACTTGTAAGAGTTTTTACAGTACATTAATACTCTGATATAATTCCAGTTTCTTAAAAAGTGTGAATCAAACTCACAGAGGAACAAACTATAATGTACGCAAATTACTGTATTTACAATTAATGGGTTAAGACAAAAAAGTACATAAGTGTTATCGCAAATGGTACAGAAAGTTTCATTTAATATTTTTTTTCAAAACAAGTTATTCTTTAAGTAATAAATCTAAATTGTTAATTTATAATTATTAAATTCTTACATTAGTTGCAGAATAAAAAAAATTAATTTTCAAATTTTTATAAATAGGAAGTTATTTATTTTAATCAAATTAAAAATGTTCAAATCAGATTATATAAATAAAATTCGAAATTCTAATTTTTTTGAAAATCGGAAATAAAAATTAATCAGCATTGTTAGAAATGAAATTTTCAATTTCTTAAAGCGAAAAAAAATGCTGAAATTAGATTTAAAATTCTGAATCATTAATAAATCGCAAAAGTTTTTAAAATTGAAAGAAAATTGAATTAAAAAAATATTATGAATGTCAGATGAACGAAACCTTAATAAGATAAATCCTTACATTAGTAAAAAATCAGAAATTTCTTTTCTTCAATCCACGTTAATATGAAAATGTGAAGTTCTAGAATCGGAGTTCGAACAAAGAATCTTCTGTTTACTACCGAGACGCTTTATCTCCGAGATATGATGTCTAAACGTAAAACATTGAAATAAATATTCCTTTTTTTATTTTATTCGCAAAAAGTAAACTGACTAAATTGCAGAAATTAATTTAAAAAAAAAAAAAAAAATGTCTTTTTCCAAATTTTATGATGTGTCTCGCGACACGATGTATTCCGCTATAAATATACAAAATTTGAAGACTCTGGCTTATACAGTTTTTATGTACGAACTCTCTGACGGACAGACAATCAGAAACAGAGAAGAATAGAATTTCATCAGATGACCTAAACCCTAAAAAAAGAATACAGATTATAAATTAAATTTATATACTTATTTCATTATATTTATATGTTTGAATATGTTTATGTTTTTTGCATTAGATTTTTAAATTATTTGTTTTATTTCCGTTACAAATATTTGAGACTGGCCTAATATGTAGGTTTACATGTAGAGTAGAGATTGCAGAAATAAAACAGTTGAAACAGTGGGCCAACTGGAGCAGTGACACTATTCGAAGAGTGGGTAAATATTAATATAACTTACAGTAAAGATTAATATTTATTTTTGTGGCCATAGAAAATGGAATAATCAAAAATCTACTTATACGTGTTACAAATGTAATAGTTGCATTACCTAATAAATTTGTTTTAGCAAAATGTGCCTTTTTGTTCAGAAAAGTGCTGTAAATTAAAGCTAATGATATTGTTACCTTATTTCTGCATATATTAGGTTTAAAATTCCCTAATAAAATTAATTCTAAAATGAAACTGGTTAATTGCAATTCGTTATTCTGAAATAGATGTTGATTATGTTTTAATGCAAACAGCCGAACAGGTGATGTTGCGATCGCACAGTTTTTCAAATTTCCGCGTTTATTAGATCTCAAGAACTAATGTACGGAGTTTTTATCAACCTTTATAATCTTCTAAACCTTTACATATATAGATTATTATGTTTTTGTATAAATAGTTTAACAAGTGACGCATTTTTTTAGATTTCCGCTATAGTTATAGCTCAAGAACTAATGCGCAGAACTTAATAAAAGTTAATATCATACATTACTTCAAGTAATAACATTACTTAAATCGCATACAACATATATACGTATAGGACAAAACAAGCACATTAAATAAAATTGTGATATTCAACATGTTTAATATTTTTTGCGTATCTAAACCGCTTAAAATATATCACTACTTAAGTTCTATTTACTTCGTTCGTATTTTTGAAACTCTATTCCTAATATTTATTTAATAATAAATGTCAAAATCTATTTTAAAATAGAAGTTAATATTTACCTCTCATCTATAACAGAGGAATTTTTTGAGATTATTTTAAATCTATAAGTTGCCTATTTTTCAGATGTCTTAAAAAAGCACTTAAATCTTTCTTACAAATCATACTTGTACGATTTTATGATTGTTAAATTGTGAATTTTTAAATTCTACCTTGTAAAATCCTAAAATGTAAATTACATTTGATGTATGTCTCACTCCCGACAAACTTCACACAGGGAAACGAAAAACAAATTTAAAGATTCTTGCGAAAATAGAAAAATTGAATTGGATGTATTCAAAAAGGATGAAACATTGAGTAAAATAGTATAAATGATGGCCGTTCTAAACATTTTTCGAAAAACTTCGTTTTGCTAGGAAAAAAAAAATATTTTATCAGTCTCTGCCTCACACGCAGAAGTATATATATATATATATATATATATATATATATATTTGTGCGTGTGAGGAAGAGACTGATAAACACTTTTCTGATTTGTGAAGGGCAAAAATGGAAATGTTTTTAAAATTAACTTTTTAAAAATAATTTTCGTAACTATCGTTTTTAGGTGCGTTCGTAATTATATAATACGTAGCACCTATAGTGGTCGTTCAGTCCGTCCGTCTGTCCGTCCGTCTGTCCGTCCGCATATAACAACGCAAAAACTACCCAACCGAATCGTTTAAAATTTAAAATACATAATTATTACATAATTTTGTCGAGTCATTTCAAATTTTATGAAAATCGGATGGATAGATCAATTACAGGGTCAATCAAAAGTATTCCATTACATTACGGTCAATGGGGAAAAAAGTTTCAAATGCATTTTAATCGTTTGAAATTTAAAATACGCAATTATTACATAATTCTGTCGAGTTATTTAAAATTTTTTGATAATCGTGTGCATAGATCAATTACAGGGGCAATCAAAAGTATTCAATTACATTATGGTCAATGGGGAAAAAATTTCAAATATATTCTATACGTTTGAAATTTAAAATACATAATTATTACATAATTTTTTCGAGTTATTTCAAATTTTATGAAACTCGGATGCATAGATCAATTACAGGGGCAATCAAAAGTATTCCATTACATTACGGTCAATGGGGAAAAAAGTTTCAAATGCATTTTAATCGGTTGAAATTTAAAATACGCAATTATTACATAATTCTGTCGAGTTATTTCAATATTTTTTATAATCGTGTCATAGATCAATTACAGGGGCAATCAAAAGTATTCAATTACATTATGGTCAATGGGGAAAAAGTTTCAAGTATATTCTATACGTTTGAAATTTAAAATACATAATTATTACATAATTTTTTCGAGTTATTTCAAATTTTATAAAAATCGGATGCATAGATCAATTACAGGGACAATCAAAAGTATTCCATTACATTACGGTCAATGGGAAAAAATGTTTCAAATGCATTTTAATCGTGTTACACTCATGCGAACTTAATAAAATTTATATGCAACTATAAAGTACATATTATAATATACATACATTATATACTTACATAATTTGTGGCGCAAAGAACATTTGTTATTGATTTACAAGGCCACACAAAAGTATTCCATTACATAATGGTATAGGAAGAAAATTGTTTGATGAGCGTTTTAATTGTAATTCACTATTTACAATGTTAAGAGATTGATATATGAAAGTAATATTTTTAAAACTTCGTCATCGTTCGAACGCACCTAATTTGCTACGCTTCACGTGCAATTTCCAACTTGTTTGTACATTTTTAAAATTCTGTATCGAAGGAAACCATTAACAAAACACATCGTATCATGATTTCTAGTGTAATATAAAACTCTCCAGAAATTGAAGAGTATAGCTACCAGTTGTTACCCCCTTTCCTACGATAAAACAGTGTTAAAGAGCGTTATTTTGGGGAACACATTAGAGGCATTTTTAGAGTGCATACAAAATGTTTTCAAATTTTGGTAAATGGATATAATTTGTTTTAAAAAATCCGCCTAAGAAATTTTATTTACCCAGAAGCCGCACCAGTAACCGAGTCACCAGTAAACTCATCTACTAGTTTCTTCTCAAGAAACTAGTAGATGAGAGGTCCTGTGTTCGAAACCCCCTTAATCGTTCAGTTAGTTTTGTTTGTGACAGTCAATTATCAGCAAGAGTGTATAGGCCCTAAAGGTGAGTGACTTCCGTGGGAGTCTTTCTAAGGGTACCTAACTCGTATTTACCCGGAAATGTAAGGTTCGAATAAAATTACAGAGAACTCAGAATACTTAGGCCATCGGCCGTGACTGGATTCTAGCACTGCATCCACCGGCTTTCAGTTTCCAGAGTTGAACCTCTCATCCACTGGTGGGGCCCTAATCCTCCGGAGTTTTACGTGGTTTTCCTCGAACCTTCAATTTCCTTGCGTAAATACGGGTATACTCCTTTAGAAAGACACCCCCTCACGGAGGGCACCTCCCCTCATGGCCTATATCCTTCTTGCTGATAATTTGCCGACATAAACATAACCAACCAATCTATTTACCCTAAAAGCTTTCAGTTATTTAATTATACTATTTTTTTCCGTTAATTATCAGAATAGAAATTACACTTAAAATTATTAAATATTTAATTTAACTTATGAGACATTCAACTATTTCAAGGGTAACTTTGGTGCTGATAATTAATTGAAAAAAATAGTTATGATAAAATGCGTATTCACTGATGCTGGATTTACTTGTATCTCATGCTACACCACAGGTTTGTGAGCTCATGTAGATTTTTCCCTCTAGTGCTGCAGTTGCAGCCTTGCCAACATATGTGACATTGTTGCCAAGCTTGGCATCGCCCAACTCTTTTCTCTGCTTGTTCTAAGCTTAGCTAGCAACATGATAACCTTTTGTTAAGTATTCATTTTCAGCTATCATACATTTTTTTGAGTTTCAGATAATACTGTATATTTATCAGATTGCAATGAAGGGTTGTGTTTTTCAAGCGTGTCTATGAGTATGTATAAACGTATGTACGTATATATGTGGATTTCTTTATACTCTCGAAGTATACCAACAGCTTGATAGATTTTAAGGAATAATGTCTTTATCGATTTGTCTTAACTGTCCAAGGGTTAAATGGCAGGCTTTCTTTTCATGAATTCAAAATGGCGGCCGTAAAATAGAAAATAGTGGAATAAACGAAAAAGGAAATATTGCGCACCAAGTTGGGTAGCATATTGGATAGGTTTTTCAAAATGAAGGCGAAAGATACATTTGATTTAAAATTTGAATAAAATATAGGGTCATGACAAATCGAAGAGTATGGAAAATATGATTACAAATATCTTGGCGACTATTTATATGATTGACGTCACTTGTTATCCAAGATTCACATTTTTTTAATGCCTTTTATATTCTCTCCTTAAAATAAACAATTTCGTAATTTTTTATTGACCTTTCGATATAATATTTCGACAGTCTGAATAAAATAGTTCCGGATAAACGAAATTACTAATATTCAATAGGCTTCTTTGAATTATTACATAATGAGTAAACACTGAATTTCAAATTTCTATCTCGTTTTATTCGGGGGATAGAGCGTTTAAAAACACACAGAGAGAAAGACAAACGGCATTTTTTTTTTTTTTTTCTAAACTAATGTTTTTCAGAATCTCTAGTATCTGAAATGAGTAAATCTGTCAGGATTGTATTTCGATTTTTAAAACGATTACAAGACTTACCTATACTATATATGATGGGTAAGTATTAAAAGATGCGGTATCATTACATGAGTGGAAGTCAAGAGTATACTAGTTAAATTTAAGGAATTTTGAACACTCATCAGGAATGAAATGACAGCATTTAAGAAATTGTACACATTTTATGACAAGCTATATTTTTTAACAGCTTTAATGAATATTTTCTACCTACATGCTTGCCTGCTTGCCTCCGACTGCAATTACTCAAGGGAAAAGGATTTCCTCTAGACACTCTACAATATTTCTACGTCATCCTGTTTCCCTCATTTTAGTTCGCGTTTTATGCAGTCAGGTATTTTGTTGATTTTTGTAATTTATCTATACATTTTTAACAATTCTATCTATCAAAGATAAAAATGTATCGAGTAAATTAGTAACGTTTACCCATTCCCTTCTCTTTTATCTCTATATAGATACACCTGTTACATTCTTCTACTTACAACGTGTATGTAAAATTATGATATTTTAAGATATTTAAATGAATAGAAAATCTTTACTCATGTATAACTCTTCCATCAATATTGTGTGCCTGTATCTGCTGAAAACTGCATCATAATAAATTCATGTCTTAAATGTTGTATTATTATATCTGCTTTAAACGCCATGGTTTGAAATGTTTTCTGCCAAGAACTACTTTGAATTGTTCTTCTACTAAAATTAATATAATTCTTCAAATATAATCCAGTTTTAAGAAATAAATTTATGATTGATAAGCTGACGGCTTATATATATATATATATATATATATATATATATATATATATATATCATGTTAGAAAAACCCTCTTTTTTTAAACATTTAAATTAAATTACCGAAAAAACCACATTAAAATTTAGCGTTTTCGCTCGGCTGTCAGGGAGATCTGATTGAAAAGTAATTACATTCAAAGTAAAATACAATATTTTTGTTCGTATTGAAATCCGGTATAATAATAAACTAAGATTAGGAAATTTACCTGGGCAAATGTGAGGTCTACCCCCCCCCCCCTTTTAAAACAAAAATAATCTAATAATACTTATAGTTGTAAATTTTATTCTGTGTTCAAAATACTCCTAATTAGATATAGTATACCTTGTTGAGTTTTAGACTTGTGATCCTCTAAAAGTGAGGGGGGGGGACTAAATTTCTACCCTGTATGCAATTCTGATAATAAACCTTTTATTTATTTTTTTTATTAAATTAGCTCCAATGATATTTTTAAAAATCTTCTACTTCTAATAAACAAAAACGTACAAAGAAAGTGTAAAAGGGTACTTTTAAAGCACATTCGAGAGTTATTTTATGTTTTGGTAATGCATTTATAGTTTTTTTTCCAATAGTCCTATAGCAATTACTTCCTATAGCAATTACTTCAAAAAAAAAAAAAAAAAAAAAAAAAAAAAAACGCTTTTTGTGCCAAATATTATTTACAATCAATAATTTTAAAATTGTTTAAAACTTCGATGTGTATTTTGTATATTTGTCAGAATTTAATAGAAAATTGAACCTAATTGAATGGATTTTAAGATTAATTAAATTTTATAAATAAGTAATCAGATAAACTTAGGTGAAACTGTGTTACTAATTTGCTTATTAAGCATGTATATTCCTTTATTCATCAGTTTTGTGCTTGTGAATGTTGTTTAAAACTGCATTATAAGCAGACTTTTCCTGAATCACCTTCGGGAAGCAACTTGTTTTAAGAATTTTTCATCTATTAAATAATATCTAAAGGCAACACCTTCCATTCTGTGTATAAAATAAGGAATAAAAATATAACCCTGTTAACTACACCGCATATTTAATCTAAATTTATGAATGATATGAAAATCGAGTAGTATAATAGCCTTTTTAAAGAAGCTATACATATATATTACTTAGGGCACCTACATGTGAAGTAAATGTGACAAACATTTTAATTTTCAAAGGATTTTTTTAAAATACTATTTTAGTTCGCGGTACATTTTACATTACGTGACGTCATTCGTAGATAAAGCGGTTATCCAAGTTTGAAATTTGGTATTCTTAATGTTTTTAATCCTTTTTAAACTAATTGTGGTGATAATAGCTTTCTGTGCATATCTCTCACATGTGTCACATGCTCACATGTATGTCTCTCTTATATAATTGAAATATTATTTATTCAAATGAACCTTAATTTTTAAATTGTTTATGTTTTGCAGTTTATTTCGCAGTTTTGTTTGTGTTACGCAGGTTACACCTTGTATTTTCTGCAAAAACTAAATTCAAATGCATGCTCATAATGAAATTATTTTCGAAAATATGTGTAAATTGTGTATTAAAGAAAGAAAAACTATTTTTTATTTGTTTTTAAGTCTAGAAATATTTGAAAAATATCTGAATGCTCCTGACGTCTGAATTTTATTGGTTTTCTGATTGGTTCTTGTTTAATCCCTGGTATACGTACATAATATATGACTATATTATAATGTAAGAAACGTCTTTTCTTTTATTTGTCAACAACAATATACAGTAATCTGCTTTTTTTTTATACTTTCAACATAAATGCTTTACCTGTGTCGCCATAATGACAAAAAAGCATTGAATACCAACAAACAAATTAATTACTAAAAAAACAAATTGAGACACAGCGATACAGCTTTCAAACAAATTGAATATAAAAGCACATTTTGTACCCTATACAACGATGTGCAAATTGAAAATGTGCGTTATATAGTAATTTGAAAATCTACAATACCAAAAATTTTAAAACTGAAATTTCATTTATAATTTGTTGACAATTAGTCCAGAATATTAAAGTTTGATATATGGCTTACGTAATATATGATTCTGTTAATACGTAGGCCATATTTTGGTCATTATAAAAATGATGTTCATTATTATTATTTTTTCAAATATAAAATTTATTTATGTGTCAAAAAATTTAATCTTTGAAAATATAATTTTCTAAATGGTTGTTGTAATTTGTTAAATTGCACATTTTTTTTCTAAGAAACTAGTTTTTAGAAGCATGAAGTATGTAATTTTAATACTGAAACTTACTTAACTAATTTTTAACAAAAATTAAAAGGTGTTGCATAAATGTGTTAAAGGTGTTGATAAAGATGTTGATAAAGGTGTTGCATAAATCGAGAAAAATGCAGCATATAAGCGCCACCTGTTCAGTGATTCACACCAAAAACTAATCACTAATCAGCCTCAATTCATATCAGTGATTACCTGAATATAAATTTTTGTTGAATTCCGTGCAATAGTTGTTGAGATAGACCGCTCACAAAATTTATGTCACACAAATACAGAATCATATACTCACATAACCACAGACTCACAGACAGACATGTTAAAACATGCTCCTTGGAATCTGTGACCCCCTAAAACATGTAAATCTGTCGAAAACCAGAATTAGAAAATTTTCTCAAATCCAATGCTTTCTTGTAAAGATAGAAGAAAGTAAAAATAGATCATATCTTTGTCTTTTCTATCAGCACTCATTTATTCAAATGCTCTTGTAGCCTAGAAAGCTCCATGGCTTCATTTGAAAAAAAAAATTGGCAAATTAAGCACATAGTTAACGATTGGCTTGTAGAAGAGTGCTTAGATCCATATTTCAAATACTCATCACTGTACTGTCGGTATTTCTTCTTTGATTACCGTAAAATACTGTTAATACGTTCGCTGCTGCTTACGTGAAGATGTGATAATAGTTAATGCCGCACTGTAGAAGTGGGTTTTTCCCAGAAGCTAATTTACTTTTTATAACAAAGAATCAGCGAAAGATTTTCCCGCGCCAGCGCTAGACTGACTATTGGTGTACACCCATTGGTGCGGCCCACATACCGCGCTGGCGCGTGATCGGCAGCGAATGTGTTAACACGCCCTCCCTTAACTTTATAAAAAATGAAATTTTCAAAAACCCAAGAAAGCGTCCCCCCCCCCTTAAAGATCGCTGATAAAGCGTAAATTACGTCCAAAAAATGGGAAAAAACGGAAAATACGTCAAAGAACCGCAAGAAAAAGGGGGGAATTTATCTAATGATCGCTGAAAAAACGCAAATTTCGTTATAGAATCGCGGAAAAAAAGAACGCTAATTTCTTCAAATGATTGCGAAAAATCGTTAATTTCATCGAAAGATCGCCAAAAACGAACATTTCAGCAAAAGATTGCAGAACGAAACTCGAATTACGTCAGATCTAAAAAAATGCTATCAAAGGATCGCTAAAAAACGCTAATAATGTAAGAAACTCTCTCTCAGAAAAAAAAAAAATAAATAAAAATAAAAATAAAAACGAGAATTACGTTAAAAAAAATCTCGAAAAATATCTTGAATTTCTTGAAGGATCGCCAAAAACGCACTTTTTGTCAGAAGATTGCAGGAATAAAACGCATGTCAGATTTATAAAGAAAACACAGTCAAAGGATCGCGAAAAAAGCGTAAATTTCGTCAAGGATCGTGATAAAAAATGCGAATGTCATCAAAAGATCCTAGTAAAAATGCAAAATATGTCAAACGATCGCAGAAAAAAGGGAATTTTGTCAAAAGATCACGGAAAAATCGAATTCCGTTTAAAAATCTCGAAAAAAAAAATGTAAATTTCATTAAAAAGGCGCTAATTTTGTTTAAAAAAAAAAACGCGATTTCCGTTAAAGAATCGAAAAAAAATGCGCCCATTTTATCAAAGGATAACGAAAGAAAAGCGCTGAAAAACATAGATTTCGTCAAAATATTGCGGGGGGGGGAAATGCAATTTTCTTTAATGAATAGCGAAATAAACGCAAATTTCGTCACACATCGCGAAAAACTCTGCAAATTCCATCAAATATAGCGAAAAACTCCGCAAATTTCGTCAAATATCGCGAAAAACCCTGCAAATATAAAAAAATGCAAATTTTGTTAAAAGATCGCTGGAAAATCCCGTGTAAGCGTTTCCTCTGAATATTTTCCGATTTTTTATCCCGTTTAAGGGGGGGGGGAATTAACGGTATTTTACTGTAAGATATTTTGAAATATAAAAAATTTTCTTTTTTATGCTTAAATAAATTTACTTTTGAACAAATTTATGGATATAATGATTTCTATCACTTTCACTAAGAACAAACTAATTTCTTGAACTGTTTCAACTGGTTCATTTAAATATCTGTGCTCAGGTCTATGCCGCAAACTACAGAATTTTTCGAATTACATGTTAATAAAAATTAATTCTGTTTAAAATCTTTAGTTAGTCAATTATCGCGAATTTTGTGCTCCACAATTTTTAAATTCATACTGATTTTTAATGCAAATAATAGCGATTTTTCGTGTTCCGCTGACATTCATGAAAGAATTGACGCTACATTGTTTTTAGCCTAATACAATTTTGTTCTCCGCGATTTTAGTTCTTCTACGTGTTCCACGGACATTAGTAAAATAAATTCGCCCCCCCCCCCTCTCTCTCAGATATATGTTCCTCTTTATAGATTTCAATTTAAAGGTGCAGTTAAGGTTTCTGTCACAGACCAGGCAATGCAGTGGAGATCAACTATTTTCATTACAATAATTCCTAAATAGGTAGGTATGCCAGACCGCCCCCCTTGACTGTCCTAACGGCCCCCATTTTTCTCTGGACTCCCTACCGCCCCCCTGAAAGGTTCCAGCGCCCACTGGGGGCGGTACCGCCCCCGTTGGGAACCTATGATTTATACCCTTAAACGTCCCAGTCGTTTACAATGATGGATCCCGCACGGAATCGGGTGTGGCCTCAGCATTTGCGTCATGCGGAATGATGAGATGATCCATGAATGGACCTGTAGAATTAGAGATGATAGCTCCGTATTCCAAGAAGAACTTTTTGCGATTCTGCGGTGTCTAGATTGGATGTCTTTCCAACCAATTTCCTTCACCAGGCTGTACACGTACAGTGGTAGTCTTTCTAGCCTACAGGCAATCTTCGCGCATAGAACTAAGAACCCTTTAGTTCTCGACATAGAAATTAAGTTGCTCTCTCTCGTTCGCTAAGTCACACGGCCACGTGTCGGCCCACATTGGCATGGAGGACAATGAGCGGACTGACAGGTTAGCGAAAGAAGCAACGGCAAAAACATCGATAGATTTTATTCTCCCCCTTCCCCCTCAAACATTTGCAGAAAGTTGGATCTAAAAATCATAACACCTTGGCAAGATTATTGGGATGTGTCTACCAAAGGTAGACACTCTTAATATCTCATACATGTAGTGCCTAGAGAAATGTATTTTCTCTCAATGGCCACAACAGCATTCCTCTCTGGTTATGGGCCTTTCAAAGATTAATTGAAACGTTTTCATCGAGCAGCAAACCACTTTTGCGAGTGCGGCGAGGTCGGCACCCCTGAGCATAGTTACTATCACTGCACGCTTATCCAAGGCTGGCATATTAAACGTCCCTCCATCCTTCCCCAAAACTGGCTATCTAATATTTTATCAAAACCCCTTCTTATAGGCAAATTAAATAGGGTTTTCAATTTCCAAATGGAACTAAAGAATCTCACTTCATAAGCCAGCATGGTGCACCAACCTACAATCCCTACGCAACTTCTGACAATAACATCACCCACTCTGCTGGTCCGCCCCTTGTCGCGAGGGAGCAGCCTGTGCTTCGGTGGATGAAGCTTGTTTTGTACATAAAATCTTTTAATTTTTTTTAATTGTTACCGAATTCTCGCGTGTCGGGGAGCACTCCGGATGAGGTTAATAGAATCTACACCGGGCCTTTGAGGTCTGGTGATTCTGCCCCACTTAGGCTATAAATAAATTAATCTATATATCGGTCTGATAATGGCTGAATTAGTATTAAAAAATCTTCATATTTTCAGCTAATTTTTTTTATTTTATTTATTTTACCCTAAATGCACAATTAGGGTAATAAAATATTGTATTGCTATATTTTGCAATTAAATGGATTTAAATGAATTAATTTTATCTGCTTAACACTTTGCAGCGTTATTTACATTAATATTGTTAAGTGTTCAGTTAAAATAATAAAAATAAATCTTGCTCTAATAGATTTATCGAATTTTTTAGAAGAACAAATTATAATGTTTTTTCAAATCCAGCCATATTAAAAGGACAAAATAAGTTTTATTTCATTCTTTGAACTGTGCTGGATCAGTTACTGCGATCATATTGCCCAAAGTCATGATACATAATGAGACAGATCTACAGTGTTTTTAGGTATGTGCCAGATGTTGCACATGGTGCAGTGAATGGTTAAATCCAAAAGCTCTAAGGTAATTTAAGGCGTCTGCAATTAACCAAAAGGATGAAAAAAAACGTGAGGAAAGAGTACTGCATAATGAAATTTCTTGGATGATAATATCTAAGATACCAATATTTTAATGAAGAATGGTTTACTTAACTGGACTTAACTTAACTGGAACATATGGTGATTTAAAATAATCTGAAAATATCACATCAAGCGTATCATATGAGGAGCGTTCGTATTATATCGAGTTTCAAAAATATTCAGATGTTGGTATGCTAGTATACAGTACTTCAGATGCAATACAAAGGCCGAAATCATTTATTTCTCCCTGCAAATAGTATATATACTATATATGCTATATTATAGCATTCTATTATATAGAAAGTAAGTGATAATAAACATTGGCAACGTATATCAATTTCATAAAATATGAAATAGTTTAATATGACTAAAACACGCCCCAAATAATGTCTCCACATATACTATTATGTAATTAAATATTTTTGCGGAGACCTTTAAATTAATAACTGGAATTCTCTGCACGTGAGATTGTACAGAATGTATATTTTAGGCTATACTTTATAGATTCATATCAACTTTATTATATTCGAATGAGTGTAACATGATTAAAATGCACTTGAAACTATTTTTCCTAGTCTGCGTAATTTGACTGAATATATTTTTTTTGACCCTGTATTTAAACTATACATATCATTTTAATAAAATTTGATAAGACTCGACAAATTAATAGATAACTGATATATTTTAAATTTAATCGATTTTGTTGGGTAGTTTTTGCTCTGTTATATGCGGACAAACAGACGGATTGAACTACTATAGGTATTGCATATTTACCTAATTAGAAACGTACCTAAAAACAACAATTTCTGTAAGAAAATAATCGTGTGCAAAAAACTCTGTAAAGGGGAAAATCTATAAGCACTTATATAAAACATTTAGCAAAGCACGTAATTACCGACATCCTATTTTCAATTCGCTATTAGATATACTATACTGCGTCTTTTCTATTATTTTGAGTGTAACATATTGTATTTACACTCATGATATTAATTTTGTAATCTAAAAATATATTTTTTAAATGCGTTTTAAATTAAACAATTTATGTAATTTCTGAAACCCCCCTGGAAACCCGCTATGTATTTCTTTAATGGGAATCGCTGATCTACATTACCTGACACTTACTCTGTTAAGCTATCGAAATGAGAAAACAAGTGTTATCGTCAAAACCATTATCCCAACGGGTGTCAACCCAAATAGCTCAAACGCTTGAGCATTGAAAATGTATTTCAAGGGTTATACATTCGAGCTCCGAATTAGGCGTTTTTAAAAATTATTAGAAACATTTAATTTAATATTACGTGTTTCAATTTTAAAAACTGCATGATGTAAACTGTATGTTGAACTAATTTTCGGTTTAGTACCACTAGATAGAAATTTTCAAAGACTCCACTTGTGATGTGGAAATAGAAAATATTAAAAATTATTATAAATTCACATGTAGATACGCTCTGAACAATTCAACAATAGCCGTCATTAGTAACCGATATATCTACTAAAACCAATTTTTTCTTTTCTTTCTCTCTCTCTCTCTCTCTCTCTCTCTTTTATTTCCGCAGATTAGGGGTACATGCAAATGCTATTTATTACACTAAAAGCATAGCATGTTTAGAGTCGTTGATACTTAAAATTTCCAAAAATTCACTTTATAAGATAAATTATATCTGACGCAATTTGACATTTATTTACATCATAAACGGTGATTTGACCTTTAATGTCAATATTTTCAAAACGGCTATTTTAATCCTTGCACAAACGATTCTTTAGAAAAAGGTTGCCTACAAATTATCTTTCTTGGTGCTTTCGTAATTAAGTAAATACGTAGCACCTATAGTTTTACTTCAGTCCGTCCGTCTGTCCGTTCGTGTGTCTGTCTGTCTGTCCGCCTGTTTGTCTGGCTGTCCGCATATACCAAATCAAAAACTACCCTACCGAATTGTTTGAAAATTAATATATATTTTGTTGAATCATTTCAAATTTTATGAAAATCGGATGAATAGTTCAATTACAGGGACAATCAAAAGCATTTCGGTACATTACGGTCAAATTCAGTTACAGATTCAGTTAGGTGGGGAGGCCTACCATATGGCTTGAGCTCAACAAGCCCCACCTAGCAAGCCCCAACCCTACATTACGGTCAATGGGGGGGGGGATCCAGTGCATTTTAATGGCCTTACAATCTTTCGAACATAGTAAAGTTGATATTCATCTATGAAGTACTAGCTGAGCCGTCTTTCGTTACCCGTGCCCGTAATTATATTCTAAAACAAACCTGAAATTTTTATTGCAAAATGTTATAAAAAGACCGAATCCCCGCTGCCTACGGTACCGTTCAGCAGAAGTGCTGTGCACGCACGGCAAAAATAAATAAATAAATAAAAAGGTTGGAGGGGGTTCTGGAATTTTTTAGTTTCACATTTCACCACCAGGGGACGAACTCAACAAAACTGTTTCTGGACTTAAGAAAGATATTTAATGAAATTATTATTCGAAAATAGGGGTAAGTACTTTTAAAATTTTACATTTAATAAATATTTGTCTCTGCGCTCTGAAAAATCCGCATCTAAAACGTTACGGTTTTAAATATTTGATCACGTTCTTCCAAAAAAAGTTATAGCCTTCCCTACCCATATTTCGACGTCTCCTACTATTTAAAACTTATATTAGTGTTATAATCTATCTGAATGTTTTCTATTAAATAAGGAATATTTATCCCTAGGCTTAGTGAAAATCCCGCATTTGAAATGGTAGAAAACGTTACAATTTTAAATATTTGACCGCTCCCCTAAATAAAATCTTTCCTCCTCATGTTTGATGCTCACTACACTTTAAAATATTTACTATCTGTTATAACGTTTTTGAAAACTCCAAAACAATCGTTTTGTAATTTTTTTTAATTTTAATTAATTCGCGTTTTAGCATTTATTTTCCTTTATTTATAGTTGCTAAATAATTTTAAAAATTAAAACACACTCTTTTATATCAGGTCGGACTAAAAAGTTTTTTTTTTTTTCGTTGCATAGTTACAATTTTCATGTGTGTTTCAGTGATTGTCATGTGTCTAGGGTGTCAGGTATCTTTTAATTTCTCAAACTGCTTTTGATCCGTTTATCCGGTGCTTTATTTTGATCCCTTTAAGCGGCAACCACAGCCTATGTTCACTAGGGTGGGCCGAAAAAAATTTTTTTTCGATTTTCGTTTATGGCGGGTGCGGAAAAGTGGCCACTGGTGGCACTCAGTTCATACAAAAAATTTGAGATTTTTTGAACATTTTCTTACCCTGCCGCAAACAGCTTGAAGTTTTGCAAAAATGCTCAATTTTGAGCTTTATCCGAAAAAAAATTAAAAAATGTTAAATTAAATTTATTTTGGTTGTATTTACTTGAAAAGGCATATTTAACGTACCAAATGTTTAAATAAGATCTGATCATGCATTATTTAGTATCTATGTGTATTATAACTTAGGCTATTTTTATAGCTTTTTCGCGTATAACAGGCAAAAGTTGTATTTGTTTGAATCGATCGTTAGTTTCTACATTATTTATGTCCCTTGGTCTTCTTTATATTTTTTCTATGTGTCAAACGTTATATATTTGGAAAAAAGACAGCAGTATACTTCAAAAACAAATCTGGAAGGTGAGAAAGTAGTGAAGCAGGACTCTGAGCGAGCGCAATGACTCATCGTAATACTCAGAGAGTGAAGGATGAAATAGCTGAGAGCCAAAATGCGATAAAGGATTCTTATTATTTATCTTTGCTCACTATAACCTGCGACATTTGTTCATTGTTAACATGAAACCTTTTTGTAATGATTATACAGTGCTTTTTGGGTCGTTTAATGTGCCATTATACTGTTTTGTGCGTTTTATTACAACGAGCTTAGAAATGGCTAGTATAAAGGGCCATGAAAATGCAAAGACACCAATAACGTGAAAAGTAACTTTTTGGGGGCGTCATGCATATAGAAAGAATTGCAGTTGCCAACTTATGCTGATAATCATGCGCCACTACTACTGGTTACTTCACCATGTAAAAGTTGTGACAGCAGAGGATACGAATCTCGTCATCGAAGTCAGAAGAGAGAAATAGAAACTTGGAAAGAAGATACAGGCAGAAGAAGTTATTGAAAAAAGTTTCATTAAAAGCATATTTTTTTAATGGTAGAAAGAATAACAGTATATTAAGAGGAAGAAAAATAACAAACGGCACCATCGAGAGAAAGGCGAGGAACACATCACCGCGTTCCGGTCACGGAAAAGGTATAGCAAAATCATTATACAATCTTCCAAGTCACCACAAGTAACGGAACGAGGTATCAAGTGACCCGAGTATTCCTAACCAGGTTCAAACAACACGGTGATGTGTTTCTCGCCTTTCTCTCGACGGTGCCGCTTGTTATTTTTATTCCTCTTAATATACTTTTATCTTTTCTACCATACAAAATATGCTTTTAATTTTCCTTCTTTCAGTAATTTCTGCCTGTATCTTCTTTCCAAGTTTCTATTTCTCTCTTCTGACTTTGTTTTTATCGATGACGAGATTCGTATTCTCTGCTGTCACAACTTTTACATGGTGAAGCAACCAGTAGAAGTGGAGCATGATTATCAGCATAAGTTGGTAATTGCAAGTCTTTCAATATGCATGACGTCCCCAAAAAGTTACTTTTCACGGTATCGCGTGTCTTTACATTGTCCTGGGGTCTTTATACTAGCCATTTCTAAGCTTGTCGTAATAAAACGCACAAAACACTATAATGGCATATTAAACGACCCAAAAAGCACTGTATAATCACTACAAAATGGTTTCACGTTAACACTGAACAAATGTCGCAGGTAACTGAGCAAGGATAAATATTAAGAATCCTTTATTGCATTTTGGCTCTCAACTATTTCGTCCTCCACTCCCTGAGTATTACGCCGAGTCATTGTGCTGGCTTAGAGTCCTGTTTCTCCACTTTCTCACCTTCCTGATTTGTTTTTGAAGTATACTGCTGTCTTTTCCCCAAATACATGACGTTTGACACATAGAAATAATATAAAGAAGACCAAGGGATATAAATAATATAGAAACTAACGATCGATTCAAACAAATACAACTTTTGCCTGTTATACGCGAAAAAGCTATAAAAATAGCCTAAGTTATAATACACATAGATATTAAATAATGCATGATCAGATCTTTTTTAAACATTTGGTACATTAAATATGCCTTTTCAACTAAATACAACCAAAATAAATTTAATTTAACATTTTTTAATTTTTTTCGAAAAAAGTTCAAAAGTGAAAATTTTTGCAAAATTTCAAGCCGTTTGCGGCAGGGTAAGGAAATGTCCAGAAAAACTCAAATTTTTTGTATGAACTGAGTGCCACCAGTGGCCACTTTTCCGCACCCGCCATAATCGAAAATCGAAAAAAATGTTTTTTCGTCCCACCCTAATGTTCACTGGAAATAGTGTAGTTTAAAACGGTGAAACATTTTTTCAAATCCGTCAAGTTATTTCGGAGCTATTGAATTCAAACAAACAAACAAACAATCAAATCTTTCCTCTTTGTAATATTAGTATAGATTATTTTCATCATTTTAAACGGCGACTACAGCCTATGTTCACCGGAAATAGTGTACCTTTCCAACGGTGAAAAAATATCTCAAATTCGTCAAGTAGTTTCGGAGCCTATTCAATTCAAACAAACAATCAAATCTTTCCGCTTTATAATATTAGTATAGATATACTATAAAGTAGAATGAAAAATGAACTGGTATACTAAGTAAGGTTTCAGTGCACATGCATGAGTTCATTCAAAATATAATTTACGTAATGTGTTACCTAAATGCATACAGAAACTTTTGTAAAAGTCTGAAAAACATAGCTGGAAAATTCTGAAAATTACCGTAGAGAGAATAAGATCAAAATCCATTATTCCCAAAATGAAGCAAAAAAAAAAAATGAGGGGCTGTATCCATATTCCCTTGATTAGTGTCTACACAATATTGCACGCACTCCTATATTTGGATTCGTTACGAGAGGGATTGCCTTTCAAAGTTCCAATGCAATATCTCAAAAACGAATTCAATTTTTTTAAAAAATCACTTTTTTTTAAATAGAAATTTAGCGATTATTATTAAGCTATCAAATGATAAAAGTATTTGTAATATTTCAAAATTTATGATACACTCTTCATTTTATATTTATAATATCTTTTCTACATTTCATAAAATGATTTCTTAAAATTGTTTACCATTTAGTAGTTATTTAATAGTTATCACCAAGTTTTGCCATTTGGCATATTTAAGTGATCGTTCACCGTTGCATACTAAATATATTGTTATTTCAATTTACATAAAATTGTATGTGTTACAAAGAATATTTGGTGATTCTTCAGATGGCTAACTGAAAAATGTCTTGAAATAATTGAAAGAACGTACAATTTTTTTAGAAAATATTAAAATTTCATACAGACAAAGGAAACACGCCAGTATATATACACCTACTCGCACATAAAATAGTTTGAAAATGGAGCTTTAAAATATATATTTATGTAACAAAACAGCGTTCTAAAAAAATAAAAGTATAAAAATCAAGTTTATTATTATCACTAGAAATGACTAACAAAATTAACTGAAGTAAATGGCTAAGTATAGAAGAAATGGCTTGCAGAGAGATTCAATACTATCCTTGAATGAAATTAAAACGTAAAAATTTAGTCATTTATTGGCAGAAACCGACTAGCAAGTTTTTGTGCCCATTGCACTTTGTTATTTGTACCTTTTTAATGGATTAATTTATTGATACATTTTTTTTATATTTAAAAAGTTTGAATGAAGAAAATTAAGTTCCATGGAAAATTTAATTACGGTTCCAGAAATCCATCTATCACTTACTGAAATGTGCTTTTAAAAATATATTATAATGTATTTTTGTCATCTCATTGTATTACTATCTCAAATATCACATTCGTTTCCACAAGAATGATTTTCATATTCGAAAATTAGATGAAATTAGCATAAATTTTGTGCCCCTTAGAAATTTCATGCCAAGGGCACAAGCCCAGGTGCCCGAGCAGTAATCAGGGTCTATTTATAGGTAGTAAGCAAAGTATTACCACATGGGGAAAAATCCTCAGCTTTTCCTATATTTAAATAAATGATTGTGCACTTATTTCTGTGAGAATTTATTTTAAATAAAATATGTAACTTATAAACGAAGTTAAAGTGTATTGTTTCATTCTTACATATTTTGTGTATTTATTAGAATTCTATTTAAGTCTCCAATGCATACATAAAATAAGTAATTTGACAAAATTGGATAAAAATTTTAATCTGTTTATTACTTATTTGTAACCGTTCATTCAAATGTGTTATACTTTTTGCTGATGTTTGAAAACTGCATTTTAATCATGCATTATATTTACATTATATTCTGAAAAACATTCGGCATGCCTAATAATTTTAAGATTCATTCATTTAACGAATCACGTTCTGTCATTGACTAATATCCAAAGGCTCTAAAATTAAAGTTAAAAGTGAAACAATAAAGTAGTTATAATTTACGCAATTCATTTTGAAAATTAGTTTTCGTTAAATATACTCGACAGTAACTTAGTACTTATAAAAGTATTTCAATTAAAAATCTAAGAAAAGAATATTCCATACATTTTCTTTTAATTCCATCAATCCCCTTCAAATAGCATTAATTTCTTTCTTTTTTGAATAACCTGACAAAATTTACCTGTTCTCATTTACATTTTTTACTTCGGGTTTCTTCATACTGCAGATTAACTTTCAAAAATCTTTCCTTTTAATTGGTTCTGTCTTTTTTATGTTCTAAATGGTAAAACAACTGAATCAAACGACACGTTTATTGAGGGTTTTAATTCTCATGTGAAAATGCAACTGGGGCATCGGAAGAGAATTCACATTCGTATTATGGAATTTCTCTCCCTAACGTCTCAGAAAATTCTTCTACAACGCGATCTAATAGTGCTCTATTGTCTTAACTCTTATATATATATTTATGTGTGTGTACAATTTTTCACAATATTAGAACGACATACAGATTTTTAATGTATATTTTTTTCATAAAAATTGAAAAAATCGTGCATTAAAAGTTGCAATAAAGGTATGTAATAAATAATTTCAGATGCAGTTTTTTTATTATTATTTTGTAGAAACATAGTGATTTCTCCACTTTTACTTATAACTTAATTTTTGATGCAAGCATATAATGACTGTACAGCTTTTTTGATTGACCGATCTTTTAACTGTTGGTACAGTGATATTTTAGGCATATATACAATCTGAGTACATGTTTTTATAAATTCTCTCCAAAATTAGTAAACATCTAATCAGTATACGATGCCATTTATAATGTTTTCCGTTAGATTTGACAAACATATTCACTTGCTTGAAAACTTCGACAATTAAGCAATAAATGCAATTAGATTAAAATATAAATGCGATATCTAACCCTTCTTTTGCGGTTCAATGGATCACTCTTTATATATTTGTATTGTTTTTCTATAAAATGTATATGTATATATTTGTGTGATAATCTCTTTTTTTTTGTTGTTGTTGTTCCAAATAAAGTTTTTAATTTATTTTTATCCACAATTGAAACAAACAGATTCGTAAAATAAACAATGAAACAGATGAATTAATGAAATATGAATTCAACTTAAAACACTGAAATATATTTTCAATAAATTGAAATTTATTAAACAGACAAAAATCGTGCATAGATAGGCTAGGATCGTGCATAGATAGGCTAGGATCGTGCATAGATAGGCTAGGTTGTGTGAAGATGACATAGTTTTAATTAGGGCTAAATAGACATAAGTAGATAGACTTATTTGTTTTTTAAATTTGTGTGTTGTTTTTATTTGTTATTCATTGATTTGATATTAAATTTTGTAGTTTTATGCAAAAATAAAAACTTATTTATTTTTTCAAATATTTAAAAAACATCTTTTTTTTATGTTAAGGCTTGCTTTAGACAATGACGTTAAGATGATGTTACATACAGGGGTAAGATGTTTTCTAGCTTTTCAATGCAAAAAAATAATTTTGTGATGCAATACAAATCGTAACGAGCTAAAAATGTAACTTTAATAATTAAGACATACTGAAGTTATTAGCGTAACGTACTTAATATTAGGAAATTAAAAAATATGAATGTAACATACATTGGTAATTTTATAAAAACTAAAATAAAAATTTGAAAAAAAAAATGTTCAATTTAACGTTTTATGAGATCTTAAGTAAGCAAATTTTGAAACATTATAAAAAGTTTAAATACCATAAATCCACTTTCATAAGCTGCTTTAGAGTACAGTTTTTTTGTGGATGTTTTTCATTTCGTTTTATTATTATTATTATTATTATTATTATTATTATTATTATTGCCATCAATTTATCATAGTTTTGAGAAACTGTACCTTTGTTCAGGAATTTTAAGGAACTTTTATGAATTCAACAGTTTTAATAAAATCACTTCATCCAATAAATTTTTTCTTTGTTTTATTGCACTCTGCTCTGTTTTAGTGCACTCTGAACACTCATTCTCATTCATTAAAAACAAATCATCATCTTCTGATTATTTGTAGGAAATTAAATCATCATTCTTATCATTGTCTGTTGAAGTTTCTCACTTTGTACCTTTTGCCTCCTTCTATTTCTTTCTTCTGTAAAAAGACATCAGAGACTTGGAAATTCGCAGATGCTATAGTCACATTGCTTTAGTTTGACTTTTTGATTTAAAAAGGATTTTTATCTGAATATTAAAATGAAAGACCAAACTTTTGTATGTATAACATAATATTTAAATGAAACATTTAAAATGCCTTATTTGAAATAATTGTTTTACAACTTCATTATAAAATATTTTATTTAGCATTTTATATAAGCTATTTTTTAATTATTGGGTTGATCTTAATAATTAAACTTGCAGGTAGATGTCTCGAGATCAATTGATTTGAAATTAAAATCGCTGAGATATAGGGCAGCGATTACTATCACTTGTCGTTGCATTATCCTGTAATCTTTTGTAATGTTTTAAAAACAGACCAAATTAAAGTGTTTTTGGAGTCTATGGTGTATAAACGGAGATTAGAGCCTAAATCAAAATGGGGGGGGGGACCCCAGTTATCAAAAGCTTTATTATATACTATCAGTATTTTTATTTATTAAAATTGTTTATACTTAAATGTAACATATTAAAAAATATTTATTACTAAACAATTTATAAGATGCAATACATATTTTACATCCACCTTCCAAATTAAGCTATCCTTAGATTTTAATATTTCTTTATGTCACTTTAAACACTTAGAAAATTTATAAATTTAATCAATGTTTTTTTTAATCAAATAAATTTACTGATTTAAATAATCTTATTAAAATAACTGACAAGCTTTTTAAAATCCTAGAGTAAGTTAAAACGATGAAGAAACAGCCAGTTATTGACTACAGCGGAAAATCACCAGCAACTTATTCCGATTTTCAATAACCGGAATCTTACCTCCCAAAATTTCGGATACTATTGGACGAAAATATTGAATCCCAAATATTAGGCAAAATACCTCCACCTCCCCCCGATACACACACAAATATGAAGAGAAGAGAAAATCGGCCACCATTTACACTTTTTATAAAAAGCAGGTACCAGTGCCCTTTAAAAATTCCGATATAAACTATGACTTTTATATGCAAATTTAAAAAATCCCGTTTAAAGAATTTGGACAGTTAACAGATTTTTTTAAGAAAAATAAACAATAAAAAACACTAAAAGATTAAAAAAAAGAAAAACATGCAAATTGAAATTATATTATTAGTAGGAAAGCTTTTTCTTTAAAACTGAGCAGCATATACATGAAACGCCTGCGCATAAGAAAATCCCATAACACGGCGTCATTTCGAACATCTCAATTCAAACCGAATATACTTTAATTTTCGTAAAAGAAATATGAAAACAGTAATAAGTAAATGTTGCTTGCATTCTTAAAAAAACAGAAAAAAAATGTGTTTTTTACCCTTTTTTTTACTTTTTTTTTTTACTGTAACAATTATGGTCATTTATTACCTTCGCTGGTTTTGCATAAGGACATTGTAAAAAAAAAAAAAAAAAAAAAAAAAAAAAAAAAATATATATATATATATATATATATATATATATATATATAATAATCTAAAGTTACCGAAATCTGTATGCTTACTAAAATTTTATCTCTACACTACACACATACACACACACACAAAAGAAGAAGAAAGATGATAGTTTGCAAAATTTGTGAGCAATACTTCAGAAATGTGTAACTTTATTTAAAAAATGTAATATAATTATTGTAATCTTACTAAAATATTATATGTAATCTAGTTGTCGTCACTTAAAATGTTTGAGGAAGGAGATTTCCTTAAAAATTTTTTTAGTAAATTTGCATTTTTTTTTTTATTTATTTACAGTGGAAATCTGTAACTGTTTTAGTTGCTCTAACATAAAAAGTTCTTGGAAAACAATTTTCCTAAAAAATGTTGGTAACTTTCCAAATTTTTTAGTGTGCAAATTATTATTTTTTTTTCTCAGGATAATTCCGTTTGCGCTTGCATGTGTAATGTATGTATTCGTAATTCCCTATTAAAAAATTAAGTTGTCGTTTATTATGCAGAAATCTAATGCACAAAAAATGTTAATTATTTTTCAAATTTATTAAAGTAAATAAAATTTTCGTTGACAATGTACTTTACTGTATTTCTTTTCATATAGATGAATATTCTTAAAATAATAGATAAGTATTCGTTTACATTTTTTTAAATGTTTAGATTGTGTTTTATCAATTAAAATCTATTACTCAACACTGATTATCTGGCTATAAAGGCTTTTAAATTAACCATTATACATTTCCTCAAATGAATTATTAAAACAGGAAAAAATTAAAACGATAATAAACGTACCTGAATGCGTTTGATATTGCACTATGCTTCCTGTTATGTAGGCATTTCCATTATCTAAGACTTCCCATTGTAAAGAAATCGACCTGCTTGTCACATTGGTAATTGTAACATTTGTCGGGGCAACAGGTACACCTAAAATAATGAAAAAATAGTCAGTATCAATGAACTCCATTATTATTTTTACCAGTTATTCTGTTGTTTGTGCTGTGTTTGTATTTTTGCTCAATCATTAGTTTTAAGAGTTTACATTATAGTAGCTTCCGACATTTAAGATTTTTCCATAACATTTAAATTTAAAATAACGATTTCTCTTATTTAATCATCTACGATTAAAATCAGGCAAAAATCTTTTAAATATTAATGATAAAAAAAAACTCGTAAAAGCTGGCAGTTATGCATTATCTTGCATAACTGGCAATGTCACTTAAATATTCCGAAGTCAATTTCACGATTAACGTGTTTAGTCCAGAAATAAAAGAACTTTTTTTACAAAATGCTTTTAAATGAAATTGTATAAGAACCATACAGAATGAAACACATTTTCTTATAAATAATTTTTAGTTTTAAACATTTTTTTTGAGGAGCGGGGTTTAGACTATTAATTAGACTAATAATTAAGATGCGATATCATATATCAGGTCATTCGGAACATTTTGCCACATGCTTATGCTGTGTTAATGTTAAAATTATTGAATGGTGAAAATTATTCTGGTGAAAATGGGACATTTGTAAATTCAAACTTTATCAAAAAAAAAAAAAAAAAACACAAAAATACAAAAACAACAATTTTTTTTTCCGGATGACCGCGATATAGAATGGTCGCGCCAGTATTTGTTATCCCTCCAGTTGTTGTCTTTATGTCGGTCAATTATCTACACTGTGGGATGCCCTCCTTGGGAGTCTTTATAAGGGATACTAACCCGTATTTACACAAGGTTCGAAGAAAACCATGAAAAACTCCAAACGGTTATGCCAACGGTCGCGATTGGGTTCGAACTCAGCACCTACTGTCTACTAGTCTGGAGGTCAGAACCTTGCGGTCATTGGTGGGGCGGTATTCTTCTAGTAGTTGATAAAATTTTTGAAATCTAGCGTAAATTATTTTTATATTTATGTTTAGAGCTACGTGAGTTACACACGTGGAACTAAACATAATATGTTATATATATATATATAAACTGTTGAATCCCTTGTTGCATTGTTTTCAGCTGCACGCTATAAAAAAAGCAGTTTTCTGATTGTTTTCCCTTTATTTTATTTTATTTTATTTTTTGATAAATTGAATACAGTTACGATAGGTTAAAATAATCCGATTGCATTTTTTTTTCAAATAGCAGTTTTTTACATATTAATGTTAATCACAGCTTAAGCATGATATTTTAAATATACATTTTTTTTTTTTTTCGACTGATTTCTTTGATTGATCAAATGATGGGAAAATGGCGATTTTACAAACTATTTATTTATAATTTTAATTCCATTTAATTAAAGTTGATTTTACTTTTTCCCAATATCAGAAATATTATAAAGGTTATAGCTACAGCATTAGTTTATATCTAAAACTTAAAAGAAAGGAAATATAATATAAATTCCAGAGGCACCGACTGATTTCTTTGATTGATCAAATGTAGGGAAAGTGGTGATTAAAGAAATTGTTTTATTTATAATTTTGTTGCTAATTAATTTCAAATGATTTCATTTTTGCCTTTTATAGTACGTTGTTTAAAGGTTTTAGCATTCATGTTAGTTTATTTTTTAAACATAATATGAAGGAAATATAATGAAAACTTCAGTAGCACTGACTTTATTTGATCAACTACTACACTGGTCAACTTATGCTATATAAAAAATTCTTGTATTTCATTTGACATAAAATTTATCCACATAATAATAGTATGAAAAATGATCTATATAAATAAATTTATACAAATACACATGTACCTTGAACTAATAATTTTATCACAGCTTCATCAGCACCAATATCACTCAATGCAGAACAGGCATAAGAACCCGTATCGTTTCTTAAAGCACTTGAAATTCGCAATTCTGAGGACGTTTCAGATTTCGATGAAGTATCTTCTATAAAATACCTATAATAACAATATCAATAAAGATATATATAGTACAATGATTTCATAAACATATATGTATCACAAATTGAAAATGCAACAATTATTTAAAATTATTAAATTTTGAAGTTATGAATGAAGTTATAAATGAATAATTTATAACATTTATAATTACAAAGTAAAATTTAATGGCACTACAGTGAAATATGTTACTTCACATGTTTCTAATTTTAAACTCCACTATAATTGTTTTTTTGTGTATAATTGTTTAGATATTTTATTGTTGTACAGCAAATTAGACATATGCATATTTATATATAGTAAACAAATTCATTCGATTAATCTTTTTTTTTTTATCAGTTGAATGTTATTTTTTAATGTGCTGGAATCTTCAAAAAGGCAGAAAATACAGAAACTTTTTATCATTGTAATTTCATTGAAGAATATATTTCCATATGTTTTAAACGGGGGTGATTTTTTTCTGATAATGAATAATATCGTAAACGACTCGGAGACTTTATACGAAACTTGACTCCTGTACAAAATTGAATGAAAGACAATTACCTACGTAAGTTCCCAAAAATTCTTTTTCACAATCACGAGAAAATTATTATTTTTATTTTATTTTATTTTATTTATTTATTTATTTATTTATTTATTTATTTATTTATTTATTTATTTATTTATTTTGCAGGATAAAATAAATTTAGTGCTGAAAATATTTCTTGTTATACATGGAAAATGCTCAAACGGTTTACACGAAATGCATTTATTATATGTGCACATAAAACCCATCTAGATAGCTTTCGAATTCACGAAAAGTCGTTTTGGCGTAATAACTGCAACTAAACATGTTGCTGTATATATATATATATATATATATATATATATATATATATATATATATATATATATAAATGACCGATTTTCACAAAACTTGACGTCTATACTAATTTATACAAAATCATTTTATATAGCTTACACATTACAGAATTTATTTATTTATTATGGGTGTGCATGTGTTAAAATAGCTCATTACGGAAAAAAATTGTATTAATCGAACAAAATTTCAAATGAAATTGCAGTAAGACTTTTTATATTTTTAGGTTATAAATATTTATATTGCAGATTTCGCATTACGCTTACGATGACTGTACATGAAATAATAAAGTACGGCTAACAAACAAACTTTTTAAAAGGTCGAAAAATTATTTATAGATTATTTTGAACAGAAGTTTTTTAGATGTTTAATGTATCAGACGATATAATTTTATAATGTTTAGTTATTTTATTTTATTTTATACTATCATTTAACACTAAATATAGAGCTAACTTAATCTTTTCGCAGCTCGAATCGCTTCGCAAAAAAATGAATGAAATAAACTCTTTTATTATTATTTTTAAATTTAATAAAAAAATTATATGTTATTTAATTAATGTATTGTTAATTTGTAAGGATGTAAATATGTTATAAAGTCATCATGAAACTTATTTTGACATGAATTACATAATTCTAACGTATCACGAAATTGGTGAAACATCGATTTCAAAATTCCATGCATGAAGAAATACAGGTTCGAACAAATAAACAACCAAGTAATAATAATAATAATAATAATAATAATAATAATAATAATAATAATAATAATAACTATCGAGAAAGGCTTGGTATATTGGGTAGTTCTTTTTTTTAAGAAAAAAGCAAGTATAAGTAAAAAATACCAGAAACTGGTTTTACAAGATTTTTATAATAAACAAGAATCGAGAGCAAAAATCATAAATACTGTAAAGCTAAATTTTGTTTTATTGGCCTCTACAATAAATATTTTTTGCCTATTTTCTAGAAATCTGAAAGTTCTTTTACGTTTTGGAATATTTTAATGCAATGGAGAGCTATCTTATATTAAAGTCAACTGGAACACAAAATAGTTACAATTTTTTAGCTTTCGGCTTTCAGGCTTTTATCGGCCTAAAAGAAAGAGGTAAAAGAGTATGATACAAAATGATTAAAGACTCAAAAATTATTGGGAAAATAATGAGGTATTAAAATAATATAATTTATGCACTGTCTGTGAAAAGCGGTTTTTTGCCTTTTATATGCGTTTTTTAAACTTTGCACATATTTGAAAAATTATATTTTAGATAAACTGTCGAAATTTCTATAAATTGTGTAAAAAAAGAGTTTCTTTAAACATATCTAGCATTATGGTTTGGAAGAAAGAAATAAAGAAAAAAAGATTTTTTTTTTGCGATTTTTAAGTTTTTAGTAAAATATTTTTAATTTTATTTCTGTTAAGCCAAAATGAAAGTCGCACCTTATTGTCCTCAAATATATGATTTCGGAAGCCATAAAAATTTTTTAACTGATATATTCAACATTTCTTTCAAAAAAAAAAAAAAATTACTGAACAAACATATAGTTCAAGACGTTTTATAGATATATATAAAAAATTAATTATTTCTGAAAACAAATTTATGCGTAAAACTATTTTCTTTTGATTTATATGTAATCTATTATATAAATATTCACTGCAAAAAAAGGGTTTTAGATATACAGTCGACTCTCTTTAATTCGAAATCGGATAATTCGAATCTTCGTTTAATTCGAACTAAACATGAAGTCCCAAAATTTTCAATGGCAGGATAGCGTTAAAAATTTTCATTAATTTGAACTCATTTTCTCTTGACTTCGTTTAAATCGAACTAACGAGAATTCCTATTTTTCATTTTTCTTTTCTTTCTCACGAATCTCAGATCATTTAAATAACTTTCTTTCTTCGATTTTTGTAAAAATTGTTCCGAACGAGTATATATATAATACAATGCCTTTGATACTCACTTTCTTAGAGCCCCGTCTGTCCATCAGTGACGCTTTAAATTTTTCTTAGATCGTGCTTGTTTTTAATCTTTTAATTAGTTCATGTATTTATGCATCTAATTTAATATTAAGTCATAGTCTAATGATAACGGACGAAATAAGTTTAAAAAAACACTATAACATTAATTCCTTTGTAATAGAACCATATTAAGCATGTTTTTCATAATTACGAACTTCGGATTATTCAAACATTTCTTGTGGTCTCCACGAGTTCGAATTAAAGAGATTCGATTGAATCTCTTTTTAAAGCAAGACACGTGATGTTAAATGATTCACAGAAATTGATTCATTTTTCTTGTAGAGATATTTTTTTTTTAATACTTTCGGATCCAATTTTTTTCAATATTTAGTAAAATTACTTTTAACATTTATATCATTAGTAGTTGCTATTCAAATATATTAATTAGAATTTAATGAACATTTTAATGTGTGAAACATAACAAATGCCGTTGCTTTGCTTGCTATTCAAATCATATTGATATGGCAATAGGCTAAAGGATTGTTTTTGGAGATGACTAGAAAATATTATGTTAAAATAAGATTTAACTTACATTACACTTTTTGAGCTTTTTATACATGATTCTTTAGGGAGAGTAATTTTATTTTAAATTTAAAGAGTGAAATGTATGCTCAAGGTAAAATAATCGCAAAAGGTTCAAAGAGAAAAGAAAAAAATGTGTATTATTATTATTACTTCAAAATACCTCATCATTAATGAGATCATACAGTAAATGCACAGATAGTTACTTAAATTGCTACATGTAAACAGTAACAAAAGTACTTGTTAAAACAAAATAATACTCAACTAAAACACATGTACTTTTAATAGTACAGTAACGGGGAATAGTATGCTACGGCCAAAATAACGTAGAACACAAAGAGCATGGAAAATTAATTGTACACATTTCTCAGGAGGAGCCTGAAAAGCGGGAGAAGAATGGTGTGAGAAGAATGAACTTCTTGACCAAATTGAATCGGACATTTCCTTTTCGTTTCCAATCAGCAATTATATAATAGATCTTTAAACTATGGCAAATACGCAGCCCCGGAATTAATAAATTATATACATATAAATTAATTTATTTTACGTCATTTCATTTTATTTGTATTCACAAGATAATTAAACAATAAAAATTTTTTAACTATTTGAAAAATAGTTTTTGTCATCGGTAGTGAATTTTGAAACCTCAAGTATATCTGAATGTTTTCATTGGTTGAATTGCGCAACTTTATCTAAGCCATTTTATTCGTTTTCTGATTGGTCTATGCTTAATGTCTAAAAATGGAATATTTCTGTTTTTTTATATAGTGCGTTTTCTGATTGGTCCATGCTTAATGTCTAGAAATGAAATACTTCTGTAGCAGCAACGATATAAAAAGTATTAAAAACTACAAAAAAAAATAATAATAACTCAATAACAAATTTAGATAGATGTTTCAAACAAGTTGAATCCAAAAGTAAATTTTTTTCTGTATACGGCGGTGTAAAAATGTAAAATGTACAACGTTTAAAAATTAAAAAAATTACAGTACCGAAAATTGTTAAACTAAAATTTCATTTAATATTTGTTTATGACTGGCCCCGGAATATTAATGTGACTCAAAATGTCTTGACATATTAATAGGACTCTGTTATTACGTAAGCTACATTTTGATCATCATAAAAATTATATTATTATTGTTTTTTAAATATAGAAATCATTAAAAAGTATAAAATTATAGTCATTTAAAATATTATTTACCAAATAGTCGTTGTAATTTATTAAATTACAGTTATGTATTTATTATTATTTTAATTTTAACTTTATTTATTATTTTTTTTAACGATATTGATTTTTTGATTAACGTTATCTTAAACAATTAGAAATCTAGAAAAAGCACCAAAACCAGGTAATGCTTGAATAATATTTTCCTTCAATGCGTTCAAAACATATAAATGTATAAAAGTGGAAATAAATTTAAAAAATAAAGGGATGACGTTTTACGTTGAATAATTCATAATTTTTACTTAACTTCTTTTTTCAGAAACTAGTAGAGATTTATTCTTTAGCCATCTTATAGTAATAGGAGTATCTCCATCAGCAATATATCTGACAGAAATACGGGTTTGTTTATTTTATGTTATTTGTATTAGTGAGATTTAGACAGTGAGAATGTAAAATAAATAAATAAATAAATAAATCCGTGTTTTTTTTTTCCTTTACAAGATTGATATTTTGAATTACATTATCTTAAACAATCATATATCCAGAAAAAGTACTAAAACCGCAGAATGTTTGGGATATATCTTCCTTCAAAGCGTTCAAAACATATAAATGCATAAAAATTTAAATATGTTCAAAAAATGATCAGATGACGTTTTACGTTATATAATTTATAAAATGTTACCTAATTTCTTTTTCAGAATCTAGAAGAGATTTGTTCTTTAGCCATCTTATTGTTATAGGAGCATCTCCAATAGCAGTACACCTGAGAGAAACATCGGTTCCTTCAGATATAGTTTTACTTTTGAAAGGATCTTTAAAGCGAGGAGGAACTGAAAAAAAGTATTGCATAGTTTTTAATATGATTTTGGAACTATATATTTATTCATTTAAACTCTACAGTTTTAATTAGTTTTCAGCGATTGAATTAAGCATGAAATTATTGAATATTTAATACGGGAATTACCACTTGCTAACAGCGCAGAAACCAAGAAAGTGAAATATGTCCAAGCTTGGAATCGAACAAAGAATGGTACTCCAAATGCTCTGCCATTTAAGCTAAAAGGACGATGTTCAGTTCAGCATTTCTCGAACCCATAGGTTGTTAAGGCTGTACTGCAGCACAAAATTCAATTGTCTTCATCAGCACACAATTTTGAGGCGTAACAAGAATCACAAACACATATACAATTTTAAACAATATTCCAATTAATTTTCAGCAATAAAATTGAGCTTGATTTTAGAGAATTCTGTCTTGTGCTGAAGCACCTTAACAACATATGAGTGTAAAAATATCCAATCTGGGCTTAGTATTCGTAGCTTAAATGGTAGAGCACTGGAGCACTATTCCACGGGTTCCTGGTTTGATCCCGGCTGCGACGTTTTTCATCCTCTTAGTTTCTACGCTTTGTTAGCAAGTGATCATTCACATATGGTATACACATTTAGCACATTTGATTTTTTCATACATATATAAAGAAAATTAGAAAGGGCTTAGCGAAACTCTGAAGGGACACGCTTTATAACATTTTATAATTAAAAAATGCATATTTAATAAAGCAACACAGATAATATTAGAACGTTTTATCAACTAATTTAAAACACTTTTAGCAATTGTTTATAAATTTATATTTTTCTAAGCTGAGTAGCAGGGGCAAATACAAAAGAATTTTTAAATACTCACCTAAAACATGTAAGGTGATAATTTTGCTCAATCCAGCCCCAATACCATTACTTGCTTGACATAAATAAGCACCCGAATCATTTTCTTCTACATCGGAGAGGACTAATGTACCATTATTATAACGATGAGCTCGTGGGTTGGAATGCACATATGTGAACTCACCCGCAGTATTTTCTGTGAAAGAAATTAAAACATAATATTAAGTAACAGTTCCTTAAGTATAAATGCTATACACATTGCCTTTGAAACGAACTTTATGACGTATATAGAATAACAAAGAGGTAAATTATACATTCTTTACTTTTCCTTTTTTTTTTTTTTTTTTTTTTTATTCACGTGTTTTCCCATATTGTGAAAGAAATCAACACTTGAAATAAAAAGATAGCAATTTCACATGGAAAACATGGCAATTTATTCTGCGTTTTAAATTTAATAATAATAATAATGAACTTTATATACAAAATCTGATAATAATACTAATTATCTTTCAATAAATAATAATAATAATAGAAGAACAAATTAGATTCTGTAATTTCATGCAAATTATGTATTCATAATTACATGTTTAAAATTATGTATCTTCAGTCTTGCGCGTTAGCATTAAGTACAGTAATTAGTACTAATAAAAATATTAATGCTTCCTAATTTTTCATACCAATGAGTAAAAAAATATATATATATAAATTTATACAAACTAAGCGAAATAAATAAACTGTAATCATAAAATTTTGATTATACTAAAAAAGTCTTTTGTACGCTTCGAAATCGAGAATGCTGGAATTAGAATCATTCTCTTTTTCATTCATTATTTTTTTTTTTTCGAAATATATAAAAGAATGAAGAATAAATTTAACGAATCAGACATATGAAAAATATATGCAAACTGGCCTTAAACAATGAACATATGTTTACTTTATTAAGAAAGATATATATTTTAACATGCATAATTTTTACTACAAAAATTTAGAAAAAAAAATTAAACTATTTAGAATGCCAGTAGCCTATTTCATATTTCTTAAGCAAAAGTTTAACATTATTATATCTGCGATACATTTTTTTTTCAGTAGATGCTATTTCTTTTCAGATTGTATGAAATTGCAAACATAATTACAAGACAATTATTATTTTACAAAGTAATACTTATATGTATATATTTAATCAAATCGTTTGTGTTAACCCATTGGGGACGAGCTACACATATACGTGCCGCAAAAAGGCTTAAAAATCCTTCCTTATTCCCACAAGTAAAGTAATATGGTAAACTTTGACCATATGTCGATTAAAGAAGGTACAAATTTCTGTTTTTAAAACCAGTGACAAAGCATTAAAATTTTTCTAAAATACTCCCGTCGCGAAGGGGTTAAAGAAATCTTATTCTTGTATTTTTATCTAAATTGTTTCAATTTCATGCTTTACACAAAAACATTATTTATTTTTAAGTATGTAATACGTTATAGGGACATTAAGGAAACTTTGCTTATTTTAAACCACAGTAAAATTAATAATATAGGTTACTATTAATTAAATATGTGTTTAATTTGCTGTACTCAACATTACATTAAATAATTCCAAAAATATTAAGATTACAAAAATAATTAAAATTTTACAATCTTTTACTTAAAAAATATTTCATGTAAAACTTATTATATCCGTTATATACTAATATGCACACACACACACACACACATATATATATATAAAATTTATATACATATATTCTGAGACTGCAATGAAGAATAAGAGCAATAATTCTTAATAATAATAAAATCTGTAATGCAATTTTACAATTGCATAGAGGTATTTGATATGTAATACAACATGCAAAAAGGTTCGAAAAGAAATTTTTCATGACAGTAATACCATATTTTTACGTTTCTAATCTAAGAAAGCTTCAATATGCAAAATTTTTTACTTGTTATTTTATTAAATCTTATTTTATTGAGGAAACAATATCATGATAATCGTAGAAAAATAGAATAAAAAATATGTATGTAAAAGGAACAGCGGAATAAATTTTGCGGAAGAAAATTACAAAGCCACTTATTCCATTTGTTATTAATCCAAAAAGTTTCTTATACGTTTGTAATTCATTAATATTGTAATCGGCAATTTTTTTATATTTATTTTTTCCCGTTGCGTATGTATAGTAGAATGTATGTCACAAAAGAAAAAAAAAAGCTAAAAATACTGAAATGTCTTTTATGGGGGAAAAATACATATTCCATTTCAAATGAACTTAAAAAAATATATTTTTTGTGGGCTGCATAAAAGAGTGTTGCAATTGACTTTTTTTTAATTTTATTTTTTGCTTTTCATGTTTTACTTTGATTATACAAAATAAACAATGTCAGCTTCGTGGGAGAAGTATATTAAAGAAATAGCGGAAGAAAATATATACACGAATTTTCCTAATGAAAATTAAGAAACCATTTATTCTATTTGTAAGTCACATAAAAAGCCTTTTATATGATTCCAATGAAAAAAAGAGCTGCAGTTGACAACATTTTCGCAAATTTTGTATTTTTACCCGATTTGTATATAAATAAAAAAACTTTGGCAAAATAATGAGGAAAATAAATACTGATTTTTTTTTAATCAAAATAAATACCTTGTGAATTAAAAAAAAAACTCATGTGCATGAAATTAATCAACAAATACACGAATATATATTGGCCAAGTTTATGATAATTTAACAAAGTTCAAAGATACTAATTTATTTCTCAGCGAGAAACAAAAAGTCTTTTAATTAAATCTATGATAATTTTTATTATGATTTATTTTAAGATGATTCAATATTTGATTTTTGATTCTATTTATAGCGCTTTCATTTTTTATTTAATTATGCTTTTATACAGGATGTCCCATGATTATTGGGAAAATCTTTAGGAACTGTAGGAGATATCGAAAGGATTCGAATTTGCATAGCATTTTATGGTCGGAAACGTCATGTGAATGCAGAATGACAGGTACATAAACAAGGAAACAAAAGACTGAAATCTTCTAATGTAATTTATACGATAAATATATTACTGCTGTGACGAGTGATACATGAAAATATTACCAAAAATGTCCAAGATTTTCACCATTGTTATCAATGGACGAACTCGCTTAAATACGCATGAATTTTATTAGATATACTCAGCAGCACAGGCGAGTCTTGCAATTAATCCATATCGGAATTCATTTGCATTTCAAATATAGCACTTTTCAATGAATCTCAAAGACATACATGTATGCTGCTAAAATCTGGAGAACCTGGTGTTTAAATAATCGATCCTCTAAGGCTAATCCATCGATGACCAAGATCTGATTCAAATATTCGCGAACACATCTGATATGATGGGGAGGTGCCCAATCATGTTGCTTCTGACATGTTGTAGCATAGTGTTAAATAAGCTTGGAAGATGCTGCTAGAGGCAAGTCTTTCAAAAAGTTGCGGTAATCTGTAGATGTTAGAGATGCTGGCAACAAGTAAGACCCGAATAAGAATTCTCTGAACACACCAGCCCAAACATTAAATGAAAACTATATTGGGGAGTCTCATGCCGTGGGGATTCTGTCCAGCTTACAAATGCTCATTATGGTGCTTGAACACATTATGAGCAAACACTACTGATTGAAAAATGAGCCGGATGAAAATGTAAAGTCTATGGGGGTGTTCTTTTCAAATATCTCGCTCAAATTTTAATATTTTGACATGATTTTTTTGCATAAAATAGCTAGAGGACGATCCAGAACCGGGCTAGTTTTTACTTTATTGATTTTATTTATAGTATTTTTATATTAGGAGAGTTTCAGTTTCATAAACGGTTCAAACCGGTTCTGAAATTTAAAATATTTTAAAAAAAAATCTGACACCAAAATCGAAAAAGTAAAACCTAGGCTGTTTGTGGATCATCCTCCGCTATCCTATGCAAAAAAAAAAAAAAAAAAAAAAAAAGTCAAAATATTAAAATTTGAGCGAGATATTTGAAAAGAACGCCCCCGTAGACTTTGCATTATCATCCGGGTATTTTTCAATCAGTAGTGTGGTGTCTTATCTCCCGTAAAGTATATCTCCGATGTTCTGGTGAGTAACACTACCCAACAGCAAACGAAATCGCTTCCGACCGCAAATCTGAATTCCCGTGATTTCAGCTACTCCCCCTTAAAAGTTGTCCCAATAATCCTGAGACACGCAAGAAATATATACAAAGTGAATCTCATTTCTTGTGCAAAACTTTAAGGGGTGATAGTACACGTCAAGAAAAACAATATTATATTGGAAACTAAGGGTCCAATTGTTTTCCGGAGCTGATAGGTGCGATTACAGTTTTAAATTCCAAATTTCAAATGATTATAAAGAACATAAAAATTGGTCGATTCGTTCGTGGCTTTCGAGAAAACTATTTAAAAATAACAATAATAAAAAAATAACGGTGAAAAATAGTTATTCGTTGTACCAAATTCCTGTATCGAAATTTTTGAACATTATCTTTAAAATTGATTTTCAAACAAAATACTGACATAAAGAATGCTGATGTTGCTAAACGTAAAACATCGTCTTTCACTACCTTTTTCTTTCGGGTGGAGGAAGGGAAGGCTGCAGCTGTAAGTAAAAAAAAAAAAAAAAAAAAAAAAAAAAAAAAAAAAAAAAAGTTTAAAAACTTTTATATGTCGATTTTCATGGACTATAAGCTAAATAGTATGAAATTGTGTAATTTTGAAATGAATTAATTTTTAACATGACTCTGGATTTTTATAGTAAAAAAGTGTCTCAATAAGTATTAAAGAAAGGATGACTATTTTGTAAAAAATTCCTTTTATTTTTGACGTGAAATTACTAAATAGGAGATTTAACACTAGTATCACGAAGAGGGCTTATTTCAAACCTTACAAAATGACGAAATGCCAGTTCGAACCAGAATTTCTTCATAAAATAAGTTAAAATTGTTTTCGTGAAAACAGGTTAAATAAAAAAGTTAAATATTTAATTTGTTTCTTGTATTAATTGTTTTTATTAAATTTGAGTAGAAATTCTAAAAGCTTAAAAAGCAATTTTAATGTTAAGGTAAAATTACACAATGTTTATGAGTTGCAAGAAATTTCTTTAATTCACGTTTTCTGTATAAAAATATATGTAAGTTTGAAAAACGGACTTTTGCCACTTAAAACTGTAAAATAATCCCCCCCCCCCCCGATTTCTTGATTGCTTAAAAATAACTGATCGCATGCTAAATTTTCATTTACTACTTCATTTATTCCTTGATATGAAAAAAAAAGTATATGTGTGATATGTTATTTTATTGTTATAAAATAGGTGCACCCAGCTGTTTCGAAGCTACTAAATTCCATCATCTGTGCAAAATTTAAGAATTAAATTTTAATAAATAGAAATATGAAAACTAGAGAGGCGGAACTTAGAGCTCTTAGTCTGAAGCGAAATAGCGCTGAGCAAAAAAAAATAAGTCGGTAATTGTGATAGCAGACCGCAGAGCGGATTTCGTTTAATGTTTCTTTGAAAAGAATTTATAATTTACTCAATAAATCGAAATTTCTAATTTATAATTAATAAAGTCTTATATTGATATAGATAGCACCAAGAAAACTAATTTTAAGCAATTATAAAAGGAAGATATTTATTTTAATCAAATTAAAAAATGTTCAACTCAAATTATTTGATCCAAAATATATAAAATTTAACTAAGATATAAACAAGATTTTAAATTTCTGAGAATGAAATATATATATATTAAACATAATTTAAAATGCCGAATTATTGATAAATCAGAATAGTTTTTAAAATAGAATAAATATTGAATTAAAAAAAAATCCCAAATGCCAGGTGAACGAAACACTAATAATATAAATCTTTAAAATTGCAAAAATCCAAAATTTCTTTTAATTAAATTCATCTTAATATGAGAGTTTTAAATTGCAGCACCAGGGATTGAACGATGAATCTCCTGTGTACTAGATAGATGCTAATTACTCAGTAATAGTAATGTTATATGCCATCGTATGTCATACACATTTCCATCGATATTGTTTAAAGCACGATCGTAAATGTAGGATTCTATAGCGGATGTAAACAATGTCATTTTATGTAAAACAAGTTGGAAATTGCACGTGAAGCGTAGCAAATTAGGTGCGTTAAACGATAACAAAGTTTTAAAAATATTACTTTCATATATCAATCTCATAAAATTGTAAATAGTGAATTATAATTAAAATGCTCATGAAACAATGTTCTCCCTATACCATTACGTAATGGAATACTTTTGTGTGGCCTTGTAAATCAATAACAAATGTTCTTTGCACCACAAATTATGTAAGATATATATTATAATATGTACTTTATAGTTACATATAAATTTTATTAAGTTCGCATGAGTGTAACACGATTAAAATGTATTTGAAACAGTTTTACCCATTGACCGTAATGTAACTGAATACTTTTGATTATCCCTGTAATTGATCTATACATCCGATTTTCATAAAATTTGAAATAACTCGACAAAATTATGTAATAATAATGTATTTTAAATTCCAAACGTATAGAATATATTTGAAACTGTTTCCCCATTGACCATAATGTAATTGAATACTTTTGATTGCTCCTGTAATTGATCTATGCACGCGATTATCAAAAAATTTGAAATAACTCGACAGAATTATGTAATAATTGTGTATTTTAAATTTCAAACGATTAAAATGCATTTGAAACTTTTTTCCCCATTGACCGTAATGTAATGGAATACTTTTGATTGCCTCTGTAATTGATCTATGCATCCGAGTTTCATAAAATTTGAAATGACTCGACAAAATTATGTAATAATTATGTATTTTAAATTTCAAACGATTCGGTTGGATAGTTTCTGCGTTGTTATATGCGGACAGACGGACGGACTGAACGACCACTATAGCGCAATTGAAATCACGCACTGACGAAACGCAAAGTTGTATAAACATTTACAGTATCTTTAGAGAAGACCATTAACTTTTAAGAAGACGGTGGATCTTTAAAATAATTTCTTTTAATCTTCATAACACAGATTTAAAATTTTGTGCAAACATACATTTCAACTTAAGTATACAGAAAACCTGAGAAGAAAATTCCAGTCTTATTATAATTTTATAATCCTCTAAAAAACTTTAAAAAATTTTAAAACGAAATTTTAAAATGCTCCTTGCGACTTTTTTTTTTTTTAGATATTTCGTCGATTTCGAATTTTAAGCACGTAAAAATCTATTATAAATAAATCTGTGCATCATTTTTTTTCAAATTCTTAAATATTTAATTTTTTTAGAAATATTTTTTATAAATTTCATTCCGATTAACATCAAAATTTCTCATTATAATAAGATAAAAGTTGAATCAAATTATCTTAATGAAGTAGTATTTTAAAATCAATACACAGTTTCTTATTAAGCAATCTGAAGATTATTTCTTACCAATTTCATGAATTGTGATCAAAAATTAAGTAGCAAAGACCATATCCAAAATTTTAAAAAACTAAAATATCAGTATTGAGAAAAAGGAATTTAAAATACATTAAAAGGCCTTATAGTTGTGAACAAATTTAAAATACTTGTAACTTTGCGTAAAATAATCGCATGTCATATGGTTTTCCATGAATGGTGTAGTACAAATTGGAAAATAATAATCCACACAAAAAGAAATTTCACTTTCGCGGTCAATTTTTGCTTAAATAAAGGTCCATGGTTTCCTTAAGCAAAAATATTTTTTTTTTTCAAAATTCGAGTAACTAATATAAGATTATTTTCTTTCTATAAATAATTTTGTATGCCTAAAAATGTTCTTCTTCATCTTTTTAAAACGTTGAAACAGTTCCACTTCCTAATAATATGCAGTTAAACCTTCCTAAAGCGTCCATGTTCCATTCCAATGAAAATCAGTTGCTCCGAGACTTGATCTCTTAGTGAAGGTCATGTTTAAATCTTTATTATATTTGTTGAAAAAAAGTAACAATTTATTTTAGTAAAATTTATTTTTCACATTACGAAAAATTATAAATATTTAAGTTTCGAAACAAAAGTTAATTGCAGAATTATTGCAGCGTTTACAAAATTAATTCAATCACGTTTGCTTTGATTTACTTTTTTATCTTTTATAACTTTTATTTCGAAGTATTCTCATAATTCAATAAATTAATGCATTTTTTTGCTAGGAATAAATAATGACGATTCCGTTATTTTGCCTATTTATTTAAAAGTTTCTTGCAGAAGGGAGATTAGAGAAGGGACTTTAGTGAAAGGCATTCCTTATTCGTCATCATAGTTGAATTCATTGACTAAAAAGGTGCAAAGTGGTTTAAATACTTAAATATTATCGGGATAATAATAATAAATTTCTAAACTTAATTTAGAATTTTAATCAATATGGCCTCCGAAGTTATTTTTATAATAAAATTTTCTTGAAGAGACCAGGAAAAAACGGAATTTGTTTCATAAAAAAAAAAAAAAAAAAAAAAAAAAAAAATTATGGAGTCAGTTTAATAAGGATGGTCTATGAAAATAGATAAATTTTGCCGTCAGCTTATGGGGAAAATGCTCTTAGACGGAGGAGGTGGGCGCTTAATGGGTATTGTCACACAGAAAGTTTTCACATCGCGGAAGACACTAAATTCTTAAACAGCATAAGTCCTGCTTCCTGCTACACACACACACATTTATATATATATATAATTTATTTATTTTTAATTTTAGAGAAGGAACTTTAAAAACTAATTATTCCATTGGAATTAACATAAGACATTATTTATGTATTTCTAATACAAAGATTGCTGCTATTAACATTTATTTATTTTCTTTTTTCACACAGCATTTTTCTTTATGAACGTATACAGAAGATATTTTAAATTATTTTAAGAAAAATTGAAAATTCTTCATGTAATGTTGAATTGAAATTTTCTAGTAAGTATATAAGAAATATTTTTATGTAATCAAAAATTTACACATGGGCTATATATTTAAGTTAGTTTCATGAATGAAAAGTATTGAGAACATTCATTATATTGAAAAAAATTGGTTTATTTTATATCCTTATAGGCTAGAAAAATATATATGTTTCATATTATTATTAAACTTATTCATCAATAAATTTCTTACACAATCCTTAAAATTTCAAAGAAATTTACAGAATTGCTTGTTTTATTAAAAAGCCTATTTTTTCCTTTTAATGATAACTACAATAATTAATAATCAAAGAATATATATATATATATATATTAATGTTTATTACTTTTCCTTAATAATGAGTATAACAACAAAAGATATTTACATACATTTTTCTGAAGAAAATTAAAGAACTAATTATTGCATTATGATAAGTATCAGAAATACTTTATATTCTTCTAGTCGAAGACTATTACAATAAGTTGCATTATTTTTCGTGTTCTATTTTTTTTTCGAATGTATGGAAGAAAGTAAAATTAGATTAATTAGAACAAATTAGTGATTCTTTATGGAGCTAATTAAAACCCCGCATTAATCGATAAACATATGTTTACGTGATTAATAAAGATGTGCTCGCATATTTGTTTTTTGTTATTTATGTTCTTGCTATGCAAAAAATTGGAAAAAATAAAATATAGATTTGATCAATTATACGTTTGAAAAGGAAAAAAATGTAATGTGGTAAAACTTTTTTAACAGAGACTTTGTAATGTGATAGGAAACCGTTTCTTTTTCGGAATAAGTATGTTTAATAAAATATTAGTTATAAAAAAGTCACTCTCATTTCTCGATTTTTCTCTTGTTAATTACAACGGATGGTTATATTCTTAAACATGTTTTTAATAATTTATAATACTGAACTATTAATTAGCATTATGTTATATTACCGTTGCAAAAAATTCTGTAATAATGCGTTTATTTACGTTAGTATTGGTTTGTGAAAATTAAGAATTTGTCACGTCATAAAACGATGTTGATTTTTATAAATTAATGATTATCGTATTTTTTCCTGTACATTTACTATCATAAATTTTTCTGTGTCAAATTTCAAGATTCGAAGTCAAGCAGAAGTTCCCTGTAGGTTTAACTGCTTAGACATATGGGGCATTTTCTTTTGACGGAAAACGTCAAAATTTGTCAAGTTATAAATCGAGACTGATTTAATAAATTAACCATTATCGGATTTTTTACTTTATATGTACCATAATATATTTTTCTGTGTCAGATTTTAATATTCAAAACTAAGCGGAAAATCCCTGTAGGTTTTACTGCTTATATGGAATATTTCCTTTTGACATAGATCTCCGAAATTTGTCCCGAGGTAAAACCTCATATTCAAAGCAAAGTAAAAATCTGAAAACAGTTTGTTTTTAATTTTGTGTTGATTTATTAGATGAATTTCAATAGTCAGCATTTCCAAAAAAAGGCTATAAAATTTTCAATTGTTTCTTTTTAATGTACGTAAAAAAAAAAAAAAAAAAAAAAAAAAAAAAAAAAAAAAAAAACTTAAGATTAAAAAAAACTTCTATAGTTAAAAAATAATTAATTAATTAAACAATCACTTTGTAACAATAAATGATAGTGAAAATAATAAGGTAAGCGTGAAATTTTAAAAAAATATTTCTATAAATGATTTAAAAGTTTAAAATAATATTCAACTTCATCTCTTAAAAAACTGAAAAATCCATCAGTAACTTGGCATCTTATCGAACAATTGTTTATTATGTGTAAAAATAAATGTATTCTGCATTGAATACTACCGCAAATTATTTTAACCATATCGTTTTCTGCACTATTATCAGTTAAGTTTATTTTTGCAGTTTTTTTAAAAATCTAAGATATCGAATGCATAATTTTGTTGTTTTTTTTATTTATAATTAAAATAATAATAATAATTTCGTAAAACCCAATGTGGCGGCCTGATGCTCAGATAGTGCGCAATTATAAATTTTAAAGTTGACAAAAACTATCTTCGTTCATAATATCTCTGCTTCTTATAATGCCTCTTCTGAAATTTCACTAAAAAAACAACTCTGTCGTGAAGCCCTTTTCTGCCCTCTCAATTCGAACAATAGAGGTGTATATGTTCACTCATACAAGCAAAATGTTCATAATATTTCCAGATTCCATTATGCGATATGTCATTGGATAGCCCTGTAGCCACTCTTTTATATTATCTACTTCTTCATACTATTTAACCTCATATACTATTCTCTGATCTGAGTTACTATTTCTTCAAATAATATACATCTAGATAGGTTTAACAACGAAAGTTTCAGTTAAGATTGTGGTGTGCTTATAATACAGTGCGCTCTTTGGCTTGGAAAGTGGAACTTTTCAAGGCCGCGATATAATATAATTTAAAAAAAAAAGTTTATATAAAGTCATTCTCACGGGTCCATTCAATGCTGGGCGGAAAACTTAGCTTAAAGTAAGATATCAAAACACGGCAACATTATGATACACAAAGAATTATTAAAAGATTCAGAATAAAATGTTTCCTAAAGAAATCTTACGCATGAAATGTTAAACATTCAAGAGTTATACATTTAATACTTAAAAATTTATTTTTACAACTTTAATAGAAAAATAATAAATTACGCAGAAAAATAAAATGAATATTTGTAATAGATATTTTATTTGTATTTCTTTTATAAATAACCATTCGACTGCAAAAAGAAATAGTCGAAATTTTATCATCTGAAATTATGTAATATTTGGAGGCTTTATCGTTTATCACTTTGGAATTTATTTTCTTCATGACATGTAAGAAAAATATCTCAACATTAATACTTATTTATGTTTTTCTTTGGAATATGATACATATATAATTTATTGTCATTTTAACAGTTCGAAGCGTATGTTATTTATTGTTTTATTCTAAGAATAACAGCGTACCTTTTTACATAACAAAATTTATGTTTTAAATTTTATAGATCAATATCATTTCGTTATTTTAACTTCAAATTAATTAGTTTTGTTACTTAGTTAAATCATGAAGGGCAAATTTATGGATACACAAATTAAACATATGAATATTTTAAATTTTGTATATGGTGTTGATATAAGTAAAATATGAATAATAAATTATCTTTTCCCTGTTAACAAGATTTTATTTTTCAGTTTTAAATTTTAAAATGAGATTTTAAATTCATGCAAATCCACCATACAGAAAATTAAATGCAAATACCTGTATATATCATCTTTTTCCAGAGAATGTTTGGAGCAGGATAACCAACGGCAGCGCAATCCATCCAGACTGTATTTCCCAAAACAACGGAAGCATTCTTTGGTTCGACTGTCCACTGGGGTGGAACTAAAATGTAATGCAATATTCTATGTTAAAAAAATAAACAATATTACCATTATAATAAGTCATCAGTATGTGAATTGAAAATGTAACAAATATATATATATATATATATATATATATATTCAAATACTTAATTTAATCAATGCTCATGTATGGATATCGCAAATAAATAAAGGTTGGTTTTCATAATGTGTATATTAATAATGTAGTAACTTGATTGAGAAGGGTCGTCTCCTATTTATGGGAATATAAAAGCAGAAATTATCGCTGCTAAATACAAAACAGAAAATTGTATGTCCTATAACCATTCTAACTTATTTTGAGTTATGATAGTATGTATGTGGAACCATGTAATGTTCCTACATAGTTTTATAAAGAAAAAAAAATAAATGAAAATACAATATAAATTATGTTTTTATCACAAAAAATAAAAAGTGTTGAATGAATATAGATTGTAAATCTCTAATAACAAAACTGAAATAAATTCTCCAAAAGAGAATGAAAAAATTTTACCAGTTTCTGTTGTATAATCAATGTTACTAACATTCATTTGCTTGAAAAAAATTCTAAGCTATATAACCACGTCAGAAAATAAATTTGTAAAACTTTATTAAAACAACTTCAATATCTGTATTACTGAATTCTTATTTCAAGAAAAATAATAAAAATGATGCGTTTTCATGAATGTTTATCCTAGCTAAATCCATATAAATTGGCCCAATTTATGAATCTTTAAATATGTGTACCGATATAAAATATATTCATTTGATTACATATAAAGATAACGTATTAAAAATCATTCTTGGAATGAGTATATCCAATAATGTGTATTCTTTGTCATTGAAATAATTATGAAATGATCATTATAAAACTAAATTTCAACGACAGGGAAAACTACTTAAAATATAATTATTCTTATCCAAATATTTATAGAAAAATATACACAAAATGAGTATAACTTGTAAAAATCCTTAGAGAATATTTTAAGATATCTTATTAAATAAAAATATCTTTACACATATACATAGGTGTTATTTATGACGGCCATTTACGTGAAACTACACAAGATCCGAAGAAAACCTCGAAAAAATTCTGAACAATTAAGCCAACGGCCAAGAATGGGTTCAAAACAGCCCCACTCTAATAAACCCACTCTAACGAACCCACTCTAATAAAAAGTTGCAAATAAAAATCTGACCTATAAACTTGCAACTTTTTATTAGAGAGAGTATTGAAATTTACTTCAGAAGCTCAATGGTCTGCAATGATTCCTTGTCATTTCAAGTCCCGAATATTTGGATTGAATTGTTAAATAATTTAAAAATTAAGCAACGTGATGCATAATTAAAATATAACGCGCGCGATTTTTATTTTTTTAAATTTTAAAATTTCATTTGTAATAGTTTATTGTGATTTTCCATCTTTGTGTTTACTTGTATTTTGTTTTTCTGATGATGATTGAGTAAATTCAATCGAAACATGTAAAAATTATTAAGATCTTTTAATGTTTTTATTAGTATTTAACGTCCTTTATAGCTATTAAATATTTTAATGAATATTTTTGAAATGTTTTTAATGGACGTATAAGAAAACTTCTATTTATAATTAATGTTAGAATATATACTATTAAACTCAATTCGTATATTAAAATATTTTTTAACATTTTTACACCATCTTTAGTAAATAATTACAATCAGGGATTTTCGACGAACAAATCGCCTTAATATGTTTTTAAAAATAGATTTTTTACCAAATATCAATAATAGCTATTCTATAAATTATAATTAATAAATATGTACTTAAAATTTTACAAATCTTAAGTATTTTGTCGTAAAAAACAAGCAAATTAAAAACTATTACGATTACTTCAATAGAATTATCTAGAAACAAATCACAAATAAAGTTACTATTCACAATAAGCTGCATAGTAAGATTCGTTATGTTTTTAAAAAAGATTTTTTTACCAATTATCAGTAATAGCTATTCTATAAATCATAATTAATAAACATGTTATTTAAAATTTTATCAATCTTAAGTATTCTGTCATAAAAAAACAAGCAAATTAAAGACTATTAGGATTACATCAATAAAATTATCTAAAAACAAATCACAAATAAAGTTACCATTCACAATAAGCTGCATAGTAAGATTCGTTGATGATGCCATGTTAGATGCTACGCATGTGTAGTGTCCCCTATCTCCAGAGGCAATCCTCTTAAAAGTAACGATCGAAGAGTCTTCAAATGTTTGCACAGTTGTATCGCCGTGAGCAAGAAAAGGGAGTCCGTTTTTTAACCACTGAAACCGAAGAGGAGGGTCGCCCTTAGTGACGACGCACATGAGTTTAGTTCTTGATCCTTCATCTGCGATTGCACTTTCTCGAAAGAAATGCGATTCAATAACTGGAGGCACTGGAAATATAAGAGAAATGAGAAAATTCATTAATAGATATAGTAATTGGAGCGTCAACACGATGTATTGCATTTGTATATATGGAATAACCTAATTATAAACAGCGAAAAATAAAACATTGTCTTTTATATTGAATACAATTTATCAAAACAGTTTTACATTTTACATTTTATAATTATATTCTCCTACCTTAGTAGATATATAAAAGAACCAAATTCCATGAAATATGAAATTCCATGAAAATAGCATATTCTAATTTAAATAATGCATAAAAACAGTTTTTTTCACTCCTACGGTGAACCAAGTCTATAAACAGGTGCTATATATGAGAAAGTATGTTGGTTGGTTGGTTGTTTAGGGTTTTGTGGCACAAAATCCCTTGAGGGACATGCTGCGCCAAGACAAAGACAAAAAGAACAATATCAGGGTGTCTGGATGGGGTGAGAAAGTATGTTAAAACAGACTTTGTTTACTGTGTTAGTAGATAAAACATATTTCGTAAGCCCTCTAAACATTTTTTTTTCAAAATAAGTTTAGATTTACTGTAGTTTTTAAACTAATGAAAAAAATTCTATAAAAAGTCAAGGTTTTTTGTGTATTAGTTGATATCCCATATCTATTATTTTCTTTATTTCTGTCCTTTCAAAACTTCTGTAGTTTAATTGCCACAGTTTCAAAAATAATAATGTAAATAATAATAATAATAATACCTGGGAAAATTGTAGAATTTATTTTTTTTGGGGGGCCTCACCAGTAGCCTAGAGTTTACTTCCTCGAAACTAGTAGAAGAGAGGGGCTAGGTTCGAAACCATTCGCATCCGTCCGCCTAATTGTTCAGAGTTTTCCGTGATTATTTTCGAACCTTGGATTTATTTGCGTAAATACGGATTAGGTACCCTTAGAAAGACCCCCAATTAGGGCAACCCACCTTTTAAGGCTTATATCCGTTGTGCTGATAATTGGCCGTCATAAACATAACTAACCAACCATTTTTTATTAGAAGAGTTATGACAACCCAAGATCTATGCACACTATTCACGTTATTTGTTGTTCAACTTCCAATACATTGGTGCAGTATGTATGCTGTCAGTTATTGATAGAATTGATATTATTCATTTCGTTTATTGAAATATATATAAACCCTTTTATATCACACAAATGTGATACAATCTAATTTTCAGTCCTCTTGGAAGAAAACACTAACAGTATCTATATTATAAAGGCCAAACGTCTCTGTGCGCAACGCATACATCATTCTGTGAATGCCAACACTTTTACATGCAACTCAGTTTTGCAGTTTTCGGTACTGCAAATTTTATATTTCTAAAAATCATTTTCAATTTTTACACAATCACATACAGAAAAAAAATGTTCTTTTAAATGCAATTTGTTTGAAAGCTGTATCTCAATTTATTCTTGATATATTAATTTTTTTAAACTTTTTAGTACGAATTTTTAAATTGTGGCAACGGAAATACGCCATTTTCTCTTAAAATTGATAAAAATTGAAATGTTCACGCGTAAATTTTGAGAAGATGAAAATTATGACAGGTTTACATTTCACGTGCTAAAATCGTATCAGTTTGGAATATTTTTTTTCATTCGCATTTATACCAAATATAAGAGCTTCAATTGATAACTTCATCATAATAATTGATCTTTATTATATTTTGCTGATTACGTATGTGCTTAAAGTTTAATTTTAATAATTTAAAACATCTGAGTTTCATAGAAATACTTTTTTTCATAATTTTAGCTTTAAATAATATTTGTTTGAGAGTTAGACGGACGATTGTAAGATGCTTTTAGTTTACTGTAGCAAATTTTGTAGTTTTCTTATAAATCAATGAAGCAGTTTCTTCTTAAACATTTTCTTTCGTCGAAATTCGACGGGTTCTACCTTGTATTTATAATGGTAATACCTTGTCTGTAAGTATTCACAAATATCGCATTTATACTTTTAAAAGAAAATCGTAAGTTTTTCACATATGACATATTCTATAAGTATGGTTTGCAGAAGATCTTCAATTAAAAAAATAATAATAATATGATTTTTTTTAAATTTAATAATAGGAAATTTAGGCACTATGGCCTGGTGTAATTTTCAGACAGAAGAATATAGTATAATTAACAGACAACAGTAATTCTTGCATGATAATCAATCTAGCCAAAGATGTTTTCATTTTAGTTAAATCATCTATTCTTCTATTTAATTTAATATTTTGTTAATAATTAACAGCTAACACTGTCTTGAAAAAAATTGCTTTCCTAAAAGCAACAAAATAATTACTGCTTAAAATTTTGTTACTGCTTCATTGTTTTCAAATTTAAATTTTTCGCATGTGGCTGTTCCAGAACAAACGTTACTTCGTTTTTAGATAACAGGATATTTCATCTTTTTCGAAACATCCAAGTAACATCATTTGAATATTTATCTGAAAAAATAAAAATAAAAATAAAAGTTTTTGAGGTTGACTTTAGGTAGGTTGTAAAGTTGGTTTCCTTGCATACCCAGAAAAGTATCAATAGTTTATTATAAAAAAGTTTGCAATATTCAGTGACAATTGCTATCACATTATACAGTTATCTTCTTAGTACTCAGTAAATTACGGTAGATATAAATGATGGCGCATTTAATTCCAAAATGGCTTTAATAAACTTTGAAGCAGATGATGCATAAGAAATATGAATAATTGAAAAAATCGTTCTGCTAACAGAACTTCCAATCGCTATACAATTACTGCATGCAAGATTGATGAAAGGAAAAGACGAATGAATAGATTTGATTAATACGTTATTATGAAATACATTTAGTCGTCTATAATAACATCCTCATAGCATTATTCTAGCTGCATTTTCATGCACAAAAAAGAAGATATATATGTAAAACAGGTCACAATAGCATCATCTAAAGTATATGGATACAAAGAAGAGATGGTACATAAAGACTAAATATAGAAGACTTATGTCAGGCTTTGATAAAAAAAATCTTCATTCTATGTATAAATAGAACATTTGACTCAGATGGCACGGTGTTTAGGTTGATAACGGGTGAGACATAATATACAGGCACATAGTGCGTCTCGGATAATTAAGAAAGCAAGTGGTTGCATTCAAAAATAAATATTCACTTTATGCCATAATAGACTGGCGATGACTATTTTTCACCAAAAAATGTCAAATTTGCTCCAGTTACACAGAATAAAGTATCATTTTATTGTTTCAATACTATAAACTTTTAATAATAAAGGTTCAAATAATACATATAAATAATAATTTGCTGTATAGATATTTTTAAACAGTTGTTTTTTTTTTTTTTTAAATATCCATTTTACCAAAATGTAGATTTTTTGCACCAGAAATGCAGATCAATGCTATTTTTATTTTCATCGGTAAAATTGTGCACTGTTGATGCACTAGTACAAAGCCAAATTTTAATATCTAATCATTTTTTTTTAATTGAAAATGAAAAATGAAAAATTTGCTGTACCTTAATTGTACCTCTTCTATAATCATTATTTATTGATTCGACTAAACGCAGACATAATGGTAATATATATATATATATATATATATATATATATATATATATATATATATATTACCATTATATATATACTATATATATAGTGTTACGAATTTTGTAAATAGTGTTTGTACTGTAAAATAATGTAAATAATCTTATTAAGCTCCATTTCTTTACTAATATTAGTTTTTGTTACATTGTCTCTGTTATCAAGCAAACTTGTCTATTATTTTCAGTGAATGTCTATGGCAAGGCTAACTTATCATAATATCATAACTTATCATAATGATATTATGATAAGGGGGCCTTGGTCTATGGCAGCTTTGCGAAATATTTGAGATATCGCCAAGTTGGCGTCACTTTTCGCGACTAATTTTGGTCGCCAAATTTGGCGATATATCGCCAAGATGGCGACAAACTTGGCGATTGTTGGCGATGGTAACCCTTCCCTATTGATGGTAACCCCCCTTAGGTCTACTGATACATTGTTTGTTGTTCCGTGGTTTTCCAGGTTTTTCTAGAAATTTCTAGCACATGCTACGAGACTATATATAAGGAGAGCGATACGAGCTGTTGTTGTTATTATTTACCAGTCAGTCATTGAGTGAGCTACTAGAGATTGTCCAAGCAAGTTTGCTTGATGTATTGAGTTTTATCTACGTTGTTTTGAATGTGATATAGTGTTGAGACATTGTATAAAGAGTCTCTGCGACCTATATTTGTACTTGTTCGATAGATTTAAACAGTTATTTTGGAATATCTTGTAATATTTGTGAGTTTCGAAGACTCTGTTGTTCTGAAGATCTGTAAATAAATTATTTTCTACTTTTCTAAGAGAAAAGAGTTTGAAGTTGTCTAACCATAAGATCGAAAGAACCCTATATACGCTGCAACATTTGGTGTCAGGAGTCGGGATCTTATGGCGAAAACAAGAACAATGGATGGTCAACTGAAAGAACTGTTAGAAGCTATTAATGGAATAAAGGCAGAATTGACGAAAGGCCAAGAAGAGTTGGCGGAAAAAATGAATAAAGGCCAAGAAGAGTTGGCGGAAAAAACGAATAAAGGCCAAGAAGAGTTGGCGGAAAAGATGAACAAATGCCAAGAAGATGTGACTGAAAAGATTAATAAAGGCCAAGAAGAAATGAAGAAAACTTTAGAAGAAAAGTTCTCGTCGGTAGAGAGAAGAATAGGCTCGGTAGAAGAGAAAATAGAGGAAGTAGAAGAGAAAATTCAGAATGAAGTTAGTAATGTTAAACAGAAAATGGAACTGAAAATGGCGGAAGTAGAAGAGAAAATTCAGAATGAAGTTTGTAAAGTTGAAGAGAAAATCAGTAACGTTGAAGAGAAAATCAGTAACGTTGAAGAGAAAATACTAGGTGAAGTAGATGAAAAGCTAAATAAAAAAGTACAAGATCTTGAGAAGAAACTTTCAGCGTCTAGTGGTAATTATGAAGAATTTAGGAATCCGCCTGCTTCTCCCGTGCACATTAAGCTGTCGACATACGATGGAAAGAGTTCCTGGCAAGTTTACAAGACCCAATTCACCATTGTAGCTGAAGCGAACGAATGGAGTGACGAGGTGAAAGCTTGTCAACTGGCAGCATCTTTAAGAGGAGAAGCCGCCGACGTGCTGCAAACATTGCCCGATATGACGCAACTCAATTTTGAGACTTTAAGTTGTGCACTTGAAATGAGATTCGGCGAAAAATTCTTCAAGGATTATACGAGAATACAAATGAAGAGCCGCCATCAAAAATCGAGTGAAACCCTTCAAGAGTTTGCCTCGGAAATTGAACGGCTTGCAAATTTAGCATTCATTGACTGTCCAACAAATGTACGGGAAATGCTGTCACTGCAATATTTTGTAGACGGAATAAAAGATCCAGAAGTGCAGAGAGCGGTACGAATGGCAGATGTACAGGATTTAAAGGCTGCACTACTATATGCCTTAAAGTTGGAAGCAGCTACACAAGCCAGCCGAAGAGATCGTCATTCAGTCCGAGGGGCAACGGTGAACAAAAGCTCAGACACTGAGAACGACGTCTTGAAAGAAATTAGGAAAATAAATCAAGAAATTGAAGCTTTAAAATACGGAAGAACAAGTTCAAGAAGACAGAATCTCACGTGCTGGGGATGCGGTGATACAGGACATCTCCGAAGAAATTGCCCCAAAATCCACGAACGTGAGATAAATTCAAACAGTCAGCAGGGAAACTAAATTTTGGCCATCTCGCGGGGCAGAGGTTGCCAGAGAATGAAAAGCCCCACCTGAAGATCCTCCAGATATCAAAAATGAGCGGCGGTGATAACGAATTATATGTGATAGGCTTTATTAACGGAATTCAGTGCCGTATGATTGTCGATACAGGAGCCAATGTGACAATAATAAGAGAAGATCTGGCTCGAAAATTGAAATGTAAACTCATCTGGACTCCACCATGCGTTACCCTGCAAACTGTGACGGGCGACAAGATAGGCATATATGGAAAGGCCAATTTAACTATCAACTTTGGAGGAACGAAATATTACCATACGGCATATGTGGCTGACATAACAGATCCTTGCGTAATCGGACTAGATTTTCTGAAGAAGTTTGACTTCAGACTTGATTTCAAAAATAACAAAATGATCTCAAAATTTGAAGAAATAAGTCTTTTTGGATTAAATAACGAAATTGAATGTAAACAAATAGTAATAGCCAAAGAAGACATTAATCTAGATGCAAGAACAGAATGTTTGGTTCCTGCTGTAATTAAAAATAAAACTAATTATCGATTTGGCCATATAGATTATCCAGAAGACAATAGTACACAAGCAGGAGTATTGGTGGCTTCTTCTGTGGTAGACCTCTCGAAAAAGACCATTCCAGTCAGAATTGCTAACATCAGTGATAAGACGAGGACTATCAAGAAAGGAGAGGTGATAGCGTCATGTGCTCCTGTGACGTGCATAAGTCAAAATTCCAGTCACTCTGAGAAATCTTCAGATAATTTAGTCAAGGATTTGTTACAAAATACAGACTTAAATCCAAAACAGTTGGAAGCTGCGGAAAATATAATTAGAGAATTCCAAAGTTTATTTTCCCAAACATCTGAAGACTTTGGACGAACTAAAATGGCACAACACCGAATTGACACGGGAGATCACTCTCCTATTAAACAGCACCCTAGACGATTACCTTTTGCCAAGCAAGAAGAGGTGCAGAATTTAATTAAAGATATGGAAGAAAATGACGTCATCGAACCATCAACAAGTCCATGGGCGTCTCCCATTGTATTAGTAAGAAAGAAGGATGGTTCTACAAGATTTTGTGTAGACTACCGCCGACTGAATGACGTCACCAAAAAGGATAGTTACCCTCTGCCAAGGATTGACGACACTCTTGACAAACTTGCGGGCAACACTTGGTTCTCGACTTTAGACTTGAAGAGTGGTTACTGGCAGGTAGAGATCCATCCCGACGACCGCGAGAAGACTGCCTTTACAACGGGACAAGGATTATGGCAGTTCAAGGTAATGCCTTTTGGTCTATGTAACGCACCTGCAACTTTTGAACGCCTTATGGAAACGGTTCTTCGGGGACTGTCATATGAGGCTTGTGTTGTTTATTTAGACGATATCATAATCATAGGAAAATCTTTTGATGAACATCTGAACAACCTCAGGCGGGTGCTACAAAAATTAAAGGAAGCTAATTTGAAGTTAAGCCCTTCGAAGTGCAGTTTGTTTCGTAATGAAGTCGCCTACCTTGGACACATCATTTCGGCGGAAGGAGTTATGACTGATCCGGAGAAGATATCGGCCGTGAAAAATTGGAATCGTCCAGCAGATGTTCACCAGCTTCGAAGTTTTCTAGGATTATGCACCTATTACAGAAAATTCGTCAAAGGCTTCTCGATGATTGCAAGACCACTTCATAAATTAACAGAAGCCAATCAAAAATTTATGTGGACACAGGAATGTGACGCTGCTTTCGAAAAGATTAAGGAGGCCTTGACATCCACTATAATTCTGTCGTATCCTCAAATCGATAAACAGTTTATACTTGATACGGATGCAAGCAACGTAAGCATTGGCGCTGTACTGTCCCAGGAAATCGACGGCCAGGAGCGTGTTATCGCCTATTTCAGCAAGTGCTTGTCAAAGACCGAGCGAAACTACTGCGTAACAAGAAAAGAGCTTCTTGCTGTAGTGAAAGCCATAGACCACTTTCATCACTATCTTTACGGTCGAAAGTTCCTGATCCGAACTGATCATGCTTCTCTAACTTGGCTATTGAATTTTAAGAACCCTGAAGGCCAGATAGCCAGGTGGATACAAAAGCTTCAAGAGTACGATATGGAGATACGCCATCGAAAAGGCTCATCACATGGAAATGCAGATGCTCTCTCAAGAAGACCCTGCTCAGAGAATTGTAGATACTGCGACCGGGCTGAGAAGAAATTTAATGTCAAAGGTCCTATAGTAAGACAAGTTACAACTGGGTCTACATCATCGCAAGATCCGTGGAGTGACGAGAGCCTGCGTAAAGATCAACTTGCTGATCCTGAAATTAAGCCAATTCTAGAGCTGAAAGAGGAGTCCAACAGGAAGCCCAGCTGGCAAGACATGGCCCATTACCATCCTACGACTAAACGTTATTGGGCTCTCTGGGATTCCTTACATTTGAAGAACGGCATCTTGTACCGAAAATGGGAGTCTGACGATGGAAAGACATGTAGATGGCAACTACTACTCCCTAAGTCGAGAATTTCTATGGTCCTTCAAGAACTGCATGGTAGTCCCACAGGAGGTCATTTTGGTGTAATGAAGACCCTGCAAAAGGTTCGAGAGCGTTTCTACTGGAATAATGTTCGCAGTGACGTGGAGAAGTGGTGTCGAGCTTGTGACACCTGTGTAGCACGTAAAGGTCCTAAGAGGCGCACCCGTGGACGATTGCAACGTTATAATGTAGGAGCTCCTTTCGAACGAATTGCCCTAGACATCCTGGGTCCACTTCCTAGAACATCTGATGGCAATAAGTACATCCTCGTTTTCATGGACTACTTCCCTAAGTGGCCTGAAGCCTATGCCATTCCTAATCAAGAGGCGGTAACCGTAGCAGACATACTGATTCAACACTGGGTTTCCAGATACGGAGTTCCTCTTCAAATCCATTCCGATCAAGGAAGAAATTTTGATTCGGCTGTGTTCAAGGAAATGTGTGAACTACTCGGCATGGACAAAACCCGAACAACACCTCTACACCCTCAATCGGACGGCATGGTAGAGCGGTTCAATCGTACCATCCTAAATAGCCTCTCTCTCCTGGTGTCTAGAGACCAACAGGACTGGGACAAGAAATTGCCTCTTTTCCTGCTTGCTTACAGGAGTGCCACTCATGAGGCCACTGGTTACTCCCCTTCTCAAATGCTCTTTGGTCGTGATCTTCGTCTACCTGCGGATCTTTTGTTTGGCCGTCCTCCTGATGCTCCTTCATCGCCTGAGGAATATGTCGATGAACTCCAGGCGCGGATTGAGGAGATTCATTGTCTAGCGAGGAACCGAAATGGACTGGGTATCAGAAAAGATGAAGACACGGTACGACACAAAGGCAACAGGACATGAGTTCAACGAAGGTGACAAAGTTTGGTTGTGGAATCCGATACGTCGTAAGGGACTGTCGCCAAAATTACAAAGAAACTGGGACGGTCCTTACACAGTCGTCAACAGGCTGAATGACGTCGTTGTACGCATACAAAAATCGCCACACGCCAAACCGAAGGTCGTACACTATAACCGGCTAGCCCCTTATTTTGGCCAAAGTGATTAGAAATTCGAAAATTGAATTTCAGACCATGGGCATGAAAGTCACTTTTTGTAAATATGTAAATAGTAATTAGTTCTTATTTATGTAAATTTTATTATTATTGTTATTATTTATTTATTTATTTATTTATTTATTTATTTATTTTAAGTGTTTTCCTCTAACTCAAGGATTGCACTGCCCGGGACGTGCAGTCTTTGAGGAGGGGGTAGTGTTACGAATTTTGTAAATAGTTAGTGTTTGTACTGTAAAATTATGTAAATAATCTTATTAAGCTCCATTTCTTTACTGATATTAGTTTTTGTTACATTGTCTCTGTTATCAAGCAAACTTGTCTATTATTTTCAGTGAATGTCTATGGCAAGGCTAACTTATCATAATATCATAACTTATCATAATGATATTATGATAAGGGGGCCTTGGTCTATGTCAGATTTGCGAAATATTTGAGATATCGTCAAGTTGGCGTCACTTTTGGCAACTAATTTTGGTCGCCAAATTTGGCGATATATCGCCAAGATGGCGACAAACTTGGCGATTGTTGGCGATGGTAACCCTTCCCTATTTATGGTAACCCCCCTTAGGTCTACTGATACATTGTTTGTTGTTCCGTGGTTTTCCAGGTTTTTCTAGAAATTTCTAGCACATGCTACGAGACTATATATAAGGAGAGCGATACGAGCTGTTGTTGTTATTATTTACCAGTCAGTCATTGAGTGAGCTACTAGAGATTGTCCAAGCAAGTTTGCTTGATGTATTGAGTTTTATCTACGTTGTTTTGAATGTGATATAGTGTTGAGACATTGTATAAAGAGTCTCTGCGACCTATATTTGTACTTGTTCGATAGATTTAAACAGTTATTTTGGAATATCTTGTAATATTTGTGAGTTTCGAAGACTCTGTTGTTCTGAAGATCTGTAAATAAATTATTTTCTACTTTTCTAAGAGATAAGAGTTTGAAGTTGTCTAACCATAAGATCGAAAGAACCCTATATACGCTGCAACATTTGGTGTCAGGAGTCGGGATCTTATGGCGAAAACAAGAACAATGGATGGTCAACTGAAAGAACTGTTAGAAGCTATTAATGGAATAAAGGCAGAATTGACGAAAGGCCAAGAAGAGTTGGCGGAAAAAATGAATAAAGGCCAAGAAGAGTTGGCGGAATAAACGAATAAAGGCCAAGAAGAGTTGGCGGAAAAGATGAACAAATGCCAAGAAGATGTGACTGAAAAGATTAATAAAGGCCAAGAAGAAATGAAGAAAACTTTAGAAGAAAATTTCTCGTCGGTAGAGAGAAGAATAGGCTCGGTAGAAGAGAAAATAGAGGAAGTAGAAGAGAAAATTCAGAATGAAGTTAGTAATGTTAAACAGAAAATGGAACGGAAAATGGCGGAAGTAGAAGAGAAAATTCAGAATGAAGTTTGTAAAGTTGAAGAGAAAATCAGTAACGTTGAAGAGAAAATCAGTAACGTTGAAGAGAAAATACTAGGTGAAGTAGATGAAAAGCTAAATAAAAAAGTACAAGATCTTGAGAAGAAACTTTCAGCGTCTAGTGGTAATTATGAAGAATTTAGGAATCCGCCTGCTTCTCCCGTGCACATTAAGCTGTCGACATACGATGGAAAGAGTTCCTGGCAAGTTTACAAGACCCAATTCACCATTGTAGCTGAAGCGAACGAATGGAGTGACGAGGTGAAAGCTTGTCAACTGGCAGCATCTTTAAGAGGAGAAGCCGCCGACGTGCTGCAAACATTGCCCGATATGACGCAACTCAATTTTGAGACTTTAAGTTGTGCACTTGAAATGAGATTCGGCGAAAAATTCTTCAAGGATTATACGAGAATACAAATGAAGAGCCGCCATCAAAAATCGAGTGAAACCCTTCAAGAGTTTGCCTCGGAAATTGAACGGCTTGCAAATTTAGCATTCATTGACTGTCCAACAAATGTACGGGAAATGCTGTCACTGCAATATTTTGTAGACGGAATAAAAGATCCAGAAGTGCAGAGAGCGGTACGAATGGCAGATATACAGGATTTAAAGGCTGCACTACTATATGCCTTAAAGTTGGAAGCAGCTACACAAGCCAGCCGAAGAGATCGTCATTCAGTCCGAGGGGCAACGGTGAACAAAAGCTCAGACACTGAGAACGACGTCTTGAAAGAAATTAGGAAAATAAATCAAGAAATTGAAGCTTTAAAATACGGAAGAACAAGTTCAAGAAGACAGAATCTCACGTGCTGGGGATGCGGTGATACAGGACATCTCCGAAGAAATTGCCCCAAAATCCACGAACGTGAGATAAATTCAAACAGTCAGCAGGGAAACTAAATTTTGGCCATCTCGCGGGGCGGAGGTTGCCAGAGAATGAAAAGCCCCACCTGAAGATCCTCCAGATATCAAAAATGAGCGGCGGTGATAACGAATTACATGTGATAGGCTTTATTAACGGAATTCAGTGCCGTATGATTGTCGATACAGGAGCCAATGTGACAATAATAAGAGAAGATTTGGCTCGAAAATTGAAATGTAAACTCATCTGGACTCCACCATGCGTTACCCTGCAAACTGTGACGGGCGACAAGATAGGCATATATGGAAAGGCCAATTTAACTATCAACTTTGGAGGAACGAAATATTACCATACGGCATATGTGGCTGACATAACAGATCCTTGCGTAATCGGACTAGATTTTCTGAAGAAGTTTGACTTCAGACTTGATTTCAAAAATAACAAAATGATCTCAAAATTTGAAGAAATAAGTCTTTTTGGATTAAATAACGAAATTGAATGTAAACAAATAGTAATAGCCAAAGAAGACATTAATCTAGATGCAAGAACAGAATGTTTGGTTCCTGCTGTAATTAAAAATAAAACTAATTATCGATTTGGCCATATAGATTATCCAGAAGACAATAGTACACAAGCAGGAGTATTGGTGGCTGCTTCTGTGGTAGACCTCTCGAAAAAGACCATTCCAGTCAGAATTGCTAACATCAGTGATAAGACGAGGACTATCAAGAAAGGAGAGGTGATAGCGTCATGTGCTCCTGTGACGTGCATAAGTCAAAATTCCAGTCACTCTGAGAAATCTTCAGATAATTTAGTCAAGGATTTGTTACAAAATACAGACTTAAATCCAAAACAGTTGGAAGCTGCGGAAAATATAATTAGAGAATTCCAAAGTTTATTTTCCCAAACATCTGAAGACTTTGGACGAACTAAAATGGCACAACACCGAATTGACACGGGAGATCACTCTCCTATTAAACAGCACCCTAGACGATTACCTTTTGCCAAGCAAGAAGAGGTGCAGAATTTAATTAAAGATATGGAAGAAAATGACGTCATCGAACCATCAACAAGTCCATGGGCGTCTCCCATTGTATTAGTAAGAAAGAAGGATGGTTCTACAAGATTTTGTGTAGACTACCGCCGACTGAATGACGTCACCAAAAAGGATAGTTACCCTCTGCCAAGGATTGACGACTCTTGACACACTTGCGGGCAACACTTGGTTCTCGACTTTAGACTTGAAGAGTGGTTACTGGCAGGTAGAGATCCATCCCGACGACCGCGAGAAGACTGCCTTTACAACGGGACAAGGATTATGGCAGTTCAAGGTAATGCCTTTTGGTCTATGTAACGCACCTGCAACTTTTGAACGCCTTATGGAAACGGTTCTTCGGGGACTGTCATATGAGGCTTGTGTTGTTTATTTAGACGATATCATAATCATAGGAAAATCTTTTGATGAACATCTGAACAACCTCAGGCGGGTGCTACAAAAATTAAAGGAAGCTAATTTGAAGTTAAGCCCTTCGAAGTGCAGTTTGTTTCTTAATGAAGTCGCCTACCTTGGACACATCATTTCGGCGGAAGGAGTTATGACTGATCCGGAGAAGATATCGGCCGTGAAAAATTGGAATCGTCCAGCAGATGTTCACCTGCTTCGAAGTTTTCTAGGATTATGCACCTATTACAGAAAATTCGTCAAAGGCTTCTCGATGATTGCAAGACCACTTCATAAATTAACAGAAGCCAATCAAAAATTTATGTGGACACAGGAATGTGACGCTGCTTTCGAAAAGATTAAGGAGGCCTTGACATCCACTATAATTCTGTCGTATCCTCAAATCGATAAACAGTTTATACTTGATACGGATGCAAGCAACGTAAGCATTGGCGCTGTACTGTCCCAGGAAATCGACGGCCAGGAGCGTGTTATCGCCTATTTCAGCAAGTGCTTGTCAAAGGCCGAGCGAAACTACTGCGTAACAAGAAAAGAGCTTCTTGCTGTAGTGAAAGCCATAGACCACTTTCATCACTATCTTTACGGTCGAAAGTTCCTGATCCGAAATGATCATGCTTCTCTAACTTGGCTATTGAATTTTAAGAACCCTGAAGGCCAGATAGCCAAGTGGATACAAAAGCTTCAAGAGTACGATATGGAGATACGCCATCGAAAAGGCTCATCACATGGAAATGCAGATGCTCTCTCAAGAAGACCCTGCTCAGAGAATTGTAGATACTGCGACCGGGCTGAGAAGAAATTTAATGTCAAAGGTCCTATAGTAAGACAAGTTACAACTGGGTCTACATCATCGCAAGATCCGTGGAGTGACGAGAGCCTGCGTAAAGATCAACTTTCTGATCCTGAAATTAAGCCAATTCTAGAGCTGAAAGAGGAGTCCAACAGGAAGCCCAGCTGGCAAGACATGGCCCATTACCATCCTACGACTAAACGTTATTGGGCTCTCTGGGATTCCTTACATTTGAAGAACGGCATCTTGTACCGAAAATGGGAGTCTGACGATGGAAAGACATGTAGATGGCAACTACTACTCCCTAAGTCGAGAATTTCTATGGTCCTTCAAGAACTGCATGGTAGTCCCACAGGAGGTCATTTTGGTGTAATGAAGACCCTGCAAAAGGTTCGAGAGCGTTTCTACTGGAATAATGTTCGCAGTGACGTGGAGAAGTGGTGTCGAGCTTGTGACACCTGTGTAGCACGTAAAGGTCCTAAGAGGCGCACCCGTGGACGATTGCAACGTTATAATGTAGGAGCTCCTTTCGAACGAATTGCCCTAGACATCCTGGGTCCACTTCCTAGAACATCTGATGGCAATAAGTACATCCTCGTTTTCATGGACTACTTCCCTAAGTGGCCTGAAGCCTATGCCATTCCTAATCAAGAGGCGGTAACCGTAGCAGACATATTGATTCAACACTGGGTTTCCAGATACGGAGTTCCTCTTCAAATCCATTCCGATCAAGGAAGAAATTTTGATTCGGCTGTGTTCAAGGAAATGTGTGAACTACTCGGCATGGACAAAACCCGAACAACACCTCTACACCCTCAATCGGACGGCATGGTAGAGCGGTTCAATCGTACCATCCTAAATAGCCTCTCTCTCCTGGTGTCTAGAGACCAACAGGACTGGGACAAGAAATTGCCTCTTTTCCTGCTTGCTTACAGGAGTGCCACTCATGAGGCCACTGGTTACTCCCCTTCTCAAATGCTCTTTGGTCGTGATCTTCGTCTACCTGCGGATCTTTTGTTTGGCCGTCCTCCTGATGCTCCTTCATCGCCTGAGGAATATGTCGATGAACTCCAGGCGCGGATTGAGGAGATCCATTGTCTAGCGAGGAACCGAAATGGACTGGGTATCAGAAAAGATGAAGACACGGTACGACACAAAGGCAACAGGACATGAGTTCAACGAAGGTGACAAAGTTTGGTTGTGGAATCCGATACGTCGTAAGGGACTGTCGCCAAAATTACAAAGAAACTGGGACGGTCCTTACACAGTCGTCAACAGGCTGAATGACGTCGTTGTACGCATACAAAAATCGCCACACGCCAAACCGAAGGTCGTACACTATAACCGGCTAGCCCCTTATTTTGGCCAAAGTGATTAGAAATTCGAAACTTGAATTTCAGACCATGGGCATGAAAGTCACTTTTTGTAAATATGTAAATAGTAATTAGTTCTTATTTATGTAAATTTTATTATTATTGTTATTATTTATTTATTTATTTATTTATTTATTTATTTATTTTAAGTGTTTTCCTCTAACTCAAGGATTGCACTGCCCGGGACGTGCAGTCTTTGAGGAGGGGGTAGTGTTACGAATTTTGTAAATAGTTAGTGTTTGTACTGTAAAATTATGTAAATAATCTTATTAAGCTCCATTTCTTTACTAATATTAGTTTTTGTTACATTGTCTCTGTTATCAAGCAAACTTGTCTATTATTTTCAGTGAATGTCTATGGCAAGGCTAACTTATCATAATATCATAACTTATCATAATGATATTATGATAAGGGGGCCTTGGTCTATGTCAGATTTGCGAAATATTTGAGATATCGCCAAGTTGGCGTCACTTTTGGCAACTAATTTTGGTCGCCAAATTTGGCGATATATCGCCAAGATGGCGACAAACTTGGCGATTGTTGGCGATGGTAACCCTTCCCTATTTATGGTAACCCCCCTTAGGTCTACTGATACATTGTTTGTTGTTCCGTGGTTTTCCAGCTTCCTCTGCTTGTAAATTTCTCATTCAGTTGGTTGTACGTATCACAAACAATACGAAATCGAAGCTATAAAATCTACCCGATAATATAGACACCGTCGTTTTACGTGTGAAAAATAATTTAAATATCTTACAAAAAAAAATGAAGCTTCAAAAACATTTCACTTAAAACTTAACACAAACTTTATTCCAGAATAAATTCTACTACTCTTTTTTATCATTGCTCGTGAGCATCTGCGAAAAATAAAACCACGACCATGGAGTCACCAAGAAAGTGCGGACACTAAAGCAATTATAAATATTAATCTAATTCGCGACATTCTCCCACCTTGAGTTTTCGACAGTTAAACTCAACAATGGGTACAATAAAATATAAAATAAAATATGACTAATACTTACATTACAGTGATAAGATACAATTCTTACAATATTACATTTCTCAAAACAGGTAAATAAACATTTTCTTCTGCAAAATTCAAATAAAATTAAACATATTATTACAAATTCAAATTAACACTATGAAATATACTAAAAAATAAGAATAAAGTTTTTTGTTGAAACAGTATTTAAAGTTAATAACGTTTTGGGACAGTCACTATTCTGTCACTTCTCGTTCTTAATACTGGATCACTAGAAAGTTCTTTTGGAATCTCTAAATTGTACAGTTTTTGGACAGGTCTCAAAAGTTCACCATTTTCAGTTTTTAATCGTGCAACTCTTGGGTGGCCATCTTTACCAGAAATAAGTTCTTGCACTCGGGCTAAAGCCCAATAGGCACGTTTCTTATCAGACTCTACGAGTACGACATTACCAACGGTAAGTTGCTTGACATTCTTTTGCAAAGAACTTTGCTGGCGCAATTGTCCTGCATATTCAATACGAAATCGCTTACGTAAGTGTTCTCGAACATGTTGCCTATACTTAACTCTTTTATTTAATTCTTGCGCGTCAATTGCATCAAAATCTCTCACATCTGAAGATCTTATGTCCTGTAAAAACATTGATGGTGTTAACGGTACTAGATCGTTCACATATTCAGTAACATAAGTTAGAGGTCTAGCATTCACAACTTGTTCACAATCACAGAGAATTGTGAGCAGTTCTTCGTAGGATAATGAAGCTCTACCTAGAACTTTTCTCAGGATGCGTTTCGCCATTTGTATCAATCGCTCCCACCAGGCAGCGGTAGGTAGGTTAAATTTCCGGCGAATCTTTTGGACTCTAAATCTTCTGTATCCTACACATTTCTGTACTACTGCTCGAATAGTTTTCCTAACTTTTAGGATCCAGTAGTCTTCTCGTAACGATGTCATCATAAGAGCCACTCCTGCATGCAAAAGCTCTTGGTGTTTCCAGGAGATCAGGCGGTGGACTACAGGATGGTCAGAAGGCAAAAGAACAGGGTATTTAAAATTGAAAGCATCTTCTCTATAAATAACTTGCGTTTTCACTCTTATAATACCATTTTCATCTAGGATTGGTCTTAAGCTACGTATCTTCTGATTATTCTTCTCGTTGAATCTGTCTTTCTGAATCAAAATTATCAATTTTCTTTCGGCTTGTTCTAATTCCAAACACGTAAGTTCAGAAACTTCTTTTGAATTAGGATTTCTTAAATTGTTTAAGAATCTTAAAATCCAGGCGATCAATCTTATAATTTTCTTAAAAGATGAAAACCGTCGATAATACCAATCACTAGATTCTGTGTTCTTGTTCATTGCTGAAATGACACTTTTCCGTTTTTCAGAGTTAATAATTTCTTCATCGGGAATTTCGGCACTTTGAGGCCAAGTATATTCAGGTTGAGCCAACCAATCCGGTCCCTCCCACCATCTTAGTTGTAAAAATTGTTCAATCGAACAACCTCTGGAAGGGATATCTGCCGGATTAAATTTTCCTGCAATGTGTCGCCATTGGTTCTTTTGAGTTAAGGATCTGATTTCTTCTACGCGATTCCAAACGAATGTTCCCCATCTTTCGTCTCGCTTTATCCAGCTTAAAGCTGTAGTTGAGTCACACCAATAAAATATCTTTAAATTTGGAATTCGTAGATCAGATATAACTCGACTTCTCAACCTGGCTCCAATGCAGCATGCTAAAAGCTCCAACCGGGGTATCGTTATGTTCTTAAGGGGAGCTACTCTTGCACGTGACTGTACGAAAGTTACCAGGATTTTATCTTTTCTCTTTACTCTTAGAAAAATGCAAGTAGCATACGCATGTTTGCTTCCATCACAAAATATGTGAAGGCCTACATCATTACTTTCATAATTATCAAGATACATCCATCGCTGCAATTTGATGTCAGAAATCATCTTCAATCCTTGCACCCATTTTAAAAATTGTTTAGCCAAATTAGTTGGGAGTAATTCATCCCACTTAATTTTTAACTTCCAGCATTCTTGTAGAATAAGTTTAGGGAGCAAAGTCACAGGAGAGGTAAATCCAAGAGGATCAAACACTTTCTGTGCGAATGAAAGTATAGCTCGTTTTGTGGGAATAATTTGTTTTTCCTCAATAGAACTGATTTTACAAGATAGGGTATCGTTTTCCAGATCCCAGTTTAAACCTAATACTGGTGTTACATTAGCTGCTGAATTTTCAGAAATAATTTGAATGGGATAATTTGACAACCATCCCCTGAGATTAAATTTTGCAGAGAATAGTAACGTTTGGGATTCAAATATAAACTTATTTAATTCTTCAACTGTGTTGAAACTGCAAACACAATTATCTACATATAACGATTCATTCAAAATTTCTACTGTAGAAGCAAGATTTTCAGTCGCACTTTCTAAATGATGCCTCAAAGTAGCCGCTAATAAAAAGGGGCTACAATTGATTCCAAAAACAACACGTTTATGTCTATAAATTATGCCATTTTCCCATATAAATCTCAGATAGTCTCTATCCTCTGCTCTAATACCAATTTGTAGAAATGCCTTCTCTATATCGGATACTGCACCAACAGGATATTTCCGAAACCGATGCAATATAGAAGGAATCATTTCAATCAAATTTAATCCCTTATCCAGGCAATCATTTAGAGAAGGGGAACCTTTAACATGAGCCGAAGCGTCAAAAACTGGTCTAACTTTAGTAGTTTCACTCGATTCTTTAAATACAGGTCTGTGTGGCAAATAATGTACTTTAGTTTCTTTATTATCAACCACCCTTTCAATTATTCCTGCATTTATCCACGAATCAAATACTTCGCTATATACCTCAATTTTATTTAAATTAATTAACTTTTTCCTCGTTGTAGCAAGCCGCTTTTCGGCCAATTCTCTATTGTTAGGTAAGCAAGCTTTATCTAGCACCCATGGCAATGCTACTTCGTATCTCCCTTCTGAATCTATTCTTATATTACTCTTAAAATGCTGCATAGTTTCTTCATGAATTTCAGATTTAGTTTTGGATTCAACTGGATCCGTTATACCCATAATATCCAGCTTCCACAAATCAGCAACGGAACAATTGTTCCAAAGTGATGAAATAATCATAGCAGCCTTATTTGTTTCTGATTTAATACTTGGAATTTTTCCCATTAGAGTCCATCCCAAATGGGTTTTTACCGCAACCGGACCACTTTCTAATAAAACTTTAATATTTCCGGTGAGTAATTTTCCGGCCACATCAGAACCAATCAATAATTTAATTTCATTTTCGGTTTCACATGAACTATTTTCAACATCAGAAATTTTAAAGCCACATTTATTTAATTCTGATAACCAAGGCCCAGTTGGCACTTTTCGTATTTTAGAACAAATAACAGGAACATCTAAAACATGCATATCACATTTATAACTATTGTCTATGCTACTTAAGTGAATTCGATACTTATTATGTTTTGTTTCACTTGTTTCAATATTACCAAATAATGTGTGAATTAATTTAATTTCACCAATACTTTTATAATTCAAATATTTAATTACATCTCGTGATAAATAGGAATGTTCGGATCCTGTGTCAATAACTCCACGCACGATTTTCTCTTTTCCATTGTGCTTTACACGGACACTCAAAGTTTGGAGTAACACAGTAGGATCCGAAGCTTGAGTAGTTAAAACAGTGTCACTACTCCCTGATTCATGTTTATGACTTTCTAACGACACATTACCACCTTCATTTAAAACATTTTGACATAATATTGAAAAATGTCTTTTACCACAATTCGAACATTTAATTTTAGAGTTACAATTGCATGAAATGTGGTTTTTCTTCAGGCAAACAAAGCAAGCTTTTTTCTTCAAAATTAAGTTACGTTTCTCATCAAAAGAAAACGAACTAGCTTTAAAACATTTTTCTGATAAGTGACACTTGTCACAAAATATACATAAATCTTCACGTTTTTTAACTAAATTCTTATTAGACTTATTATTTATAAATAAATCTGTGGCAGTTGGCATTGAATTATATTCATTATTACATTTATGATATTTCTTTGGGTTTTCAAAACCAAGATTGGAATGAGCCAAAAGAACCCGCTCTTCCGCAATAACTTCATTTTTAAAAAAATCAAGGATAGAATTTAATTGGTTCTTACCTTGAGCAGTCTTCTCACGCTGTCTTTCCCAGATTTTTAATATATCATGAGGTAGACAAGATTCTACAAGTGGGAAAAGTATGCTGGCATATTTCTCTTCTGTGACACCTAAGGATTCTAGAGACCTAAGTTTTGTCTCTAGATTATCATATAACGACGATAAATTAAAATTCTTGCTTGATGATTGATTATTATTTAAAACTAATTGAAGAAGATCTCTAACATATATCTCAATAAGTGTATCTTCTCTGCCAAACCTTTCTTTCAGATGTAGAATTACTTTTGGATAATTATCAGCTGAAACCGGATAACTATTTACTATCTGTGCTGCTTTGGATTTCGGCGTTATCGCCTGTAAAAGATAAACAAATTTCAAATGGTCATCTAAAGTGGTGTCTTCATGAATTTTGCTGAATGAATTCCAAAAGGTTAACCATAATCTTGCATCGCCATCAAACGGCTGTAAACTTATCTCTGGTAAGCGAAGTGGTCGCGACAGCGTTCTTTCAACATCCGTATAATTCTGCGATCGGAGTTGTTCTTCGATAGGCTTCACCAAAAATGTCTTTACTTTTTGCTTTATAGCAATAAATTTTTCTGTATACTCTTCGCAAGCTTAAAATTCTTTAGAATAATCTTTTTCTATAACTTTCTCTGTCAACATAAAATTCAAAATTTCTTCATCTACAGCTCGCAATCTTGTGCTTTTATCTTCCAGTTGACACATTAAATTCTTTATTAAATTAGTATCTGGAGTTGCGTCGTTTAAAGCTTCATTTAAAGCATTATAAGTTTTCGTAAATCCAGATCTAAGAGGAGTTCTTTTGATTTTCAAAGCATCCATTTTTTCTCAATGACAACTTCTGATAACAAATAAAAAACAGTTACTTTTCACACGTCCCTATTAGTTCGGACGCCACATATCACAAACAATACGAAATCGAAGCTATAAAATCTACCCGATAATATAGACACCGTCGTTTTACGTGTGAAAAATAATTTAAATATCTTACAAAAAAAAATGAAGCTTCAAAAACATTTCACTTAAAACTTAACACAAACTTTATTCCAGAATAAATTCTACTACTCTTTTTTATCATTGCTCGTGAGCATCTGCGAAAAATAAAACCACGACCATGGAGTCACCAAGAAAGTGCGGACACTAAAGCAATTATAAATATTAATCTAATTCGCGACAGTACGCTTAGTTAGCAATGTGAAAAATCACATGTTAAATATATCTTTAAAAACATTCTAACTAGTATTGGAAGACTATGTTTAGAATCTAAATATATGTTTGAAGATATTAGGATGTGGGGTACTCAAGGATTGATACAATGTTAACCAAGAAATTTTTTAAATAAGTAAATAAAGTGTGATTTCATAGGAATTAGCAGTTTTTGAATAGATTTAAATCCAGTGGGTATTTGGATAATTTGATTGGTGTACAAGCAAATTTTGTTGTACCTTTATTGTATTTAAAAATATGTATTTCATTTAAGGTTTTCCGGGTGAAGGGAACATTGCATGCATAGAATCTTGATTTATTTCTACTTTAGATGTCGTAGGTCCGTTTTCTGTTTTCGTTTTTCGGTTTTGTTATTTAAGGGTTATTGTATATGAATACGTATTTTAATGTTCGAGGTAATAAGGCATTACTGTCCAATATTTTTAAATTTAAACTGTGTGATTATTGTTAATTTTCATAAGCGACAACTATATTTATTGTATTTTGCACACCATATTAATATTGTGTGAATTTACACAATTTATATGTTTAATATTTGGTCTTATTTAATTGATTATTAAGAATAAATTTCTGTGCAAATAATTTAATTTTACGTATGAGATTTTAAACAGTATTTTATCAATTTTATTCTTTGTTGTACGTGAAATATAATCTAGAAGTAAATTGTTGTATTATATATCTTGAGTATCAGAAATATTATAACTATTTTTTCAACTAGAAGATTTTTATGGCTACTTTTTTAAAGGACTAAATCTGATCTTTATTTATATGTACAATTTTTATTTAGTATTTTTTTAAATCTACAATTCTTAATTGTTTCTTTAAATGAATTTGAAAATATACTTTAAAAAATTATTTTTTTCGGAGTTACTCTAAAAACAAAAACAAAACAATAGAAAAAGAGCAAAAGAAAAATAAAATCTTAACCACCATATATATTTTTTTCGAGTAAATAATATTTATCGATTAAGTGTAACAATGTCTTTATTTAAGATTCTTAAAATCCATTTACAGTTTTTGTTCTCATGACGAAAGCATTTTTTTAATATTTAAATCTTCAAAAAATATGATTTGCTTTTAACATGTTTTGTACTTAACTTTTTATAGATTATTTTATTTATTACTTTTCTCTTGTAGGAACAGGAAAGAGAAAAACTTCTTAATAATAAAATGTGGTATGTAAATAACTGGAATATAATAAAAATTTGTATGTTCATTATATTAAAAATATTTATAAAAATATTCACAATAAATACAATTCACACAAATATTTTGCCTTATAATTTGTTCATTTTTACGAATTATAAATTGCATTATTTTTATTTTTATTTTTATTTTATTTTATTTTTGTACTCGGGATAAGATTTTGTTATGTTATGGTTGAATTTTGTAACATTTCCTTAAAGTACGATTTAAACAAATACGTTGCTTGCATTCTCTTCAACATTTAAATGACAAACAAAATCATTTTACCTGACAACTAAATTAAACAAATATATATATTTTTTAATACTTAACTGAATGTGATACAAAACAATTAAAGTTGCTTTTCGGAGAATGCATCCCATTAATACAATCAATACAAGTTTTGCTTAATTCTTAGGCTTATATTTTATATATAATTATAAATAACAAACATAAATATTATATATATATATATATATATATATATATATATATATATATATATATATATATATATATTGTTTCACAAAGGACCCCCAACTTTAAAAATCTATAACTCGGAAACGGTGATAGATAGAAACATGAAACCAGAGGTGTGTTTATTAAAAAAATCGTAAGAATCTTATACATAAATCAGACAATTTAGTTAAAAATAGCACTCATAGATGGTGCTGAGAGCGTTAAGATCTTTAAAAGAAACACCGTTAAAAATTTTAAACTTTGCTGCATCGTCACTCCACCACTTATATAGAAAACGATTACTTCAATGTATTATGGAAGATTCTCATTCGTCAAAATTGAGATATTCTATAAAAGCGATGAAGTGACGATGCAGCAAATGTTTAAAAATTTTAACAGTGTTTCTTTTGAAGGTCTTAACGCTGTCACCGCCATCTATGAGCGCTATTTTTAATTAAATATTCTGATTTATGCATAAGATTCTTAAGATTTTTTTTAATAAACTCACCACTGGTTTTATGTTTCTATCTATCACCGTTTCCGAGTTATAGATTTTTAAAGTTAGGGGTACTTTGTGAAACACCCTGCATATGTGTGTGTGTAAGTATGTATACATGCAATCAATCATATCATTTACTCTTCGTATTATTTAAACAGCTATTTGTTGCTTATGATAAGATACATTATATGAAATTTTTAACACATTTTTCTGAAAATATAACTTAAGAAAGATTCGCTTAATTTTTTTGTCGTCCTTTTAAAAACAAAAAAAGAAATCTCAGCAGACAATATGGTAACACAAAAGAATTTATTTTACCAGGAATATATTTAACTTAACAATACTGATCGATTATTTGTTATGAGATTGTTTATCTTATATTCTTAAAATCAATTCACAGTTTTTGTTCTCACGAAGGCATATATCTGATTTTGTATTTTCTATTTCCTAAGTTGTTTTACTTTCAAAGTTTCCTATATTTAACTTACAGTTTTCTATTTTATTTAGAATTTTCCCTTTTTCTTTGGAAAAAAAAATATTTAATGAGCTATAAGCTGTACTTAGAATAAATTTAATTAAACAATAATACAAAATATATATTATAGATTTTAAATCGTTCGGTTTTGCTTAAAAGGTGCTTAAAATAATCGATAAGAGATATTAATAGTTTCTATTTAAAATATTTCAGTACTTTCAATCCTCGACCAGTCTCGTCTATATTTAACTTTTTGCCTTCTATTCTATTTAAAAAAAAATCTGTTTTTTCTTCACTAAGAAAAAATATTTTAATCAGCTATAAGTTGTAGTTAAAATAAAACTAATTACTCTTTATTATAATATACATAATATGATTTTTAAAATTTTCACTTTTACTTAAAATCGATTAAAATAATCAAAAATGGATGTTAACTTTATTTAACGCCCAATCCACGAAAAAACGGACATGAGGATGAAAATTTAAATATCTTTAAATATGATTGAAATTTTGCTTATTAACTGTTAAGAGTGTACTATTTCATATTTTATCAAAAAAGAATTAAATTTTTGTCATTAACATACTTATTTTAATAATTAAAGTGACACTATGACTTTATAAAATAGACTGCGGCAAAAGTCTTTACATTTCATGGTCTCGTACAGCTGAACAAACATTCTGAAAATCTCCAAACTTGGATATATATGATCTGACAGCTATTATTGAGAGTTTTTGTCTGCAGAGAAGTGTTCACTAATCTTCATTACAAAAGGTAAGCATATTTAATTACTCTTAATTATTATGTCACACCCGCAACAAAAAGTTACATTTATATCTCTGCAGAGAAATATTTTTGATTTAAAATTATGAAACTTTATATTCAAAAATAGTTTATTAAGATACTTTGAATTACAGACACAAAAGAAATTAATTAATATTTTATTTATAATTATTGAGCGTTGCGGGCGTGACATGTCCCTGTTGCGGGTGTGACATTTAATTAAAGTGACACCCGGAACGTCTTTTAAAATTGATTACAAATGCATATTTGAACAAATTATATGTAAATTTATAAAAGAATAATATGCTGGAAAACATGTACTTGGCAGCTTTAACTATACCCTTTGATTTAATAGAGGGAATTCCAGTTAATAAATAAAAATTTGCATCATCTGAGCATGTGACACTGTGTGCAGATGATTTATTCAGTTTGGATTGATAAAATTGTTGCTTTACTGCAATAAAATTTTATTAGTGTTATATGATTAAGAAATTAATTTAAAAGGTAAGATTTTTATAGAAATTAAAAAAAGAAAATTACGAAACAATATTTTAGCAATTTTCTTTAAATTTGTTAATTTTGTTTTGTTTTTTATATACATTTTTTTAATTTTGTTATTTGATGGCATTTATCTAATATATATATATTTAGTTTTTTAAAAAAAGTAAATCAATATTAGGGGAAGATTTTTTTTCTCTTTTAATTCAAATTAAATAAAAAGTAGAAATAAGAATAATAGAAACTGTTAAGATGTTTATTATGTTAGCATAAAATGTATATAGTCAGTTTGAAATTAACCAAAATTTAACATAATTAACTTTATGTAAGATTAGAAATTTCAAGGGATAACTATTAAAAATTTGTTAAGCTTATATTTTTGGACTGGAAGTGATATATTCAGTTTACACATTAATTTCTTCTCTTTTGCAGAGAATGAAGAGTACAGAAAGATCACGATATCATTGAAAAAAGATTAAGGAAAACGCTTTTAAATATGAAGCATATCAACAACAAGAGAAGGAAAGAGACAAAGCAAGGAGAGAAAAGAAGAGACTATTTTAAAAAATCATGGTAAAGGATGGCAATCCTTTTGCATTTCATCTCATGATAAAGGCGTTGTCGATGGGGTTGGTGCAGTTGCCAAGAAAATGGTAACACTAGCAACGCTCTGCAACTATAAATTCAGCTTCAGATTTTGCCATATGTGTAGAAAAAGTCCTAAAAATATAAAAGAACTTTGCTGAATGTGAAATTTCAGAAGATATTGTGAAAATGCTTCATGAATGCTGGCACTAAGCACAATCGGATCTCAACATTCAATCGATACATCATGTTGTTTTTATTGACGTAGGAACAAGTAATGTAGCAATAACTTCAGAAAGTGATCACAAGAGAATTTGTTTGTTACCATATTTTGTCAAAAATATAATATCCAATGATAAGATTGCAGTTGGAGATTTTGTAGAAATTGTTTTGTTCTCCACATTTAAAAAAAAAAAAAAAAGTGAAAACTTTGAGGGACAAATAAGACAAATGAATGGGGATATTATAGAATAACAGTATCGGAATAAAAATCAAGAAAATGTGTATATTTGGCTCAGTCGGTTAGATGTATCCATACTTTGACAAGGATATAATATCCAACGATGAATGTGCAGTTGGAGATTTTGTAGAGGTTGTTTTATTCTCGACATTAAAAAAGTGAAATCTTTGATGGACAAATAAGACAAATGGACGATATAGAATTAGAATGTTTGAAAAAAATTTAAGAAAATGTGCATATTTGGCCCAGTCTGTCAGAAGCATCCTAGGAAAAAAAAGAGCATTTTTGTAAAAAAAAGCTACCACCACCAGAATTTATAAATTCCAGATTGGAAATGAAATTTTTTTTTATATTTTCCTCTCTAGATATTATAATTGTAATATTGATTAATTCTTTAATTTAAAAAAATCTGCCTTCAAAATATTTGTGTATGTCATTATTTTATTGGCTGTACAAGTCACACCCGCAACAGGGCGTCACACCCACAACGAATATTTTGAATATTTTCCACAAAAGCAAGAATTGAGTAAGTAATTTAATTTTTTCATAGAATAATTATTTAAGTATTACTGTCTAATATATAAAAATATCAATTCACTCAGTTGTCATAATTCACAGAGTTTTGCATTTTTGCATTGAAAGATGAAAATGCATGTCCTTTTTATGTCACACCCGCAACAGGCGGAAATTATTTTTTTTAATAAATAAGTGATACATCGGACAATTTTCAGATTTGGATAAATGTATGTGTAAGTGGTCTACATTGAAATTCATACAAATTGAAACCAATGCTCAAAAATTTTTTTGCTGGTGACTAAATTAAGTTGTGTAAATGTCACACCCGCAACTTTGGATTGGGCGTTAAAACATTTTAGTATTTTCGAGACTTAATCATCAGAGAATATTTTTGGGACTAATTTTTGTTTATTTATACAAATACATCATTTTGTTTTGAAAATGAGCGAGCCTACGATTACTACAGTTGAAATTATGAATAGTTTCTTGGATTAAACTTAATCATAAAAGAAATATATTATTACTAATTGGAGTACATTTACTTTATTATTTCTCTCTGTGCTTATTTGTCACTTTTCATTTTTAAATGCATGGCTTCAAGATCGAAGTAGTAATGTTTGAGATGAAAATTTGGTAAAAACAAAATCTTTAACTGCTTTATCATGAATCTTAATCCGTCACTTGGCTCAAACTGTCATGATTTATTTTCATGATATACACTACTTTGATCTTCAAGACACACATTTAAAAATGAAACGTGACAAATGAGCACAGAGTGTAAATAATGAAGTAAATTGGCGGCAATTAATAATAATACATATCTTCTCTCATTACGATTAATCCAAGAAACTACTTCTACTTTCAAATTTAATAACTATGCGTTCGCTCTTTTTCGAAACGTAATCATGCATTTGTATAAATAAACAAAAAATTATTATAAAAATATTCTATTAATAAGAACCTGGTCAAGGCTTGAAAATACTAAGATATTTTAATTAACATTGATTATTTAATTGGTTTTTAAGTAAAACTGAACGCTTTAAAGTTTATATTATATATTTTGTACTTAAACAAGGGTTAAAATTTTGTTTTATTATGTTTTCATTTACACATCAATAGTTTGTAATTTTAGAATGATTTCTATCAATATTTTTGTTGTAGTATACATTTTAACTCGTCAGTTGCGAATTTTTAAAGGTGAAATAAGGGAAAAATCCCAAGCAAAATAATATTTCTAAAAAAAAAAAAAAAAAATCTTGATATTCACCATAACTCTAAAGGCAAAAAAGAACTGTCATCATACAATAAAGTTACATAGTTTTATTTTTATTTATTTATTTATTTTTTTTGAGAAATTTCAAGTAAACAACACAGATCGATTAAATACCATAATAAATTTTTAAATAGGTGATATTTGACATTTTTTACTTCAGTTCATAATATCTGTGTTCACTCTGCGTTTTTCAATAATTATTTTTTTTTCATTTTTTTTTAAATAAAATGAATTTTTTTACAAAACTTTAAATAGAACAAAAAGTAATGTTATGAGTGTACCATATGAATAATTATAAAATAAACACACACTTAATTTTCGTTATTTTCAGAAAACAGTAAACATCATTTAATCAGGCTTATGCATACAGGATTAAGAAATTTTCCGGATTACAGGAGAAAGTTTGGGAGAAACGTGTAAAATTTAAAATTATACGATGATTATCGGATTTTTTCTTTATTATTATTTTTAATATTTTATTATTTTTTGTTTCGAAAATTTTTGTTTACTTTCACCTTTTTATAATTATTATTATTATTTTAGAAAACTGGAGACATATTTCAATCAAACTTATGAAGCATGCCGGATTAAAGAATTTTCCGGATTAGAGGATCAAATTTGGGAAAAATGTGTAGAATTTAAAATTAAACAGAAAGTGAAAGTCGAGTACGATTTTTATTTCTTGAACAACTTGAATGTACGTATTCTTTAATTATACAAAAATTTTAAATGCAGCGGATGCAAATGTCTAAGAAATGAAAATGTACAAAGCAGGCCAATTCATAGAAGCCACTTTTATACAATTCTGAAACATCAATTTGTTTTCTGTAGTAGACTTTTCCTGAATGTTTTTTGAAATGTATTTCTTATGATGTGATGTTTCATACGTTTCATGACGTTTCGGCAGGGCTGAACGAATTGCTGCGCACAAAAAACTTTATATATGTAATCAAGTCATCTGATGCTTATTTCTAATAGTTACTGTTTAATTCGACCACATAATCATCATCACAACCAACGTCTTTGGGTAACATTAGGTTGATAACACTCTAAATGATGGTTTTGTGAGTCGAAATTATGTCTGTCGGTTCATCAAAATCTGCTCTAATCGGTCCCTTTATTTCTTTTTGATTTAATTGTTTTATTCAAAAGCAGAGTCGGATTTTCGAGCATGCTGTATATTAGGTTGATGAATTAAAGGATGTTTAATATGTTCTGATGAACAGTTTCTGAGGAACAGAATTTTTGTCCGTGTTTCAATTGGATTTTCTAAAATGCTTCGAATCAAAGTTTTAGATTATATAAAGTGTTTGTTAATCCAAAAATTCATTCTATATAGTTTTATTTTCACACTATTTTAGACAAAGCTTAAAATCAAACTTATTGCATTTTGACATAACACTAAATACAATAAACGAAAACTTAAAATTTGATAAAACGATAGAAGAAAATATTTAATTAAAAATATTTTAAATTGAACGGACAATCTATATTTATCACGAATTGCTTTGGTGAAAGCATCAATGTTTTTCAAAACCACCCCATTTATATCTCCAAAATTATTCTCTTAATTGAACTCAATTCATTTATTCAATATAATTTCAATTGACTATTTTTTGAAGACTTAGCTATCAACGATTAATATATTCTAGCACGTTTTTCACATTTTATTAAGAATTTAATTTTAAATAGATTTCGAAGATTTCCACGATTATTCTAAAAACATACAAAGAAATTTCAACTAACAATAAGGTTATACGACAGAATTTTTTATTTGGAATCTTTTCAAGTGAACATTTCTAATTGATTAAGCGTCATAAAAGCATTCTCTTTAGACTTTTAAAATTCATTTTCATTTTTTGTTTATGCGATTTATGATATTGCTTTCCAAATTTTCCTTTTTAAAAATAAGTTTTTCATTACTATTTTTCAAAACAACCCTATTTGCATTAGCAAAACTATTTTCTTAATTACACTCAATCATATCGTTTAAATTGAATGATTTTTAAAGTATTAACTAAGACAAATATACTGTCGTATGTTTTTCCCATTTCTTGAAACATTTAATTTAAAAATGATTTCAAAGATTTTCGCCATTACCTTAAAAAAAAAAAAAACAGAAAGTAATTTGAACTGATAATAAAGTTACACATTTTTTTTCATTGGAAATCTTTCCAAGTGAAGATAATTTATCCATTGAGTGTTATAAAATCGTTCACTTCAGAATCTAAAAATCCATTTACAAATTTTGCTTATAGGATGGATGATATTGTTTTCCGGATTTTCCTTTTAAAATATCAGTTTTATATTATTATTTTTCAAAACAACCCCATTTGCTGCACCAAACCTATATTTTCAATTGCACTGAATCATATCATTTAAATTGAATGATTTTTTAAAGATTTAACTATCAACTTCAAATATATCTTCGCATGTTTTTCACATTTCTTTAAGTATTTAATTAAAAAATGATTTCAGAGATTTTCGCCATTACTTTAAAAATACAGAAAGAAATTTCAACTGACAATATGGTTAGACAAGAGACATTTTTTTTACTGGGATCTTTTCAAGTGAATTTATTGATCCTTTGAGTGTCAAAAAATCTTTCTTTTTATAATCTTAAAATCCCTTTACATCTTTTGTTTATACTTTGTATGATATTGCTTTAAAAATTTTCTTTTTTTAACAGTTTTACTTTCGGCATACCTGTATGTATAATATTTAATATTTTTTTCTCTTTTATTCTATTATTTATCTTTAAACGACAAATACATTCTCGCATATTTTTCACATATTTTTACAAATTTAATTTAAAAATAATTTCAAAGATTTTCTCCATTACTTTAAAAATACAGTGGGAAATTTCAACTTAGAATAAGATTACACAAAAGGTTTTTTTTTTTTTTTTTTTTTTTAACTTTTCTAGTGAATATAATTGATCCATTGAGTGTCTTAAAATCTTTCAATTCAGAATCGTAAAATCCATTTCCAATTTTTGTTTATGCGATGGATGATTTTTCTTTCAAAATTTTCTCTTTTTAAAATCAATTTATACTTTCGGCATAACTATACACATAAATATTTGATATTATTTTTTTATATACTCTATTATTCTATAATTTAGCTATCATCGACAAATGGATTTTCGCATATTTTGCATTATTTTAAAGGATCAGGTACCCTTTAAAGAATCCAAAAATCGATTTTTCAAATTATAGCTTATAATTAAACAAAGTTATTTGGGAACATTTAAAAACAAACTGTATACAAATACTTCTATTAGAAGAGGAATTATGTCTAAAACATTTTGAACTTTCCTTTTATGATAAATGAGTTAATTAATATTTAAAGTCAATTTTCTCAAACCATCGATTTTGATCATTGCATGCACGATTTCAAAAAAATTATTGCCTAGAATTTCAGGTATTTTTTTTTTATTTTTTTAATCTTTTTTTTATTTATTTTTTTATTTTTTTAACGAATGTATTAAATGTATATGACACAAAATGACCTATTATTATATTCCTCAAGTTAGAAATGCAGAATTCTCGACTACTTTTGTGTATAAAAAATCTCGATACTTCGAATTTCATTTTTATTATTATTTTATTATTTTTTTTTCTGAGTGAGAGTTTTTTTCCTCTGATCTATGAGTTTAATTTTTTTCATCGTAGGTCATTTTGAAAATACATTATATTATTTCTACTCATTAAAAAAAAAATCATCGTAGGTCATTTTGAAAATACATTATATTATTTCTACTCATAAAAAAAAAAAAAAAAAAAAAAACGCGCAAGATATGGAAGAAGTATTATTTCGTAAAAATTGTATTCTGTTTAAAAATAAATTTTAAAACATTACATATGTGTATACTTTTCTTAACAACTTTATTTTATAAATCAAATCCTTATTAATCTGCATTTTCAATTTTATAGTTTAAAGTCAATTAAATGTAGAGTAACTGCAATTTGTAAAAAATGTCACTTTGTAGCGTATTTTGTTAGTTCAAAATGTACCTGACCCCTTAAGCAATAAATTTAAAAATGATTTCGAAGATTTTATCTATTACTCTAAAAATACAGAAAGAAATTTCAACTGACAATAAGTTTACACAAAAGATTTTTTGCTGGGAATCTTTTCAAGTGAAAATAATTGATCGATTAAATGTCATAGAAGCTTTTGCTTTAGAAACTTAAAATTCATTTATAGTTTTTATTTATGCGATATATAATATTGCTTTCCGAATTTTGCTTTTTAAAAATCAGTTTTCCATTATTATTTTTCTAAACAAACCCACTTGTACACCAAAACTATTTTTTAATTGCACTGAATCATTTCATTTAAATTGAATGATTTTTAAAGATTTAACTATAAACGACAAACATATATACGCATGTTTTTCGAATTTCTTTAAGCATTTTATTTAAAACTGAAAATGATTTCAAAGATTTTCGCCATTACTCTAACAACACATATTTTTTTTTTTTTTTTTTTTTTTTTTTTTTTTTTTTTTTTAACTGAGAATAAAGTTTACACAAAAGAATTTTTCTGGGATTCTTTCCAAGTGAACATTATTGATCCATTGAGTGTTATAAAATTTTTCACTTCAAAATCGTAAAATCGATGTACAATGCTTCTTTTATGCGACGGATTTCTTTCCAAATTTTCCATTTTATAAATCAGTTTTCCATTTCGACATAACTGTATATATAGTATCTGATATTATTTCTTTATTTACTCTATTATTCTATTATTTAGCTATCAACGACATTTAAATGTTCTCGTATATTTTTCGCATTACTTTTAGCATATAATTTAATAAAGATTTCGAAGATTTTCGCCATTATTCTAAAAACAGAGAAAGAAATTTCAACTGAAAATAAGGTTACAGAAAAGAATCATTTAGGGGAATCATTTTAGGTGAACATTATTGATCGATTATGTGTCATAAAAGCTTTCACTTTAGAATCTTAAAACCTATTTACATTTTTTGTTTATGCGATGGATGATATTCCTTACTGAATTTTCCTTTTTTAAAATTAGTTTCTATTTTCGGCGTAGCTATGCATATATGATATTTGATATTATTATTTTATTTACTTTTCTTTTTTCTTCCATCTTGAAAATATGGCCGTCTGAAGTGGAAGAAATACATAATTAAATATTTTTTTTTTAATTTTAGAAATAGTTCGGTGATTATATAATACGAAGACATTCACTGATTTAAAAATTACTTGTATTGAAAAGCCGTGCCTTTTTAAACAGCATGTTGTACCTTACGATGCCAGATTAGGGATTACAGGATGTTTATTTATATTTATCAACAGTTTTTGGAGAGCAGAAATTTTGTCCGCTGCAATTGGATCATTTAAAATGCTTTCCTTCAAATTTCTAGTTTTGTTAAAGAGTTGTTGCAAAATTTTATTCAAAATCGTTTTATTTTCATTTTACTTTAAATAATGCTTAAAATCGAATTCATTTCATTTTGACACAACGCTAATCACAATAAAAGAAAACCCAAAATCTAATAAAATCGCAGAAAAAAAAATATTTAATTATAAATATTTTCAATTGAAAACTGATAAGCTATTATGTATGACAAATTTCTTCGGAAACATAATCATTATTTTAAAAACAACCACATTTATATCTCCATCTTTTTTCTTAATTTCACTCAATAATATACTTTAAATTGAATATTTTTTTTTAAGACTTAGCTATCCCCGACAAATATATTCTCTCATATTTTTCCCATTTCTTTAAGCATTTATTTTAAAAACTATTTCGCAGATTTTCGCCAGCACTCTAAAAACATAAATAGAAATTTCAACTGACAGTAAGGTTACACAAAAGAATTTATTATTGGAAATTTTTTCAAGTGAACATTATGAATCGATTAAGTGTCATAAAAGTTTTATCTTTAGAATCTTAAAATTCATTTACATTTTTTATTTATTCGATTAATGGTAATGCTTTCCTAATTTTTCTTTTTGAAATCAGTTTTTCATAATTATTTTTCAAAACAATCCCATTTGCATCAGCGAAATTATTTTCTTAATTTTATTTAATTATAACCTTCAAATTGTATTTTTTTTTTTAAGATTTAGCTACCACAGGATATTTTTCACATTTCTTTAAGCACTTATTTTTTAAACTTTTTCGAAGATTTTCGCCAGTACTCTAAAAACGAGAAAATTTAAGTTTACACAAAAGAATTTTTTTAGTGGAAATATTTTCATGAGAACATCAGTGAACGATTAAGTGTCATAATAGTTTTCGCTTTAGAATCTTAAAATCCATTTACAATTATTGTTTATGCGATGGATGATATTTCTTTCCGAATTTTCCGTTTTTGAAATTAGTTTTTACTCTCGGATAGCTATATATATGATACATAATAATATTATTTTATTATTTTTTTTTTCTCCACGTTGAAAAAAAAAATGGTTATCTGAAATGGAAGAAGTAAGTAAATTAATGTTTTATTTTCATTATGGTAACAGTTCTGTGAAAATATAATTGGAAGACATTCACTGATTTTAAAATTATTTGTTTTGTAATAGTTAAACTGGATTAACCGGCATGCTGTACCTTAGGATGCAGGATCAGAGTATGTTATTTATTATTTATCAACAGTTTTTGAGGAACAGAATTCTTATCAGAATTTACGTTTCAATGGATCATTTGAAATGCTTTGCTTTAAAATTCTAGTTTTGTTAAAGTGTTAGTTATTACAAAATTTCACTCTACACAGATTTTTTTCACAATATTTTAAATAATGTTTAAAATCGAATTCATTCTATTTTAACATGACACTAATCACGATAAAAGAAAGCTCAAAAATTATTAAAATCATAGAAAAAATATTTAAGTGGAAATATTTTAAATTGAAAACCGATAAAATATTAGGTATCACAAATTTATTAAGAAAAAGCAACATTATTTTTAAAAACCACCCCATTTGTATCATGAAAATTATTCCCTTAATTGCACTCAAAAATATGATTTCAATTGAATATTTTTTAAGACTTAGCTATAAGCGACAAATATATTCTTGCATGTTTTTCACTTTTATTAAGCATTTAATTTTAAAACGATTTCGGCGATTTCGGATCACTCTAAAAGTATAGAAAGAAATTTCAACTGACAATAAGGTTTTACAACAGGATTTTTTACTTGGAATCTTTTCAAATGAGCATAAAAGCCTTCTGTTTAAAATCTTAAAATTCATTTACATTTCTTGTTAATGCGATGCATGATATTGCTTTCCGAATTTTCATTTTTTAAAATTAGTTTTTCATTATTATTTTACAAAACAACCCCATTTGTATCTTCAGAACTATTTTCTTAATTACACTCAATCTTATCGTTTAAAGTGAATGATTTTTAAAGATTTAACTATCAACGTCAAATATATTCTCACGTGTTTTTCGCATTTATTTAAGCATTTTATTTAAAAATGATTTCAAAGATTTTCTCCTTTACTTTAAAAATACAGAAAGAAATTTCAACCGACAATAAGGTTACACAAAAGAATTTTTTACTGGGAATCTTTTTAAGTCAGCTTTATTGATCCATTGAGTGTCATAAAATCTTTTATTTCAGAATTGTAAAATACATTTGCAATTTTTGTTTATGCGATGTATAATATTTCTTACTGAATTTTTCGTTTTTCAAATCAGTTTTTACTTTCGGCGTAACTGTGCATATACAATATTTGAGATTATAATTTTATTTACTCCATCATTCTATTATTTAACTATCAACTACAAAAATATTCTCGCATATTTTCTTACTGGGAATTTTTTCAAATAAACATTATTGATCGATTAAGTGTCATAAAATCTTTCGCTTCAGAATTGTAAAATCCATTTACAATTTTTGTTTATGCGAATGATGATATTTCTTTCCGAATTCTCTGTTTTTAAAACTATTTTTCCCTTTCGGCATAACTATATATATAATATTTGAGATTATTATTTTATTTACTGTATTACACTATTATATATATATCAACGACAAATATATTCTCGCATATTTTTTGCATTACTTTAAGCGTTTAATTTTAAAATGATTTCGAAGATTTTAGCCATTACTCTAAAAACACAAATGTCAACTGACAGTAAAGTTACACAAAAGATTTTTTTTTTTTAATTTTAGGAATTTTAGAAATTTACTGGAAATCTTTTCGAGTGCACATTATTGATCGATTAAATGTTATAAAAGCTTTCACTTTAGAATCCTAAAATCATTTTTTTACATTTTTTGTTTATACGATGGATTATTATATCAATATTTCTTCCATATACTATTATATTTCTATATTTCTTTCTGAATTTTACGTTTTTAAAATCAATTTTTACTTTCGTCATAACTATATGTATATAATAATTGAAATCATTATACTATTTATTCTATTATTTTTCTCTACTTTGAAAAAATGGTGATATGAAGTAGAAGAAGTACATAATTAAATATTTTATTTTCATTTTACAAAAAAGTTATTTGAAGATGTAATTGAAAGACATTCACTGATTTTATAATTATTTGTTTTGAAAAAAGTCGTACTGGATTTACCAGTATACTTTACTTTAGGGTGCGGGATTAAAGTATGTTTAATTTATATCTATCAACTGTTTTGAGGAATACAATTCTTGTCTGCGTTTCAATTGAATCATTTAAAATGCTTTGCTTTAAAATTCTAGCTTATTAAAGCGTTAGTTAGTACAAAAGTTCATTCTGTGCAGTTTTATTTTCCCATTGTTTTAAATAATGCTTAAAATAGTATTAATTTTAGTTTGACATAAATCTATTCATAATAAAAGAAAGTTCAAAATTTAATTAAATCATAGAAAAGAAATATTTAATTAGAAATATTTTCGATTCAAGTCTGATAATATAATGTGTATCACAAGTTTTTTCAGAAAAATCATAATTATTTTGAAAAACAACCCCATTTATATCACCAAAATTATTCTCTTAATTGCACTTAATTACATCCTTTAAATTGAATATTTTTTGAACATTTAGCTATCAACGACAACTATATTCTCGCATACTTTTCACATTTCTTTAAGCATTTAATTTAAAAAAAATAGATTTCGAAGATTTTCGCCAGTACTTTGAAAACATAAACAGAAATTTCAACTGATAGTAAGGTTACACAAAAGATTTTTTTTTTCTGGAAATCTTTTCAAGTGAACATTATTGATCGATTACGTGTCATGAAAGTTTTCGCTTTAGAATCTTAAAATCCAATTGAAATTTTTGGTTATGCGATGGATGATATTGCTTTCTGAATTTTCCGTTTTTAAAATCAGTTTTTACTTTCGGCATAGCTATAAATATATGTAATATTTAAGATTATTTTATTTATTTTATTATTTTTCTCCACCTAGGAAAAGATGGTGATTTGAAATGGAAGAAGCAAATAATTAAGTTTTTATTTTCATTTTAGAAATAGTTCTGTGAAAATATAATTAAAAGGCATTACCTGATTTTTTTTATTTTTTAACTAAAATATTGTTTTATTTCTTTCTTTCTTATTTGATTTAAAAAAAATTCTGAAAAAAATAATAACAATTCGTTTCAGATCTTCCAAATTCTCCAATTTTCTATACATAAAATAATAAATTTAAAATAAAAATAATGACACACCTTTTTTTTCCTTTTCTTAATATTCAAGAATAAAAGTAATGAAAACTTTTCTCTTTGATTTTGAAAATCATTTGCTGTTTTTGTTTTAGCATTTCGTATTTTCCGCATTTTAAATTTGTTTATACTTCTGACATAGCTGTGCATAATTTTTAAGTTATTATTATTATTGTTTCTATTCGCTTTCCCTCTATAAAAAAATGTGTAATCAGAAAATGTACAAAGTAAATTAAATATTTTATATTTATTTTAGGAAAAGTTTTGTAAAAATATAATTGATATGCATTTACCTTTTAATTACTTGTCTTTAAAATGTTGAATTGTTACCAAAAATATCGTTCTATTTATTTATTTCTTATTTGAAGTAGGAATTTAAAAATTGTTTGTGAAAATTCAATTTAATAACCATTTGTTTTAGATTTTCGAAAATTCTATAAACAAAATAATAAATCTCAACTGACAATAAAGTTACATTTTTTTATCTTCAAAAGTATGAGAAATAAAAACTTTTTTCTTTGATTTTGAAAATCGTTTACTGTTCTTTTATTTATTTTTTTATTTATTGTGTGTTTTTATTTTCGTCAAAGCTGTATATATATTTCTAAAATGTACTTTTTTCAAAATTCTATTCTTTTTCACCACCAAGACAAAATTCGTGATCTAATGTGTACGAAGTAAATAATTTAGTATTATCAATTCATATTAAAAAGAATTTAGTGAGAATATATTTGAAATTCCCTTGCCGGTTTTTAATTATTATATTGTAAAATGTCTTTTGTTGCCAAAAAAGTTTTTTTAAGTATTTTTATTTAATTTAACGGTTTGTTTAAAAAAATAATTTAATAATCTTTTGCTATAGATTTTCACAATCATTACATATGCAAAGTTGTAAATCTTACATGACAATAAAATTGAACATTTTTTATTATACTAAACGTAATAAAATTGTTTTCTTTTAATTCTAAAACCCCGTTTACTGCTTCCCCTTTGTTTTTGTATTTTCCCGTTTCTAAAATCTGTTTCAATTCGTCATTTTTAATATTTAAGTTGAAAATAATGAACATCCATTTTAATCGACTTAATAATACATCGCGATTACAGTCGCGATTATCAGATTCCGCTAAACCGAGTTTTTGTTTAACAATGTCACGCCCAAACATACCGCAGATTTTTCTTTCTTTAAGGGAAGGGACTAGAAAATCAGAACTTTTGGCCTCTTATTTCTCCTCCACCTTGCACTTCTTTGATAAACACTGTTTCTTATTAGGTAAAACTCTAACACTGATGTACTTGTAGATTATCTCACCTTTAATTTAACAATGTATAGAATACAGAGATGTATCTCTACTGATCTCTACTTGACGGAATTTCAAGAACACACATAGCATTTTCACATGGAAAGGGTAAGTATTGGATAATGTAGTAGTAGGAAAGGAAGAAAGAGGGGCGCAAGCATTATTTTATGAAATTCGAATAAGTTATTTATCTATTCCAGATAGAATAAGTTATAAACTTTTTTACAAAAACTGATCTTATAGTCTTAGCACGCACGTGTGAATGGAAAAAAGAGATATGTAGCCTTGGAGTCTCTTCGGTGCAAAAGATAGACTGGCATATCATTTGCATTGCCACATATTTTTGCGTTAGATTTTATGCATAGTAGGAAGTATTTTTATTGCAAAATTAAGCTATCAAAATGGAATACAAAAGACATAAATCGGAAGAGAAATGTTCCTTCGATAGAAACAAAAATTGATGTTTTGAAACATTTGGATGAAAGATAATCTATTAAAAGTGTTGAGTTCGACATGAGTGTTAGAGAAGTTACTGTAGATAACAAGATAAGAAAGAGAGTTCAAACTCTTAAAAATTTGTGCGGATAATGCAAACTATAAAATTGTTAAAAAAACAATGTTTCATATCGAGTTTGAAAAAAAAAATCTGAAATTTTATAACTGTGTTTTGTGTAATTGCGGGGTAAGTGAAGTCTGGTTTCGGGACCGATGTTGAAGTCGAATGATCTGGAATTTCAGAAGAGATTTTACGATAAAGAATTCCTCACTGCAATTGTTATGTCTCGACAGAGGAAGAAACAATACGGAATTCTCCAATTTAACATAACTGGTGAAGTACAACTTTCAGATTCAGAAGCAATTGTAGAATTAATAGAATTTTTTTAAGAAATTATTCGCCATACATTTTAAAGAAATTGCAAATAAAAATTAAAGGTTATGCGAGAGACTTTCTATTATTGGAATAGTCTGATTTAAATAACGTTTACAAATTAAGTGTTCCAAGATTACTCAAGTTACGTTCAACTTATTATAATTTTTACAACATATTTTTTAGTATAATTAGATGCTCTTAATTAAATTTTAATTGTATTATTTAAAAGTAACAATAACAATATGATTTAACGAACTATTATGAGCAGAATTTCATTGTGCGTGATTTCCGATAAAATGTCTTAAATGAATTTAAACGCGTAATTAAATTAAATTGTAAAACAACTTTAGTTTGCATTCATATTCAACATCATATTTTTAATAAATTAAAAATTGAGCTTTTACATTTAAATACAGAGGAAACAGAATTCCAATTTTCGTTTTTAAAAGGAGGTCAAAGCACTAGAAATTCATAAGTTCTATGGGCCATACTGAAATGAATATTGAAAACTGATATTTTAAGTAATGAAAAGAAATTGTTATCTCAACTTATTGTACCAAGCTCAGTGGAATATCTGATTGACTAGTATTATTGATTACTTAATAGTAAAAACCTCAAATCAGTACATAAAAAGAAAAATAAATGCAACTTTAATTAGCAAGCAATAAAGGCATATAAGGTCTTCAAATAAAAAAAATAAATAAATAAATGAGTTTAAATGATTTATCAAGCCTTCTGCATTAAATAAAAATTTTCCACATTTTTTGACATTTCAACGTTGTGTACATCAATGTAATACTCAATCTCCCAGATTGTGAAAAAAAAAAAGGTTATGATAGAAAAAATAATAAAGCCATTTTTTTCAATACTTTTAAAAATGCGTACAATAATTAAAAACATTTAATAAAGTTAAAAATGATTAAAAATATTTTTTGTACATTTCAGTAGAAAGCAACTGTTATAAAAAAGTAAGAAAAATTACGCGTTAAGCATAGATTATGAAACACTTTCCAACACTGACTAAAATCTTTAACAAAACTTTGTTATTTAGCGAAATAAGATCCTACACTGTCCATAGCCAAATATGTATTCCAGTACTTTTCAACAGCCCTGTGGTTGATTTTTCTGTTGATATATATATATGTATATATATATACTATATGATGGGAAAATTTAGTTTAAGTTAGTAAAATTCCTAACTGATTGAAATATCTCTTTCAACACTTTATTGTAATAGATCAAAAACACTTCAGTACTTCGTTCAGCCGTGTAATTTACCTAGTACCTTTATTAAACGCCATTATTTTGTTAAAACTTAGTTCAAACAAACACATTCTTGAAACTACTTAAATAACATTTCTATAAATTATCATCTATCGGCGACCATGTAGCTAATTCTTTGTGTCCCCCTGTATATCATTTAATCTATATTCTACAAACATTTCTTAGTAAACTGATAGCACTTCAACCCAAAAATGCATAACTTACTTAAAAACCACCTTTAAGTTAATAGCTCTCATATTCAGTTACCCTTATGAGCTCTTTTGTGTAACCCTGTATATCAACTATAACATTTATGTACAGCACAAATTATGCGGAAAATTCAGTAAAACTTAAAAGCGCATATCATAACTGAAAAAGCATTTCAACCATCCATCAGCTATTATCTACAATATATAGTACTTCGTATATAAATATAAGATTTAAAATATTTTGTGTGGCCCTGTAAACGCTATGCACTTCATATTATGCGTTAAATATTAAGTCTCAATGGCGTATATCAATTTTATTATACTTGAAATTGTTTAACGTTATTAAAATATGTCGCAAACAATTCCCCCCTTTATTATTGTGTAATCTAATTCTTTTGAATGGCACTGTAAATGAATTATAACTATTACTTTGACTGCATATTTTAAATAATATGTATTTTAGTGAACTTTGTGAATGCATGTCAATTTGAATAAGTTTGACAGGGTGTAACACCTTTAAAATTCACTTTAAATGATTTTTTCCCTTTGGTCGTAATACATCGGAATATTTTTCACTATCACTGTAAATAAACTAATCATAGTAGAAACTTCATTTTCAGTAGGGTTCGTGCTAGGGTAAACGTCAATAACATATAAAAAGTTCATAGCAATACTATAATATTTACGCGCGTTAGTTAGAGCGCGGACAGACGGCCAGACAAACCGAATGCATACACACTTTTCAACTTTGTTGGAAAGTGTTAATAAAAATTAGCTTTTTGTGATTCAATAATCCAATTTAAACTGCGTATTTGTATAAAAAAATGTTGTTAAAATGAAATACATTGTTAAAAAGAAATACATTCTAGCATTTTTATGTCACATTCCTTTGTATATATAACTTAAAATCAATTTTGTTGTATTTTCACCATCACACTGAAAAAAAAAAAAAAAAAAAAAAAAAAAAAAAATCTATACTGACAATAAAGTTACACAAAAGAATTTCTTTTACTGGCGATCTTTTCAACTTAACAATATTGATCGATTAAGTGTCATAAGAGCTTTTACTTTAGTTTCTTAAAATCCATTTAGAGTTTTTGTTCTTGTGACGGATGATATTTCTTTTCGCATTTTCCGTTTCTAAAATGTGTTTAACTTTCGCAATTTTCTATATTTAACTTTTTCTGTTTCTCTTTTATTTATTGCTTTCTATCTTTGATTTTCTTTTCGTAGAAAAAATAACGATCTCATTGTGTAAGCTGTACGAAATATAGCGATTAAAGATTCCATGTTCATAATATTTTAATGTTGTGAAAAGGAGTTTTCGTACAAAATTGTCCTTATGTATCATTTAGGTAAATTTCTATAAGCGGTTCCCAACCTATGGGTTGTGACCCACTGGTGGATCGCGGAAATAATCGAGGTTTGTTACAAGTATATACTTTGTATTTCATCTGTTATATATATATATATATATATATATATATATATGTATATATTTCAATTCCATTAGCAAATAATATTTCTAGGAAAATTCCGTAATTTCCATATAAAGAAATATACAAGCAGAATATCAAGAAATATCTAAATTTGTTTCCTAAATTTAATTCCTTGGTGGACTTTACTATGACATACTCGTGTGAAAATGATTTGTGTACTTGGTTGTCTTTGTATAACAACTATAAATAAAACTGTGTTTTAAAAGTGAATTAGGATTGAATTTTTTTAAATTTAACTCTCATACAGATGCTTTTATCGGTATATTCCAGTGCTTGAAAACCCACTCATTTTAAAGTTATAGTTTGACAGTAATTAAATGTTTTTAACTATCTTTCTATTATTGTATTGTGATAATTATTATTCCACTTCCACACATTGGAATTACGAATTGTTGTTTTCGTTGATACACTCTAATAAAGAAAATAAATGTAAATTTACGGAATTTTACTGTGAATTATCCAGTAACTTTACGGAATATGTCACTTTTTCGCTTAAACGGTCAACTTCCGTATTTTTTTTTTTTTTCGTTTTACGTCCAAAAACCGTTAATGAGATGGCAAAGTCCGTTAATACACTGTTAAAAATCTGCAGCATTTTATCCAGTCATTTGACCGTTTTCTACAAAAAAAGTAAAACAACCGTCTTTTCACGTTATTCTGAACTTATTATTACCAATTTTATTGTCAGAATAGAGTTAAATTACGGTTATGTTACTGGTTTTTCAGAAAACTGTGAAATGACTGTACAAAATGCTGCAAGATTTTTAACAGTGTATAGGGATAAAGTCCGTTTTTTACGGACATTGTCTGGAATCTCTTCTACAGTAAATCTCTGCTGCATCTTTTTTTTCAGATACACTATGCTGCGTACGAAAATTTGCCTCTTTCAGAGGATAGGACAGCCGATAACATATAAATGTCATGCAACGATTTCCATATTAATATACACCAATATATTAGGCGGATCGTGATTTTTTTTTTCACGTAAAAGTAGGGTGTGTACCTATAAAGTTTGGGAACCGCTAATTTAGATTTTTACTGAAAAATCATCTTACCCACAACAGAAATATGCGTTGATGAGCTTGCAGTGTGTCCGTCAGAATCTCTTACCACGCAGGTATATTCACCTTCGTCTGCTAAGCGTTCTATAGTCTGGATAGTAAGACTTCCACCGTGATTTATCTTCTGACGATGGTTCAAGGGAAGTAGTATACCACCTAAAATTTTTAAGAAGAATAAATAATTCTAAATACCTTAAAATATTCAAGGCAAAATAACTTAGGTGAAATATTTCAGAAGCAAAATTTAGCATGGATACGGATTTGTTTTTTTTTTTTCTGCGTATGAAATTATGTATTTATTTATTTTTTTGAATCACATATTCATGTAATACATTCACAATAGTGGAAAAAAGTAATTATTCCCTACTTACTCCAAAACAATATGCAGAATAAAGTTACTGGAAACCAAACAAATGAAAATAAAGTCTACTTTTATAACATGGATAAAAAATTTGTTTACGGGGAGGTCATTTACATATCAAAATAAACCCTAACTTTTTTTTAAATAGCGAAGCACAATTAAATAGCATTAATAAATTCTGCAACCTACAATTGGCCTAAATAGAAATTTGCATTAAGTTCGTACGATCAGTTTATAAGGAATTAAATATTTTAAAATGGGATTATTTTAGGAGTCTCGACACTACTCAAAAATTGTTGAAAAGCTATGTGATTTCACTAAGTCACTTCAATTTATGATTTATTTCTTGCCAGTATGACAATTTCCCTCTGTTAGTCTGATTCGGCAATTTTTATGTACTTAAATCCTTCTTCAATATTCATTTTATAATGCTTACAAGTTAAAAGTAATTCGATTAAAAATATATACACTTTAAAAAAATTGCAACATTCTGTCCAGTCATTTGACCTTTTTATTTTAAAAAAAGGTAAAATAAGTGTCTTTTTATGCTATTCTGAACATAATTTTACCCATTTTATAAGCAAAATAACTTTAATTACGGTTACGTTATTGTTTTCTCAAAAAGACGGTCAAATGACTGGAGGGATTTCTTAAAAATTTGCAACAGTGTAAGTTATCTGTAATTATAATAGTTTTCAAATTCGTGATAGTGATATAAATGTTATTTTTGTATAATACTTCTTCTCGTACTTTGAATTTATTAATTGCTCAATTTTTGAAATTTATTTGCGTAAGTGTGAAGAATATCAGCCAATGCAAAATTTAGAATAAGAAATAATATAAAGCAGTATAAGGAATAATGTCGGAAAAAAACAGACAATTTGTTTTTTAGCCTGAAAATTCCCCAAAAAAATTCCCAAAGCGGTTAGAAATGCCATATTATATATATATATTTTTTTTTAAGTAGTTGGGAAGAATTTAGATTACTATTAGATCATTTCAAATATTATCGTAGGATTTACATTCAGATTCATTTGATGTCATTTAATGTCATTTTTAAAGCCATCAAAGTAACTTTAGATTCGTTATTCTTATTTGAAATAGCGTTAATAATATAAGGTATAAACTTTTTCTGCTGTTTCATTTTAAATTTTGCATCCATTGCATTAATACCGGTTAACATATAACATGCTGTTTGAAGTTCTCTTTTTCTTTTTTTTCCACTTTCGATTGTCTAGAAAACATGTCTATCTGAAAGTTATAAAAGTAACTTTTTAACTGTTTTTAAATTAACATATGCACTCGAATGGATCTAAACTTCGAGCTACGGAAGAAAAGGTTGTAGATTTTAAATACTTTATGTATGGGTTAAAACTTTACATCGTTATTTATTTGTAAAGACTGTATATTAGGGTGGATCGAAATTTTTTTTTCACAGTGTCAAAACCTACCTATGCGGAAAAGATGTTCTCTTGGATGGAGATTAAGGGAAATATAAGTAAAAAAATTAATTTTAAATTTTACTACTGCCACAATGAGGTTGAATTTCGAAAAAAAGTGAAAAAAGACCTAATTTTGGCTAGATGATTTTTGATTCAAAATAATAATTTAAAAAATTATCCGAAACCTACCTATGCGTAAAAGATGTTATATTATATGCTGAGTATAAGAAAAATAATTTAAAAAATTAATTTCAAAATTTAAATCTGCCGCAATGTGGCTCAAATTTATGCATTTAAACGTTTTTACGGTTTTTTTTTTTTTTTTTTTTTTTGTAAAATAAAATATAAATTTTAGAAATTTAACCATTTATTGCAATAAGGGGATATTTAATTGATTACAAGATAAAAACTTTAGTTTCCTATTTAACAGCTTCATTAGTATTAAATCAAGCAAAATCGTCAACATTCCCATTGGCGATAATGACGT